>PVKB01000394.1:0-600000 GCA_004027205.1 Ctenodactylus gundi
TTTTTTTTTTTTTTTTTTTTTTTTTGAGACAGGTTTCCCTCTGTAGCTCAGACTGGTCTCAAATATATAATCCTCCTGCCTCAGCTTCCCAAATGCTGAATTACAGGCATACACCACCACATGTTATGTGGGAAGAGTTCTTCAGTCACCAGCAAACTCCCCCCCACCCCCAAGCAATATGAGGCAAAATTCTCTCTCACAGATCACAAAATGACTGGGAGATGGAAGGACTTCCAAGAATCCATCTTTAGAGTTGCGAGAATTCCAAGGGGCAGATGCAAAGACTTGCCGAGAACGCAGTAGGCTCACGTCTCCTTTGGGGTAGAAGGGCTTCTGACCTTGGGTGGAGGACAAGATCATTAGCTGAACAACTACAGGAGCAAAGCACTTAGAGGGATCGACAACAGCATTCTTTTTGCTGCTTCTTTGCACTCTACTCCATGGCAAGAAGGTAGAGACAAGAGTTGGGTGTGGAGCTTTGTTTCTAATGTCCTTACCACCTGGGGTGTAAGTGACCAGTCTGGGCTGGTGCAATACACATGACATGCCCAGTGCACTGTTTCTAAGCTGATCTCAGCAACAGCACTCTGTGTTTAAACTACAGTAGCTCCAACATGCTCAGTGAAACACTCTGCTTCCCACTACAAGGTGACTCCTATCATTCCTGTTGTTTGGTTGATAAAACCGAGGATTCCCAAAATAGTTAAACAAGTTCCCGGAGTCCCACAGCTACTAAGTGGCAGGCTCGGGACCCTTAAGTCCAGAAAGCCCAAAGCTCAAGCTCTTCACTAGAATTTCCTCATTGGGGCCAAAAAACCTGGGCTCAGAAAACCTAAAGTCATTTGCAGAGAGCTTCCAAGTGGCAGGGACTCAAATTACAAGGCTGCCGCAGGCCACTGCTCCGAATAATGCGAGGTTTATTTTCTTCTCATCGGATGTGCTGGCCAAAGAAGTCCCAGGGACATTTGTGACCATTTCCCATGGCACTTTTTCCTTCCTTTGCGGAAGCGCTCATTTCTTTTTGGGTTTGCATATCTGCTCAAAAGCAAATGCTTTGCTCCTCCACACTTTTTCTCCCTCCTCCTCCACTCACAAACCAAAAACGTCTAACAGGTACAATAAGGTATTTGCCTGGAAGACCTGTGTCCCTCCACACATCCTCCAATGTGGACCACCGTTCCCTTGGGCATTGATGTTAACTGCCTTCCCTGGGCTGAGGACCGACCTGCAGGATCCAGAGCTGCAAACATAATCCATACTCAGTTCTTTGCTGTTCTAGTCAGAAATGGGAGGGAAGGGCCGTCGCCCCAGTGATGGGCTGGGGGAGGAACCAACCCACTGACATCACAAAGATCCTATGTGACATTTCTCCATCCAGAAAGAAACATGAAGACTCTCCAATTGTTAATGGTTCACTTTGTGTTCATTTATATTTTGTGTACTTTCCCACCTGTATTCCACTTACTGATTAAAAAATGATTCCAGCAGTGGAAGCAGATGGGAAGATGAGGAGTTTGGGAGCTCCTCAAGACACTCTGAGCTCCACCCCACCTTCCTGCTCTTGTTTTCATACCTTCTCCCTTCTCCCCCATACTCTCTTTTCTTTCTGCAGAACAAGAAATGCATTTTAGAAAGTGCTGTAGTTCACCAATTCTGCATTTCCATGTACCGGGTCTTTCCACGTTCCCTGTCTTTTCTTCCTTCCTTCCTTCCTTCCTTCCTTCCTTCCTTCCTTCCTTTTTATCTCTTTCTCTCTCTCTCTCTCTCTCTCTCTCTCTCTTTCTTTCTTTCCTTCTTTCTTCTTTTTTGAGACAGAGCCTAGCGCTGTAGTCCAGGGACTCACTGTGTTGCCTCGAATTCATGGCAATCCTCCTGCCTTAGCCTTCTGAGCTTCAGGATTAGAGGCGAGCACCACCACGCCAAGTTTGCAAGAAATTGAACTCAGAGTCTTGTGCTTGCGAAGCAAGTATTTGTAACCACTGAGCTACACTCCCAGGCTTGTGCTCTTTATTCTAGCTTTTCCCACTGAGTACTCACACAGCTCAGGGAAACACAAACTGGCTACATTAGCTCACTAGGGCCAGCTGTACATCATCTGCTGAGGGGGCCCAGTTGAGGCTCTCCATCAGGCAGAGCTGAGAAAAAAGCATTCTGGGGCTCCTGCCAATTCTCTGCTCTCCTCCTAGTCTCCTAGACCCTCAGGAATCACAGGCTGGAAGGGCAGCAACTCTGGGACATGAAAAAGTTCATCCTAATACAGTAAATTCTATACTGACTACAGCCATGAGCCAATTTATCAAACCAGGGGCTTACTGAAGCACGGTCCAGGCCGCTCCTGCTCCTGATTTCAAACAAGCTCCACAAGGTGGCTCCTATTTAGAGTGTCCCTTGATTTGCCCTTTTCGTTTCTTCACCTACCAGAATAACTACGCTCGGTGTAGTCATTGTCAGTCTTGCCAGACCCCGACCCTCCTTCCTGGCTGGGCTGGTTGCTGCCTCCTCTGTGTATCAGTACGGACTTTCAGACACTACGTTCCTCTTGCATTCTTGTCTCACCATGAGCTTTTTGAGGAGGGGAATACTACTTGCCTAAAGCATCCTGATTGTTTCAAGAATAGAGATACTGAAAGACACACTTGGGGCAATGAAGAATGGATAAAGAAAAAAATGTTAAATCTTAATCTCCAAAGAGTATATCTTCTAGTGGGTAAGACAAGACAAGGAAACATGGGACAAGACGGTAAGTAATGTGTTAGAACAAGAAATAATGGAAGAGTCAGCAGGAATTGACTCTGGGAAAGTAAACAATAGGCTGTGAGGGACATGGATGTGAATCGGAGGTATGCAGGTAGGCAGAAGCAGGAATGAGAAAAATGTCCTGGGGAAACATGACCATCAGGCTCAAGATGAGCTGACGCAGGGGAGCCCGAAATGGGGATGGAGGTCCAATGACAATAGAAAAAGGGTCATTTCCCCCCATAGACATTAGAAAGGGGCATCAGATGAATATTCACCTGTCTGTGAGGTCCAGGAGCACTGAGGTGGCCTGGAACAGCCATCAGGAAGCTCCATGGGAGCCTGTAGAAACAGGCTTCTCCAGTGGCACAGCTAACCCTCAGTAGTGATTTTAATCAAACAATATTTCCATTTCACAGAATGAGTTAAGACCATGGCACCAAGAGAAACATTGTAACTGGTACCCGAAATAACTTTTCTAGGATTGAGAACTCAACTTTCAAACCAAATTTTAACTTTTTGAGAGATGAGAAACAAAGTGAACCTATCAATTGAACATTAGTTATTTGCCCATCAGAAAACTGAATTAATTCTCCATGGTTCACATGGGGGTTTTGAATAAACGACAAGCAATACCGAAAGTATAAATAAGGGGCAATGGAAACCAACATAAAGTGTCGAGAAAAAGGAAAAAAAAAACAGTGTGGGGGGTTATTGGGTCACTAGAAGTTCAGAACATGATTGGTAAGACTATAATCAAATACACACACACACACACACACACACACACACACACACACACACACACACAAACACACACAAGGCACAGAAAATTTCATAGTGCAAATAGAAAGAGAGGTGGGGAATATGAGAGGCACATCGGGAGGTGATAAAGAGGGACCCTAGCGAGTGATGACTAGACGCCAAGAGTGTGGTGCCTGGGATCGCTCCAGGGAAAACAAAGCAAAAGGAAGAAATGAAACCTGATAATGCTTTGGGATTCTATGACGTGCAATGATAAAGCAGTTCCTTTGTCCCTGTGTCCTTGGAGCATAAAGAAATCTGGGACAATCTTTTCCTTTACCACATCAGAAAAGGTGCTTTTATTGTTTCAAACAGTTTATGGTAAAACACAATTCCATAATACTAATCAGTTTATTTCAATTGAGAGTGAACCATAGTGAATGGTTTGTATTTTGGAAAAGACCACGAAAATGTGAAAACACTACTATTTCCAAACTGAGAGGACAGGTGAGATTCTCTGCCTAGCATGTCTTAGGGAAGGGAGATAAATGTAAAATACAAAAATAACATATACAGGGTTTACTATGTAGCAAAGATGGCGGTTGATGAAAACCTGCCCCCCTCAGAGCCAACTTTATTAACACACATTTAGCATTCACTGTGGAAAACTGGAAAACTTACATAGCTCTCCTGATGTCCCACACCTTCTGGGTGTAATTACATATTTGTATCCACGTACAGATACACACACACACTTCATCCAGTGATACAAATAACTGCATAGTAAATTTACAGATTCCTGTCTTTAAAGTAGGGATCCAAATACAGAAAAATAAATCTGTGCACTGTTAAGAAAAACATAAATAAACGAATACATAAGTAAGTAAGTACTGGCTAAAACATACCACCCACTCATGGATCCCTTCATTTAATTCAGAGGGATTTACAGGGCATTACCTTCTCACAGCCATAGAATTTGGACCTACATGTTTTGGCCCTCCCAATAAACCCTGACTTCAGGAAGCAAGCTCTCACAGGCCAGACTGAAGAGATGCATTTCAGTAACAATTTGAACAACCAAGTACACATTTCACAGGTGCGGTGGTTCCGATCTGGAGTGTCCCCCAAAAGCCTTATTTCCTATGGATACTTCAGGGCCGGGAGGTGGGGCCTGGTTGGAAGGAGCTGATGTTTAGGACTTGACCTGGTGGGACATGGGCTGGTTCCATCCTTCTTCCCAGTCTCTCTCTGTTCCACCATGCTGTAAGAATCTCTGCCCCAGGAACTCAGTTTGAGCTCTAGTTGCAGCCTCACCATGTGATTCCACCATTTTCCAACTGCTTATCCATGAATGGACTGAGACCTTCTGAAACTCTAAGCTACAATAAATCTTTCCTCCCTAAGATTTGGATGTTGGGTATTGAGTCACAGCAACAAGAAAATAAGACACACCAGGCAGAAGCTACCCAGATTTCCCTCTCCTTAACTTATGCCCGTACAAATAGGTGCCATATGCTCTCATGTGGGTCAAAAATAACAGCGACAATTTAATGCCTTTGACTGTCCATTAAGTATCCAAATTACAAATATTAAGATGGAAGCTGCAGAAGTATTTTAATGAAACTACACCAAATAATGCAGCTGGTAATAAATCTCTTAATAAAAATGTAGTCAATGGTGCATTTAATTTGATGGCAGAGTCTGCTTTCAAATTACCCAAAAATTGAATTTGTTAAAAAAAAAAGTGGAGTCCACCCCTCCCATGCTATTATGAAGAAATGTATTTACACACTTAGAAGGTATCAATGCTGAGATGCCTTTTTGAATACTTAAATTAGGCTAGAAAGCTTTGTCATTTATTTCAATTAAAGGAATATATATATATATATATAATTGTGAAGCTACCACAGGACATTTGTGAGAACAAGATGCTATTTTAATTAGGTTAGTTTTAGATTGATATTTGAACCATTAGATGCCTCAATAGCTGCTGTAAAAACAAATTTCAATCTCCTGCTTTCCCTTTTCTAGTATTAACTAACAATAATTCAATTGCTTCAATAATCCTAGGTAACTCCAATAGCTCAGTGAAGTCTTCCTAAGGCTAAAGGATCATTGTGACTTTCCAAAGGCCTAAAACTCTTTACCTCATGGTCCACTGAAGGGATTAAGAGTGTGAAAAATCACAACCTTTTTGCATATCTATTTCAGAACCCCAGTATGCCAAACAGAATCTCAGTGCACCAAAAGGCAGAGAGAACTCACTCCTTTACCTACATTTCCTTACCGTCTGTCATCCAGCCTACAGAATAACATGAAAATAAAGATCTTATTTCTAAATTACCTGTGAGAAAGTAGGTCTTCTTGATCCTCAATGTCAATGTTATAAAACAAATGGAATATTTAATGAGGAGATATTTCTTCGTAGTTGTAGGAAGTCACAAGACATTTTATATACACACACACAATGTGTGTGTGTGTGTGTGTATGTGTGTGTGTGTGTGTGTGTGTGTGTTTAAAATGGCACATTTCTAAATGTGCTCTACCACTACTAAGAAGAGGTCATTCCTAGGAAATATTTCCTAGATATTTTCTTTCATTCAACATTTTTTTGGCCATAAAGTTAATTACAGGTAAAAATAATTAAGTACTCATAAAAGAAGATGGCCTTATTGTCTGGCCTCAGTATTATTTCAAGAGACCATACCATAGCTCCTCGGTTCTGGCCAGCATCTATCTGCAACTGTCACTTTTCCCATCTCTTGTAGTAGAGGGTCAAGCATACTTCTGAATTAGAATTTCCTACTCATTTCCTACTCATTAAAATGATGTGCATATTCACTAAGTTAATTCATTGGAGAAAAATTGTTCTTTCCTGAAAATGTGAAGCCAATGTGTACAGTTTGATTAAATGAAGAGTACATATAGATATGTGTGTACATATATATAAAATTCATACATACATATGCATGATACACATTTACATTTACATATACATAGATATGTGCATAAGTATACACATACATATATTTACATACCTATATATTCGTACATACACATACAAATACACACACATTTACACATATATAACTGATGGAATCAATCACATTAGCTAAAATATTACCACTCAGGATAAATTCGAGATATGAAAATTGAGAATCACTAATTTTAATTTGAGACGTGGAAATCTTGGCGTACTCTCCTGAGTGGAGAAAGAGGACTCTTGATGTCACCAGACACTTCTGAGGAACATTAACGTCCTGAGAATTCTAGCAAATTAACAGCCCAGGTAACAAAATACAGGAGACTCTGGCCAGTTGCTCCGTCGCTCAGTTGGATCTGGCCACTTCTCCATGTATCCCCACCATCCTAAATGGAGCATGAGTCATTTGAGTAATGAGTCAGAAAATGTCGAACAGCCTCAGTGCAGTCGCAGACGTGAGGCTTAAGATAAATTTTCCAAGGTAATAGAATGGTGTGTTCCTTTCGGCTGCAGGCAGACAGCATCTCTTTCCCTAGTTGATGCACAAAGTTATGTCCCCCTTCCCCAAAGACAGAAGTCGATCTCAGGCTCACCCTAGCTCTAAAGTGTCAAGTGTCAGGCAAGAACCACAGAAGGAGGTAAGGGCAGGGTATAAAAGTGGCTGGGATCTGTGTTCTATTTAAAGTGCGTTTTGGTGAAATGCTGCCTAATGAGTTCCATGGTCCTCTGTATGACAGCTTTCCCTCCATGCAGTATGAAGCCTTTGTTAAAGAGAAATGGCTTAAGTGAAAAAGTAAAATAAAAATTGAATTTTGAAGTTTAGTACAATTAATGAGTAATCTATCTCTCTTTTTGAATTCATTAATTTTTTTGGAGTTCAATTTTTTTTGGATTTCAGTAAGATTAATGGGTAATCTCCTTTCTTTTTCAATAAAGAAATATGTTTGATCACCACAGATTATTTTTAAAGCATAATGCCAACATTACCATGTTAAGCATGACTACTGAGTTTTCCGTTTTAATCACAGCAACTTTTTCAGCTGGTTTTAACCTATTTATATTCCACTTTCATTTTAATAGTGAATTCTATTTTATCTCTCTAATTGGCATACTTCTTTTCATCTTCTTTTATACTTCTCTTTGTAGCACAAAGCTAGCTAACTGAAATTATGGCGGCAGTAGTGAATAACATACATGATGACTGGACTGAGGCTTACAGACTCGAGTTCAAGTACTGTTTTGGTAATTTGCTGCCTTTCTTGCTAAAGCAAGTCACTACTTCCCTGAAATAAGTTCCTTCAGCTACAGGCTTCATTTCTAGTGCCTACCAACTAGCTGAGCAAGTTACTACCGGGATGGGGTGCCGTGGTCGGCAAGTGACGCTCACTTGTGATGTGCTACAGAGAGTTGGAGCCCTTTGGCCCTGCATTTGCCATTCAGCAACTAGAATGCTACTGCTGAAATGTGGGTAGACATCATGGAGGTCACTGGAAAATGCAGATCCTGTGTGTGTAGGTCTGGGCTAGTGGCTCAGACCATACACTTCTAACAAGAGTCACCAGTGCTGTTAACATTTCTGGCTCAGGACCCAGACAGACAGCAAGCTCATACAACCTATCTCAATCTCTCTCACCTCTCTCTGTCTTCTGGCTCATCTTTGTGTCTTTCTCTCTATCTACCTTCCTTCTCCTCCTACTCCACTTCCTTCCTTTCTCAACATACAAACACACAGACACACACACACACACACACACACACACACACACACACAACTTTTTCTGATTTCATTATGAGAGAAAGTGTTTACCATATGCAAGAAATAGTGATAAGCACATTAAACACATGATTTCATTTAATTATTTTAACCCTCCTTAAGGTAGCTAAAAGTTCCCAAATAAAGAAGCACAGATTTAAAGATGAAAAGTAATTTGCCACATGTCACAACGCTGACATGTAATTTAGATGAGAACTGACCCAGAAAGACAAATTCCAGCACCCTTGCTCTTGAACTCTGTAATATGTTATCACAATACCAAAATGACAGTAGACTGTTTACTTAGTGCCATCTACAAGGCCATTTTACAGATATTATCTCTGCCACTTTTCTTAACAATCCTAGGAGGTAGATAATTTTATGACTTGTATTTTACATATAACAAAATTAATTAACCTTCCTTCAACTGCCTCCAACTCAGTGAAACAATTGCATTTCTTATACAAGTAAGTAATTTGGTTAATAATCATAGATATAGTTTATATCTCTAATGAAATAAACACAAATATACTAGTGTAAGACAATATAGGAACATGCATACACATATAAGACTACTATGAAGTATATAGATAATATTCCCTTCTAAATTCACCCTATCTAAGTGCATTTTTGACAGGTGAACCCAAATGTCTCTGCATAATTTAGCCATGAGGTTATCAAAGTTTAAATGATTATAGGTCCTAAAGAGACTCAATCAGTGAAATTTACAGTGAGGAAAATATCAAAGATTCATTTTTTAAAACCTTCTTTTACTACTTCAACGATTCTTCTTTATTAACAAGCTAATGACATGAGATTGCATCAGTAAATTTCCCTGGATGTGAGACTCCAATGCAAACAGTTGACAATAGATGCTGCTCATATGTCTTCTTATGAACAGCTACTACCATAGTAACATAAGAACTAAGGCTATATTTATTTGGTTAAAACTGAAAGGTTTTGAGCAATGATTCTCTTTCATGGCTACAGACCACACCCTGGGAAAAAGTATATAGAAAGAGTGTTAAAAAATAAAAAAGTGCCAATTCTTACATCTTGCCCCAAGGAGGGTACACCTAGAAATCAGGATATTTAAAAGCTCCCTCCTTTTCTGATGTGCAGCCACCATGAAGAATCACTTATTTGAATCCATGCAGGCCCATGTTGGAGACCCACAGCCATTAAAGGAATGAAGGTCTAACTAGTGAACACATCAAAGCACATGTGAAGGTAGTGGAAGAGAAGGCCTGCTGGAACTACATCAGCCGGCATATTTTAACAGAAAAAAAATCATACAAAATTTTTATGTTGTCTAAACTGCCAAAATGATTACTCCCCATAGCAGAATTGTTTCTACTGGTAGGCAGTCTTTTCTTGAAAAGCAATGCAAGGGAACATTTGATTATCCTACTTTAGAAGTTTAAAACATTGGGGCTAGAGAAATGACTCAGTGGTTAAAGTACTTGCCTAGTCACATGAGCCAGGTGTGATGGCACAACCTGTAATCCCAACACTCAGGGGGCTGAGGCAGGAGGACTGCTGTGAGTCCAAGTCCAGCCTGGGCTCCATAGTGAGTTCAGGACCAGCCTGAGTTATAAAGCGAGACTCTGTCTCAAAAATTAAAAAAAAAAGTTTAAAATATTGACTAACATTGGGACACTTGTACAAGTTTCATTTTGAGACAAAATTCCAAAGATGGTAGGGTGAGAAGAATCTATATTATACGCAAAAACACTGCCAAGTTAAATAGTTATTTCTGCCCGATGAAACAAAAGGACAGCAATTTAACCCAGAACATAAATATGTACAGATATGGAAAGCCCTAAGGCATACAAGCTTCATAATAGAAACAATGAATGAAAAGTCTTGGCTATTATATGTCTACTTATTAGTCATTTTCCTGTTGTGGGGACAAAATACCCAACAGCCATACCACAAAGGAAGAAAGGGCTGTTTTGGCTCACAGTTTCAGAGAGTTCAGTCCACAGCCAGTTAGCATCAAGGCAGAAAGATTTTGGTGGAGGCGATGATGGAGGAAAGCTACTCAACCCATGGCAGCCAGAAAGCAAAGGAAGAAGGAATGAGCCAGGGACAAGAACACACTCTCCCAAGCCACAGCCTCAGTGGCCCACCTCCAACCAGGTTCCACTACCAGCACATTCAGTCATGAACTCATCAACAGTCCTCTTGGGCATATAATACTCTCAGGGTCCCATCACCTTCCAGAAAGCCACCTTCAAACACATGAAACTTTCAGGGAGTATTTCAAATCTAAACCATAGTGGTCTACTGTGTAAAAAATCCTTCACTAAATACAACTGAAATGTCTTACCTGATCCTCCAAATAAGAGAGAGAAAGAGAGATGGGAAGAGAGAGTGTGTGTGAGTATGTGGTACTGGGTACTGGGGATTGACCTCAGGTCCTCACATATGCTTGACACATTGTGCACAGTTCTACTTTTTATAGGTGAGAAAATTAGACTGAGAATTTTTTTAAATTGTTCTTGACTATATATTAAACAATTGTCTGAGCTTGGATTTGAAACTTGTCTGATTAAAAGATCAGTCCTTGTAATTATTGCTGATACCACCTGAATCAGAAGCAACATGATCCCTATACATTAAGAGACAAGCACCAAATCAGAACACAGTAACACATGACCCTTTCCCTGTACTAAGTTATAAATGAAAATGAAAGGAGGTGATTTGGGCCAAATTAGAAATTCCTTATTTATATTACTGTTTTTTTATTTAGAATTTTTACAAGTGGTTTACACAGCCTCCTCATTTCTTATGCAATTCCGTTGGATTCCCATAAGAATGAACTTGACATTCCTATTGTTGTGACTTCAATCACTTTATAGAGCCTTGACATCACATTTCTACAGACTTATTTCCAAGACCAGGTGTTATGGTTTCATTCTGGAATGTCCTCCAAAAGCCTCACGCATTTGCAGGTTGTAGATTAAAGGTGTGTGGTAGAATATAGGCTTGTGATGGATTACTAGGTGTATGACCTGGAAAGGGCTGAGGCTGGGCTTAATGCAGAAGGGGTGGAATAGCTTGACCTAGAAGGGACATGACCTGGAAGTGTGTCCACTAGCTTTGCTCTTCCTCCTGAGCTTTCCTCTGCCATGCCATGAACAACTAAGCCTTTCACCATGTGCTTCTACCTTTGCTGGCTGCCCATGAATGAAATTTGTGAGATCTTCTGAAACAGTGAACTAAAACCTTTCCTCCCTTACACTGTGGATGTTGGGGACTCTGTAACCATAATGGAAAAGTAACTAAGACATCAGGGGTTGGCAAAAGATTTCTGTAGACAGCTGAATTATAAACATTTCATGCGCCGTAAATTCTTGGTCTCTGTTGCAACAACTCAACTCTTCCAGCAGAGGTGGTAGGAAGGTGAGAGGAAAACGAAAGTCTGTGTTTCAATGAAACTGTACTGATGGTCAATAAAACCTGAGTCTCGTGCCATCTTCCTGTGTCACAAATTATGCCTCTTCCCGTACCTCAAGTTTTTTTTTTCAAATGTTCAAAAAATGGAAAATCATCCTTAACTCATGAGTCACACATAAATATGCTGGAGTCATGTGGTGACTCATGATTGCCAACCCTTGTCCTGAACAATAAGGTTTCCTATACTGGAGGCATTTTCCCGAACACAAAGTCTTTGTTCGGTTCTAAGATCTCATCTGGCAGTGGCTCAAAGTTCAAAACTTACAAGTATTTTTAGGTACCATTGTCTACTATGTCAGAAACAGACTTCCCAGACCCCCTTGTAACATTAGACTGTAATTCTCTGTAGTAAAACCATCTTTGTCATGTAATACCAGAATTCTGGACAATATTAACATAGGAATATTACCAATATAAGCTTTAAAACAGTTTAACAACTAAAATGATTCCACCATACAAATACTTCTTAAGCGAAGCATTACAAAATCTATGATTTAAAGTGATTATAAAGATGACAGAGTTGTTAATTTCAAACGCATTCTCCAGCACCTTGACGTACCTCACACTGTAGGCGCAGGTATAGTTCCTTCCCAGAAACAGACACACCAGGAGCCAGGGAAGCTTCTAGCAGGGCTCAGCTCAGACCTGTTCAGAAGAACAGTTTATTCAATACTTCCAGATTTTATGAGCCAGCTGACATGAGCTGATGAACTGAAACTGGCCAAAGTGGAAATACTCGTATCGCAGAAATTCAGAAATTCACAAGTGTTGAAAATTAGAATTCTTTTCTCCTCTGAGAAGCAGATAAATATTTACCAGCACACCACTACTCTCTACTTCCTAGCAACAGAGAAACTCCTCTAGGATCTCTGTTAAATACACTCACTCACTCACTCACACACTCATAAACTAGGAAGGAAGTAATTGTAGGTCTAAAGGAAACAAGGAATTGCCCTCCCTAAACCATAAATAGATACAAGATCAATCACTTTCAGGGATCAAAAGTCACTGTTGCCTTGGACACCCTCCCCTGAGACTTTCTACCTATGCTCATCTTCTGTAAGGTATCATTTATAAATGTGTTGCTTATGACACTTAAACATTTCCCAAGTTAGCTTTAAGAATCCAAAATACAAGCCAGGCCCAGTAGCACAGGCCTGTAATCCCAGCACTTTGGAGAACTGAGATAGGAGAATCATAATATGTGACCAGCCTGAACTACTTACTGACTTAATGACATGCTGTCTCAAAAATAAAAAACAAACACTGTTGAGGATGTAGCTCAGTAAGAGCAGTAGGCTTGACCTCCTGGTGACACCAAAAGAAAAAAAAATTGTCACATATGGGAGACAAAGTCTGAGGGAGTCCAGTGGCAAAGATATTCCTATATGAGAAGCTGCTCTTTGGGGACTATGGGCTCAGCTGAACAGGTGACTGGAAGTAGCTCATCAGCAAAACCAACTTCCTTGGAGTTAACTCTAAATTCACTAAAAAATCACAGACCTGTGCTGTCTAATGATATTTTGATCAGAGATGACCCCATATGTGATGATGGTCCCACATTTAATATAGTCTGGTGATACAGTAGCCATCTTAGTTTGTGTATATACACTCCTTTCTGTCTGCATGAAAAATCAACACTTTTCACATATCTCTGATTTTTTTAAACAACACATAATTATATTTCAATGTTTCCTCACTTACATATCATGCACCACATATAAACTCAGGGTACCGTATTGACAGAGAGGCAAAGCACTTAGCAGTGCCTTTTCCTCTCCTCTCACTGTAGCCCCAGTGACTTCTTTCTGGCATCACAGAAACACATTTGGCAGAATCACACTTAGATGCGTGCTCCTTTCTGTTAATTCAGCAAGAGGAAGCCAATTACATGCACTGCTCTGTCTCCTGTATGTTCCTCTTAATGATTTGGAGACCGCAGTGCACCTAACATGGACATTTACATAGTTCTTCTTAAGAGCACCAGAGTCCTACATCATGCAGATGCAACTTAAGTTATTTGACAAGTTTACTTTTGGAAGACATTTAAATTTCTTCAACCCTTCACTAATACAAGTGATTTATTGCAAAGAATGTTTATTCATATTTTTGCAAGTGCATGAGCATTGATCTTCAGGATAAATTTGCAGAAGCAAAATTGAAAAGGCAATTCAAATCTTGCCTAATTTTCTGTCCAAAGACATTGTAAATTTTTAATTTTTGTTAACAGAAGATGATACCATTGGTTTCTATCACACTATAATCAAAACACTGTATTTTGAATTTAATTTGCCACTATGACTTATTATTAGAAAAAAATGCCAAGCAGCTAATCTGAATGAATGCAACTTAATAGCTACACTTCACCCGTAGAGTGAACACAGTGGTGCTGGGGCTCAGGTTAACTTCTAGTACTAATTGAATGCCTTTTCTCTTGGCTAAATCCTACTTAGGAATCTGGTCAGATTGTCCCCTTCTACCAACCATCCTGACTCCCTATGGTTTGATTCAAAGCCCTTTTTCTGGGATCTGACCACACCCTGAGCCCCATTAGCCTGTGTGTGTGTGTTGATTCATTGGCATACTTCTTTGGACAACTTCATCTTTCATGAATTATGTGAAATATAAGTCAGTGGCCTTGCTTCTCCTTCACTCTGGATAAACTCACAAATTTGAATTTCTGGGTTTGTGACCTAGGTTAACAGTAGTGCCACCAAGAAGCCACTCATTTATGAGACTACCATTAGGTATCCTCTTTTAATTTTGCTTTCTGTAAACTTACAAATAAATTGCAAAAGTCAAAAGCATTTTCTCATCAAGTTAACCATAGAAAGCTACCACTGAACTCAGAGAAACAATTTAAATCATTATGAATCATATCTTTTTGCAAAGTCTTCAGGAAGAAAGGAACTCCTCAGACACTCCAAAGCAGATGTTTCTAATAGGTAAGAGGAGTCTAGCTCAAACAAGATCTACTCACAGACTCAGTGTTGTGCTTCATGAATTTGAAAATCAATCAAAATTCACACTACAAGTAATACCACTGAATGTCCCAACAGAAAACCAGAATACCTCCTTACCCCGTCACCTCTACACTCTACCCTTGGGAATATTAGACAACACAGTGTTTCTTCTAGTAGTTCTGAAGACATTATGGATTTATTGCTTAATTTTCACTGAATCTCTGCACTTAGGAAAAAAATAGGACATAATATACATGTACTTTCAGAAAGCTGCCTTAATGTCATAAATAATATCCCAAAACACTAATGAGACTTTTCAGAGGTGCCTGCCTTGCAAGGGGAAATTACTTAAGCACTGGAAATCCAATCAACAAATATTTATTTTGCAACCTCCACTGCATGCTTAAAAATCTTATTCCATGAATAAAACAGGTCCTCCAGGAAAATATACTAATTCAACACACATTTATTGAGTGCTCACTACATGGCCACATAGCTCTAATACTCTTTGGATTTTAAGTATTCCCCAAAAGCTAACGTGTTGAAGTCTTGGTCCCCACTTCAGCAGTGTTCAAAGGTTTTGGGAGTCACTGAGTCCTGAGGATTCTGACTTCACGAATGGATTAATCGACTAGGAATTTCAAAGCTGGATAGGTATGGGGAGGTGGCAGAATCCATAGAAGAGAGGGCCTATGCGGAAGAAGTGGGTCACTGGAGGTGTGTCCTCGCAGGGTATCTGTTGTCCCTGGCCCCCTCTCTCGTGCTCTTTGCTTCCCGGTGTCACGAGGGGAGCACATTTCTTTCATCACCTGCTTCCAGTCACAATGTTCTGCCACAGCAAAGACTCAAAAAAACGAAGTGAAACTTCTGCACCCGCGAGCCAAAATAAAACTTCCCTCCTTTAAGTTGTCTGTCTCAGGTATTTTATCACAGCAATGGAGAGCTAACACGAGCTTCAAAGTGAACGAGCAAGACACAGCCCAAAGAAAGACACTGCCAAGCCAACAGTGAACTGAAACACGGAGGGACAGAGCACTTCATGTGACAGGACTGCCAATGAACCCCGAGACAATCCAGGAAGGCTTCCAGAAGGAGACGTGCTAAAATTATCCCCAGGAGAAGAATTGGATAGAATCAGCAAATACTATTGCTTCATCATTGACGTTCACCTGAACCCTGGGAAAATCCTCAGTAGTCCAGTACCCACCTGACACATAGTGTGTAGAATACACACAGCTTTCATGACACAAAATAAATCCCTAAACATTTCTCTGAAGGGCTGAGTCTATCCACAAGGATAAAAGCAACGCATAGCACCATACAAACACTCAAATGAATACCGACTTCCTGTTACAAACACCATCCAATTTCAGCAACCCTGAAGACCTGAATGGATATTTCATAGATGCTAGGAGATTCATTTTGCCTCCTTTCCCATGAAACTACACCACCAGCCTCCACTTGAAAAGCCCTTTTCTCTAGTTAAAACTTTTTAAATTAATTAGAGATAGTCATAGAGGCAGATGATGGACTTAACAGACTGAGCCGTATTTCCCTCCCCGGGTGTTTACATTATTTTGACAGCAAGGAGCCCCAAAAGGAGGAACTGGCGCCAAGCCAAATCCCCAAAGGATGTCAACAAGGAGAACAGCCACTGAGCTGCACAAATCCACTTGCTGCAAACTCTTGCACACACATCAATAACAAGCATATGAAGTTTAATCCTTATAGAAAAACAATTTGAAACCCAGGGATATCACCGGGCCTTCCCGTGTCGTGTAAGATGAAAGGTAGCAGCTCTTCAGTATGCCGTGCTATGAAGCCAGATGAAAACGGCAAGCAGGAAAATGAAATGAGCCTTTTGAGATTCATTCTTTAGTTTGAATACACCGTGGAAGAGAGTGCTTTTCATAAAGGAATCACTCAGTGTTGACTCACTGTAACTAGCGTGGTTTGGAGAAGCATTGTCTGGCTCTACCTCACAGGAGGCATTTTCAAAAACCCTGCAAATTATTTGGCTTTGGCAGAGGAGAGATGGCGGGGGGGGGGGGGCAGTGGAGGCAGGGGAGGGTAGGCAGAAGAGGGAATGTTTACTCCTACCATAGCACAATGAATTGAGGGGAATTAATCTGAATTCTGTGATCATTCTGGTTACATGGTCTATGTGCCAATCTGAACACCTTGCCATGTGTGAGTCTTAGGACTTATGGGAGCAAAAAGAAAACGAAATGTCAGTTTTCAAAAACCACCTTTTAAGGAAAGACTGCTAAGCTGACATAACTAAATTGACTTCCAATGAGAAGCTGTGTCTACTTGTAATATTTTGAACTCCATGCAACCTACCAAAATATTTGCGTCATATATATGTACTCATGTATGACATAATTTCCTTTTGGACATAACATTATATCTGTACATATTATCTATTGATTAAACTTCAAATATAACTATATGCAATAAGCAAAGAATTATGAAAATCAGCAGGCAAGGTTCTATTTCTCCATATACGCTGAAGATTAGCAGACCAGAACCGTTCCGGCTGCCGGCTCTGTGGTCATCTGGTCCCCAACCTCCTTCCAGATTCTGTTTTACTGCTTTGGGATAGCTGTTACCCTCATGAACAAGGACGGCCTTCCAACCATCCTATCCCCTGTCTGTGCAGCAGGATGGAGTCGGGGTAGAAGTCCAACTTGTAAGGACATGCTGTGGAAATGGCACACAGCACTTTTCATTCCTACTGGCCAGAATGTATACAGCCACATCTAGAAACAAAGAGCCTCAGAAATGTGACCCTTACTCCACTTAGTAACGTAGGCTCAAAGAAGGAACTTAGCTGGATTCTTCAAGAAGGCGAAGTGGAGGAATGGTCTGAGTCTGTACAGAGTCAAAGTTCTGTGAAATCTCTTGTGGCCGTAGCACCTGCAGGACTCCAAGTTGGTCCCCATGCCCTGACGGTTATGGCAAAGGCCCCAGTAGCTGTGCCTGGCACAGGAGAAGCTCATCACAGCAGTAGCCCCTAAGCGAACGGAAGGAAATAGGAGGTGCCCAGTTTGCCTGTCACCAGGGTACCTCGAGGATCAGAGCCTTTCTCCAAGTTCCCACATTCATTAAGAGAGTGGTACCTGCTCTTCTCACCTCCGGCAGCATATATGCTGTGAGCTGCAGCATGGTAGCAATCTCTAGTTCACTAAACTGCACTGCTGGACCCAGGGGTACATGCCTGCAACCCAAGCACTCCGGGAGGCGCAGGCAGGAGGATCACAAGTTTGAACCTAGCTGAGGCAACTTAGTGAGAGCTTGTCTCAAAATCAAAAATAAAAATGGGCCGCAGATGTTGTTCAGGGTGAAGGCCCTGGGCCCTGGGCCTTCAACACCACAAAACAGCAACAACAGCAAACTAAATGAGTAAGTAGCCTACATCCCAGGTGTGGAGCTGTGGATATAGTTTTATTCAGTAAACTGGGTGGAAACAATCCCAACCTATTCTCAAATTTCATTGCATTCTGTCTTTTGTACCCTGGAGATCATAAGCAAGACTTGGTTTGATAAAGGGCAAAGACAGCTCATTTTTTCCTCCTGTGACAAAGGAACACATTACTTTGGATTGATAGTGTGTTAAACTATTACAAAGAATGGTACCCCCGGTGACCTAACACTCCACTATAATATTTTTCATTGGTATATTAATTTCTACATGCATATGTGTTACTGAAGAAAGGTATTTGGGGTTTCTACCAGAACAGCAGATCTGAACTGCTGCTGAAATGAAAAACATTCACAGCGAGGATTTCACCCCCATCTAAAACTCTCCATTTTACCTTTCTATATTGATAATTTCTAACTTTTGTTGCTCAACAAAAATAATGCAAGTTTAATATGTAAAAATAGACTCTGGGTATATTACAGCTCAGCATCAGCTGGTTATGGCTGCCTCCCCAAACAACCACCTGCTTGACTTTGGTTATTCCAGCCCAGTCGTAACACTGGTGAACACAGCAGAGCGCTGCCCAGGCATTGTGCTTTCGGGGATGCATGGCCTTTTCCTTAGGCTGGCAGGTCTAGAGTTGAGAACTCGGAACCAGCCTAAGTGCAGAAGCCTTTCTCTCTAGGGCTATGCTCTTAGATGGGTCAGAAACTCAATCAAATTCTACTTCACAAATAAAACTAATGCCTATAATATGAGATGGGAGGCTGCATTAATATTTCTAAGACCAAATATTTTCCCTCAAGTAATATAAATTTATAAGTATGACTTTTCCCAATGCTCTATCGACTGTTCGTGGTGTTTGAAAGTAATTAGGCTTCCCTGAAAGGCAGAGCTGCCTTGAGAACCGTATTTGAGTAAACTCAAAAGAAAAGCATTTTGAGTGTTACTTTTAATGTTTCCATAAAAGTTTATATTTATAAAAATATTGTCACCAGTTTTCTGTAGAGAAGGTGGTCCTCTTAATTACTGGAGGGGAAGGTGTGAGACTCTGTGGACACACAGCATATTTGCATACTGCACACTGCCACATGGGATGGCCTGGGGGAATCCATCACAGTTCAGATCTGGCCTGCCACAGGGACAAGCATGTACCACACACAAACTGTGGTACAAGCACAGACACACACAGTGCAAATGCCCCAGGGACTCAAGCTTGCAATAGACTCTGTATACAGTGCACAACACCAGAACACACATAAAGCCCGAACCTACAGTATTGTAACAACAATTCCAGGGAGTCAGGCCACAGCGTCCATACCAGCTGGCCCAAAACAGGCACGTTTAGTCAATATCTGCCAGATTCCCTGATCTTTGGCTCTTATTTATAACTTGGGACCAACTAAAGAAAGCTAAATAAGCCCATCCCATAGCATGGCCCACTTTCAGTCAGCCCATCTCAAACTTCCTTCTACTAATAGCCCCCTGTCAGGAACACTTGAAGCCTTCTTTTCCCCCACCCTATTACACAGCATTTGCCCGAGTCTCCGCCAGCTCCGTGTGATGGTAGTGACCCCTTTCATTCTTAGATGCACAGAATAAATAACCTTTGCTTATTCTCATTAAGATAGTCTTCACCCCCCCCCACACACACATACATGCTGCTTTCTGTCCACCCTCCTCCTTCTTCCTTCTGTTCCAATTCATTATGTCCTCTTCAGTGTCCAAGAGATGCCCTGGGAAAGCAGAGGGACAGTCCCAAGGCACCCACTGCACCACACACGCGGGGACTGCTGTGGGAACAGGAAATGGCAAAGGAAGATCCAGGTCTTGCCAAGAAAGCAGATCATTCCAGAGATCAATTCACCTGCATTAAAGTTTAAGAAAAGATAAGGTGGCCAATATCTAGAAGCTAAGAGAACAAACAAACAAACAAACAAACAAAAATCCAGGAACCAATTCAAGGTCAGAAGTAACAGGTGTTACGAAGGTGGAGTACACAATGGTGAACCAAGAGAACAGGAACCAGGGGAAAGTGAATTTCAGAAGGAAGAATTCTACTGGCAGCATGGACCCTGAGGACACCAGGTCAGACATTGTTTTCTTTATAGTTAGCTATGGCAAAACTCAATGAGACATGTAGAGGAGGCAAAGAACAAGGAATTACCAAGCCTTCTTGTCCATAATATGTTTCCTTTTGTAATACAACTGATAGTTAAGCACTTAAATCAAACTGCATGTGGATATAATAAAACACCTTTCAGAAACTTCCTTTTCTAGGGCTCAGAAAACACCTCCTCTCTCTCTAATCTTCAATTGCCCCCTTTTGCTGAATCCTCTATTCATTCTCGTTTCTTCTTTGTTACAAATAAGTGTGCACTCACCCAGAATGAACTCTCCAATTATCAACTTCTTTTTCTCTTGTAATTAACCACAAAAGCTCTTGAAAATGTTTTTAATGCTCATCCAATCTCCACTCTCTTCTCAGCCAAACCCACCACTGGCTTCTTTCCTTTTGTTTGTGCTAATATCATTGTTTCCCAAGGTCATTCCAGCCCACTCACAGCTTCTCTGTCCTCCCAGGATTCTCTCTGGCCTGATCTTCTTTGATGTTCTCCAACCTTGGCCTTCATGCCACTCAGCACCTGCTGTCCCTTAGGAGGACCCTTCTTCATCTCAGCCATTTCTGGTTTTTCCAGTCCTGCCACTTTTCCTTTTCTCATCCCTTGGCCTTTTCTGGTACAGAAATTTGACTTTTCAAAACCCATTCCAATAGCTATTTTCTTTTGGATTTCCAAAAGAGATTAAGACTGAACGTTCTTTTGCTTTTGGGTATGAGTCATTCCTGTAAAACTTTCCCATGCAGCCTGAGGCAAGGTGAGCCACACTCCATCCAGGTCACTTCTCCTTGACCTGTGAGCTCCCTGCAAGTCACAGCTCCTACCTACCTATGCCATCAGATCTTGGAAGTGCAGGTATGTGCTCTGGTGTGTGCACAGTGAGCATGATGCTTGTGTCCACCTCAGAGCACAAAGCCCAGCACTCAGGAGGTCATTTTCAGTGTCACCCAGAGAAAAGAGTTCTTGATAAGTTCAAAGATACCTAACAATGTCAGGACAAGTGCCCATATGGCTCCCTCTGTATAGTTGCTAATGTATTTAATTTTAGATATGTATGTCAGAAAAAAACAGTGTAGTTTGAACTATCTAGATGGTAGTGATACGCAAACTTACCAGAAATATTTCTGGTATTCTCTGTTTGGTACAAATATACCATTTCTAAAATTATACAACACTCTTCCCACCTTACTTCCTAGGCTCTGGGACAATAGAAGGCCGTAGAACCATGATAATTCTATTTATCCTGGAATTAAAGGGCAAGAAACAAAAATCATGAGAGAAACAAGAAGATAAGTGTACTGGAAACAATCATCTAAAGTCAACGTAGGACAACATGAATATAAGGGAAAGTAGGTTTTCTCACAACTCAGCTTCTAGAACCTTAACACTTTCCATGACTTCTAGCAACAGCATGAAGTGCTGTAAATTATTTCATAGCAGCTGGCAAGCTACTATTTAATTCCAGCACATCCATGATCAAGAAACAATTGCAGCACTGGTACGCAGATGGAGACCTGAGGCTCGCATGAGCCCCACAGCTTGCTGAAGGTCTGGCAGCCAGAGAAAAGCCACTCAAACCCTTGATACTGTGCACTCGGGGGTCTTGCTCACTTTTAATCATATCTGTACTGCTTCTCGAAAGAATTGGATAAGGAAATAGTCAATTACCACGCAAAGAAATTATTCAGCTCTTCGTGAAAGACATTGAGTTAAGTCCTAAGAGGATGCAAATGATGGCTCAATCAGAGCCTCTGTCCCCAACACCAAGGACATGACAGGAATTTAGGGATGCCAAGTGTCAACATGTGATGGCAACACTGAGACTCTGCTAATGGGGGCTGAGCAGGTGTGTAAAAAAACTCTTCAAATCCTTAGCCACCTAACTAAGGCTCACAGGTTCATTCTTTCCAGTTTATTTTGACCCCACTTTGAAATTTCACACAGCCAAGCTATGCAATCTGTACATAGAGAAATTAAAACAACCACGCAACTGTGAGTCAGGAGTCCCAGTCTTGTAGGTAGAAGGTAGCAATTACCAAACATACAGACCACTATATACCGAGAAATACGGAACATCACAGAGATACAAAATAAAATAATGCCCACTACTGTTAGCATAAGGAAGTACACAGGAAAACTACACCTAGAGGAACTGGAGTTCAAGCTAAGGAGATTTAAATCACATTCTTTCATTTTAAAACTATAAAAAGTTGAAGAAGATACACCATGAAATAATCACCTATGAAATAATCAAGTTATATACTAAAAAATATTAATTCAGCCTTTATTTCCCACAGTGCATAGGAATTTAATTCAGAAACAACCAGTTGTTTTTTGAACAACTGAAAGAGAGTATTTTTCTGGATTAATACACACAACCAAATAAATCTCTCAAATAATTGTAGGAAAAGCAACCATTGTACAAAGTGATGACTATTTTTGTTATGTTTTCTTCCCTCCCAGAGTTATTAAGAACTTATATTTTGGCTAAAATATTCATTCACAGGGAATATTAATTTTCCCAAAATGAATAGAGTTATAATATTTAAAAATATATTTTGCCATCAGAAATTAATTTGGGTAGAGTTTTTGAGCATAGATTATTCCACTGGGCAATGGAAGTCACTTAATCTTCTATCCTGTTGCAAGAGCAAGGAAAACCAACTGCATTTTAAACGTTTAATTAGAAGTAAAATCAAGTTTATGTAATGATATCCCACACTGCTAGCAAGTAATGAAGATAAACAGCTTGAGCATTATCAGCACTGCGAATCACTGTCGTGTGCTGCTCTGCTTATACATTGCAGAAATTTCACAGAATATAGCTTCTGAGTTTGTGGCGTTGGTGATGGGGTTGTTGTTGATTTTTTTTAGAACTTGTGGCTGGGGTAAATCATTAGCATTTGGGCAATGACATTACTTATTTGAAAGAAGTTCTTGTGACTCAGACATGACCCTGATTGCCTTTAACAAGCACACTGTTCACATTTTGAGAAAAACTACAGATGCAATCTGATGAAATTGCCCCAGCCCTGCCAAGTCACTGGCAGATGTGCTGTCTGCCAAGGGATTCCCCTACATACATTCGCATTTTCTTCTAGAAGTTTAAAGGAAGTTCATTTAAAGCCTGTTAACCTGTATTAATGGGCAGTATATGTTATATCGTGCTGTGGGCATAGTGGCAAAAGAGAAGTGACATACAGTTTGGCACTGAGGTGACAGTCAAAAACTTAAGGTTCCATCCAAAGGCCACCACCCAACATACACACACACACACACACACACACACACACACACACCAGCCGTCCAGAAGGGAAGCTCATTCCCTCAGTGCAAGTTACGGGGCAGAATGCCACCGCACTAGAGCAGAACGGGCTCCCTTGTATCTCCAACCTATTTAAAAATGTAGATTAGTGACATTGACATCTATAGTCATTAAAAGATGTGCTCATGGTCACAGAGAACTGTAGACACCAGCTTCATTAAGAAACAAAAGGGGATCCTGCCCGTGAGCTCTGCACAAAGGATCTGAGACTGAAAAAGATTGAAACTAAAACTTTCATTTAATACCAAGCTAATGTTTTAATAATTCCTGTGGTGACTATTATACAGGAGTCAAATTTCAAAAACCTCATTAGTTACAAACTTAACCATTAAGAAGAGAATTGATATGGCTTTATCTAGTGAATTAAGGTGGACTTTTGGGCATTGGTACAAAAGTAAGACAATGTTACAATAACTGCACCCCAAGGAACTAAAATGTTTAATCCTTCCACTTAAAAAGACAAGATTTTCTTTTTTTCTTTTTTTTTAAAAAACATGATACTGGAAGTTGGAGTGGAATCAGTATACATACTTAGCCCTCAACTAATGAGAACGCCTTGCGGACTCAGAATAGTGGAGCGCCATTGTGCTTGCCCATCTAAATTTCTTCACTTGACCTCAGCCCGACTGACATTTGGGCCAGGTAATTCTTCGGTGTGGAAGGCCATCCTGTGCACCGTACCCAGGATGCTCTTCCAATTAGATGCCAGTCACATCTTCTCCTTGGTGGTGACAACAGAAACTGCTGTCACCCAGGACCAAATGCGTCCATGTGCATGAGGCAGAGGAACAGGAAGCCTCCCTGCCACATCAGACGCAGCTTCAGAGGAGTGACCCTCTTCTTATGAAACAGGCGGCATCACTCACATCGCACGCACATAGGATACCTGGTGCTCAACAACCTCACGGCATGGCTGGTTCAAATCACCAGTAATGTGAAACAAACAAAAAACCAACAAATTACTCAAATACAGAAATAGGAAAATTCAAAGTCAAACCCAAATGAATAGCCTGAAGGAAAAAACACATTTTTTTTCTTTTGCAGGTGAGAATATCTTACCCAAAATGCTTGGGACTATACGTGTCTCAGATTTCAGATCTTTTTCAAGTTTTATAATATCTGCATTCACTTAACAAGGTATCTTGGTGAAAAGGCTCGAACCTAAGGGGAAAACCCCATTTAGGTTCATACACCACATCTTTGTACACACTGTCTGGAGATAATTTTAGACCATATTTTTAGCCACTACATTTAGGCTGTGACCCATCTCAAAGAGTTTCACATTTTGGAACATGTGAGTTCTTTTGTTTGTTTTAAACAGGGTCTCCTGTTTTAGTCCATACTGGTTCTTTACTCATTATATAACCCAAGCTGGCCTAGAAGTCACAGCAATCCTCCTGTTTCAGCCTCCTGAGTTCTAGAATTATAGGTGTATATCACACTCCCAGTTAGGAGGTGGTACTGTGATCAAACTTGGGGCCTCACCCTTTCTAGGCAAGTGCTCCAATCACTGATCTATGGCCCCTCGACCTGGAATACATTAGGTTCCAAGAAGCGCTCAATCCAAATAGTGAATACAAAAGAAAAAGGCAAAGCAGTTGGTGAGACAAACAAAAAACAGAGTATAAATTTGGAAGACAGATAAAGTTACCCAATAAAATAAGAAATAATTGATATCCCTGGAACAATACGCCATAAGAAGACGCTGAGTTATTGCACAAAATCTTTCCCTGACGTGAAGAAAAAAACTAATTCTGTCCATGTAAATAATATATTAAGAAAAAATGTAAAAATCAGCTTTATCATCCTCATTAACCCATTGCATATCAAAGATAAAACTAGAGCTACACAGTTGTTCAAGAAGAGAGCAAGTGAAGGCCGGGTAACTCAGCGGTAAAGCACTTGCCTAGCAAGCTCAAGGTCTTAAATTCAATTCCCCAGCACCACATAAACTGGGCACGGTGGTATATGCCTGTAATCCTGGCACTGAGGAAGCTGAGGCAGGAGAATTGTGAGCTGAGGCCACCCTGGGTTACACGGCAAGTTCAGGACCAGCCTGGACTACAGAGTGAGAGTCCAGTCTCAAAAAACAAACAAAAACAAGCAAGTAATCCTCACAGGGGAGAAAAGAAGCCGCTTGTTCTCACACTTTTCCTAGACCATTTAATCCAGGAAGGAGCAAAGTCTCTAACTTCTGAGGGGAAAAGGACCCAGAAATGTCCTATCAGCCAAGTTGTTTATTCAAGTACAACAGCAGATATATTTAAAAGCAAAACATGTCAGATATAACCTCCAAGCAACTGTCCTGGAGAAAAATAAAACTGATGATGAAAGGTGCCCAACTAAGAGTTAAGTCAGGATAAATAATTCTGGAATGTTGAAACTATGTGGGGGGAAGAGAGAAATAATAGACTAGAGACAGATCCAAAAAAGAAAAAAAATGGCACAACATATGAACACATTGGAAAACCACATTTGCAAACAGAATGAGGCTCAGTCCTCAGGGCAGGATTAGGACCTGCAAAAGGAAAGCCAGAGCAGTGGCTCCTCCCCTCCAGGCTGTGAGAAACAGCAGGAAAGCACCACCCACTGAGGAGGAAACAAGTCTTGCCCAACACCTAACCTTCAACACCTTGGTTTTAGACTTACCAGTGGCCAGAATGGTAAGAGAGAAAGACCTTCCTGTTGCCCCTAACCTATCCTGTTTGGGACATTTTGTTACAGTAGTCCACACACAAATTCAGAGGAAAGCAATGTGAGCAACTGCAAAGCTGGAACGCAGGGACAGAGGCAGTTGGAGAAATGAAACATGCCATGTGGCATGTGGCCCTCCCTGTCTTTTACATCACCAAAAACTGATGAAGTTAAAAATTCATGGAAGAGTCTAGCTTGTTAATGGTATCATATCTTTTAACTTTTAAAGGTCTTTTTAGTCAGGCCTTAGGGCTCAGGCCTATAATCCCTGCACAGGGGAGGCGGGGCAGTAAGATCCCAAGTCTGAGCTCGGCCTCAACCCTGTCTCATAATCAAAAATTAAAAAAAATGAGCTGGGGATATAGCTCAGAATGAAGGCCCTTGGCTCGGTCCCTAGTACCACAAAGACACAAATTAAAAAGTCAAAGATCTTTTTTGGAACAAACTGATTTTATAGTGAAAAAATACATATCCTTATATCCATACATATCCGTTTATTTTTATTCTGCTAAATTCAAGTAAAAAATCAAACGTATCACCTTTATGTACAAAGCAAGCATGTTATGGTCTCTGAACTTACCTTTTAATAACGTTGTCTTATTATTTTATTTATGTATCCTAACATCCTCCTGCCTGTACATGTACATTAAGGAATTTTTAAACGTCTAGCAGAATTTTTTGAAAAATGAAGTATATCATGGAATATCAGCTTCCTGAGCCTCTTGTTCACAGTGGGTAATTCTAGGTGGCAAAATGTAGGATGATATGTTATCTTCACGATTTTCTCCATGGCTTAGATTTTTTTAAAGAGCATAAGCCACTTATAAAAACATACAAACACTACTCAAAGATAAATACATAAAATATGATACCACTTTTCTGACTTGGAGCTGAGTATAAGTGAATTTCATGAGGTACCATGTGAAGTACCTCTGCACGCACCAGCACTCTGAATCACCATCCTCACCACAAAGCACTCTGGGACTGAGTGGTGCCTACGTGAACTAACCATGTCTGAGGCAATTGGCAGCTGGGTGTTTCAGCTTCTTAAACAAATCTCTGGTTTCAATCCCTTTAATTAACACTACCTAACATTTACTGAATACCTTTTATGTGTTAGATGATACACTAACAACTTCTTAAGTGTTTTTTAAATTTTATCCCCACAATAAAATGATAACAAAAGTGGTAATGCTGAGACAGAAGCAGCCCAGATTCGCTGAGCACCCATTATGCACCCAGCACTGCTCCACGGCTTCCCATGTGCTCCACGTTGAGGTGCAAAGAATTTGAGCAGTGGGAATCCCCTGGGCAGGACAGAAAGCTGCTGAGGTGTGCTTTCAGAAATAAGTGAGCTAAAAAAGAAAGAAATACGTGGATTTACATCAGCACAGAGGAACAGCACAGTTGATCCAGACTTTGTGAAGAAAGATGATAAGAACTGTAACTATACACACACACATACACACATATTAAAGTCGGCAAACCCAAAGAACTACCGAATACCTTTAGCCACATCAGTGTAGGCCTCTCAGCAAGTAGGCTTAAAGGCTTTGGTCAACATCTGGTTATTCAACTCCAATTATTCTACTAATATATTGATTAAATAAAATAATAAGCATCTTTAGTGACTAAGACAATAAAAACAAAATTATATGCTAATAAAGAAAGTGGTAATTAGAAGCGAAGCCACACACAAGGCTCAGCTCTATCTTGGAAAAATAATTTGAAGTGTATTGCTGTCTTATGTATTGCTGGCTTTAAGGGGACTCTCGGGGGAAGGATAAAGCACAAATGGTCAGGCTGAAGGAGCATGCTCAGGAGTGTGGCCACGCCAGGTGCTGCCTCTGCTGCCTCTCTGACCAGGCTACAGCAGGAAAGGACCTAGGAGTTGCACAGTGCCCTACTCGGCTCACCAGCTTCTCCTCCTCCATGTGGGAACAGTACGGGGGGGGGGGGGGGGGGGGGGGGGGGGGGGGGCGGCGAGGGTATACAAGAAGCTCACACTCTCCCATGCAGTCAGGCGTAGAGTCAAGGAAATGTGTGCTCACTCTCACAGCCTTGCTATTGCCTGAGACCTGGCTTGTGGACAGCAAGGAGCCAACCTGGAGCCGGCAAATCATTCCGAGACTTCGCCAGGGCCTCCTGACCTGCATTCTGCTGTTATTACCATTACGTCGCAATGGTCAGAAGGTTGGCTTCTGGATGCAGCGACATTATCTTTAACTGCTGTATTTCTAACACATGGCACAGGGACCAAGGAGATGAGCAAATGGATGAACAAATGAAGGCAGGAAAGGAAAGAGCAAGTCAAAAGATAAAACAGTGAACGGGGGCCTCTCAGGACTGAGTTCCACATCGATGCCTCCTCCACCTACTACTCAAATATTTCATAATCTCTGCACCTCTTGTGTGGATACCTGTCTCCTTGTATCTCTCTAGTGGAACTTCTTCTATGGAAAGCTACAAGCGTTACCTTACAGAGTTTTTTTTCATGCCAGAGTTGAGTGGTGATTGGGAAACAGGTAAGTGAGCCGTCACGTGCCCAAGGTGCACTCTGGCTTCCGACTGCTGTGGCGTGGGTCTTGTGTGTGCCCAGAAGCCTCAGTACTTATAGGAACTGTGCACTGTGTACTGGCTGCAAGGGGCGGGTGTTTGAGGCTTGACCTGGAGGGGTAGCTCCACCCTTCCCCTTAGACTTGGTTTGACCCTGCCATGCTATGGCTCCAGCTCTGGCTCCAGCCCGCTATGCAGCCCCAAACTTGTCATGTGATTCCACCATTTCCCAGCTGACTGCCTGCGAATGGACCTTCTGAAGCTGACCTAAAACAAATCTTTGCCCCCTAAGATTATGGATTCATTGGTGTCCCAGCAATGAAAAAGTGACTAAGACACAGAGCTTTTGATTATAATTTCTCTCTCTTCTAAACATTTTATTGGTTTTTCATTTTTAATGTTTATTTATTTACCTCTGTTCATACCTAAAGCAATGATTCTGTAGCACACTCAGTCACACACACACACACACACACACACACACACACACACACACACACACACCAATAAAAGAAGATCACTTCCCAGTCTCCATAAGCTTGCACCACTGGGTAACAGGGTTCGGTTTACTCTGGCTCAGTTCAGGGAAACTGGCTTTGTAAATTAAAGGTGTGATTCCTTGAAGCCACTGGGATAAAAGTAATTTGAAATCATACTATTGACAGTCATAATAGAAACAAATGCCTACTTACCACTCAGGGCTCAGCTCTGGTGCGAACAAATCGATAGATTAAAAAGCTTTCAGCTTCCAAGAGAAAGGTTGCACCTGACAGACACCAGGAGATCAAATATCCACACTGGTTAGGACCAGGAAGTGTATGGATTAGGACGTACATCCCTGAGAGAGCATTAAGAGAAGGTACCGACTCAAACTCAACTCTTGAGAGGCCTCTGCTTACTCTGTGTTTATATTTCAATTTGCCAACTTCTTTCCCTTCCTCATTTGTTCTTCTCCTTGGTCACAGGGCCATGAGTTAAACTACGGCACTTAGAGACAAGGACCCTGCACCAAGGAACCCGGCTCATGATGAAAACCATGACCAAGACCATTATAGCATTGTGATCTATGTATTGTTATAGGTGTTGGGATGAAAGACGTATAGGTATAGGGAATGAAAGAAAAGTGTGGCTTTGCCTCTAGGGGGTTGTTTTGTTTTGTCTTGACTTGTTTGGTTTAGTTTTTGTACTAAGGATTGACCCTGAGACCCTTGCACTGAGCTACATCTCCAGCTTTATTTTTTTTTTTTTTATTTTTAGACAGTATCTCACTAAGTCATTAAATTAAATGGGTTGGAATCAAATTAGAAATCCTGCTGCCTCAGCCATCCAGAGTCAGGATTATAGGTGCATGCCAGTATGCAAGCAAATTTTGAAGTTGCTTGAATTAATATTTGAAAGGATACAAAGGATAGCACAAGAGGAGTTTCATTATTTTTGATGAGGAATTCTCAGACTTTGAGCATGTGAACTTTCTGTATGATAATAGCATTTGCTTGCTGTATTACAGATAAAAACCCTCAAAGGGAAACTGATTTCAGAAATTACCACAAAAAATACAGTTTTTTTTTTTTTTATTACCCAAGTGTATCTGACTACCTTTAAGGAGGACCAAGCCCTATTTGTTGAAGGATGATCTTGTCTGTAAGCACATACTGGAGCCAGAGAAACTAAATCTTTATATCGAGCTTCCTACTCATTGAATAGTCCTCCTTAATAATGTTCTTAACGGATGCTCAGCTGTATTCTGTAGCAACCACTACTTGTTGATTTTTAACTTCCTTTCTGATTCTGACTCCCACTGGGGGGATTCTTCTCTATTAGAGAGTCTTTATAGAACGTAAATTAGGTACCCTATGATGCTACTACAGAATTTGAAGACATTCTTGGAGACATATGCTCAGTTCTCTGCTTTCCCCTTTCTGGATGGCGGGAGGATCAGAATGTGACCTTCTTCAGGCAAAGGCCCTTTCCAGGACTCTAGTTCTCATTGTCTGACAACCATTGCGATCCTAGTATCACAATAGTCAAGTAGGTTCCACATTGATCCTTTTCTTTTCCTAGGCTTAATCCTCTTACCTCCATTTTAACTCCACTTAAACCTTGATCGGCAACTAATGCATTCCCCTTTCAACTGACATTAGTCTAAGTCTCCGCCACCTGATGCCATGAAACCTTAATTCTGTGTAAATCCTTCTACTAATGGGAGTACCACACTTCGTGAGGCTGCTCATCCCACTGGTGGCTTCTATATTTGCGTCAGAGTTCTTCATGGATACTAAAATCAGCTTTTCATATCACCTGTGTCTGTCCGCAGACACTAGAAAGAACAGATTTGTGCCTTCTCTAGATGACAGTCCCTACAGTGTGTGAGAAACACTAAATAACCACCAATAATCACCCCTAAAAGACAAGCCAACCTTTCTCCAACTGGACTCCTCCAGTTTCTAACTATTTAAAGTGACATGAAGTTCAAGACCATTTGCATCTGGCTCCAAGGAAGAAATAAGTTCTTTCATCATCTTTAAAAACAAAACAAAACAAAACAAAACAAAAAAACACACTATTTTCATCCTTGTGGCTTGCAAGTTTGGTAAATTCCAGAAGTTTTTTTTTTTTTTTTTTTTTTTTTTTTTTTTTTTTTTTTTTTTTTTTTTTTTTTTTTTTTTTTTTTTTTTTTTTTTTTTTTTTTTTTGGCAGGGAGGGAATCTCTACTTCCTCTCCAATCTGCCCACTAGAGAAAAAGTATATCGTCCTCTTTTCTGAAGTTGGTGTAAGTGGTATTTACTTTCAGAGAAACTCATCAGGATGAGCGAGATTGATTACTTTTGGTTGAGGCAACAAAGGCACTGAATATACACCAGGCATTGAGGGAGTGCGGCTAAGCAGGCAATTTCCCCAATGAGGAGCCTGATAAACACTGTCTTCAAGCAATCCAAAGTCACCTCTCCCCTACTCATTCTAACAGCCACTTGCACTATAGGTTTGAGATGCTGCACTGAGGTTAAAAAAATGGCTGTCATGCATATGTATGTGTTCAGGTGCAACACGCCAGAAAACCAAGTTCCTGTGTCAGCCGGAACAGAAAGGATGGGTGAACAAGTCCGTCCCCTTTCACACTCACACCCTGTGAGCAGCGGGGCCTCGGGGGTGCGCAGTGTGATGCTCACCCACCGAACAGGCCTCCCCTTCCTGCACTCAGCTGAGGTGTGTAGTGAAATGCACAGAACGCCTAGGGCCAGACCTCGGAAGCCACTTCAGTGAAGGTGAACCTGTTGGCCACTGACTCCGTCCAGCTCCCCGGGGCTTGGCATGGAGACAAGGGCACAGAACTCCAAAGGCACAGTTCATAACAAAGAGTGGTCTAACTTAGCTTTCCTTCAGCTTTCTGTGTTGGTGTTTTGTGTTTCTTTTTGGTCTGGGTTCTGTATCACAACGACATCAACTCAAATCACAGCTCCAGTTTATCCTTCATCTCACAGCTACATCCGGATGTTGTGTAAATTAATAAGAAAGAAATACAAATGGAAAAAATAAATCCCAAATGATACAGTCTTATTTGGCTTTGCATTTCAGTAACAGTCACATAAACAGAGAGGCCAAGGTCTAATATTTTAAAGATATTTGAATAGATACAGTACTAAGTGAACTAGATTATACTAAAGTAATGAAAATCATGACATTAAAATGCATTAAAGTTGTTTGTTTGTTTTTGTGGTACTGGGGCTTAAGCCCAAAATTTTTACTCTGAATCCTTTTTTAAAATTTTTTCTATTTTTACACAGGATCTTGCTAAACTGAGTTCAAACTTGTGATTCTTCTGCCTCAGCTTCCCAGAGTGCTAGGATTACACACATGTACCACCATGCCTGACTACAAAGTACAGTATTAATTATAAAATTGGAATTTTCCTTTGCACTTCAGTTTTCTATAAATGAGAGTTTTTCCCCAAGTGACGTGAATATTTAATGTAGAAGCTTTAAATTTTTCCCCATAACTCTATTACACTGTTAGTGTATTTTATAAGTCATGTTATCTCAGGGTAATGAAGTTTGGTCAGTTTAATCTTTGACATTTGGATCTGAAACTGTAATGGCATAAATCCATCCACAGAAGCCTCCACAGGTTTGAAATACTTTTTTCTACTTCTGCTGAAATTGTAGCCTTTCAGAGGCTGTTTCTCATGCTCTGGAAGGAAAAGAACTGCCCAGACAGAAGCAGTGGTAGAAAAAGTAGGTCGCTTTGTCATGCCTTTCTTAAAATAATGGGCCACTACTGTAATGTTTGTGCTTCTCTCTTCAGGAGACAGCACAGCTGTTCCCTGCCAGCAGGCTTGCTCCTGAGAAAGGAGAAAGGGGGAGCAGGCAATTGTCCCCACTAATGATGCTCAGAATTAAATAAAGTCTATCCTACCTCACAGCTCTGGCCTGAAGCAGGTATTTTCCTGAGTCATACTCAACAGATTCCTTTGAGCTGACTACTTACTACTCCTTCCACTAGCCCCAGGGCTCATCCTGTTGGATCCTACAGGCAGGACACAGAGCACCAGGGCACATGCCGAAGACAGCTGTAAACAGCACACAGAACACTGAGTAGCTCTGAGCAGCACAGGGAAGCTATTTGTGTTTAAATTGTGGCTCAACCCCTTCCATTATACCAAGAAGAAAGTTTTGAGGTGGTGCCCATGTTTTCTGAAGCCAACACTGGTGAGTCTCTGTCCCCTGTTGAGAAGATGGGATGGAGACCTCAGGTTCAGAGCTGTTACCGGGAAACAGGGTCGGCCTCAGCTAAATGTGTGACTGTCTTTTATCCGAGTGCACGCTTGTTTGCCATCTCTTTATGGTGACATGATCTCTTACATTTAGGCAAGCATAGTTTTAAAGTGTGTTGATTCAAAGAAATATTGAAAATATTAATGCCATATATTGGACTTACGTGTTTGTATGCTAGCTGTCCCTCAGAAGAACAGGTGTGTCGAGGTCCTGACCATGTGAATGGCCCTTCTGAGCACTGGTACAACTTCCAGAAAGCAGGGTGTAGTTGGCCACAGTGGCATGCCTTGGAGGGGACTGCGGGACTCCAGCTTCTAGGTCTCTCTATCGTGTATTCCTGGTTCACAGAAGAAACAGACTGCTCTGCCATGTGACCTCCTCTGCCACGTGACTTATCATAATAGGCCTCCCTGGCTGGAGGCCCAGGCTTGGGTGGGAACCTCCAGAACCACTAGGCAGAATTAACTTTCTGCCTTTATACATTAATAATCTCAGATATTTCGTTTGAGGAACGCAAAGCTGACTGATATATCCATAGACCTGACAAAACCACAGAAGGAAAATGGGGATGATTTTTACACCACTTGAGGGATTAATATATGACCACATCCTACAGTTTCAAAATTTCCTAAGAAGGGAATATTCCTCCTGACAGGTATGTAGCCTCAAGCTTCTTCTCTGTGTAAGGTACTAATATGTCCATTACTGGATACTCAAACTATCAGTACTGACTTATCCTGGAATTTATCTATGGCTCCCTATGCCTTTCTGCAGGGGATCCAAACTTTTGCTTCTATGGAAAATCTTTTTTTTTTTTTTTTTTTTTTTTTTTTTTTTTTTTTTGTGGTTTCAACCTCTCAGTCAGGCAAGTACCAACCTACCACACACGTACCACATACATTCACCCTTCTTCATGTTGTTCAGACCTGGCATGTTGCAAAAGTCTCATGTCTTAGATGCCAAGCAGAGTAAGTCTCCCAATACTCCTGAATCTAGCCCAGAGTTCTTGCTCTCCCATAACACAGCGCATACTCAAAGCACATGTATAAAGTAAAGAACTTTATTTCAACAAGACTCTGTTTGTAGAAAGAAGAGAAGACTGATAGAATACATTGTTCGGCACTGATTTTAATTGTTGTTGTAATCTGATGTGTCTCTAACCAGCTAATTTGTATTTAATCATCTGCTTTAATTTCATTACAAAGCAACTAGAATGTAGCTGTAGCGAGAAATCACCCAAGTAAATAACATGCACTATTATTTTTCTTACGTTTATGCTTATGAGCTTTATTCTACTTGTGTCAAAACCTTCCTCATATCTACTCAACTAGAAATGTGTTTGTATTAACCATTACTGTGCACTTCACGTGAAGCCATCAGAAATGTGAATTTATTTGCCAAGTGTAAGTTATGTAATAAACTTCTACATGTACCTACTTTTGCTTGCCAAATATCTGTGATTCATTTAAATATTTACACTGTTTCAATTACGGATACTATTTCTATTAATTAATGACATTGGAGTTTAATTCTACAGAATAAATACAGAAGTAGAAAACTGAAATACATTAACGCATGAAAAAGGAATCTGGCTTCATCATCCTGAACACAATTCTATGCTGAAGATTGCACACAGTTCCTAGGAGAATGGAGACTAGTGGCATTAATAAATTTCTGAGTGTTTTAGGCGACTTTAAGCAGGATGAAGATTCCAAAGCTCAATCTGAGTATTTGAACAATTTGACCTTATTTCAGCTTCTTGAGAGAATAATTAGGGACAGTCACAGAATCAACATGGAAAATGGTGAAGGACCCACACACTGCCTGACTGAAAGGGCTCAGATAACAACAGCAAATTTCAAAAACAATTAATAAAAAATTCAAACACCATGAGGTTGTTCTTGTGGATCGCTACATATTTTTCAGAGGTAATTTGCTGGGAGTTCTCTTTTGCTTTTTTCAGCCATTATAGCTGTGCAGGGACACAATGCCCCCTCCCTGTGCCAGGCTGGAGAGCAAGCTTCCCTCTCAGGAGGAGGCCTGCGACAAGGAAGAAAATGGCTTAGCATCAGAGACAGCCTGGCTCCAGTCCCAGCTTTTATAAGCTTGCCATATGACCTCAGGCCATGGGCTCATACCTCAACTTCCTTGTCTGTGAAGTAGGAGCCAGAGCCTGTAACTCTTACGTGATGTGTAGACAGTCAGTATGGAAGGGTCTCACCAAGGGGTCCAGCTGTTCTTTCTGTTGCTGGGATCTGAGATTTAGTTAGCCCCGTAAAGTCATATCCGCCCAAGAGTCTTTATTCAACAGGTGCTTACGGGGTACCCACAAAGTTATTTGTTCAATGGAAGAGAAAATGACTAGACTTGTTTTCAAACAAAACATGCCCAGGTCAGTATATACGGTCAGCCGGAAGCAAGCCAAGTGTCCCGGAAATACAGGACAGGTCATTAGGAAAGAGAGGACTCCTTGGTCTCATCTTCTTATATGGGTGAGGAAACAAACCATTGCTCCCTTCAGCACGGGAGCACTCCCTAGTATTGTGCCATTTAGGAAGAATTGTCCTGAACGATGGGACAGGATCCTCTTTTCAGCTTTCAGATCTATAGTAGATTCCCTGCCTGAGCATCACTACTCTATCAGTGAACTGAAGGTACTTAACCAGGATGTCAAAATGGCAAATACAGGAGAAATGAACTACCCGGCAGCTTGGTTTCCTTATTCTGCACTACACTAGTTTGACCACACACCGCCACATAGAGGTGATCAGGGAAAGTGACGTGTGTGGGAGTGAAGTGGGTACATTTTGGCTCTGTCCTAGGTGGTCGTCAAAGGCCCCTGACTTTGTTCCTACACGAGGTCCTGATACTGTCTCTCTCTGATCAACCTGGCTTCAAAGTTTGTGGCACAAGGCCAATGGCTCACTTGGCCCTCTCCTGTGCTGCCACGAGAAGGCTCAGAAATGTCTTGTGTCTCTTTGCTTCTTGTTCAAACCTAAGACTACTTCTACAATGGCAGGCTTGGATGGGCTCTCAGCTACTTAGAGAGAAATTAACAAAGAGAAAGGACAATTCTTTGTGCAGAAGAAAGATGCATCATAAACAAATAGAAAATCTGAATAAAGAACATAACCTCTGACCTCCATGCCCCTAATCACAGGAAGCAAATGCCGTGTGAATCCCTTTCCGGCTACAAGACTATGAAGACACATTGGTACAATAACACACACATGCACGTGCACACCCCCCCACCCACACACACACACAAAGTGTTGTTAGAAAAGTCAAAGGAATATTTTCATCTTCTCCAACTAGTACGGACTGTATAATTCCAACGAAAGATACTGCACTCAACAAGTAAACAAACTCAAACAAACAAAACAAACAACAAGTACTCTCTGATATTCTTATCAAGAAGTGTGAGCCAGGTGTGGTAGTACACACTTGTAATCCCAGCACTCTGGGAGGCCAAGGCAGTTGGATTGCAAATTTGGTGCCAGCCTAGGCAATCTAGCAATTTAGGGAGACTCTGTCTGGGGAAAAAAGATGATAGATAGATAGATAGATAGATAGATAGATAGACAGACAGACAGACAGACAGATAAGAGACAAATAAGAAGGGCTAGTCATGTAGGTCTGTGTGAAGGCTTTGGATTCAATTCCCAGTATCACCAAAAACCTGTGTATCTCACATTAGAAATAGGAGATAACTACAGTTTATTAACATTTGTGTCTTTTTATCATCTGCTCTAAGACTGAAGAAAATGGTGGTGTAAGGTTATTACATTTCAATTTTTTGAAAAAAAAGGTGGGGGACATTATTTCTCTCTGGCAAGTAAAATTTATATCTTTCTGTAAAGATGAGATACTCCTATAAAACCTTAAGACTAGATGACCGAATATATGGCCCAGAGGCCACCTCCTCCACGTTTCCATGCTGTGGTGGACATTATCAATTAGTCACAGAACCCTTTCCACTGTGCTTAAACACAGGCTTCAGACGCCTCTCGTTTCAACACAGATAGCTGCTAGCAACATATTGTACTTGGCATGAATGAGAAAAGCTGTTTGGAATCCTTAGCTTTATTAGGTTGACTGTATTACCCTTGCTGCCATTTAAAGGATTAAGAGCCAAGAATAGCAAAGTGTCATTACTTAAATAAAATAAGAGAGGATCAGGCACGTAGCTCTGAGTATTAGTAAGGGATTTCAAATCCAAAACTTTCCAGAAGTTTGTTTCTTATCACCTTAATGCCTGGCTTTTCCTTCCTCTGCCCTCTCCTCCTTTATAAAATACAAAGTTCACTCCTAGACCTTCAGGTTGAGTTCTGGCTAAAATTGGTAGCACATGTGGATCTCACCATCACAAACGAGTGCAATCTGGATAGCTGTTTATGAATGAAAGGACAGACAGAAGCCAGGACAGACAATCTGATGGGGTAAGCAGGAAGGGTGGGGCTGGCCACGCAGTGGGAGTTGGGATGACATAAGTGTCCATAGAAGGTTGTGTTTTAAAAACGTGGTTCCCAGGGTGGCCCTATGGTGAGATAATGGAACCTTCGGGAAGTGGGGCCTAGATGGGACATCCTTAGGTCATAGAGAACCTGCCCTTGAAAGGTGTCACAGAATCCCAAGCTCCTCTTCCCCATTGACTGCTTCTGGCCAGGGAGTAAACAGTATGCCTGGCCATGCAGTCCTTACCACAGCCATCGGGCCTGCCCTCTGGAAGACAAAACCTATATGTCAACCTGATTTGGGACTAGAACCTCTAAAACTGTAGCCTCAAATCAATGTTTCCTTTTTCTAATTACCTGAGGTATTGATTTACAATCTTAAAAAGATGACTAATGCATTGGGTTACAGAAGGACCAAGAGAACGGAGCCAAGAGCTCAAGGTACAAGTAAGTGAAGCTTGGGTCTTGGCAAAACACTGGGCAAACTCTAGCTCGAGTATAGAGGGCTCTTCATGGAGCCTTGGGCACCCTTCTTGACTGTGAATACATTTCCTTTCCCACCACCCAACTCCACCTCCTTCCTGTAGCCTCCATTCTTATCCTCCTTACCTTCCCCTTTCTCTCTCATTATTTCCTCTTTAGCTTCCTTTTCCTTCTTTCTTTATTCATCATTTCTGGTTTCCTGTTTTCCTTTATTCTCCCTTGATCAAGTTTTAGACAGCTCTCCTCAAAAGCCACTGGCCTTAAAGAATAGTAGCCCTCAAAGACAAAGGACTTGCAGAAGACAGAAATGGTGGAGAAAGAAGAATGGAATTTGAAATCAGAGGTAGAATGAGTGCATGCAGCTCTGTGAGGAGGATCATCAAAGTCCAAGGAGAGTGTCACAATAAGACCAGCAGAACAACAGAGAAGAAAACAGCAGGAGGCCGGAGGGGTGACAAAGTCAACTAGAGACTTAGAGCTATCGAGAGAGAGAGAGAGAGAGAGAGAGAGAGAGAGAGAGAGAGAGAGAGAGAAGACCAAAGAGGAAAGGCAGGAGGGAAGAAAAAGATGTAATCCCAGTACTCTGAGGATTACATCTGAGGCTGAGGCATGAGGATTGCCTTGAGTCCAAGGTCAGCCTGGGCTGCAGAGTGAGATCCTGTCTCAATAAAATAAAATAAAATAAATAATAAATATCCATGACTGGTATCGGGCCTGGAGGTTTAATGCTAGGGAGTAGGTACAAAAGTAAGAAGCAAAATCCAAAATGATGAGCTGTGCCTTGGAAATACCTGGCCCAGTGTGCCAGATGCATGAGATTACCATCTGAGGAAATTGGTTGGTCTTTCTTAATTTCCCTTGAATTAAAAAAAAATTAATCTTACCCTCAGAATTACTGTTCTGAGACTTAAAAATAACATAAATAAATTTGAGAGTCATAATGCAAGGAAATGACTATTATATCCAGATAATAATGTGGATTGGCAGCCTAAAAATTCTTTGTTAAACCCACCCTATTGGACCTGAAGGTCAGCCCCATCATAACAGGGTACCTTGGAGAGTCATTCTTCCTAACTACTTATCGATTTATAAAAAACCATGACTGTCTTATAGCAAATGACTGCACCCTAATTGTTACCTTGGATCAACAGAGAGTAAGTATTAGCATTTTCATATGGCAATCTGCTATTTGGGAATAATCTAGCTTTCCTGGAGGGATGGAAATAAAGCACATAACAGTCATTTACCAGTCACATATTATTAGACACCAGTAATTTGTCATTTGCTGCTGACTTCTAGAATCATTAGAGGAGCTCTTCAACTGCTCTCTGACATACCAGGTAGGATCACATAGCAGACATGGTTCCAGGGGCCAAATGTACCAAGTCCTCACTAATGTTTCATTACTGTAGACAGAAAGTTAATGACCAGTGCAAACCACCAGGCTACTATAGCAGAAGAACGGTAGTAAAAAAGGGAAGAAATAAATCAGAAATTTAAATAGATACTCATTTTCGTTACAGTCATTAGTCAGAGCAAAATGATAGTTCAATTCACCTACCAGGAGCTTACATAGATCAGAACTGTATTTTAAGTAATCCAATCCACTAATTAATTAAACAAACATCTCATCAGTGCCTACTATGTGCACGACACTCTCCCAGACAGAGTAAGACAAATTCATATGGAAAAAAATATCACTTCCACCATCTAAGAGATTATGGGGATGAAGATATTTTTCAGAATTTAATACAAACTAAATTGTATAATGTAGGACTTCTAATAGTATTATGTCATCTAGACTTCTGAACTCTTCATTGCAAAGTAGCAAGAATTGCAACTTTCAAGAATAATTTGGTTTTGAGAGGAGACTGCCTGGGAAAGGGGGTGAGAAGATACAGAAGAGTATAAGGAGGAAATCCTGTTCTTTGGACGGCAGACATTTTGAGGAAAGGAGATCTTCTTCAAGGCTGTACACTAAGAGAGCCCACAATGGATGAACGTTCAACATGGCCCTGCTTGGTGCATGGAAACTGTGTCATGGCTATGAACCACTAACAGTCTTGTCACTCAGGTCTTTTGCGGTGGAATCACAGCTGTTGGAATATCATTCTCTAGGTTTTGTTTCACATGCTTTGTTTCTTTACATGTCAACTGCATTCAGTATCTGTACACGTCACATGTTCTCACTTGTTTGGCTGCACAGAGGACTCATTCATACCATATCTCTTATAAACGCACTTCAGATATGCTGGTGTTTACTCCACTTAATTTCCATTTGCAAATTAGCAAATATAAACAAGAGATTTTAAGCCACTGCAGAATATGGCAAAAATAACCTGGTGATAAAATATATCATCATATTTTAGTGATTTTGATTGTCCGAGGATGCTGGGCCAGTTTCCTCATGCATCCTCCTTGTCACTTTTGAGAAATGTGGCTCTCCTGGAACTAATAAGCAACATAACAAAATTGCAGAATGAAGATTAATATATAACTGTTATTTACCTATATATAAAAATGAGTATTTAGGGCTTGAAGTTAAAAATAAAATGCCATTTATATTAACACTAAATATGTAAATGATTAAGTATAAATTGAAAAATATGTATAAGATCCATGTAAGTAAACTTATAAAGCTCTAATGAAAGAAAGACTAAGAAAAAAACTATTTACATATATGAATAAGAAACTCAACATTGTTAAATTTAGTTTTTCTTAATTTGATCTAAGGATTCAATGTAAACCCATGTTTTTAATCCCATCATATTCTTTTGTGGATATTAACAAACTGATTATGAAGCTTATACAGAAAGTCAAAGACTCAGGATATCTGGCACAATAGCAAATGAGAAAAAGCCAGAGGACCTGCATTATTGACTTGAAACTTATTATAAAACTATAGTAATCAAGACAATGTGGCACTTACAAAGACAAAGAGATTAATGAAGCATAATATGAAAGCAGTATTCAAATGATCCTTGACAAAGGCAGAAAGGCAATTGAATGATGTGAGGATAGTCATTTTAACAAATAGTGCTAAAACTACTGGATAGCCAAATTAAGAAAAAAAAAAATCTAGACACTGATCTTGTATCACCCACAAAACTTAACTCAAAATAGAACATAAATCAAAATATAAAACATAGAACTCAAAAACTCTTAGAAGATAACTTAGAGGAGAAAGTTTAGATGACTTCTGGCATGGCTATGATGTCAAAGATACAACACCAAAGGCACAGTCTTTGAAAGAAATAGTTGACAATTTAGACTTCATTAAAATTTAAAACTCCTGCTCTGCAGACGACACTGTCAAGGGAATAAGACAAGCGACAAGCTGGGAGAAAATATTTGCAAAAGACATATGTGACAAAGAGCAACTTGTCGTTTCAAATTCTCAGCAGCCCAGAGTGACTCACCTAATCATTTAACCCCAGAGTGATCTTTCTACACCAATTCCTCTCTGATCCCGCAGGTAGATCATGGCTTGGTTATTTGTGTTTCCAATTTGTTTTTAACATGCTTCCTATTACAACTATTTCCACTAAGTAGCTTCTGTTTGCTCTGGGATAACTGAGCCTTTGGAGTATCCAATGCTTTCCACAAAATAGATATTCAGAAATCTCAAAGGTTTGGGACTTCAGCTTTGATATCTACGATTGAGAATTGCAATACTCAAGTTAAGGCTGGGACAAAGCTCAGTGTAGAGCACTTACCTAGCAAGTGCAAGGCCAGTATTGGAGGAGTTCCTTGGCCTCCATTATCAACAGCAGCTCTGAACTCATTGGCTGCTTTCTCTCTCACTATGTTTTCTAGGAGAATACATGGTTTATTGGGTATCAGCATTCCATTTGTTTTTCTCGCAAAAAAGCATAATGTATTTTATTTATCTATTTGTCAGTTGATGGGTATCTGGGCTGTATTCATTTTTTAGAAAGTCTGAATAACGCTACTGTCATGTTCTACTTTTGTGCAGACATATGTTTGTATTTCTCTTTGGTAGATGTCTATGAGTGGAATTGCCAAGCCCTGTGTAACTATATACTCCACATTCTGAGAAACTAGAACATTGTTTTCCTAGGTAGCTGTGCTGTGTTATGTTCCCAGCAGGCACGAATGAGGTTTAAAATTTTTCGCATCTTTGTGATAACTGCCATCCTACTGGTGCCATGTGATAGCTCACTGTCTCTGTTTTGAAGGCATTTCCCTGTTGCCAAAGATGCTGAAGATATCTTCATGCATTTGTTGGCTATTTGTATTTGTATATCTTCTTTGGATAAACATCTATGCAGAAATTCTGCCTGTTTTTCATTGGGTTGTCTTTTAATTATAGAGTTCTGGATTTATTTATTTTTTTACATATTCTAGATACAAGTCACTTACATTTTCAAGTACGCTCTCTTACACAACAATTTTCCACTCCGGCTTCTTGTCTTTTTACATCTGTTACTTTTGCTATGGATATCACACATAAATTCAAGGTGACTTGAGACACTTATTTTTTCTTCTCAGGGTTTTCTATTGTGGTCTTTTACAATTTGGTCTTTCATATCTCTTGAGATAATTTTTGCATATGGAATGAAGTGGGGATCTAACTTCACTCTACTGCATGTGGACATACAGTTTTCTCAGAATCATTTGCTTAGACGGTTAGGCTTTCCCAGTGAATTATTTGGATAGCATTGTTGAAAATTAATTGATAGTAAATGTGAAAATTCATTTCTGTAATTTCAGTTCTATATTACTAATCTGCATATATTTATCCTATGCCAGTACTTCACTTCTTGGCTACTGTAAAATAGGGTAGATTTTTTGGAAGCCAGGAAGTCTTCCAACATGTTCTTCTTTAATCATATTCTCTGGGTCCTTTGAATTGCTACATGACTTAGAATTAGCTTGTCAATTACCATAAAGAAGTCACATGGGATTTTGACAGGGACTGCAGGAAATCTGCATGTAACTTTAGGACACTGCCATCTTAATATTAAGATTTAAAATAATGAACATAAAATATCTTGCCATTTATTTAAATCTTTAAATATTTTCACAAGTTTTGCACAAATGCAGAGTTTGAGTTTCTAATTTCATTTATAAAATTTATTCCCAGGTATTTTGTTATATTTGATGCCCTCATAAATGGAATTGTTCTCTCAATATTACTTTCAGATTTTTAATTCCAAATATTTATTATTAGAATTAATCAGAATTTACTGCTAATATACATTTTATATATTAATATGTATGTGATCATGTCACAAACAAATAGAAGTATTATCAAACATGAATGCCTTTTTGATTGCTGTATTTAATTGCTTATTCCTAAATGTCGCAAAATAGTAAATATTTATGCAGCACATTATGATATCTCAATGATTTTCTACCACATGTAATTATCAGATGAGGGTAACTGGCACATCAATCACCTCAAACATTTGTCTTTTTTTCTGGGAACATTCAAAATCATCACTAACTTCTTTGCAGTATATAAATAATTGCTGTCAACCATTGTTGCCCTGCTATGCTGTAGGACATCAGAAGTGAGGTGCTAGCATGTTTTTCAATTTCTCCTGCATCTTATTGGGATGAATATATGGTTCCCACACTTTATTCTATTGATATGGTATGCTACTTGTATTGATTTTTTCAGGTGTCAAATCTTTCATTCCTAGGATAAACGCCACTTGGTACATAATTCAATTTATATGTCACAGGATCCATTTTGATACTTATTCACTGAGGATTTTTTACATCCATAGCCACAAAAATATTGGTTTGTAGTTTTATTGTAATATATCAGCCTGGTTTGGGTATAAGAATGTTATTGGTTGCATCAGGAATTTTTGGAAGAGTCTCTGAAAAAATATTTGGTAAAATTCATCAGTGTAGTCATCTAAATCTGGAACTTTATTTGCAGGGATTTTTTAAATTGATAAAATTGCATATTCAACTTCTTTTTACATTTTTATATATCTATTCTGTAGACAGATATAAATAATGTAAATGTTCTATGTTATTCTTTTTCTTTTCTTCCTTCCTTCCTTCCTTTCTTTCTTTCTTTCTTTCTTTCTTCCTTCCTTCCTTCCTTCCTTCCTTCCTTTCTTGCTTTCCTTCCTTCCTTCTGCTATGGGTCCAACTCAAGGCCTTGAAGATGCTACCATGTGCCCTATCACTGACATACATCTCCAGTCCCCAGTTTATATATTTTTTCTTTACTATTTTCTCTTGTGCTAATGGGAATTGAACTCAGAGCTATGGCACTGAGCTTCCAGACCCTTTTTATTATATCTTCTGAGACAGAATCTTGCTAAGTTGCCCAAACAAGACTTCCCCCAGCCTCCCAGAGTTCTGCAATTATAAGCATGGACCACCACATCCAGCTTCTAGTTTCTATTTCTTCTGTTCATTTTTTTAGTTTGTGTCTTTATAGGAATACTCAGTTACCTAATTTGCTGGCATACATTGTTTACAGTATGCCCTTACAAATCTTTTTCTTTCTGCAAGGTCAGGAATGCTGTCCACCCGTTTATTCTTCATTCTCTTATCTGCATGGCCAATCCAGATAAAAGTTTTATCAATTCTGTGCATATTTTCCAAGAAACAACACTTGGTTACATTCATTCTATTGTTTTTTTCTGTTTTGTATTCCATTAATTTCTGCTCTTACATTCATCACTTTCTTCTTTTTCCTCTTGATTCACTTTACACATCTGTTTGAAGCTTCCTACGTGAAGATATAAGTTGATTTGAGCACTGATTTTGAAAGAAAGATGCTTAGAGCTATAAATTTCACTTTAAAAACTATTCTAGTTGCATTCCATTAGTTTTGGTATGTTTTATCCTCATTCTCAGTCATCACAAAGTTGGTTCTCTCATCAACAGACCAGTGGATACAAAAACTGTGGTGTATGTACACAGTGGAATACAGGTCTTCCATAAAGACAGAGATATTTGAGGCTTTTGTAGGAGAATGGACGCAACTGGATACAATCACACTCAGTGAACTGAGTCAGACACAGAAGGCTAAGCGTCACATGGTTTCTCTAATATGAGAAACTTGGAATACAGGCATTCAATAGAACCAAAGGGGTGTGGGAGGGGGAAGTAGAAGGGGATGAGGATGGTGAGGGAGGGTTAAAAAGGGGGAGAAAGAGATTATAATGTTGACACAATATACATGTGCACAAAATACTCAAGCTCAATGTAACCACTGTGTATCTATATATATGTGTGTGTTTGTGTGTGTGTCTACACACACACACACACACACATACACACACACACACACACACACACACACACATATATATATATGTATGGAAAAGTTGAATCTCAAATTTTTGCTGATTTTTCTTTGATGCATTTGATATATATGAGTATATTACTTAATATCCACATACAGTATTCATGTCCCTAATATAAAAGGTGCAATGTTTATAAATAATGTATACATATTCTACATTCTATAAATCATCTATGGATTAAGTATAATATCTAAAATAATGCAAGTACTATGCAAATAGTTGTTATGCCACATAGCTACAGGTTTAGAACAAATTCAGCCTTTTTCAAATATTTTTTATCTACAGTTGATTAGAGCCATGGATGTTAGACAGGTGATACAGAGGCTAAATTTGCCAATTTCCAAATTTTCTGTTACTCAGTTCTAATTTCACTTATTGTGGACATTTTCTCCCTACCAAGATTCTCTCTATAACTTGGCATGAGGTCTATATGGAGGAGGTTCTACATTCATATAAGAACGCGTAATGAGGCTTCCTGTTGACACCTCTCTCCCTGTTATCTCTGCTAAATTGTCTTCCTCATTCACTGCTGCTCCCACCGATCAGGCTTCAGTAATTACGGAGTGATCATTCAGCTTTGAACAACATGCTAGGGGTGAATATTTCTCCAAAGTCTGATTCAATTAAATTCAGACTCCCTTGGGAGTGATTTTTTTTTTTTGGGGGGGGGGTATTTTCTTTTTCTAGGAGGGATGTTCTTACCAGTGTCTTTCTCTGATTCTCTCTGATAAAATAAAATGAAAAGGCTCCTTTGGGGCCTTATAGTCCTCTGGTGTTTTGGATTGCCTCTTGCCTAGCAAAATCTGTTAAGTCACTTCTTTTTAGCTGGTACTAAGAGTATTACCTAACTTTTTGAGTAGGGGATGGATGTAGTTGGTTCCTTCTGATTTTGTTTTTGTCATTTGTTTTTGTTGTTTGTTTTTATCGTTTTATTTTCTTCGTTTTTAGTGTACAGGGAGGTGTCTCTCCGAGAATGGGATTTCCCAATGAATGAACTCAGGTAAGTACTCTTGGGGTCCCTCACCTCTGGTGGACTCTATATCATGAGGAGGAGGATAAGTGTAGTTTAAAAGTCCCTTAACCTCCGACCAGTCACAACAGGAATTTAGTCCTTACAGCTTAGACTAGAGACAATAAGAAATGTGCCCCTGCACCGACCCTGCATGGCTTAGGGAAGTACAGTATTCCTTGACAGGAAATTGTGAAAAAGGAGCCCAATCTCTTTGACCACATTTGGCCAGAAGGGGGGTTCTATCTTGCCGACCTGAACAGAAAGGAAGTGAGCTGAAAGGAGGCTGTGACTCACCTACTAGAATCTAACTGTCCTTAAGAAGATTTAGTATATTTTCTTCTTCTTTTAGTTTTCCCCACAATTATTAAACTTATTAGTATATGTTTCCAATGTATTACTTGTTACTTGTGGAGATTTAGTAGATAGCCTTACATACATATTTCTTACTTACTGCATAACATTAGATCAATTTCCATAGACTCTGAATATTCAGGCTTCTTTTAATTCAGTTTTTAGAAGTTGTGATTGTTTTGCCAAGGTAATGGGTCTGTGGAGCTCTTATTTTGCCATTCTGCAATCAGAAGTCACAGCAGAGTTTAGCTTGGAGTGATCGAAGCCACGTACACTATTAACACAGAACTGAGGCACTCAAGAAAAATGAATAAGTAGAACCAGTGATGTGCTGACTCATGATTTGACAAGTTCTGGTTCCTTTAAACTGAGGAATTTTCAACTGGCCAGATTCCAAAATAACACCAAGAATACTGCTTTTCCTGTTTATTCTTTGTTCTTCCCAATGTTCCCAACTGATGTCTTAGAAATCTTTGTATACTGCTTCCCTCAATTTAAAAAGTCCCAGATTATTTTATGCTATATGCAAACTTTAAAGCACAATGCCTATTTAAGTGCGACCAAGTCAACTTTCTAAGGGCAAGGATACAAGGTATTTTATTTACTGTAGTATTCCTAAAGCCTTAAACAGCATCTGACTTGCCTGACACTTGGTAGCTCCTCTTAAAACATACTTTTTAAAATGAAAGTTTCCTGTTCTTCTGCTCTACTGGCTGCCCTGGGGAATACAAGTGTGCTGGAGGATTGTGTGTCTTAGAGTACATACAAGTGTGCTACAGGATTGCGTGTCTTAGAATAGATACAAGTGTGCTGCAGTATTGTTTTTCTTAGAGTATATACAAGTGTGCTGAAGGATTGTGTGTCTTAAAGGGGATACAAGTATCCTAGAGAATTGTGTGTCTTAGAGTAGATATAAGTGTGCTGAGAGACTGGATCTCTTAGAGTAGATATAAATGTGCTGAAGGACTGTGTGTATTATCATAGATAAAGTGTGCTAGAGGACTGTGTGTCTTAACAGTAGATACAAGTTTGCTGGAGGACTGGGTGTCTTAGAGTAGACATAAGTGTGCTGGAGTACTGGGTGTCTTAGAGTAGACATAAGTGTGCTGAGGGACTGCGTGTCTTACAACCCTGCCTACTGGGAACACCTAAAAACTGTCAGTGAAAGAGAATCCAGGCTTGTCCTACTATTTACAACCAAGAGACTCTGGCCTCTTCCCAAAGTCATTTCCTTTCATAGAAACACGTTTAGACTTTGTAGAAAATTTCTAAAATAATAAAGACAAAGGTATTCACTGAACAAAAGCAATCCTTTCTGGAAACAGTGTTCTAGGTGTGAGACATTTGGTTCAGTGTCACACTCACCCACAACCCCAGCTCAATGTCTGCCTATCTGGCCAGCCTCATGTCAGCCAGCTCTGCGGATTCTGCCCAGTCCCCTACTGCCCACCAACTGGCTAGTTTCAGTTCAGCTTGGCCAGAAGGTCAAGTTCAGATAAATCAATAAATCTCTAACTTTTGCATTCTCTCACCTCAGAATGACCCACCCCTGGCCCTGTTTGGACTTCACTTTGCTTTACATAGAGTAATTATTGCATTGGTTAATTGATGAGTTCAATTAATTAATCAATCTCCTGCCTGAATCCCCGCTGGGATTTTGTGACTCTGTCTTTATCCTTCTTATTGGAAAGTAGCCACAGTTAGATTTATACTTCTTTGGAAAGAAAAGAAAAGAAAACACACACACACACACACACACAGAGAGAGAGAGAGAGAGAGAGAGAGAGAGAGAGAGAGAGAGAGAGAGAGAGAGAGACCGAGAAAGAGAGCTGAGTGGGAAAAAGCAGCTCTCAGTCTTTGCCCTCTTGGCATCAGCTCTGAGACACCTGGCCAAGTACAGCCTGTGAGAAGTTTCAAAGAAAAGGCAGATAACTTTGAAGATTGTATTTCACAGGGGACAAAAGATAAAAGTCCCTGTCAAGTTGTCATTAAATGCTTAATGCTATGCTTGGTGGGGTGCTGGAGGCACCCCTCCTCCTCTGTGGACCTCTAGCAGATTAGGTTTCTCAGCTTTAATTTGAGCAAGGATTTACAGCTGTGAAGAGGTATAATATCATTTTGATTTGGGTTGTAGCAGGCCAGGGAAGCCAGATTACATTTGTATGAAACTGTATTAGAAGATATGACTGAAACCACCAAATCAAATAAGAAGAAAATTTTCCAGAGAGCCTAAAAATAGGGTCCTGCCTTTCCAATGCACCCATATTGTTTGGCTGTAATTCTAACACCAAGGGGGATCCAAGAAGAAAGGTGTAAAGCCGAGGACAAAAAACTGTTAGTGTGTGCTGGATCTGCCCATTTGTCAGCCTGTCATCAACCTAATCCAGAGACCTGCTTCTGTGTAAGGAAAAATAAAATTAATTACCCTTGGAGAAGTAGGAAAGTTAGCAGGGAGGGAGAACCTTCATGAAAAATACCCTGCTTTCATCTCCTGGGGGCACTGTCTAATTCTGAGTCTCAAAGAAATCCATCAAACTGTTTCCAAAGCTTCACTGAGCTGCCGTCCATCCACCACCACCATATGCCACCATGTATGCATGTCCCACAGAGTCCTCCAGATAATGACTTAAAGATAACGACTTCAGTGGAGAGGGTGTGTTTCCCCAAGAAATAATCTTAATGCTATTTTAAAATCTGACACTCCTCAATTGTATAGCCAACAATAAATCATTTCAGGCACAGCAAAAAAGCATAGTTTGTTTTGGGGATGGAGAAGAGAAAAGAGTTAGCTGTGGCTTACAATTGTATATACTAAACACACACCAACACTGGCTGGATTACCAGCATCTACTAGAAGGATGCAGAGATGGAAAATGGCATGACCTGGGTTGAAATTTCAGAAGTGAAATTATTTTTGTGCCAAAGTCATTAGTTTCAACTGGAATGTGTATTCTTCACAGGGAAAAATTTGAGAAAGTAGGGCATCTTTTGTTTTTAATCAATTTTTTTTTAATTTCCCAAAATAGCAGAAATAATGAAGATGGCCCCAGCAGTGTTAGGGTTACAGAATTCTTGTAAGAATGGCTACTGGTCAAAAAGCAAATTGGGAGGGTGATTTCTTTTGTGCTTTCTTCTTCTAATCTCTATTACTATAGGGGACAGAAAGACCAGAGTTTCTACAGGAAATATTTTTAGCACATGCTGTTTTCCACATCTACTGTTCCTCAGATGAATAAAAAGCAATGAAAATCTGAATTTTAAGGTTAAAATTAACACAGACCCACTACAAGGAGGCTTCACGTCCTTTGTTTTTGGGGTTACTAGCAACCAGAGAAGCCTGAGTGTGGGTGACTACAGCGGAGGCCAGGCAGGAAGACACCTCTACTCCCAACGTTGCCTGAAGACATGCTTTTCACAAGACCATAAAGACATAACAAAGGCACAGAAATACAATGTACATCTCAACTTCCGGATCTGGTTCACAAATAAAACCAATCAGACAAAAATATGACCCAAATCTCTCAGATTGGTCAAAAGAATTCCTTAGATTACTATATTTTCTAGAATAAGGTAACACTTATAATTCGTCCTTAATTCCAGAAACTATAAGACACACTGCTTCACATAATTATTATGTTTCCAGCTAATGAACAAATCTTAATGTAAACATAGAATTCTAAAATTCAGGGTCACCTATAGTGAAGAGTTTAAAAAAAATACAGATCTCTGTCATTTGAGAATTCATTCATTCTCCTACCATGTTCTCAGACAACGCTAACAAAGGTTCTGTTAAGACCCAGAAAAGAGGAGACAGAAGTTTCCTCATATGTTAAGTACTAGGCAAGCTACGGGTGACTGGGGCCTTTTGAATCTTGACAGTGAATTCCTCGGAGGAAGTGTCTTGTAGAAAGGGAGATGAAGGAGAGAGGGACAGATCTGGGAAAGGTGACAATAACCTGGCTGCTGAAGTGCTTGTTTGTTGGTGTTGAAACCCTTCAGTGAAAAACACAAGCAGATTAGGCTGACAGAAAATTCAGTCTTTAGTAGATAAACAAGACCTCACAGAAATGAAATGAATAGGAATTGTAAAATGCTCAAAGTACTCTTAGATGGCTCCTGAGACACCCAGGGAAGCAGTGCAGTATGGTGGCTAGGAGCAGGGCCAGGAGTCAGAGCTCCTGATCCCACACTGTCCTTTAGTCCCCTGAGACTCCCGTCTCCCATCTGTCAAAGAACAAGCATAAAAGCTCCATTATCACAGGACCACTGAAAACGTTGAAGCAAATGACGCACACGAAGCTGTTAGCACCACAATGCCACCCCACAGCAGACACACACACAATCAGCTACTGTCACTACAAATACCATACATAATAATACTATTTAAACATAAAAGTGTGTTCTTCACTTATGGGAGTATTTCCTGCCTGAGAATCTACAAAATCAAGGATCAAAACAGAGTTACAAGAAAGATGGCATTACGTGATGCCCTTTAGATTAATACAGGAAGCAAACAAAGCAATCCAAATTTAGAAAAACATTTTGAGCTATTCTGCCAGTGACTGTGTTACCTGGGGGAAAAATGTGCTCTCCCCGCATTCCAGTGAGTTGTTAGGGAAAGCTCACTGACCCTTGACAAGGCTCCTGCCTCCCACAACGCAGTTAGGCAGCTTAATTTGGGCAAGCGAGGAGAAAGCATGAGCCGCACCCAAGTGCTGCCTGGCTTCCAACTGCGTGATTTAAGCCTCAGCCACAGATCGCCTCTGTGGACACCGGGCCCAGCTGCCAGGGAAAGGTTTCAGATTCACCGTGGTGCCCCGGCAATTTCTGGTTCCGTGCAAACCTGGGAACTTGTGGGCTCACAGCATATGATTTCTTCATATTTCATTAGTTTCCAGGTTTTAAGCAATTTTAACCTTCCCTCTCTGTGGACACAGAAGCTGCTGCACTGTAGGTGGAAGCCATCAGACTTTGAGTCATGGAGCCAGTTCTGGGTTCCCAGGTGGGTGACCACTTGGCACCGTGACCTTGACCACACTGTACCCTCTCCAAGCTTTAGTTTCCTCATCTGTGCAGTGGACAAATGCCAGCTTCAATGGGTTCTGAAGAGCTGCGCGCGCGCGTGCGCGCGCGTGTGTGTGTGTGTGTGTGTGTGATGCACCCCACCCCTCTTATCCAACCTCTGCTCTCCTGCTCCACAGATCTTTCTCATAGTTTTAGAGATTTAACTGGCAATCCATAGTTAAGAGTTCGACCCATTTGCTATCTTGAATGGAAACATGTTGCCATCTACTCTCCTACCACTCTCTAATTTAAAAAAAAATTCCCATAATCAAAAAAACTTAACTAGAATAATAAAGAAATTCACCACTACTTAAATAGGCTGGAGGCGAACCACAAAGCTGCATGAGCAGAGCAGTTGGTGTCCCACAATTTATTCTTTAATAACTTCTACCGCACAATTTCTGGGGCACATCAAAGGACAATAACAGCCCAATGTTGGCAATCCCTCTCACACATAAAAACTTTCATTACAGAGTGTTAAAGGCATCACCCTGACTGAGGAACAGGAATCAATAGGAGCTGGCCTATTTTTTTCTTTCCCTTCAGGAGGCAGCAGCAGGGGCTTTTTCTCCCCAGGGATGCAGAGGTGGCCAGCCAGTTTTCTTTGATGGTAGTAGATGAACAACAAGATGCAGATTCTCTGACAAATGGAAAAGAGGAGGAGAAGTGTGGTGGTCACTGTGCAGCCCCACAGCCCAAAGGGCTTCCATCCCAATGAGCTTGAAGGTTGCTCTGTGTGCCTGGAAAAGGGACAGACATTCCTCTTCACCTGGTCACTTTTAGGCACCTATAAATGTGAAAGATTTTGACTGGAAAGTTTCAGTGAGTACCCTAAAAGCAAGGTAAATTTGGGGTACAGCACCAGATTATAGTAACATAAATGAAAAGGACAGTAGGCAGCCCATGGTTTCCTACTACTATCCATAACACAATTACTAAATTCAGAGAATAAAATTATGAAGGAATTACTAAAGAGTTGAACCTAACTATAGGAATAATTTTCTTTAAAGGGCAGAATCACTGCATTTTTCCATTCTGTTATGAACGCATACAGGTTAGAGGCTACTCGGTGTGTCCCTTAAAAAATGATTAGGAATCATATCTCGTGTGAGATCACCAGCTGCTCAAGAACTCTCAACAAGAGTCAACAAATGGGACTACACTGAACTAAAAACTTTTGCACAGCAAAAGAAAGAATCAACAAGGTGAGTGGGTGAAGATCTTTACTAGTAATACTTCAGGCAAAGAATTAACATATAGAACATACAAAGAACTCATGAAAAAACTTCCTAAAATTAATGATCCCATTAAGAAGTATGCAGCTGAAATGGGAAAAAAATTGTCATAAGAAGAAGTACAAATGTCCAACAAATACATAAAAAGTGTTTGCCATCACTGGCCATCAGAGGTGTGCAAATAAAACAACTTTGAGATTTTGAGATTTCACCTCACTCCAGTGAGAATGGCCTACCTCGAGAACTCAAAAATCAACAATTATTGGTGAGAATGCAGATAAAAAGAAACTCTTCTCCATTGCTGGTGAAAATGCAATCTCTTTCAACCATTATGGAAAGCAGTTTGAAGATTCCTTAGAAATCTGAGAATAGAAATCCCGTTTTATCTAGCTTCTGCCTTACTGGGCATATTCCCAGAAGACATAAAGTCAACATGCCCAAAAGACTGATGTGTATCCATGTTTATAGCAGCACAATTCATAATAGTCAAACCCTGGAAGCAACCTACTTGCCCATCAGCAGGGGAATGGTTAAAGAAAATGTGGTAGACTGTAATACAATGGGATACAATGGAATACTATGCAGCCATAAGAAAGACAGACATTAAACATTTGAATGAGAATGGAGCTAACTTGAGTCAATAATGCTCAGTGAAATGGACCAAACATAAAAAAAACTGACTATTGATGGTTTTCTTATGAAATTCACAAAAATAATGACATAAAAAGGCCCCAACACAAGTGACAGGGTGGAAAGAGTGACAATGGACTCCTAGGAAAGACGTGAATATAGGAAAAATGGGGGGGGGATGGATAGGCACCGATTCTCTGAACCCCATGTCTTTAATATGTTACAGAATTTGGAACTCATTTACATATATAAAATAAAAAGAGTCTCTATACTGCATAGCATTGTTGTAAGGATTAAATGAACTAATTTAATATCATATTTACAGACAAATTTCACTTTTAATAAACACTGAATAAATGTTTCTGATGATTATTCCTAGATACCAAATAATAATAAAAGGTGTAATTTTAAAAAAAGAGCGAGTCCTCCATCACAGGAGGACACTTTTACCTGCAGATACCACGCATGTTTTCCCTTAGTCTTTTATCCAGTCACAATGGTACACTTTGAGCTTGTTTTCACCCTGAGACAAGACAGAAACCTTGCCTCTGGGTTCTATAGAAAGCTCAACCTCCATGACAGCTTCCTGCTCCTATGACCCCACTCCAGGAGGGATGAACTCTCTTGGGGAGTGAAAAAATTAACAGAAGAAAGAGGGGCTCCCCTTCTACCCTTGCAGGCACTGCAAAGAACTCCTCGTTATTAAAATGAGATCCCCCCAGGGGAAAGGTGCCCCAGAAGAAAATGCAGTGACTTAGCAAAATGAAGAGAACACCTGGGTGGAAAGACATTCCAATATGGCCATTCTGAAGGCACCTTTGTGAAGCAGGCCTTTTGCAGGGAGGGGAGGTTGAAGCTCCTTGAAATTTTATTAGACACTAGCAAAAGACCTACCTGAAAAATTTTAGATCAATACGAACAATGTGCATTTGCTGATTTACTTGGTTATTTGTTGTTGTGGTGGTTGTTGTTTCTCTTTGTTCCCTGAAGGTGATTACGCCTTCCAGCTTATCATTGCATTCCTAACGTCCAGCATGGACCATCATACAAAAAATAGGTTACAACCCATCCAAGATGATTATTTTCTGAAAATAATAAACAATTACAATCAAGGACCATCACTACTACTGCCTACTCCTGGGCTTGTGCAAAGTATGTGCATAATAATTCTGTGAGGAGTGAACAGCTGACATCACCTACGCCATGCCATGCTGTTACCTATCTGCTTCCTACACCTTTTGTCTCTCATTGGCTCTCTATTAAAAGGCCAGTGGAGACACTTCACACTTGGATTATTTAAATCATCATTCTCACTCTACAGTTTTTCATGAAATGGTGTGTTTAGGTGACCACCACTCGTGGCTGTGAAAACATCGCCTCACAACATGACGGGGAACTTGGTATTGAAAGCATCAGACTGACAACACCTGGTGCTGTGAAACAACCGCAATTTAACTCAAAGAGAGAAAATGAGACATTACATCACAGGTTCCTGTATTTTTCTACACATTACAATCACCTGGGAAGTTTTTAGTAATTTCAGTGTTCAGGCCATGTCCCAAACCACTGAAATCACACTGTCTGGGGTAAAAGTAAAGCATCAGTAATTTGTGTGTTTCCTAAAAGATTTTCCAAATAATATCAACGTGGTAGAATGTTCAAAAACCATTTACTTTTTGACTCAAGACATCATGCAGTAGCACACACAATACTCCCTATGATACGCTATTACTTAACAACCTTTAAATCTAAATAGTTACTAGAAGCACAGGAGCACAGAGAAACACTTTAAACAATAACACTGCAGGGAAAGAATCAGGGGAATCCACCCTGTAGTCAAGGAGAACAGGAAAGCCTTACAGCTAACAAACAACATTCTTATGAATGGGAGGCGTTTGTCAAGTCTTTCCAGAATCAAGATTTACATTTCAGTCTTCTCCTTGATTCCCATAATTCTGAGGTTATTTCTCCTTGAGTGAAATGACTTAGGAGTGGAAGATTAATATGTTAAACATCGTATGGTTTCTTGGACTTGGAAAAGCCAGAACACAGACATTCTTTGGAACCATATGAAGTGATAACTGGAGCCGGGGGAAGGGATTGGGAGGGGGTGGGAGGGTAGAAGATGGGAAGGGATTGTGAAGTCGATGTGATACACAGATGTACGAAACACCCAAATTCATTGTAAATATTATGTATTACATTTGTATATTAATAAAAATAGTGGGAAAAAACAGCTAGTTTTCCATTTTAAATTTTAAACTTAATCAGTAATATGATATATGTTTGGCATGCAGTTGGCACAATCAGACAGAGCTATTGAAGAGTAGCGTGAAAGACTATTTCAAAAGTGTACAAATGATTAAAAGAAATAATTCAACCTGAAAGTGTAAGAGAAGCAAAGAGTTTGAGAAAGCCCAGTAAGATCTGTAGCTCTTGTAGATAAAGCCAATTAACTGCGGAATGAAGTCCAAAACTTACTCTTTCCCCACTCTTACTGATTGACATCATTTTCCATTTGCTAAACCAACTGCATGTAGAGAGACAAAATGACCCTAAGTGATAATTGCCCTTAAAGGTCTACCTCTTGAGTCCCTGAGCAGGAGGAGGATGGTGGACAGTAGATCTGGAGAGGCAAACAGAGAGTTTAGCACATCAAATTTGGGTAAAAGTGCAGCTGGCCATATTTCTGTTAATTTTTCTAATGTGTGGCCTCCTTCATTTGAGTTATGAGCCAGGACTCTGTAGTTTTCTAAGTTTGTAACTATGATGGGAAATAATTTTTAAGACCTTGGGGGTTGGTTCTACTCTTTTGTCAGTCACACTAATATATTCAGATGAATCCTGCTTAGTGAAGTGAGTCAGAAGCAGAAGGTGAAACATCCAATGGTCTCTCTGATGTGAGAGTCCCAGATCACTACCCTTATGGAACTTAAAACGAAAAAACAAAGTGAAACGGGGGGTGGGGGGGAGGGGGGGGTAGAGCAGGGAGAGAGGGAGGGGTGAGTAGAGGGAGGGACAAAAGGAGAATGGGAAAGTCTTTGTCACCTTGACAAGATTCCTATGTACACAAAATCCTCAACTTCATTGTAAACCTTAAATTTTGCACTAATACATATCAATAAAATGGGAAAAAAATGAAAAAAAAGATTGACATTTCTGGTTATGAAGGAACAAATCATATCAGACTAGTCCTCCTTCAGAAAACAATGCAATACCTGCATAAAATAAGCAAGGTGAGCCATTTAAAAGTATTTCAGAACAATCAAACAGTCAGGACTCAGCATTCAAGTCTCTTCAAAAAGAAGGGCCAATGAAATTGAATCCAATACTTCAGTAATGTCTATCTCTAAGGCATTTATTTGCTGCTGTAGAACTAGTAGAAAGTACAGCTAGAACTCAGAAAAGTTTCAGAGTTAGATCAATTTTGAGATTCAAGACTGAGGATGCACTAGCTAGGACTTGCAAGGCTAAGATTTCTAAGAAGAACCCTTGGAAAAGTGAGACCAATATTCCTAAGGAAAAGTTCCCTCAAGAATTTGTGAAATTCTAAGGTGTAAATATAGGAGCAAAAGCCCAAGAAACTAAGCAAAAATCAGTTGCTAAAGGACAAAAAAGCTAGTAACAATTTTGTCAGTTGAATAATATTGGGAAAACAAAATTTGGAATTTAGGATCTGCTAAGACTAATGAACCATGATAAATATCCCAGACTTCCAGTTGAGAAACTCAAAGGGCTTGAGTTATTAGGCCAAAGTGGAAAAAGACCAGAAATAGCTTTGAAAAAATTCTCATTTGTTGATTAGATCAACATGGCTGCTCAGTCCTTCCACTGGCAGAATATTAACAATTCTGTGAAAGAAGATAACAAAATCCACATTAAAGGAAATGCAAAAAGAAACAAACAGTAGTTATTTCAGTGGAAAACAAAATCCTAGATGAAGGCATAGAATGCAGGGTGGAATAAACAGTACCAGGTAAAATGCAATAAACATGAGCAAATTCTAAATATCAATTATTTTAAATAACAAAAATCTCATGTGGGTGTGGAGCTGAATTACGTGTCAATAAACAGAAGGGGGAAAATAGTGCCTGCAAATAGATTTGCTAAGAAGTGTCCTGAATCATGAATAAATACTTAAAAGGCATTTTTCAGACTGAATTCATAAAAGAGAAGAGATACATCTTAAATAAAGAATAGAAAGAATTAAAACTAATTTATTCATAGATGATAGGATCATGAATGTAGAAAAGCTTAAAAATCTGCAAATGAACCGACAGGAATAATAAATTAGTTTATCCAGATCAAAGGATACAAGGAATATATACAAAAATCAATACTACTCATATTAACAAAGAACAACTGGAAAATAAAACTAGAAGTACAATTCCATTTACTATATCATCAATCAATCTGAAATATATGCAGGATCATTATATTGAAAACTATGAAACATCAGAGAAAGAAACCAGAGAATTAAATAAATGGAATCATGTAAGATATTCATGGATTGGAGGGCTCACGATGGTGAAAATGGCATTTCTCTCTAAAACAACCTAAAGGTTCAACCAACCCAAATCAAAAGCCAAATGGAACTTCTAGAAATTAACAAACTGGTTCTAAAATTTTTATGTAATGCTAATGAACTAAGTTATAGCCAAGGCAGTTATAATAAAAAAGAACAAAGACAAAGAACTCAAAGAAACAAACAGTAGTTACTAAACAAACAAACTGGTTTTAAGGCTGACTATACACTACTCTGCTAATCAAGATGAGGTATAAATAGCAGAAGTGAACCGAAGAACTCGATGGAGAGTTCCCAGAGAGACCCGTGTGTAAATGGGCAATTGATTTCTGGGCAAAAATGATTCTTTTTTAAAAAGTTCGCATACATACATATCACATCGACTTTACAATCCTTCCCATTTTTGGTTCTCCCACTCCCTTCCCATCTCCGCTAACTCCCACTATTACACCCATTTGGTTCTATAGAATGCCTGTGTTCTGGGTTTCCCAAACCAGAGAAATCATATGACATTTAACCTATTTAATCCTCTGCGTCTGACTCATTTCACTCAAATCACCACTCTTTAGCTCAGCTTCCCACCCTCAAATGCGCTGAAGTGGCCAAATCTTGATGCCTCTTCTCTGAGTTCAGCAGAACCCTTTATTGGGATATTTGCCAAAAGTTCTTTTATCGTATATCTTACTGTACCTTTGTTGAGATTCTTTGACATGTCATCCCCCACCAGTCCACATAAGAAAAGGACTGTAACAATGAAATTCACAAGGCTAGAGAATGTGAGAAAGAAAAAGACAGAAGTAAAATTTCAAATGCCTCAGCTGAGTACTGAAAGGTAAATGTCTGTACATTCAGAAGACTTGCTGGTTATCATTACATCCATCAGTTTTCTCAGGATAAACTTACAACAGACTGAAGAAGTGAATTGCCACAATAAACGAACTTAAGTCTGTATAGATTGCTACCTTAAATGAGCTTAAATCCATATCATATTAAGTATATTACACTTAAAGCAATATATCTGATGGCATACTTGTTTCAGAATTTAACTTTCATCATAAATTATTTACTCATATTTCACTAATTACTAACAATTTGCCAGATTTGTTTTATTATTTTCTCTACCTATGTATGCATCCATAATTTATGCATACATATCTTTTAAAGATTTCATACCAATTCTCCATGAATATAATTCTTATGTTTTGCAAATTAATATACAAACACAAATAATAATGTCAGGAAATTCCATAGATTTTATGAAGCAGCTGGTATTGTTTTAGAAGTATATCAATCAAATGATTCAGATACAAATCTATTTTTTGTTACACTTTCTCTTTAGATGTTTTCTTTCCCCCATTTTTTTGGGGGGGTGCTACTTGTCTCTCTGCCTCTCTCAAAGATTCCTTCAAGTATTTTCTGCAATGCTGGTCTTGTGGTCGCAAGTTTCTTTAGGGATTTTTGATCATGAAAAATTTTTACTTCTCAAATTTTCAGGGACAATTTTTCTGAACACAACAACTTGCGTTGATACTTACAGTCTTTTAAAGCTTGAAATATTTTTCTTCAGGCTCTCCTAGCCTTTAAAGTTTGCACTGAGAAATCTGTGTAATTCAAATAGGTTTGCCTTGGCAGAATAGTGTTTGTTTTTTTCTCTCACTGGTTTTAGTGCTTTTCTTTATGCTGCAATTCTGAGGTTTTGATTATGATATGTGATGGCAGGTCTTGTTGCTGGCTGAGGTTATTTGGTGTTCTATAAGCTTTTTGTACCTGAAAATTAATTTCTTTATCTAGATTTGGGAAATTTTCTTGCCTGATTTCAGTGAATAAATTTTTTATGCCTTCAGTGCTATCTTCTGCTCTCTGACACCCATAATTCTGAAACTGGTTCGCTTCGAATCATCTATCAGCTGTTGTATTCAGCTACTTTGCTCATTTCTAATTCTAGAGTCGTACCTAATTATGGCATTTGTTTCCTCAGCCTTCAAGGTCTGACATTCTGTCCTCACAATGTTCAAGTTGACTTCATCCTGAAATTCAGCTAGATTTCTTTTGAAAATTTCTACTTCTCTAATAAAATGTTCCTTGCATTTCCTTGTTTACTTCAGCAAAACTTTTTATTTGTTGCTTCTATATGCTCAGTTAGCTTCATCTCCATTAGGTCCTCTATTTGGTCAATAAGTTCCTCTTTATGCCCACTGACCAATGCTTGCATTTCTGTGATAATATCTTGTTTGAACTGGTTGTTCAACTCACTTATTTTTTTATTTATTTTTATTTTTTTTTACTTTCTTCCCTACGAGTTCCACTATTTCAGCACCCAGGACATTAGTTTCTGGGGACTTACGCATGTCTGAGTGTGTCCTGTTGCCTTGTCTTCTTCCCACATTTCTGTCATCGAGAGACTTCACTTGAAAGGTCTTGCTTAGAGGTTTCTTTGAGTGGGTATGATAGTGTGGGGGCAGACAAAATTCTAATAAGACTTTTTCAATCAATGGTGCTAGAATAACTAAATAACTGCATCATGGAAAAAAAGGAACAGTGATCCTTATTTTATACAACACACAAATTTTAACTCAAAAATGATCATAAACCTAAATATAAACCAGAAAATCTTACAACCTTTAGAAGAAATCATAAGAAAAATTTTTGCAACCTTTAGGTAGACAGATCTCTCAGAAAGACAAGAAAAGCACAAAATAAGATCTACAAGCCACTGTCGCTTAACAAAAGTACCTATCTGTGCTACGCATATGTGAAAAAGGATTGGCATCAAAATGCAGAAGGAACTCACCAAAGAAGTCATAAAGCTGGTATGCAAGTACATGAGAATGTTCAGCACCGATAAATGTCAAAAAAGAGTTGAATGTCCACTCAAAACATCCAGATCAAAAGGCAGTCCCCAACTTAGCACAGTTTGATGCTACTTTTTCTTTTGTCTGCTTCAGCACTTGGGGTTGAACTCCGAACCTCGATACTGAGCTAGCCCGCTTCTTTGTGTTTTATTTTTAGACACTGTCTTATTAAATTGCTAATTTGCCCAGGCTGGACTTGAATTTGTGATCTTCTTGCCTCAGCTTTATAACACTGTGAAAATCATATACATTTAGTAAAAATCATAGTTTAACATTTTGAATACTGTTCTTTTCTCTCAGGTCAGCAGTATGCAGTAGAAAATTTATCAAGATACTGCATGACCACAGCGAACACAGCTTCTAGCCAACCAAGCGGTCACAGAGGCAAACCAAAGGCACACTGCAGAGTGCTAAGGGGTGATGTTTGACAGACTGAGTGCAGTAAGTAAAAGTCTCAACTTATGATAGTTTTAAGCTGTGATGAATTTATCAGGACATAGACATACTGTAAGTCAAGGACCACATGTACATAAAGTTCAAAAAGTAGGCAACAATAACCCATAATATAATAAGTAAACATGGGCACACTGAAGGCAGGTGGATCCTTAATACCTGGGAAACTTCCCTGCACTAGTGATGTCCCTTATAGTCATCTAACGAGTAGTAATGTATATGAACTATTTAGTTTGATAGTCACTGAGCTAGTCACTTAAAATGAGTGCACATGGGATTGGGGGCACAGTTCAGTGGTTAGAGTGTTTGCCGAGCAGGCACAAAGCCCTAGGTTCAATTCCCCAGCATCATCTAAAAATCAAATGGGAGAATGGTGCATACCAGTAGTCCCAGCACTTGGTAGGCTGAGGCAAGAGATCTGCTGTGAGTTGGGGGCCAGCCTAGGCTACTTAGTGAATTCAAGATTAGCCTGGACTATAGAGTGATACCCTGTCTCAAAAAAGTGGCCATTTCCTGTATTTTTGTTATAGCTCACTAAAATATTTAAAGGTGAAAGATTGTTAGAGATGAAAAGAAACTTAAAAAGACACTAACCAAAAACAATACACAGCTACTGTGTGGCTTATGATACGAAAAGCACAACTAGAATATTTGGAGGAAATAAAGATCAAGCAGGGACTTCTGTTTAGATAGTAAAGAACTGCAGCTTATTTTACTGCGTGTACACCATAGTTACTTTTAAAGTTTTTATCTTTTAAAGAAACATACTAAAGTATTTATAGACGAAATAAGATGAATAGGATTAGCTTTAAATATTTCAGCAAAAAGAAATGCATGTGTGCTGGGAGGGGAAGTGATCCTACAGAAGCCAGAAGACGGGCTCCGGGGAAGCCATTACAAGATTCCCTGGACTTCAGCATAAAGAGTGTTTCCACTGTTAAAAAGTAAAACTAACCAAAGGAAAAAAGCCTAAACAAAACTGAGGTTCACGCAAGAGTAGAGTCCAGGAAGACATAAAAACCCCCATCATGCCCCCACCGCAAACGCTCTTCTTTCTACTCTGAAGGTCAAAATATGCACCGTATCAAAAGGACCTGAGTCAAAATGTCCTGCTTCAGAACACACATGCCAAGAAAACTCTTGGGGATCCAGCAACATGACAAGCAGTAGAACAGAAGTTAAAAAGAGTCCAATTAAGTTCTGATTGGCAGCCAAACACATACACGATGACAAACAGTGCCCTGCCTCCCTCCAGAGAGTGATCTATTTGGAACTCAGCAGAGGCAAGTGAGCTCACAGAATCCAGGGAATTTCAGCATCACTCTTTAGGGCCCCAGACGTCTCAGTCTGACACCCACCCAGGTTTTGGAAGAGGGAGAATGAGATGAATGGTAGAAAAACAAATACCGACAGTTTCAGTCAGAATCCTGGTAAGAAGCAGCAGTCACACTCAAATGTCACTCTGAAGAGAATTAAATGAAGCATCTGGAAACAAGCGGTAGCTGGTTACTTTTAGTACCCTGGGCCTCAATGTGCCTAGGAAAAGAACACGTTAGGGTGAAGGGGAGGGAGGTTAGCAGACGCGGCAGCCTCATGGGGGTACAGACCCTGCAAGAAGCCTGACGGGAAAGGGAAGGGTGGTGGGACCAATGCTCCCATCCCTCGCTGTCTACTGTTTCATCTCATCCCAGCTGTCCCACTGGCCACACCAAACTGAAAGCCCTAGTCTTGGGGCCAGTGATGCAAGCTACAGGGGTCACACCCCTGGGCCAACAAGCAGGGCAAAACAGAATTTTAGAAATGATGCTATAAGCTGAAGTATTGGAGTTGAAGTGCCAAAAAGTATATCTAAGGTTAATTGGCAGACAGCTGAGAGACCAGTCTCCCCTTATTAGCCTGATGAGGACATTCATCCGCAAGTGAATGGATGGATGAACGTCGCCAGAAGAATAATTTTTTAAAGCACATTAAATCTAACTTGAAATTCTGATAGTGTTTGCACAGTTTTCACACAAGGGAAAACTAGGAAGTTCACATAACAAAGTCTCCAATTTGCCCAAGACGAAACGCATCAGATGATATTCTTTGTTACATGAGTGTGGATATAAAAACACTCAGAAGGTGATCACGACTTTATTGAGATACAGCCAGCTCTAGCATCACATACGCAAAGAAAATTTCTTAATGAAACCAAGGTATTTTTGCTGCCCTGGGCCTATGCATATGCTGCGCACACAGAGCCTTAGAAACAGGGTTTCAGGTCTGCCTAGGCTTTCCTCAGACACAGTCAACAATGACCACCTCTGTCTGCCAGCACCTTCATTCCTTTGGACTCACTCTGTTCCTCAATGGCAACCGCAATGAGCAGGCTTCTCCACTCCAGAGGGAAGCAAAATGACTGGCACAGTGCCTTTCCTTCCTCCGGAAAGAACTCTTCTGATTGTCAGTAGAACTGTCTCCTGTCTTCAGGACTTAGAATCTAGTCTGGTCGTCTGGATTTGTAAGGCTAACTCGTAGACTTGGAACTACCCAATTTTTTAGAGAAGTTTCTAAAATGGCCCACATCCGAAACAGGCCTCTGTTGTCAAATATGTTTAGACACTGCACTTTCTCTTACCATCTAGGAGACCAAGGTTTAGGAAGCACTCGCTGCTCAGGAGAAAAGATGTCCTAGAACAGATGGTACCACAACAAAATTAGTCCCCTTGCCCTCCAAAGAACCCTCTGTGCACACCCCAGTTTTATTCACAGTCGTCTGCCCCTACAACAGCTTGGTTTTCTTACTGCCTAAGCCTTAAAATGAGAGAATATGGTATCAGAAAATTATGCATACTGAATAATTTAACGAATATCCTGAATTTTAAAATAAATCCTTCCTAAGGCAAATTATTTTTACTGAAAATGGGTCTATCAATAATATCAAGGAGTTTTATAGATATTGTATCTATTTAGAAATAAATACACAGATCAATATAAACATTAAATAGCCACCAAGATGAACAACAAAAACTCAAAAAAGAAAACATTTTTGTTTTTCTCTTCTGTTGGCAACAGTCTTCCCTGGCCCCTGGATGAAAGTGCCAGCAGGCCCAAGGGTCCAGGATTCTCACTGGCAATGGACAGCTCTAAAACAACTGCTGGTTACAAAGGCAGCCTCAGTTGAGAAAATGGTCACTGTACACCTAAGCTACACTAATCAAAATTATGTTTTTGCTTTTGGGTTGAATCACTTTCCTTCCAGTTCAGCCCTGCCATAGACTAGAAGCTTGTGGCGGAAGGACAGGCCTAGCTAGCTACTTCCTCCTCCATGATAACCCCATTGTTACTTCCCACACCTCAACGTTCCCAGATGATGTTCTGACTCCCTGAGGTGGAAGAGAATAAAATAATAGGAGAGGCTCTTTCTGGCTGGTTTTGTTGGAAGCTGGCTTTGCTGTCTCTGGGTCTGGCAGGTAGATAAATCTGGTACTCGTTTGGAAAGCCCTCATAAGCTTAGCTGCATCTTTCTCTTGCTTCACAAGACCCAGACCCTTTCCTAGGTGGTTATTTGTGACCTCAAACACGAGCCATAGGACATTTCATTGAGCAATCTGTGTTGGACCTCCTTCTATGCTCCAAGACACCTTCAGCTACCGTATTGCATTAGATTCCACAATATCTCCCAGTGGCCTTTCCACAGCAGAGACTAGATTTGGTCCCCAGAAAAGCTTTCATCTCATGACTTCACAAAGTCTGTGAAAAGACAGCTAATTCCCACATAACAGCATGGCCACATAGGCAGCTGGCCAGCTGTTCTTCATCCCGCTGTCCAGGGTTTCTAGGTTGACCTGGTTCTCCACGCATGACCAATTCTGGATTCTTAGGTTTTGATCATACAAGCAACAAAACTCACATCTTTCGAGGCAATTTTCTTGGTGACCTCTGTCATGGCTTGGGGTTTCAAGCAAATATACTGCCATTTTTTTTTCCTAAGAAGGTGGCGACAATTCATTGCATGGTCATTGCTCTGTTCAAAGAAATATCTTTTCAATCTCCTCTTAATCCTCATACATCTAAAGCTATAGCCTAACACCATGACTTCCTATACCCATGGCGGTTTTGGGAGATACATTGGAGGTGCCCAAATGAAAATTGAGACGAAAATGACAACCATTCGAACATTCTATCTGCCGACACTCCGCAGTTATATATGTGTGTATATGATGTTGTATCACGTAGCTTCTACTGATATATATGGTAACTTCAAGCTGGTAAGAGTCACATAAGAGCCACAGAACTTCCTAATAGAACGAGAATTTCCAACTCTCGCTACTTGCTGCTGATTTGTGTTATAAACCAGTCCACCACCAAAAGCTTACCTGGAGAACTTTTCAATCCATATGCTCCCAAATGAGAATAAATAAAACCTACTTGAAATTTGTGGACTTAAAATAGTTTTTCAACATATTCCTCACATTCTAAATTACTCCCAAATTACTAGCTACGGTCGGCAGGCCTGGTGGTGCCCTAGATCTTTTAACTTTTACAAGAACCCAGATGGTCAAAAAAGAACTTTACCAGATTTGGATACTTGCTTTTAATAGAATCATTTTTTAAATTCTTTTAACAATTGGTTCAGAGTTGCATTTAAAGAAAACTACTTGGCTGTATTTGCAACTAAGAGAATAGATAATTACCAGAATAAACTAGCGAATTCCCACTGCATATATATCCTGAATTGGGCAGCAGTATATGGCCAAGAATGTAAAAAATATTTACATATCTGCATATAAAAATACACACATATATAAATGTATAGTGAATCACAAGATGAAAAAATTGGTATTAAATCTGGTTACTTCTGCCCATATTCAAATGAGAATGAATTCTGTAAATTGCCCAAAAATAAGAAAAAGTTTGTCTGATACTTAAGTTAGATATCCAATCATGATCTTTTATCTAAGGCTGTCAAAGATAAAATACTTTGGATCTATTCATAATAAAATATATGACACTTTCAGATACAATTCTATGCAAGATTTCCTTTTTACCCTTATGTTCTAGGACCCAAAATGACTAGATTAATCAGTCAAAAAAGAACATTTCAAAGATCCCTTCAGAAAAAATTATAAAAATAAAAATTTTGCTTTCCTTTTTGGGGAATGTTTTAGCATGAAGAAACTTGGAAAAAGTAAAACAAAGAAAAATTATTTTTGAATGTGAAAGAACCTCACCTAACTTCTTACAAGGCAAAAGAAAATGGCATTATTTATAGTCATTAAAGTTAGAAGGGAAAAGGCAAAACTAAATAACAGGTATTATTTTATCCTGTTCACCTGGACTTAAGCCAGCACACTTTCCTCCATCTTCTGCATTACCTCAATTTGCCAGAAAAGGAAAGCGAAAACATGTATTTTTTAAGTTCACCAGAACACACAGAGCACAAACTGCACAGCAGCTGTAATGTTCTAGTTTATTTTTTAAAATAAAAATAAAGAGTTGCACATGCTCAAGAAGTGGTCTTGTGAACAGCAAGAGCTCATCCTTTAATATAGAACATGTTTCCCCTATCAGCTTCCCTCTGCCATTCAGGTCTTTCTTTCATAATTCTGTGTGGTTCTCCACAGATACATCCCTGAGCACTGAACACTGGAAAAGCAACCTCTTACAAAAAGGCACAGAACAGACTCCACTTTCTTTACCTTCTTTCAAATACAGCAGAAGGATCTCTTTCACGGTAGCTAGCTAAGCCAATACTGTGAGCTTTTAGTACTCTACAGCAGGTAGCTTACTTTGTTTTTTTTTTTTTTTTTTTTTTTCAAAAGGATGAGAGTTAAAAGCAATACAAACAAAGTAATAATGGGATCAGAGGAGAGAGTTTTTCCCCAAAGTTAATGCCTTTAAAAATGAACTCCTTGAATTCTAAAGGACATCCAGGGTCAGAAAATTATGTGACCCACATGGGAAGTGAGATTCCTGCCTGGGGCCCACAGGAAATAAGATAGCACAGCAGGTGCTCAAGGAGACCCAGGGTCCAGAAGTCCCCCCACCCCACCGTGCATTTTCCCTGTCCTTTCCTTCTTCCCCTGGAACTCCCTGACAAATGTCTGCAGTCACACTTAAGACCATCCCTGGTTCAAAATAACATGGGCTGGCCAAATAAGAAGACAGTTTGAAATATAGATTCCAATTAACTGTCTCTGATTACTGGATAACTCTTTAGGTCTCCCAGAAACTGGTTCAAGCTGTAGTGTTATTTACTTATTTATATCCAACCTTTATTCTAAAAATAACTTAATATGTCTTACAGAAATATGTAGAATACAACCAGCTAAAAAATACTATGAGGATATTATTGCAAAAAAGAAAAGAAAAGAAAAGAAAATCAGCTTATTTAAAGGAAGAGCCCATAGTAGGATCTCACAGAAAGGAAAACGAAGCATCAATGATCCAGAAGCAATCTCCCGGATGAATTGTTATAAACCAAAAAATGAACAAGGAAGCAAGGTACATCCAAAGTAGTTCAACAGCCATTGGTATAAGCAATGGATAGCAGTGATCCACAGGAATATGCTGTGGGTTGAGATGAAATGTTAACAGTTTTCAAAAAAGAATGAGGCACACATCCCCTTTATGATATCGCTCCATGTGGGGTTTGCATTTGTAAAAGGAAGTCGTTTTTCAGCTCCTCAAGGTTAGTAAAGAAAGGAGGGGAAAAAAGCCGAGGAGCTAGAAGAGCACAGGAGATCTGAGAAGAGACAGGTAAGGGAATGAGCCACAGAGAACCAGGACAGTCTGGTGTCAACAGAGATGCCGTTAATTAAAGAGCTGAAAATAATTCATTGCATAATTGGAAGCTCAAATTCATACATCACTTGGACTCAACTGTGCTTTTGTTATGTTATAATGCAATATAGTGTAAATCAATTGGTTCAGAATTTGGAATTAGGGCCCAATTACCTGTGTATGGGTATAATAAATCCAACTTGTATTTGCTAACAGGGTTAACAACTCATGATGCCGGCTTGAACTCAGGAAAATCAATTTTCTGGGCTTAAGAACAATTGTGCGTCCTATTTTATCACCCTGCTCTAGTGCCCAGGTAGAAAATCTGGGATGGGAGAGTAGAGAGACTGGGCGAGGGGAGGAGCTTAAGAAAAACAAGTGGAATCTGGAAGACAGCTCAATGCCAACCGCAGGCCCTGGGGATCAGAATGAGGGCGCTGAACGTGCCATTAGCAGCCAAATCCAGGACGGTTATTTGGTGACACAGCAGAGAAGTAACAGTAAACCACTCCTAGCGCTTTGCTTCTTCAGCAAAAAATCCCTGCACCTAAAGCCCGTGATGAATACTAAATGAAGGAAAGGTGGAGGCTCACCAAAAACGGGCTTTCCGGAAGGAGGCCACCCGGTGTCACTCAAGCCTGCCTTCCCCTGCGCCGCCTGTGGATAGCTCAGGGATAAGCAACGGGAAAAAGGGATCCAGCCAGAGCAACACAGAGGATCCAAAGTATAACTTCACACAGGGCACTTTCACACTGCCTGGGAGTATGTGTACAGATATACACAAACATTTATTATGTTTTGACAAATTCCATTCTCATAAATTCTTGAGAAATAATTGAAGGACACAAGGCATACATACAAAGTTCATGGCCACAATTCTCCTAAGATGGAACCAACTACAAGTGATACCAGAAAAGATGGTGGAAGAAAACTATTTCAAAAGTAGCACCACTCTACAGTTACCAGTGGTGTCATATTATCAAATTCTGCAGACACGGCACAAAATAAGATAAAAATGAAAATCCGAGATGTATCAGCATGGGTTAAAGATGGGACGATGAAGAAATTTACAAGAAAACACAGCTACCTGCTAAACAGGGTGATGAAACTTCTTATGAAGCTCTTACAGAGCAGAAAAGTTCTCAGGAAAATAAACTGTTAGAAGACACGCCACTCACTGGCTCATTTCTGCGCCTTACTTTTTGCTGTGCTATCCCGGGGTAAGATAATGGTAGCATTGGAAATCTGGAAGAACCTTAGAGACAATCCAGTTCCATGCCCTCACTTTGTACCCAAGAAGCCAGGTACCCAGCAAGGCAGCTGGACTCTGAAGACCTGGCCCAGCCGCTACTGCTTACCACTTTGCCCTAATTCCATTCAGTGGTGCAATTGTGGCTTCCTTTGTTCTAGAGAATCTGAGTATTTGTTTAGCTAATGTTGACATAAATCAGACTTAGGCATCCCTTCTGAGATACAGAGAGACAACGCAGCAAATCACAGGCACCAGGCCATTTCGTCTTCCCAGATGCATCAGAGATACCTGCGGTAATGGAAACCACTTCAGACGCTGCTTTATTCAGCCAATTCTCGGTTTTGTGATAGAGAGGTAAAAAGTTCAAGGGAAAAGCCACATGGGTCATTAGTGACATTTTTTAAAGACTTACTTTCAAAGGCACAAAATTTAAAGTACCCTTCCCTTCCCCCACCCCCCAGCAGAACTAAACATATATAGCTTAAAACATCAGGAAAATGTTAGGAAAAAAAAAAAAAAAAACTCACACAATTCAGCCAGTAAGAGACAATCAATAAATTTTTAGTATAGTTTTTTTCTTTTTGAATGATTGTGATCTTGTCACATAAACATTTAAAATTTTTAACCTAAATTACATGTAAAGATTTTATCAACTGACTATATCAGCTCATTAAAAAATATCATGGACACTATTTTAATGTATGAACAACATTCCTTGGCACAAGCATGTCAGTTTTTATACATTTATCTTCCTTTTATATGCTATTTTGGATTTTTTATTATATAACAGTAAATGAGCATTTTGAGAAATAAACCTAGGCATTAATTTCTGATTATTTTCTTATGCTTAGCTCCTAAATCAGAAAAGTATAGATTAAAAACCATACAAACCTTAAGTTTCCAGAAAGTTTGCAACAAATTTTAGAATTTTTACCAAAGTTATACAAAAGTACCAAGCACATGTTTTGTAATAGGTATTTCCAAATCTTTGTTAAATTCATTTATTGTTTTCTTATTTTATAAGTGATACGGTTAGATTTTAATTTGATCACCCTGGCATTAAACAGCTTCACATACTCACCAGTCATTATGTTTTTCCTTTGGCAGAACTACCACTGAGGTCTTTGCCCATAAGATACTGAGGAAAAAGGGAAGCATTTTGATCACACACATCCAATGATACTTTTTTCAGCAAGTAGAAGAAAAACAGCCTAGGGAATATACTAACCTTCCTGACTTCACTAAAGCTTAAGAACACAAAAAACTAACATTATCAGTTAATGGATGTAGAGAAAAGAGGGCAGCATACTTTTCCCACTCATATCTTATACATTCTCCATCTAATTAAAGATTGCTCATGCAACTCTCGTTGATGGTTTCATGTACAAGATCAGCAAACTGTTGAAAATAAAAGTGAAGAGCAACATTATACTTGTTGACATAAGGCACATAAAAATCACAAACTTGATTTTCTAAGAGAGTCTATCCAGTTCACAAAAATGAAATAGACAGAACTATTTAACTCTTTTCTTTTCCAAAGTACTTTCTAAATGATACTGAAAATATGCAAAAATAGAAATTTATAATCACAAAGAGAAAAGAGAAGATATTTAAAGATACAGAATTTTAATAAAGCCTGTTGATTTATGAATCATAGCAAAATAAACCACAGCCTAAAAGGGTTAAGCATCAAAAGAAAGGAGATCTGACTGCATGCCACAGGAGGATTCGGGCTCAGAAGAGGTAAGTACAACACAGAGTGGAAGAGAAGGCTGGCCTGGAGGCAAACACTAGTTTCATGAACCCATTCCTGGTAGGAATTTTCTCTATTAATCAGCTTTATCATTGCTGAGTGCAGTACCCAATATTCACAAATTAAGGTGAAGAGGTTTAATTTGCCTCATGATTTAAGGAGGTTCAATCCATAACGAGGCTGGCTCCAACGCAGAAACATCATAGAAGAAAACAACAGTTGTGCAAAGATACCTAGTTCATGGTGACCAAGAAGCAGAGCAGGTAAGGGCAAAGGACCAGAAGATCCTGAAGGTCACATCCCCATGACTCACCTAGGCACAACCAAAAACATGTTCCACCAATCCCCCATGTGGATGCCAAAGCCAATCAAGTGGACACGCCATCCTAACTGCCACTCACCCCCACCTCCATTCTAATGTCCAAATTCTAAACTGATATTCCTCAACCCAACTATTTGCAAGACTTATTAACTGAAAGATAGTTGCTAAACAGCCTTTCATGCAAATCACATGGAAGGAATCTGAAATTTAATTTGGCAGAAAAACATCACAGAAAAGAGAATGGGTATGATAAGCAACAGAAAACATGGCACACTAAAGGAAACAGGCAGCTCAGAGGGAAAAATTCATGAAGCAAATCTGTTTAACAACTTCAAGAAAGATTTGAGAGAATTTGGTAACTGCCAAAAGAAAGACAGGATCATATCAAAAAAGGAATACTCTGATAAAGGTTCTTGGAAATTACATAATTACTTAAATTAAAAATTTAATAGAAAATTTGAAAGCCAATTGAAGATTTCCCCTAAGCTATAGAAGTAAATATAGAAATATATGGGGAGAAAATTGGATATAAACACAATCAATCCAGGAGATCTAAGAATAGACTAACAGGATTTTCAAAATGAGACCAAAAAAATGGAATGGGAGTATAGGAATTACTCAAGGAGATTATATTTGAAATTTTCCCATGTGAAAGGTAGACATGATTCTTCAAGATATAGTTATCTACTCAATACCATGAAGACCTGTGAAACATTATCAAATCAAGATAAATTCCTAATAGCCTCCTTAAAAGGCAAAAAGAAAAAAAAAGATACATTATGAAACAGAAAGATATCTGAGTAGTATACATCTTGGCAACAACTAGTTGGATACTAGAATATAGGAGAAAAATTTTCAACACAGAAATCTATATCCAAACCACCCATCAATCATGTTTTAAGAGAAAAATTTAAAAATTCCAAACATAGATGGACTCAGAAAGTTTACTGAATCTCATTCTCCTTTCATAGAAAATTTACCAGGAAAGTCAGAAGGTAAGTAAAAGAAAGAAATAAAGAAAAAAAGAAACAAACAAACAAACAAACAAACAAAAACCAAGCAAATAAGCAAGCTCACTGGATTCAGCTGTGAATCTAACCTTGGAGGACTATGGGTAAATTTTGAGATGATTTCATAACATACGTCAAGAGAACTGTCCAGATGTGAGAGAAGTAGAGGTCTACAAGAAACATAAACAATAAAACAAAGACTACAAGTGTGAACCTTGCAAAAAACTGAAGATACGATCGAAAAGACAAGAGATCAATAGAAATTCAAAGATAAATTTGCAAGAGTCTTGAAATACGTATCCCAGTAACTAAAAGAAAATTAACAAAATGATTGAAAGAATCCATTTGAATCTAATTCTAAAAACAATCTTCTTTGAGTGTCACTAGAGTTATAGCACCATCACCACAAAGACCACGGAGCCTGAAGCTAGTAATTCAGCAAAATCCTAATTGTGCAAATATTATCATTATTTTCAACTGTAGAAACATTGCAAGGAAAGGCTGCTCTGGAAAAAGAGCAATTGTTAACTTAATGTGGCAATATTGACCATATTTAATATTGTCATGTTAAGTTGACCTTGCAAAAGTAACAGTAAAGGTGAGCGACAGTGGAAAGCAGAAAATGAAGAGCATTGAACACAAAGCACTTGTTTATAATTATTTATTATTTATACTTTTGTGATGTGGTAGGTGGCACTTGGTAAGTGGACATTTAAATATGGTTTAAAAGCGGGAAAAGCTAAGAATAATGACATTAAAACAGAGAGAATATGAAAAAGTTGTACAGAAACTAAGTTCTGTTTATCTTAGAAAAATCAGTAGCTAATGTAAAAAAAAAATCAATAACTACCATTAACTAGTCATGTAAAAGTTAAACCAGGAATGGATAAAAAATGGTTGCCCTTAGGAAACACAGAAGTGGGAAGGTCGGAATTGGGAACTGTCACCTTGCATTCTAAATGTTTCTAAACTGCTTGATTTTTAACTATGTCTTCATACTGGCTTTCATAAAAGAAAAAGTGGAAGAAAATTATAAAAAGAGCAGATGCACCGGGACATGCTTTTTGATTAAAATCAAAAATAAATAATGAACCCCGGATGAAACGCTATGTTTTAAACCTCTGGACAGCTCCAGAGGAAGAGTGAATATAGTATAACTGGATTTGTGGATAACGAGGAGAGAGCAAATGCAGCGTACGGAAATGAGACACATCAGTCCCCCAACAGGACAATTAAGACTTAATGACAGGATGGCTTTTTGTCATTAAGGGTAGCAATGAGGATAAGTACATCCCGTTCCTTATCAAATCAAAGATTATCCAAAGTCAGGAGGGATTCTTTGTTTATCCTGGATTTCCCCATTATCCTCTCCCTCCCTCAAGTCCCATCATGACCCTAGACAAAAATGGTATCAAACAAAATGTTCCTAGTGCCCACTGCCTATTCTTGCCTTCCCCAAACACTGTTTCCTCCTACTTGTTTCATGCTCACATCCCGACAGACGTATAGCAAGTGCATGTTTGAATGCGTGGCCAGATGCATTGCCCAGAAAGCGTTTTTGAATGCTGGAAGTTTGGCAAGACACTAGTGACTCCATGTTTATGCCTCTACACCCACCTATCCTGCAGTCTGGCGTCCATGTTATTTAGTACAGCCTGGCTACACTTATTACTACGCCTTGTGTTCACAGGGAAGGTTGGTTCTGAGTTCAATTACAATCCCTAGCAGTTTAAATGATAGCCGCTGTGCTATAATCTAAAATAAATTGCTTTTCTCAAGAAGCCATGTAAGCTTTTGCACTGCAACTCAGCAGAGCTGCTGGTTTTATCTCATCTGAAATTCAAGCAGAGTACAAAAGCTGGACCTCTGAACTCCTGTTTTTACCTCTAAAGGCACGCTTCCATGCTTCTGGGGCTTGCTGTTCACCCAAAATTCCTAGCCTTCATGCAAGGCATCATCTTACTCCGCTTGTCTGCCTAAGCCACACTGCACATGTTGGGCTTTTTGAAAGAACTGTATTATGCAGGACAAGATTTGTTCTCTCTGATCCTACGGCTAGAACACTTACCTGCCATGGTAAGCCACCAGCCAAGTTTGGGAACACTGGCACCCACATGAATCCAGCACCTCTGCAAACCCTGTTTTTAATTCACCTCCTCTGTTTCAAGAGGAATGGGGAAAAGGAAAGAAACTCGTGAAATGCTTAAAATATTAAGTAGAGATTCTGTTTTTCTCTACTCACAACTTTTCATTATCTTCCCCAGAAGCCCCACTGGCCCAACATCACGAAGCTGTTTCCCCTGACACATCCAGACCCACTGTGCTGGGTGGGAGTGGCCGAGCTGCCTCAGCTCTTTTCTGATGGAGATGGCTTCTGATCCTTTAAAAGTCTTTCCACAAAGGCAATTAGAAAGGTTTCCAATGCTAACTATATTCTTTCAAATTTTACAAGGCAATGTAATCAAGGCTGCTGTTTTCCTGCCAGTCAACAAGAGAAACTTTTCAATCCCTTTCAAGAGATATTTCCCACTTACAAAAATAATCCATTAATTCTTCTCTTCCTCAAATACTTCAAATACAAATAGTTTTATTCTATTAGATAGAAAGAGACCGGTCTGGGGTGAGCTGTATGGTGTGTGCTCAGAAGCATTTTTCAGAAAGAAGAAAAAAAGTAGTGCTCATCAAAAGAACAATGGACACACAGACACAGACACACACACACACTTTAGATTTGTTCAAATTCTAACTTTCAAGCCACTGTGAAGGAGAGAATGTCAGATTTCTACTATGCACATGTAGCACTTCTGTGGAGAAAGAGAGGAAGTAAATCTTGAATTACATGACTTCTCCAGTTCCCTGGCATTTGTAATAATCAAAAGATACACAGTGCAGGTTCACAACCCTGGTGACCAGGGAGCACTAGGAAGTTGGGGTAGGGTTCTTTATTGTCTCAGTAACTGGAAGACAATACTGACAACTGACAGGTGCTCTAAATGCTGCTACAAGTTCTGTAGTGTACCTCCAAACAACAAAGAACTGTCCTCCCAGAGCACCCCTAGGTGCGCCCCAGGAAACACTGCCTCAGTTGTGAGGAAAGGCAATGCCTGACAAAGCGAAGTTGTGAGCACATGCTGACGTCTGATCTGACTGCTCTCCAGGCACATCTCTGGAAAATGTGTCTAGTTTCTGTAGTTCACTTACTCTGGGTCCACATCTCATTTTTATTGTGGTAAAAGATGCACGACAAAATTGACCATATCATTTTTTTTGGTACTGTAGATTAAACCCAGCAACCACACCTGAGCTACCCTGCCAAGCCCTTTTTTGAAAATTTGAGACAAGCTCTCACTAAGTTGCTAAATTGCCTAAGCTCGGCTCAAACTTAAAATAGTCCTGCCTCAGCCTCACAGAGTGCTGAGATTACAGGGCTGTGCCAACATGCCCAAGTCACCCTAAAAATTTGAAATGCACATTTCAGTGTTATTACACACATTCGTATGTGTGAACAATCAGAATTCTTTCTTGCCGAACTGAAACTCTATACCCATTAAACAGTAACTCCAAATTCCCTCACCCACAGTTCTGGCAACAATTCTCTTTTTTTTACTGTAAAGTACTTACATTTTTGGCACTGGCTAATTTTCAGTTAGCAAAAGTCTCAAGGTTCATCCAGGCTGCAGCACTTGTCAGAATCTCCTTACACTTTGAGACTCATTCATAAGGAGGGACTCTCCTCCTGTCCCTTGTGCTGTTGTTTTGCTATCTGCCTTTCTGGCTTGTCCTTCATTTCCTACATGAGAGTCTTCTTTCATATCTGTTGAATTTTTTTGTTTGTTTCTTTAAGTGTTTACAATCTTTCATCATTTCTCTCTGCTTCTATTTCACATCTGTTGTCTTCAGTGAGTGCAAGGACTACATGTAACATACCACAGCTGTGTGCTCTACCTGGCGTGTATATCAGCTTGACTTCTGTAACATTCAAAACAACTGCTCCTTCACAGCCACGCCCCTGTCCTTTTAACTGCGGATGCAGCAAACTATATACACTGTGCATCCAAAAACATGAACTAAATTTTAAGCGTATTATCTTTTAAATTATGTAGAAAATACAAAGTATAGTTAAAAAGCAAAGTTATTGTTGCTGTTAAACCAATACTTGCTTATGACATAGAAAAAAAAATAACAGACTTACAAGCCATTGTTACATAATATTTAGCTTTTATAAAATGACATTTCACTTCAACATGTAAGATTCCACTTATCATTTCTTTCTGGGTATGTCTAGTGGTAATGAACTCCCTGAGCTTTTGTTTATCTACAACTGCCTTAATTTCTCCCTCATGTTTGAGTGATAGTTTTGCCACAAATAGGATTCTTATTTGACAGACTTTTTTTTTAGCACGTTAAATGTATCCATGCATTGACTTCTGAACTTCAAAGTTTCCAGTGACGAATCTCCTGTTTTTATTGAAAATCACTTGTAATCACTGGCTTCTCTTTCACTGTTTTCAAGATTCTTTCAAGATTTTAATTCTCTTTTTCTTTCAAGGGCTGGACTTCCGTGTGTCTCAGTGTGAGTCTCGATATCCACACTAGGAATTTGTAGAGTTTCTTGAACTTTTATTTTCATGTCTTTAATAAATTTGGAAACTTTGGCTATTATTCCTTCAAATAATCTCTGTGTTCTTTTTATCGCTCTTCTCCTCTGGTGCTCCCACGACTTATACACTGATGTTCTTGATGGGACCCACAGGTGTGTGTATGTTTGTGAGTTATTGACCATTGGGCCCAGGACCTTCACACAAAGTTTTAGCTCTAGACTCCCTCATACACCACTTTTTTAAATTTTTGAGACAAAAACTTGTTGAGATGCTAAATTGCCCACATCGGGCTTCAATTTATGACCCTTCTACATCAGCCACCAGAATGCTGAAATGGCAGGTGTGTGCCACCATTCCCAGCTAACTTTTTTCTTCATTTATCCTTACCTCAAGCTTTAGGGACCTTGTGTGAAGACAAGGCTAGTGGATCACGTCAAAATGGTTTTGTTAAAGTACAACTACTGATGTAATAACAGACAAATAGAGCACAAGCTGATCTGAAAAAAAAAAAACCTTGTTTTCATCGCCCATTATATTCTTCATATCCTCAAACCCTGATAAAATTCTCAGCCTTTCAACCTGGTGGTGCCTTTCTCTCTTGGGCTCACCTACTACTCACTAAAAACGTATCAATAAATTCATAACATTTTATATTCCTGGGCTGTTGGTGAATTCTCTTATCATCCATGATACTGACCTTCCACAAGCCATACTTCATAGGGCATAATTGTCTTCTCAGTTGGAAGACAGATTCCTAGTGCCTCTTACACTTTAGTTTTTCCAGAATCCTCTCTCTATCATTATTTTGATAGCCATTCTGATATGTTTAATGACAATTCATTACAGTTTAAATCTAAACTGCCCTCCCCAGTCTCTTAGGTGTTTGTAAGGTGACTGGATCACAGGGGCACTATATTTACCAGTAGATTAATCATGTGCTCTTAGGAGGTAAGGTCTGGTTGGAGGGATAGGTCACTGTGGGCATGACTGGAAGGATATAGGACCCTCCCTATCTCTTCCCATTTCTTTCTGCTTCCTGTTTGCCAAACGGTGTGAGGGTTTCCTTCATATCATATATATGCATAAATACATGTATATTATACATGCACATATGCACACTTCATATCATATATATGCATACATGCATATATTACATATATGCATGCCGGTTTGTTGTTTTGTTCTTTTCTTGTTTCTTTTTTGTTTGAAGAACTTCTTTTATCTTTAAGGGTAGCTCTGCTAGTAACTGAAACATTTACATTTTCCTTGTCAAAGAATAGTACATACAATTTCTTCATTAGAAACAATTTTTCTGGACAAAGATTTCTACAGTTGAAAATTCTCTTACTATTTGAAAAACACGTGACACTTCTTTCTGGCCATGACTGTACAAGTTGAGCATTCTTCTGTCGTGGGAATTTGTATTACTCTTCAGATAATATGTCATTTCCTTCTCCCTGCTTTCAAGATTATCTTTCCTATATATAATTTTTAAAAATTTAAAAAGGATATATCTTGGCATGGATTTCTTTGGTATTATTATATTTGGGTTTCATTCAGGTTCTTGGAACTGTAGATTTATAGTCTTTCATCAGTTTTCTGACATTTTAATCCATTGATTCTACAAATACTTTTTCCACCACTATTGTTTTTCCTGTGGAATTCCAATGACATAACTGTTCTACAGATCCTTTTTTCAGTCTATTTCTATTCCTTTGCTCAAATTGGGTGGATCCAATTTTTCTGTTAACATCTTTAATAACTATCTTCCCTTATGTTCACTCTATTATTAAGACTATTCAGCAATGCCTTTATTTCAACTATTGTATTTGTCAGTTCCAGAATCTCCATTTTGTTCTGTTTAATAAATTATGTACCTTGTGTAAGTTTTTTTCTATTTTTTATTTTTATCAAAAATGTAATTGTTGAGGGTCACATATATGACAGAAACCTGAAACATTTTGGCAGATAATTCCAATGTCTCATTTGTTTTGGTGTTGTGAGTTGTGCTTTCTACTTAGGTTTCTGATTTCCTTATTGAAATTTAAAGACATACATGAGAAAAATCATTATAAGAGGATTTATTTATTATACGCTGGATATTTTGTTTATAATGATAGGAGAGTCTGGGTCCTTTTTAAATCCTTTACTATACTAAGAAGGAACCCTGTTTGGTCATTCGTGCAGATCTTAGTTTCATGGGTTGCAGTTATAATGGCACTCTGATTTTCAAAGTGCTAGAGTACTATTTTGGCTTCTGATTTTTCTAGTGTAGGGGGCACCCACTGATTGCTGTTCCCACCCCACAGCCTTTGGGGATCAAAGGAGTTTCCTCACATTGAACCTGAGATATTTCTCACTGGGAAAGGAACATGGTGGCATTTCCAGCTGCCTCAGTTCTGCCAGCTAGCCTGATGTCCCTGGGCAGGAGGGAAACATCAGAGCCTCCCCAGACAGCACCATTTGCTTCTGTTCTACTTGCCTGCCTGGAGGGAAGTACAATACTTCCTCTGACCAATTATTCCTATAAGGCTCCTAAGTAATCCTTTTCCTGGTAGTGCTGGACTTGTCCGATGTCGCCAAAGGGATACTCATTCAATCAGAAAAATAACCCGCCTCCTTGAGATTTTTCTTTTTGCTAGGCTGAGGTTGGGAAAAACCTGATCTGGTGATTCTTTAGGTTAGGGGATTCTAGATACTCCACTACCATGCTGTCCCTCCAGTCCTAGAGTCTCAGACTGTCCTATCACCTTTCAGAGTTCTCACTCCCTTGTCTCCTTTGCCACTGCCAGACATTATAGTTCTTTCATAGAGGAACAGCACAAAAAGGGACTACACTAGCTTCATAAAGCCAGCAGTCTCTGTTTGCTGCATTATTAATTATTTCCATTTGTGTCTGTTATGTAATCATTTTTATCTTGGTGGGCTTTTGTGTACATCCATGAATGCTAATATTCGAAGCACTTTGACCACTCCTCTTTCGACAGAGTAACTTGAAAAGAGTGGGTTCTCCCTAAATGCTTCTTACAAATGAGTGAATGCTTGGCATATTTTCTCCGGGGTTCTACAATGGCACAAGACCTACCTGATAAGAGAGTAGCTGTTGGCAGAATCTAATACTGACCGATAAGCATTCCACCAGCAGGCAGAAACAAGAGCAGCCACAAGAATCTTGTTAAGTGAGACTTACTAAAACTCGGTTTGGGCAGGGTGGTCATTCAGTCATCCTTTCCCCCACTCACCACAAGTACTTTTATGACACTTGTAGATCAGGAAATGCGACACTGCTGGGCATACTCCCCCCACCCCGGCCCACTTCCTGTTGACAGTATCCTTGTATGTACCCTTGAATATACCACACAAACACACACACATTCTCTCTCTCTCTCTCTCTCTCTCTCTCTCTCTCCTAGTACTCAAACTTTCAAAAGAGTTAGGAAATAAGGGAATATGTCACTTTTTTCCTTGAGATGTAACTTCCGTAATTTCAACAAAAAGATGAGTTAAACCACAATGTCTGGTAAGAAATGGCAGAGAACAGCATTCCTAGGAGACCCAAACTGTCACAGAAACATCACTCAAGATTGCATGCCAGAGCTTCGGCCCTCTGGTGAAGACTGCAGTGGAATGCTCATTGCTGGGGGTCAGGATGAGGCACTGGAACAGCTAGCAGAAAGAGACTCCATGCCACTGACTTCTGAAACTGAGCAAGTCAAAATGAAAATGACGACATTAGTCTTTAAAAAAAAAAACGGAGCTCTTTCACCAATCGTTTGACTACTAGAATCACACATAGTCACAAAGGCTAGGAACATCCACATGTCCTTCATTTACTGTACATACTTTGGTTCATGGTAGATTTTCTTTTTGATGAACAGAAGTTTTAATGTTTAATGGATTAAAAATCTACAACTCCTTTCTTAAAATCTTTCCTCTTTGCCTATAAACTGATGAATTCTTTTCTCTCTCTAGTTAGGATAAATACTCATTTCTATTCTGGTTTTTGAATGATTGATTTTATACATTTATTTATTGCTTTAATCCAGCTGGAATTAATTTTAGCATATGGTGAAAGAGACTGTAATTCTTCCAACTCTAATACATTTTTGATATGTAAAAACAACATTTCTCAGAGGAGAAGGCTGAGCTTTAGCTGAGTGTGTCTGCGGCAGGAACTGAATGAGTGGAGCACTTCTCTCAAACACTCCCAAACCTCATCCTGTTTTATTGGGGATTTGAGACACCCTCCTGCATTTCTCAGGGTCTGATCTTTTCTGTACAGAAGAGTCACAGATATCCTCCCCTGTGTCCCCAAGGATGGGGTAATTGCTTAAACTCATCAAGTCATCTCAGCACACATGTACAGAGGGTTTTTCTATTACTGGTTACATGGCAGATACAGGGCTGTGCTGGGGAACGTGACCAGAGAAATGGAATGGCAGAAAACATGAATCGAACTCTGAAGGACTTCCCATTGTACAGAGCAAGTTTCAGAAAAAAAAAATAAGTCTGGTATTTAGAACGCATTACATGTAATCTCTCAGATTACAAAGTTCTCTTCAAACCTTACATGGATAATTAAAAATAAACAATGATTCAGTATTGGGGCTTCAGAGTTGGGGGCTGTCAGATAGTGAGGACTGGATGAAGCAGAGAAATTTAAAGCCTTATTCTAATTAGCAAATGGTCCTGAAAGATTATGGAAGTAAAACGATCCTACTATTATTAATAATTAGCATACATAGTTAAGGATCAAGAGAAAGTCATCAACTTCTGTCATATTTCCACAGGAGTGCCCATAAAACACAAAATTATACTCAGAATTAATACTGCCCACCTTCTTCATTCATCCAACGAGGTCTACTCACTGCTCACTGGCCTGGATCTGAAGGGAATTAGAAAAGAATGATGGCCCTCTCCTCACAACAGCCAGACAGATTAGACAACACCCAGTCAGCATTATCAAGGAACACACAGTCGGGCTTCTGGACTGTAATATACTATACTTCTGGACTATAATATGCTGGACTGTACGACTCTCATAAGACCCTTAAGCTAAAGCTTTAAAACTTTTTCTTTTAGCCACAGAATCACATCTTTGGGAAACTTAAACTAAGTCCAATACATGCACGAGAACAATAGACAAGAAAAAATTCTTTGATCAAAGGAGGAATTGAATTTTCAGGGTGCTTTCACCCTCTAAAACACTTACATGGGCACGCACACACAAACACACTGCACACTCCCTGGAGCTTCACAGAACAGTTGTGATAAGCACTAGACCCAAGGAACTGATGGGGAGAAAGAACTCTGAATGGTTATAAGACAGTCTGAGACTCTAGGCCTGGAGGGACAATATGGTAGTGGAGTATCTGGAATCCCCGAATCTAAAGAGTCACCTGGTCAGGTTTTTTTCCAACTTCAACCTAGCAAAATGGCAGGGAAGTGCCTGCTTATAATCCCAGCTCTCTGGGAGCTCAAGACAGGAGGATGACAAGACTGGGCCCCGGCTGGACAACTCAGCGGTTTAGTGAAACTCTATCTCAAACTAAACTAAACTAAACTAAATTAACAATAATAATGACTAAAAGATCTGGGGATATAGCTTAATGCAAAGGCCCTGGCTTCAATTTTCTGTACTGAAAAAAAGATAATTTCTTCTCTTCTAATTTTTTATGTTTAAATTTTTTCACACTTTGCTCAAAAACCAAAAACAATACTGCCCTGTTTCCCATATTTTAATGCTCTGTTACTAGCTGGATAAACTTTTAGGTGTATCAGGTTTTCTTAATTAATTGATCTCTTTATTCTTAGGAAAAAACATTTTTTAAACTTTGATTAACTTTTTCATCTGACTACTATAGTCATATTGGTTTTCTAAAAATCTGTATTTGCATAAACATATTTTCCTTCCTTTTCCTTGGAACATACTTACATTTAAATTGCATATGTAACAGATAACATATGATTTGATTAAATTTTTTTAAAAATATTTATATTGACAATTATTTTAATTGGAATATTTGGTCCATTTATACTTAATATTATGTGATTTAGTTTAAAATCTATCATGTGGATAGTCATTTAATATTTGAACCATTCACTTTTTGTTTTATTTCCTTTTCCCTTACCCCCTTTCTGTTAAAATTCATATTTGTTACATGTTACTTATTGCCACCATTGGCTTTTTAAGTATACTTTTTGTAATGGATGCATCTATTGCATAAGCTTTAAGATTGATTGAATGCATTCTCACACCATTAGAATCCACCCAGCCATGTAATCATATTAAGCTATTGCAAGTAAAATGTAAGAACCATATGATAATACATCATCAGTTTGCTACCCTTTGCCCATTATGTATTTTGGTCATTATGTAGTTTACTTCTGGAGTTATTATAAATTTCACAAAATAATTGTATGGTCATTGCTTTCAGAAATTAAGACAAGATAAAAAGTGAATTTAAAAATAAATTTTATGTATTAGGGTAATTGTAAAAAAAAAGTTTATAGATGAGTCCATATACTTATTGTTTCTAATTCTCTTCATTTTTTCTTCTACATTCCTTGTTTTTTTAGTAAAAATTTTTGCTACATGTTGGATACTGTGTAATACTTTTAAGGAGTATATATTATGTTAACTTTTTATAGGATATTAAGATTTTGTTATACAGGTAATGATATCAAAAATATGACCTTAGCCTTCTCATTGCTAGAGCTGGTAAATTTCAAGTTTCCCTTTAGCATACCAGAATATGGACCTACTCTATGTATGGTTCTCATTCCTGAAGCTAGGCTTCCTGATGGCTCGTCTGAGTCTAGGTGCTCATACAGTGCTCTTCCCTCAGGAGAAGTCAGAATCCCAACATTTCCCATCTCTGGGCAATCAATAGTATTCAGGCTGTTAGACTCACACTGATCTTTCTGTGCTAGAACTCTTGGAGTCTTGCTGGGTGTGTGCATGGCTAAAGCTTCAGACAACTTTCTTCAAACTTATGCTCACGCTCGCTTCCAGATGACCCCCCACCCCATCTCTGTTTTCTTCAGGACTCTGCTCCACAAATTCTGGCCACTCCAGTTTCCTCAAAGTACAAACTCCATCTTCCCTATTCATTGGAAAAAAACATGCACTCCTTATCTCCATATCCTGAATCTCAGGTCCAGTGCATTTGCCATTAATCAGAAAACCAAGCTGAACACAGCATGACTAACCTCAGATGTATAACTTTTCTCAAATATCAATGTCTATTAGCCAATAACTAAATGTATAATGCCAATTAGCCAATAACTAAAAACAATTATTATCTTATGCATTTATCTACTTTACAATTGTTCATACTAAGATGAGTTATGAACAGAGGGGAAGACTAATAATAGCTACTTCATTACAGCTGGTAGCAGAAACTCTTATTTTTCTGAAATGATAGGCTTTGAAAACTAAATGGCTTAAATTGCTCTCTCATTGCTACCATCAGCATCCAGATGTTACAAATGATCCTATTTTCCCGACTGATCCCTATGAAATGATGAATAATGATGATTGAACGAGTTACTCATGTTTCTGTTCTTATTCATTGTGTCAGTCAGTTTTCTATCACTGTGGCAAAATATCTGAAATGAACCATTTATGAAGAGGAAAGGTTACTTCAATGGATCGTGGTTTCAGTTCATGGTTGCTAAGTCCAGTTGATATAAGTCTATGCTGAGGTCATATAACATCCTGGGAGCATGTATCAGAGGAGGCCGACAGGGGGCCCATTCACCCTATGGCATCTCGGAAGCAAAAGAGACAGACAGGAAGACGGCACAATCCTAACTACTTCTTCAAGGGAATGCCCCCAACAACCTAACTGCCTTCCAGCAAACCCCACCTACTAAAAGCTCTACCTCTCCCAACAGTGCCACAAGTGGATAATCGAAAACAAAAATATACATGCAACTGATTAAAAAACAGACTAACCCTTGAATTTTCCTATATCATTTTAATTCAAGAGTCTTTGGGGGACATTCTAGATTCAAACCACAGCACTCTTGTCATGTTCTTGTTACCTAGTAAAGAGCTGATCACACTGTCAAGAACTATAGGGTCAAATAAGGAAGAGAATCTCTCATTCTTTCATATTAGTTTTTTTCAAAAACTATGAAAGTAAGTGGGATAGAGAGAAAGGTTTATAAAAAGATTTGGAGACTCAGTGGCTTCTAAGATCACAACCAGAACCATCCTCTCTCCAAAGGTAATTAATTACATAATGGTCGTATCTTCTATTGAAATAGCAGTTTATACTCTTTTAGGACAAACCACATCTGTCCCTGCAATAGGATCTGATCTTAGCTCATCAAGGGCTCAGCAAGACCAACAACATTTAGTAATGACATTAGTTTTCAAATGTTTGGAACGAACTTTTCCAGTTTTTAGCTTTAAATATTTGCATAAAGCAAACCTACAGCAAAGCGAATTTTCAGCTAGAGGTCTTCAATAAATAAAGATTAAGCAGTGTTCACTTTTATTATTAGGAGAAAGCCCACATAGGAAAATTCAAGGGTGAGTGTTGTTTCTTAAAATGATTTACTTAAGAATTTTTATCTTTGATAGAAAAACATAATACCTGTCCAGATCTTCAGTGACGAAGCAATCTAAACTGGTTACAGCTTAGGTATGTCATTGTTTAACGATCACCTCAGAAAGAGAACATAGTGCCCAGCTTGTCACAATTTAAATGTTTAAGAGAAGCCAAATGCAAGTAGCAGCTCAGGACAGACAGCTGGGAAGAACTCAATGCACGTGTGTTCACTTTTAGGACGCTAAGATCTTTTCAAATGGCTTTTGTATCTACATGACCAAAGTTGAACAACTTGCTTTCTTTGCCTGATCAATTCTTCTAGATATTAGGTTAAAACTTCAGTGGATGCTTATTTCTACTATGTATAGCCGACACAGCATCAGTAGTGTATATGGTACATGGCAACTTTTAAAAGCAAGCAACCAAAGGGTAACTCAACTGATAAAGAAATCAGCAACCTGGGAAGGCGCACGGGTGAGTCAATGGGTGAATAGACAGAGGAGTATGTAGATAAAGATAAGGATAGACTGAGGAGTGGATGGATACAAATGGAGATAGCACAGACAGTTGAACAGGAAGACTGATGAAGCGACGGGCCAAAGTGTGAATGCAGATGGTTTATAGTAGTTCCTTTTTAAGTAAAGTCCACTGACCCAAATCAGAAATAAGGCCCTGAATAAAAAAAAAATCAGAATAGAGATTATGATGTTTTTAATCAGACACCACCATTCATCCTACTCTGAGTAGATCAAAACAGCCCCTGCCTTATCACTGTGCCCGGGGGAAAGGGCCACCAGCAAAAGCAACGAGGTTCATAAACACAGTTTTAGGTAATCCTTTTGAGTCAGTTGAATGGGTCAAGGGCACCAATAAAGAATGGTAAGCTCCAGTAAAATGACAGAGGTTGTGATGTAACTTGATTGAAAAACATTTATTGATGTCAATCACTGTGCAAATTCTCCCAAGTATTCCTCTCTAAGTATGTATTCTTGCTTTCCCTTGACAAGACACCAAAAGCAAAAGAAATTATCCCCATTATTAACAAATGGGATCTTGTCAAACTAAAAAGTTTCTGCAAAGGAAACTATCAATATTGTAAAAAGAGAACCAACAGACTGGGAAAAAATATTCATCACCAACATCTCAGATAAGAAGCTCATAACTAGAATATACAGGGAGCTGAAGAAAAGTAAGCCTACCAAAATAAAGGATCCTATTGAAAAGTGGGCAAATGAAATGAAGAGACAGTTCACTCATGAATAAATGCAAAAGGCCAATAGATACATGAAAAGAGGTTCAACATCCCTAGCCATAAGAGAAATGCAAATCAAAACAATGCTAAGATACCATCTCACTCCAGAGAGAATGGCCTATGTCAACAATTCAAATAGTAACCAGTGCTGGTGAGGCTGTGGGGAGAAAGGAACCCTCCTGCACTGCTGGTGGGAATGTAAATTCATACAACCATTCTGGAAAGCAGTATGGAGATTTCTCAAAAGACTAGAAATAAATACCCACTTTGATCCAGCGACATCCCTCCTGGGAATATTTCCAAGAGACGTTAAAAAAAAAAAAAAAAACCCACATAACAGAGGTACATGTATACCCATGTTCATAGCAGCACAACTAACAATAGCTAAAATATGGAAGTCATCAAAATACCCACCAATAGACCAATGGATACACAAACTGTGGTATTTATACACAATGTATCACTATGCATCTATAAAGTCCAACAGCATGGAGACCTTTGCGGGTAAATGGAAGAAATTTGAAAACATCATGCTTAGTGAAGTGAGTCAGAAGCAGAAGGTGAAACATCGAATGGTCTCTCTGATATGAGAGACCCAGATCACAACTATCTCATGGAACTTAAAACCAAAAACAAAGTTAAACAGGGGGGTAGGGCAGGGAGGGAGGGAGGAGTGGGTAGGGAGAGGGACAAAAGGAGAGTGGGAAAGTCCTTGTCACCTTGACAAGATCCATATGTGCACAAAATGCTCAACTTCATTGTAAATCTCAAATTTTGTGCTTATACATATCAATAAAATGGGTAAAAAACCAAAACAAACAAACAAAAAACCTTGCTGTTTGAAAATAAATTGTTCCCGCCAGAAGATGGATGCATGAGTCTGCCTGAGTGGACATTCTTTGTGCCTCTGATCCAGAATCCACTCAGCTTTTTGTGGAGCTTGCCCTGACAGGCCAATGGGACAAACATTAGGTTGTCCTTTGTTTGGTTTTTTATTCAATGCATTTATCTTGAGTGCTACCAGGCTGCAGTGCAAAGGTAAGCAATTTGGGGGAGTTTTTGTCTTTTTGAAGTTTACAACCTACTAGAGGTGAAAAGGGAGAAGGACTCAGAGTAGGCAAAAGTGCCTAATGTAGCACATATATAGAGAGTAGAACCAAAATAAAGTTACCCAACAAATTATAATAACACAGCTGCCAACTGCAGTAATTATTGCTATTAGGCAAGGTGAGGAAAGGCCTGCATTTCCTTCTGGACAACCTTTGGAAAGCAAATGGGTTTTGACCATGGCCATTCCCAGAAATCCCCATCTATAACCTCCAAACACAAGAGATGACGTCATGATAAATTTCCCGCAAGAATGCACTTATACCAAGTGAACAGATGAAACTGCCTTATGTTTGTTTTCACGTTGTTTTTAGGATTTGTTTGTTTATTTCAGTTGTTAAAAGAAGACCTAAATCAGATGCAAATTCACCATATTTCTTTTCAAGCACACTTATCTTTAAAGCTATTAATATACATTTTAGGCATATGAAATCACATCTGCTAACTCTTTCATTTCTTCTGGAACAAATTTCCAACCGACAACTATAAGTTGCCATCAACATCAGTATGTTGGGCAACTAAATGACAGAAAGAAACATTTAGTTCAGTACCATAGTGCATATTGCAGTACCTATCACCTTTTAATCGGAAGCAAAATTAGCATGTGTCCGTCCTGAAACTTGAGTGGCCGTGTAAGTGACAGATTTTCCTAGAAGATATTCTCCAAAGCCATCAAAATCTAGAGTTTAACAATGTTCAGATCTTTTTTCTGACTTTCCTACTGCAAGTTGCATATATGGAGACATTTATCCAAAAGAAAAACTGAAGAGATGAAGAAATGACTAAATTCTAAATTCTACACAACAAAAAACAACAGGCTTGGTCCTGAAACTCTTCCAAGTGCCCTAGATTCTGTCCTATGAACGGAACCAGCCTCTTTGCGATGGCCATCTGCAATGGGAACAAATTAGCTTCGTCATTTTGAGAACAGATCTACCACTTTGTTTTGGGGGATGTATGTGCATACATGTGCATGGTTCTTCCTTCACACTCTTCCCGTCTCAGATGTATGAGTGACACATGAAACCTCACTGAGTTGTTCACCTTCAGCATTCTGTTTCTGTTATTTGCAGGTAAAATGGAAGCCTGGATGTGTTCTAAAATAGAACTGGCTTGCAAAATTTCACTTGTAATATAACAGCACAACAATATCAGTAACATTAGTTACTTACTTGTGTTAGGCTCTTTTAGTTCATCAACTTATTTAAACTTTCATAATTCTTGTGTGCTTTAAATTACTTCCTGGAGCCCCTTCAAACACTTTCACCTGGAAATATACCTTTATTTCAGTCACAGACCAAAAAAAAAAAAAAAAAAAAAAGCTGGGATTCAGAAAAAAACTAGACCTATCTAGTTGGAGAAAACTTCAGTTTTCATGAAGCCCTGACTCTCTTAGGGATGTCAGAGGATCTGTTTGTTATCATCCTGAAAATAGTGTCTTCTCCCTGCACCCAATTTGAGAATGACAGCAAAGTATTTTACAATATCATATATCATTCTACCACTTAGAGATAAACACTGAGAAGGTTGGCTATTACTCAGTCTTATTTGTGTGTGTTACTTTTCTTGCTTGTTGATTTTGTAAACTCTCTTTTGCTCATATAATAATATAGTCTTGAATTCTTTTCATTAAAAATCATACTGTATTTCTTTGCACCATTAAATTTTAAGATTTTTCACTTGATACCTTATGAACCATAAGAGTTGCCCAAATCATGGAAAGGCCATTTAGAGCACTTAATGATATATAAATTCTGTTATACATAATTATAGTAGTTAATTTTTCTCTGAATTTCTATTTCTTTAGGAAAGGTCTGTAGAAATGAGATTACTCAATCAAAAAATAAAAACATCGGATGCTTTCTCTATCTGGAGGAGTTGTTCCCATGCATAATTTCAACACAGAAGAATTTATAATCTTTAGGTCAAAGTAGTAGCAGTGTTATATTTATCACTTGCCCACTAGCTGAAATAATTTTGGGCATGGTTTAAATTTTTTTGTAATGATAGCATATTGTACTCTTGGGCAATTCATCTCTACAGCATTTTTATCCAGCAGGATGTTGTTGAGATTTCCTTGCTCAGTGCTACTTTCACTCCTTCTCTTTCAAAAGTCATCTTATGTGTATTTATTCTTTAACTGGTAGTATTTATTTTTAATAATACTTAAAAATCCCTCATTTTGAAGACATTGTGCTCATTTTCTCATTTTCATAAGCATAGGGAGCACAAGTTTCTAATACTTCTGGATGATGCCAACTACATTTCACAGTGCTGTGCCAGTCTCCCTGGGCATCAGAATCCCCATTTTCCCACGACCTCACCAACGTCAGACATTAAGATTCATTGTTTGTTTCATCAACCGAGAAGATGTAAAAAGCTAACTAAGCCAAATTTAATTTTCACCCTCTAACTGTTTGAGGTGGCACATTGTGTCTTCATTAGTTAGCCTTTTCTATGCTTCTCTGATTCATGTTTCCTCAGAGTCTTTGTCATTTTTCTACTCATGTTTTCTCTGAGTATGTATATTAATTTTTGTATATTTCATGGTAAGTCTCTGTTGCTAAACACCATGAAATACAAGCATAGTGTCGATTGCCACACTGATTAACATCTTCCTGGTATAATTCCTCTTGGATTTGAAACTATAAATGTCATAGTTTTTGCCAATGTTTATGTAACAGAATTTAGATATGTGACACCAAAGCTCAGTGAAAAAATTTACACAAAATTACATACTGCAAAAGCCTCGTGGTACTTTCTAAATACATCCCGTCGAACATCAGAATTGTGTGCATATAGCTTGAAAGGCATATTGAATGTCAACACAAGGGAACCGACATCAGACACTGCTGGCACCCACAGGCCGTCACGGCACTAGTGCGAAGCACACTCTTCCAACGAACACTTGGATACGGTGATTTTCACATTTATCTTTGATTTTTGTTAATCATCTGAGGCCCCAGAGTGAGGTACATTAATGCATTAAACACGTTACAAATTTCCCTAAAATGATGCTACAATTTTTACAGCTAGTTTTTAAACCATGAGTTTGTATATTTCCCTCCCTGTTGTTGGTTTCCAATGTCCATTATTACACAAGCATCCGAGTCTCCAACTATTTACTTCCATCCTAAAGAATTTCCTTTAACATTTCTTGTACTATAGGGTGATCTTCAGGCAATAAAATTTTGATTTTTCTTTATATGAAATGATTTTTAACTCCATTTCACTGGATTCAAAATTCTCAATAGTTTTTCTTTCAATACAATACATTAAAGATATTATTTTATTGACTTTCTACATTTAGAATTTTTGAACCTATATTGGCAGTATTTAGACATGTACTTCCTTTGTACAAACTGTTTTTCTCTGTCTGCCTTCAAACTTGTGTCTTAGATTTTCAACAGTTTGATCATGATGTGCCTTAGCATCTTGACTATGTAAATTTATCTTTTTCCTCGAATTTGGGAAGTTTTGGACTAATTCCTTTTTATTTATTTAGCTAAAATTTGAGCCCATGGTTTTACACATGCCAAGCAAAAGCTCTAACACTTGGTAACACACCCCCAGCCCTACCCATTTTTTTTTTAATGTTCTCAATTCCCTATAACCTTTCCCCCAGGATCATCAATCACCTATATGTTAACATTATTATCCCATAAAATCCTGAGACTGAGGTTACTTGTATTTATTTATTTATTTATTTATTTAAGCTCAACTCTTTGTATAGATCTAATTTAAAATCTGCTCTCTGTATGCACGTCTCAAGGGTCATCTAGAGATTTGGGCAAAGCTTATACTAAAAATTTATGGCTGCCACTTTCGGGTTTTCCTTTCTTGGACTCCTCCCTAACCGCAGCTGTGGTCACCCACAGACTACTCTTTGGTATTTTTAAGGCCAGAAAGATTATTGTGCTTACTGGGCTCCAGTTGTTTTGCACGACAACCAACCAGAGATTAGCCTCAAGATAAAATCATAAGGGAAGAAAAAAGTAATGCACGCCAATCCCATGCAGCTACTCCCCTCTGTCATCTACCTGTTTTTGCACATGCTCTAGATCCATCAGAGAATGGCGTCTGTCTGTCTGTCTGTTTGAATTTGGATAGAGTTCATAGTTATATGTGGGAGTACAGTTGCCCATACGGAAAGCAAAAAATTACTGTTCTTGGATGTTAATCTGGCTGTAACACGTGCCTCAGCCACGATGGATTGAGCAATGCTGCATCAACACCCACAAAAACTTTGTGGCTTAAAAAATTACAAAGTTGAATTTGCTGATTCACGTCACGCATCAGTTGCCCAGATTAACAAGGGCTATGTTGTTCTCAATCAAGGACATGAGCTGGTGAACTTCACTAATCTACTGACCATGCTGGCAGAAGGAAGTGGGCCCATGACGAATTGTACACTTAGGTCTAACGCTTCGCCCAGCATTAGCGAGTGTCATTCTGGGCTCACATATCATTTTCTTTCTTTTGTTTTTTTTCTTTTCTTTTTCTCTTTTCTTTTCTTTTCTTTTCTTTTTTTCTTTTTTTCTTTTCTTTTCTTTTCTTTTTTTTTTTGAGACAGGGTCTCGCTCTGTAGCCCAGGCTGGTTCTGAACTCACTTCGGAGCTCAGGCTGGCCTTGGACTTGGACTCGTGGCAATCCTCCAGTCTCAGCCTCCTGAGTGCTGGGATTACAGGCGTGCGCCACCACACCCAGTTTATGTGGCACTGGGGAATCGAACTAGGGTACCTGAGCCACTATCGCGTGCCTTTGCTTAAGTTCAAGTGTTGCACAAGTGCATCCACTGTACATTCCCAGAAGAAGAGGAATTAGCACTCTTAAAAAGACCTGGATGCCTAACGTGACTTTTTAACCTCCTCGAATTACTTTTTTCTCTTTAGAGTATCAGTGTACTATCCTTGAAAAAAAGACCTTTTTCATCCCAAGGTTGTAAAATATGCTATATTTTCTTCTAATGTATTTAAATTTTTTGCTAAATAGTACTTTAGTTTTCTAGCTTAACTACAGCTATTTGCATGGTGGGGAGGGGGAGTAATACTGTAATTTTTTTTCCTAGATAATCAACCACTGGCTGAGAGCCTATATTTCCTCCCTGACTTAGTATTCCACCCTTACAATAACGATAATTTGATACATATATATGGATCTGCTTATGATCCTATTCCAAGAAATGATACATATACCTAGTGCATAGTAATATCATATTAAAGTTTTAATTTTTTAGTAATTAATTACCCAAATATGGTTATTTCTTTAAATCTTGCCTATAGATGTTTTAAAAATAATTCTAATGTATTGTGCTTTCTGCTGAAAATCTTGAAGATGCACATAAGGCCTTAAACAAAATCCTGTTGGGATCTTCACTGAGAAGGTAAAAAGTAAAAAATCTGTGTCTTCCTGCTAAGTGACACGGCTCTTCCCTTACATATAGGCTCTTCAAACTCTTCAGTAGATTTTAACTTGTTTGTATATACCGGTAGCCAGTATAAAGTCTGTTTTAGTAACTTGTAAATCCTATGACGTGTTCCTCTCAAATCTGTTGTTATTACTGTTCTCCACATTGTTGAACTTTGCACTTAAACTCTGTAATTAATTTCTAATTTTATTTCATTATAGTCAGAGTACACGGCCTATTAAACATTTTTATTTATAAATTAATGTTTTCCTTGAGGGATGTGATCATTTTTCTAAATGCTTCATGTCTTCTTAAGAAGAAAACACATTATTTATTTCTAGAGAACAAAACCCAACAAATATTTATTAAATCAGGTTTATTAGATTATTAAAATATTATATGTATTCTGTGTTTATTTGACCCAAGAAAGATCAAAGTATATTAAAGTCTCATATAACAACTCTACTTCTATCAATTTTCCTTATATTTCTAAAGACCTCAGTTTCATGAATTATGAAGCTATTACAATGTTAACAAAAACTGAATTTGGCCCAGCCTTACTGTGAAGTCTATTTTAAAGAAAATACAAGTTTTCTTAATTATATAACATTTCCATGGCATTTCATTCTACTTTTGTCAAAATGTCATCAAAATTACTTCGATTTTAATTTCCCTAGTAATTCTTGTCCACCCCTTTTCTCCCTTTTTTCTTAACGAGATACCTTGTTCCATGTATATATCTTCTCAGTAATCTCTGGTTAATTTTGTATGTTTGCTCAAGAGCAGAGTTGGAAGACCGACCGATTTAATAAACATTTTGTAATAAGACTCAGCCTCCCAGCACACTTTCCTATCCACATATGTTTCTCTCATTCTGTTAGGTACAGAGGGAATGTAGTTCCTACATTAATTGGAAGGAAATTCAAGCCCGGGCAGGTTAAACACATTTCCCAAGGTCATCCATCCAACATGTAGCAGCAGGAAGACACAAACAAAGGATGCTAATCCCAAAACAGTGGCTTTTTACAAACATGTAATTTGTCCTTATTGAATATCAATATTTTGATGGGCTATTTGGTCCAGATTACCTGCTTTTTCTTCTAGAAAGAAAATTCACACTATTTATTTGTATTGGCATAAATGATATGTTTGGCTGTCCCTCTGCAATCTTATTTTATGCTACGGCCGGCCAGTTTGTGCTTATTGTCTTTCTTTGTTTCGCATACAGTAATTGGAACTCTAGTGCATGTTTTTGTTTGTTTGTTTGTTTCCCTGACTTGGAAGTCATACAACCAGCTTTAATTTCTAATAGTGGCACTTGCTATACTAAAAAGAATATGACTTTTTATTGATTGAATGAGTATACTTTAAACTTTCAAATATTTAATCTTTTGTGTTCATCTCTGTAAGAAGGAGGATTTGTTATAGTTTTATTTCTGGACCCCGTAATTATGATTTTTTGAAATTACATTGTATTAAATATAAGGATATTAAATATTTGACATCATGATTTTCATGTTACACATTTTTCTTTCAAAAGTACTGTTTTAGAATTACATTCAATGTTATAAAATTGCAATTTTTAAGTCTCAGTATGACAATATTTTATAATTAATAGTCAAACTTTTAGTATCATTTACTTCTCTGATATTGAAATTTAACTTTGATTTCTCAGTTACCTAGACCAACATTTTCTAAATGGTAATGCAAATAAGAATCTCCTAGGAAAAATCTTCACACATTCACTGTTACATGCCTAGCTCATGAGGTAAAAGATCTGGGGTAAAAGTGACAACCCACACATCTATCAAACATCTGGATAATGCCACTGCTGCTGGACGTGGGGGGACAATCTATGTGTTATTCCTGTAAGTAAAGAAGAATTAATGTTTTCTTTTCTCTTAAATACTTGGGAATCTGTTTCTGTTACCTTCACAAAGGAAATTCAACATGACCAAGTTTAAATTTCTCAAGCACATTTTCTTAAACCATTCCAAGCAAAAATTTTAGGTATTATAACAATATTTTTTATCACATAGAATTGCTGACAAAAGAAAAAGACAGATGAATTGATGCTCTCTTGTAAGGAAAACTATTTTCTTTGTCTGTGACTGATTTTTTAAATTAAATGTTTGAAAAAGCCAAATATCAATGGTATGGAATTATTTTCACTAATGTTCCCCACAGTATGAAAAGCCCTTTCAAATTTTTTTCACGTGGTATGACTCAGAAAAGTTTTTATTAATCTTTAATCGATATTTTCATTTTAGTTTGTTTTCAACCTTAAGAACATCTGTAATCTTTAGACTATGTCTAGGTGTTTAATCTATAATTTCTATATTCTATACTTTTAATATTTTCCTTTTATTATTTCAATATTTTATTGTCCACTTCATGTTCATTTTTCACTTCATTTTCATTCATCAGTTTTCTGCCTCTCTTTTAATCTTTTTTTTATTTCAATACATAAGCTGACCACCTCCCTCCCCAGATCCCCTTCCTTCACCACTTCCCTCACTCTCTAACTTTGTGCCCCATGTCTAACGATAGTCTCCTTTCTATTTTAGTGTCATCTTTATCAGATTCCATGTTAGAAAGAATATATGCTATTGTCCTCCCAAGTTTGGCCCAACTTATTCCATGTGCTGGTCTCTAGTTCCTCCCACCTGCCTGCAAATGACACAGTTTTTTCTTCCTATGGCCGAATAATACTCCATTGCATATATCCTGGCATATTTTCTTTATCTACACATCTGTTGGTGGTTGTCTAGGCTGTTCCTTATCTTGGCTATTGAAATCTGCCATAATAAACACGACCATGCAGTGATCCCTTTGTATGCTGGTTTCAATCCGCTCAGGGGTATACAGAGGCGCGGTATAGCTGGATGTATAGTATTAGTTTTTTCAGGAACTTCCATACTGCCATCCACAGAGGCTGCACTAACTCACATCCTCAGCAGCAGTCCAGAGGGGTTTCTTTTTCCCCTACATGCCCTCCAGTATCTATCTATCTATCTACTATTTATTTATCATATACTTGATAACAGCCATTTTGATTGGGGTGAGACAGGATCTCCTTGTAGTCCCATTTGTATTTCCCTAATAGTTAAACATGTTAAACTTTTGTCTTGTCCATATTATTGAACATTTGTACTTCTTTTGAGAAGTGCCTGTTCAACTGATCTACCGATTTATTCATTGGGCTGTTTACTTTCTTTGATGTTAAGCTTTTGAATAGCTGACAAGAGTTTTTCTGATTCTGTAGGTAGTCTCTTTCCTCTGTTACCTGCTTCCTTTACTGTGTGGGAAGTTTTTGGTTGACGTCTCATTTGTCGGCTCTTGAGATTACTTCCTGTAATATTAAAGTCCTCATCAGGAAGGTTTTGTTTTAAATGCTTCCTTTATGTCTTCTTCTAGTAGTCTGAATATTCTTAATTCTGGTATCCATAACAACTTTTAGTTGGCACTTACTTTTTGGTTTCCTATGACAATCGTATCCTGTTACATCATTCTGGTGTTTTTATCACATCTTCTTGACTAACCTGTCTCCTTAATGTACATAATCCTGATTTTTATAATCTAAATGTATTGTCTCACTTCTCTTTGTGTATCCTGATGACATTAAAGATGGCAAACTTCTAAAAATTCCATGAGATTTCTCTGGCAAATCTTCTTCATGGGAGAGAGGTCAATTTTTACTCTAGAACTCTGGGGAATATTTTCTTTCATTTGTCCAGTCATCATAATTTTTCAAAAATTTTGTTTATCCTGAAAGGGCCAGAATTTGCAAAGAGATGAAGATTGTCTTTACTTATGTTACTCAAATCCCCTACCAAAGGATGATAAGTTGGTTTGCAAAATTTATTCCCCAGTTCCAAGATTCTGGCAAATATTCCATCTTACAGACTTCCCCGGATTGGCATGAACTTTGCTAACACCACTGCTTGGATCTGTGTCCAATCCACTTAGGAAAAACAACCATCCCCAAGTTCTCATTACTTTCAGCATTGCTGATAAGATTTAATTATCACAGACATTAACAAATATCCTTCCAAAAATATTGTATCCCTACGTAAGGGGCAGAATATTGGCCTTCCAAAGACATCTACATCTTAGTCACTAGAATATGTGAATGTATTAAGATTACACAGCAAAGGCAAAGCGAAGTAGCAAAAGGAATTAAAATTGCTAATCACCTAACCTTATAAAAAGAAGATCACAAGGTTATTGAATATTAAAGAGAAAAGCAGAAGAGTCAAGAGAGATGCAACACAACAAAGATGTCATGGGCCAATGCTGCCTCTGAAGATGGAAAATGGCTCTAAAGGTGCAACAAGTCAAGAAATGTGAAGAGATTTCTAGTAGGTAGAAAGGATAAGGAAAGAGATCCCCCATCCTAGATTCTAGAAAGAATTCACCTCAATTGATACCTTGAGTTTGAATCATGAACTCCTGGATGGTAACATAATAAATAAATCTGCATTATGTTCTGGGACAATATTTTGGTAATTTATTATAGCAGCCACAAAAAATGAATACACTGGGCAGTCACAATTTATATGTTTTGCATAGATGCAGGAAATAAAAACAGTCTTTAGTGACAATGATACTTCAAATAAAAAAGAAACAAAGTACTTATATCTGACTTACTAACTTCTGTTTGTTTCCTGTTTGCATCTGTTTGTTTCTGTATGAAGAGAAAGACAGTACCAAAAGACTAAGGTATTCCTTCTTTTCAGTTACCTATTGAATACCTGTTGAAATTAATCATCTTAGTCTGACTGAACCTATTTTAGAAGAATTCTCTATTGGAATCTAGGGTAGGTTGATCATAATGATCCAATTTTTAGTGGCAGCAATTATTTTCATATGTACCACCTCAAGTAGTCTGATAGGAAGCTGGAGAAGGCAGGAGAGAAGCTACTGCTAAGATAGCAATTCCATTTCATGCATCTTCAATTCTTTGTTGGGTAACATGCTAATTCTTTATGAATCAATGCAAACTTAAGAAATTTCATTCTTATACATGGGAAAAATTTCCAAATATAAGAACTTTTTTCTTTAATAGGAATAATCATGGCTTACCTATGTATATTTTTGAAGTGCAAAGGGAAAGGAATAAATGGTGAGTTTTTGTTTTTGTTTTGAATTTGGGGTTCCTTAGGGCCTTCCTACTGAGCTACATCCACAGCATGATTTCATTTTGGATTTTGAGACAGGGTCTTGCTAAAGTTGCCTGGGCTGGGTTCATACTTGCAAGCCTACTGCCTCAACCTCCCAGAGTGCTGGGATTATAGGTCTGCTCCACCAGGCCTTGTAGAAGGTAACAGTTTAAAATGTTTTCATATGGATGAGATACTAGTGGAAATGATATTTCCATGGATTCGAACAAAACTAAGTAGGTACTTCTCTACTCACACTGGTTTCTGAAAAACAATGTAAACTGTGTGTTGTGGTTAAGGTCTGGAGTGTCCCCCAAAAGTCTCATGTATTTTAATGATATGGACTGTCTACGGAACCATGTGATGTTGGTGGATTGGGGTCTGGTCTGAAGGAGTGGATTATAGTTAAGTTAAGATTAAAGGCATTTAAGACTAAAGGCGTGTAAGTTAGGATTACCGGTGTGTAGTGGCCACACCTTCCACACCTGGATGCAGAAGGGACTAACTACTGGGCGGAGACCTGGAAGGATACATAAGCTGCATCCTGCCATCCTTGGAGGACTAAGACTAAGACTGGGACTGGGACTAGTCTCTATAAGTCTCAACTTGCCCGCCTGTTTGTGATATCATGAGAAGCTGCCTCCACCTCTCTCTCTGCCATGTACTTCCATTGCTGCTGGCCACCCCTGAATGGACTGTGACCTTCTGAAACTGTGAATTAAAAATAAACCTTTTCTTTCCTAAATTTGTGTGTGTTGGGTATTGAGTCACAGCAACGAAAAAGTAACTGAGACACTGTGTTTATACAAGATTTAGCTCAAGAGGTTAAAGTCACAAATAAACATTAAGAAGGAACTAACAAAGGCATACTAACTCTAAGAAATACACTATATTTTTTCTAAAGAAATACATTATTACATAATTAACACAGCATCACCAGTGCTGCAAGCCATGAGGCAGCCAAGATTCCTCACTTTGCCTTCTCTTATAATACCTCTACAAAGTCGGCAAAAGAGCAAAGTACTACATGGTTTCATCAATCACACAAACCCCAGCGTCTATACACCATTAGGCTCCTCCCTACTCGTAAGAACCAGCCCAAGCTTACACACTGCAGACAGCCATTCCGAAGACATAGCTGCTCCACGGACCAGCAAGGAACAGAAAAGGGCACTCTACTCTTTGTCTCCAGAGAACACATCATTTCAACCACTGCAACCATCAAACTTGATAAGGACATCTTCTGCCAAGCAAAATTACACAAGAAGGGAGGTTGATCTCAGAGGAGAATCCTTAGTCCCTTGTCAACAAACAAGTATAGTTACTCCGTGATTTTGATAAGTGGAACTGCAAATAATATTGAGGAAATTAAGCAAGTTAATTTGAGAAGAAGCAGAAAGTAAATTCAAGAATCATGAGGACACAGCAAGGAGCAGCAACACGATGCTGAATCCGACAACTGTCTCTCGGTGTGACCCTGCCTGCTGGAGCTGTGCTCTGATTCCTCAGCATACATACACTTCCCTGGCACTATGGGCCCGTGTGAACCAGACATGAAAACAAACAAAATTCCTCAAAATTCTTTAGAAATACACAGATGTTTCCATTTTGGGGGGACTCCATTAAGTAAAGGTTTAAAGCACAGCCTCTGATGTCAAACTGAGAGTATTCAAGTGCTGCCCTCACACCTCTCCCAAAACATTCTACAAGCACTTTATGCTGAGTTCCCAACAGTTGTAAGCTAAGGACAGCACAGTCACCAGATTAGCTGCTTTAGGAGCAGCGGCTATGAAAATCTTATAATGTTCCTAGTACGATGCTTAATATTGCTTAGGGGGTCAGTGTGACTTCTGCTGCTAATACTGCTGCTGCTGCGGCTAGGGAGAGGCTGCAAAGCATTCTGGGTAAGAACAGGGCCTCTGAAAGAACCTTGTCCAGGCTCTACCATTGACAGGTTCAGAGGTAGCAGGCAACTTATCAATGCTAACCTTCCTTGTACCTCGTTTCCTTTACCTGTGTAACTGAAGTAATAATAATGACCATTAGGAGGGTTGTTTTGACGAGTAAAGGAGTTAATTTTTTCAAGTATTTACAAGTGTCAGAAATGCAATATTTGGCAAATAAAATATTTAGCTCTACATGAGTAGCTTCACAATTGTAATCATAGAAAACCACACGTTCTGTGGCTTCCTCTGGGGTCCACATGAAGGTATGGAGATAAGGAGCAAGTGGCCCAACCTACTCTCCAAAGAGACTAACTCAAGCTGGTTTACATTTTGAGTACAGTATAATTCAGCTATACAAAACAAAAACAAACCAACAAAAAATGAAGGAAGTAAGAAAAGACTGGAGAGAATTAATGGAAGGAAATCTTTCCTCTATAACAATACACCCTCACATAAATGCATTATCTTGTTTTACAGAACACTGAGTATGTTTGTAAATACTATCTAGCTCATTTCGCCAGTTTGTTCTTAGGATTCCACCTAAACAGAAAACACTCTGTACCTTGAAAGGTAAAATTCACTAAATTCAAATTAAAGACACAACTTTTCCATATTTCTTTAGGGTAAACAGAAATCTTAATAATTCTATTTTAACATGAAAAACCATGAATATTCATTGCAGTTAAATGAATAATGAATCCTGTCTGAGTTCAAATGCTTGTCATGCAAAATTGCCTATTTCCAAAAACAGGTAGAAATCTGGTTTTCAATTGCTTTTTATCCCTTTTTGCTCTTGAAAGCAATCTGGAAAATGCGCCTCCTCAGCACCTGGGAGGTAAAGGGAGAAAGAGGAGAGCAAAGTGACCGGCCTGTAACAGAGGCTGGAGAGTCCTCGGACCAGGGGCCAGGGCTCTACAAGACGTTTTTCAAATGTCATCAGATAAAATTTATAACACAAGAGGGAATGTTCCTTAGTCATTCTGAGCATTGTTATCTACATGAATAATAAATCAAAAGGCTCTTTATCCATTTACCACTGAACATCATGACCTTAGGTTGCAGATGTGATCCACTTCACTGATACCAATGCAACAGAAACCCAGAGAAAATAGCATCAGGTTGGCCCCAGGTTCTGGGAAATCAATGAAGCTTGGGAGAACAAACATTTTGACTGGGAGAATATTCAAAAACACAAATATTTATGGCACCATTAACTGGGTAAACTCATCTCAAGGAGATGTCTTTTAAATCATTACCTTTCAGTCCTTCTGAAGTAGAAACCTCGAGCACATTCAAGTTTAACAAGATATCTATTTCATAACGCAGTGTTGGAAATCACTAGCATTTGCTACCAAATTGGAAAAAATATGAATATTTTATCTTTGAAGATGCATGCAGGGAGTTTCCATTTATATAGTATTAAAAATACACAAAAATTATAGGGTACCTAAACTGATGACAAAGGTAGCAAGAAACGAAGAGAAACGATTACTTCACGGGACAGGAGAGTGGCTCCCCCCGATGTGGTCAGGAACAGGTCAGCTTAGGGAGTGGACAAGGCGCTGCAACCTGATATCCATGTCTTACAAACTTTTCCAATATAAATTAAATTTCATAACTCCCTTTAAAAAGGACATCATAGTCTGAGATGGTGCTCTATAACATACTAGTAGAATATACTGCTACTGAAAAAATGTATTCAGTATTTTCAGAAATTCCAGTTTAACTAAGTATCCTGAAATTTACCTGGCAACCTTAACCCCATCACAATAACACATATTACAAATAATTGGGAAAAAAATAGATGAAAGAAAACAGGGAAATAAACCACAGATATAGTGCATTTTTAAGTCTCAGTCACTCCTGTTTTATATTCTATCCCAGTCATATGACAAATGTGTGTTTCATGGCTCGTGACCCCCTCGCCCTCCACCGTGGGATTCCTGTGCCCACGGGACTGTAAACGAATGTGCCACACACACAGAGAGACTGTCATTTGCTTATAGTAAAGCAAAGAAGCTGACCTTTTCAAACACAGCCATGACTAAGAAAAGACTTCAAGTCAAAAAGAAATCTAAAAAAAAAAAAAAATTTTTTTGCTGCATCTTTTTTCCTAGGGTAATGATTTGTCTTTTACCATGTGCATTTGTTTGCACAGGAAAGAAAAAAAACAATTGGGCAGGTAAAATGGATGCTGTATCGCTGCCTCATAAACATGAAAGATTACTCATCTGTCTAACAATACTAAACACTCTGAAAGATAATTATGGATCAATGCTTTAAAAAATATCCTGAGTTGCCTGCAGAAATGGCAAAGAGAATTCAATTAAATTATTTGTAAAAGCCGGCGTCTTTTTTTCCTCGCTATCCATCTGCTACGTGAAATGGGATGACCTTTCACATAGTGCCTGCCGTTCTCAGTGCAAACTCGAAATAAAGAAGTGGAGTGTGACTTTTTTTCCCTCTCCACCAGGAAAAAAAAATCCACTGAGCATTGACACTGACATTCTACACCACTCAAAAGAATGCAGATTCGGCTTCTGGAAGATAAAAGAGGCATTTCAGGAACACCAATGGGCCCCTGTCCCTTGCCTCAGTCATGACATTTGCCTTCTCTCAGAAAGGTGTGCTGCTTCAGAGATACGTGCCAGCAGCCTGATACAAGAAGTAATTCACTCCCCGGAGAGTCACTGCAAGCTCCATCCTCAGACCCGTGGGATAAAATAAACATATTAGTGGGCAAACCTATGTCAAGCCACCTATGGCCGGCCAGCTAATTCAAAAGGCCAGATATTTAAGTAACAATACACTGACAGCAAACTCCCCAACAGGCCTCCCAGGCTGAGCTTATGAACTCATAAATTGTGCTATGAGACCTTTAATGGCTACAAGAAGAGCTTTTATTAGAAAGTCTGGATTTTTTTATTGTTTTATTATTCATGCCACTCTTCTTAATATGTAAAGTATTTCCAACTTAATAATTTATGGCTTTGTAAAAAAATTTAAATGCTTTTCAAAAGTGTCAATGTGTTTTTCTTCATAAAAAGTCCATTCAGCATTTTTCAAAAAATACACCAACCACAGCAAGCTACCTCTGCCAGTCAGGTGCACATAATTTCATTCACCTTAATACAAAGATATAAAATCACAACCACATTAAAACTGACATTGTACACCAGGACCAGCCTGGAATACAGAGCAAGATACTGTCTAAGAAAGAAAGGAAGGAAGGAAAGCAAGAAATAAAGAAAGAAAAAAAAAGAAAGAAAGAAAGAAAGAAAGAAAGAAAGGAAAGAAATCTACCTTACATATAATCAATTATGTCATAAATGAAAATGAATTTATGTTAAAATTTTGAAATATTGTATATATCTGTGTCAGTTACAATGTAATATAATTTGTAAGTAAATTCATTTAAATATTCAACTTTTTGGGAGAAAGATTTGCAGCTGTTTTCTGTCAAAAAACTGGTAAGAACTGTGAAAGTCATCCACACATTTTAAAATTATTTTTATAGTATTACTTTCCAGAAGCAGTACGGCCTTGCTACAAAGTGAGAACATTACTAAACCTTTTAAATTAATGTTGCCATACTTCCCTCCAGAAAGTTAAGTTGGCAACATTTCCCTACATTCTCTGTAATACTGAGAAGTACCAATCTTTTGAACAGTTGCCAATCTGAGCAAAGTTTCATCACTCTTCTAATTATGACTGCTTTAATAACTAATGAGGTTTAAATTTTTATTGGCATTTTATATCTTGTCCTTTGTGAGTTATCATCCAGATTCTTTTTGAATGATTATATATAAAGTATTTTGAATTTCTGCCATTTTTTCTATCAGCATTACCTTAAAATACTATGATTATTATACCTCCCCAAGTTTTAGAAAACTACAAAGAATAAACAAGTATTTTAACTTTAAAATAATAGGTATTCAAATTATTAGCCATATGTCCTTTAAATCCAGTCAGCACTTGGGAGGCTGAGGCACAACTGTCGTGAGTTCAGGGCCAGCCTGGTCTATAAAGTGAGCTGAGGACCAGCCTGGGCTATAGAGTGTAAGACCCTGTCTCCAAACAAATAAATAAATAAATAAATAAATAAATACTCAGTGTAATAATCAAAACTACAAATATATGTGTACATGAGATAGAGTTATATGAAAAAATCAATATCCTGTCAAACTTTATTTCTAATCCTATCTTTCTCATGGTAAGTAATGAAAACAAAAAAATTAAGAAATACCTACTTATTTGTCCTTCCAAATATTTCTCCAGTTTTCTACAAAAATATATAAGCATAGGTAATAATACATAAAGTCATTTTTAAAATTTCATCAGGCTCAAGCTGTCCTAAGTTTTGATTATATACTAGTATATCATGGACATGTTAGAAATCACGTAATATATTTAATGTATTTAATCCTTAACCACTTTTGTCAAATATGGTGCACAGCACTGATGCATCCTCAGCATAGAAGAGTCACAGTTTTCCAATATTTATATTTATCTGCGACTTAGTTTTATGGTAAAAATAGATGTTTAATATTTACAACTTACTGATGAAAACCCAGTTTTCTTTCTTCCTTCCTTTCTTTCTTTTTCTTTCTTTCTTCCTTCCTTCCTTTTTTTCTTTCTTTTTTCCCTTTTTTTAATTGAGATAGGGTCTCACTATATTCCAGGCTCATCCTGAATTCACTCTGTAGCCCAGGTTGGCCTTAAAATCATGCAATCTCCCTACCTCAGCCTCCCAAGTCCTGGGAGACATGTGCTACCATGCCCATCTTGAAAACCCAATTTTTATGACCTCATTTATTATATAAACATATAGTTCTGCCACCAAATTGAAAAAAATACTTTTATTGAATCTTTGGCTCATTATCATATATTTGGGTCTGTTTCTGACTTTCTTTTCCGTTCCACTGATCAAATTTTCTCAGTCAACAAGACATCATCTTAAGAACAGTAACTTTATATTAGCTTCTAATTTCTGAAAGAGTAAAAATAAAAACTTGTTTCAATCCTGATAAGTTACATTATTATATATTATTTTTGAAAGAACTTTTTTTTAAAGCTGGGTCTTATTCTGTAGTACAAGCCAGTCCTGAGATACCTTTGTAGCACAGGCTGATCTTGAACACATGGCAATCCTACTGCATCCGCCTCCCAATGCTTGGCGCATAATACCACGCTCAGCTTATGTGGTACTGGAGAACCAAACTTAGGGCCTCATGCTTGCTAGGCAAGTGCTTTAGCCACAGCGCTACTCCTACAGTTGAGAAGGACACTTAGAACATCTCAGAAAAATCACATTTCTCTACTTTGACAGATAATATTTCATCTCCTGATTGGTTTTTTGACAGCCTTTCACGCTTCTTATGAAAATTACTACTCAGGATTTTATAATTTTTTTCACATAAGTGAATTTTTTCTATGTAAACAACTTAAGTACAAAAAAAAGATTGAATTTCTATATTTGTGCCTTTTTGCCATAGAACTTACACCTTTCTTAGTAGTAGAGTGTAACAGTCTTATGTTTTGGAAACATAATCATATCATGTGCTTAGTTATGTTCCAGTCCCTTTTATTAATTAATTAACTTAATTTTTGAATCAGAGTGTTGCTGAATTGTCAGGCTTAACTCTGAGTATAATAGTGATCCTCCAATCTCAGTCTCCCAAGTAGCTGACGTGTCACCAATGGTGTTACATTTTACTGTGTATTGTGTCTGGTGACAGGTTTTAGTATATCCTTTAGTCTCTTTAATTCAACTCTATGCTTATTTTTTCACAGCACTACTAGAAAATGTCTATGAATTTCATCACAGTGTTTGTTGTAATGTTTACTGGACTGAACTGAGTTTTCCTTAACTGCATGGCTATCAGAAATCTCAAGTAAATTTCTTTTGAAGCAAATTGCTTGTGACATAGTTAAGTTACAGTAACTAGTAGTGAGGAGTCATATTGGACTAGATCAGGTCTCACCTAATCCAATGAGTTTCCTCAAGAGAAAAGAAAACAGAGAAACAAGAAGACACACAGGGAGGATGCTATGTGCTGAAGGAAGCACACACAGCGATGCGTCTGCATGCTAGAGTGCCCATGCCGTTTCACAACTGAGAGAAGGCAGGAAGAAGCTGGGAGGGAACCACCCTCAAAGAGCTCAGGGAGCCTGGCAGCACTGAAACTTCAGTGTGCACCTCCACCTTCCAGAGCAGGTAGAGAGGAAATATCTATTGTTTTACATAAATAATTCAGTAAAATGTTTCAGTAGCCACTGAAAACAAACACAGTACAATTGTGCTGATACAATTGCATCATTTTGTTTAATTTGCTCATGTATGCACAAATTTCCAATTCTGAGTCAATTTGTAATTTTAAAATACACACTATTTCAAATATTTTGTTGTATTTTCATAAGCAGATAGACTGAAGCTGCTTTTCTACATTATACATATTTATATAAAAGTGAGTATGATATAGGACATCAAGAGCCTTCTATATCCAGTTTTGATATAATGGTAGGAAAAAGTTACACAATTAATTAGTTAAGGTCATTCTGTTTCTGCAGTAATAAATTTTTGGTAATTAAAACTTTAGATTTGACTTAGTAGCAAAACCGTATGTGCCTAGTGCCTTTTTTAGTGGTATATCCCTAATAGTCTAGTCCCTTCCATGAATATAGGTATGAATTGAGATACACACACAGAGAAACACACATACATCTCAGCCTTCCTTTTAGGTTTGAAAATGAATGTCCCTAACAAACATTTTTTTATAAACAGATGTACCAGTATTGATTGACCTAACTCACCAGGAAGCTAGGAGAACATGGATATCTCCCAACACTTTTATGTGGGTTGAACTAAAGGAAAATAATCCTCACAGAATGAAAGGGCCCACTCTTCACTCAAAGGTATAAGCATAGCTCTTACTCCTGCATACAAGCTCCAAACACACACATTCAGAAGCCTTTATATAAATCATCAAGACTGTGTCACAGTGAAAGTCAGATGGTTGGTCTTTAAATCAGTGGATATTTGATACTCGTCCGAAGTCTTAGCAATATGATACAGGAAAAACTCTTCCCATTTTCACTGAAATACAGCAATATTATTTTTTAAATGCTTGACAAAATTAAAAAGTTATTCTTTCCTCACACCTGCACACATTTATGATATCTCCAACTGTTTTAAGAAATGATTTTTCTCTACAACTCTCCTAGACTTCATACTCATATCCTTTTATTCATAGCAGATGGAGGAAATTAGAGTAACATATTTGCTCTAAAACCATTAGTGCTGCATCAGCACTTCCAATCTAAATGGCATTTCAAGGGGCTATTGCTACATGGAGCAAGAGTTTGCTCTAGGTAGATAGAGACAAGCAACAACTGCAACACGAAACTTTTGTACAATTAGCTTTTGTATCTTAATTTCTTTGACAATATTTTATTTGGATTTTAAACACAAATCATAGGACAAACAGAGCAGTTCAACTCAGTTATGGGTCATATGTTGTCCAATTGTCGGTAGTCTGGTACATTCTTATAGCTACTGCTTTAAAACAGTGGTTTTTACATTGACCATCGACTGTGTGTTTGTTTGGAAGAATGGAAATATACTCTTAACTCTCAGATACCAGCTTGTTCTATGCCTATACACAGGCCACGTGGCAAGCTTCAGGTGACTGCTGCGCTGCTCGGAGATGAAGCAACCTATACTTAAGAACAAACCAATCCGTGGATGTTTCGTTAGTACTTTAAGTACACCGAGAGCATATTTTAAAATGAAAAGTCCAAGATTCTACATATCTCAAAAAATGCAATCTTTTTGTACTTAAAAGATCAACCACAGAATAGTATACGAGACAGCAGCAATCATACTTTAAATTTTTACACTGCTTTACAATTTTCAAACTACTTTCATGACATTTTTCTTATTTTATCCTTGTAGTAAATCCATAATGTATGCGGGATAAAAGAGAGAAGAGACATAAACACAGAACTTCTGACATGAAAGTGGCATTAAAGACATCAATAACATTTTTTTATACATAAGGAAATGAAGACCTTCATCTTGTTTCAGAGGTAGGCAAGGAAGGTTACTAAAATGAAGGGTGACGGTAAGATTTATACAAAGGAGTCACAAAAAAGAGACAAAAGAGAGAAATCTGGCAGAATGAAAGACACTAATTCTGACTTAATGAACTTTTTAAAAATACTACTGCATTAGAGCTTGAAATTCAACTTTGGTTTCTAAAGATTATTTGGTGATGGTGGTTTTAATGTCATTTCAGATTTCCCTAGAGAAAAATATGATTTGAAACTCATATCCTGTAGTAAATAATGTTTAAAACCTTGAAGAGCATATCAATACAAGGGTAAACGGTACGCCACGTACACAGAGAACTGTTACACTCACTATATAATTATTGAAAGAACATAGAGTATTCCAAAGCTCACTAAGGCACAAACTTCATGCAATTCCTACCACCAGCCCTCCACCACTACTCAACTTATTACTCAGCAAATCCTAGTTGATTATTTTAATATCATGTTTTTCACTCTCGGCTGAAAATTATCTTTTCTTTAAATGAGAGTTGTATGGAAGTATATTTTGTCACAGCATTCTAAAAATCACATCATAAACAACGCATGGTCCACGATCTCACTATTTGTGTTTAGTAGACAACTGCCATTTTCTATAACTCAATCTAAAACATGCTTTAAAACCTGTGTGCAAGATGTCCCAATTGCAATAGAGGATAGCACAATACAAAGAGGCAAAAGTGGAAGCATTCAAGGTGGAAAAACTATTTTTAAAAATTCTTCACAGTGCTATTGAAGATCCTATCAGGGTTAGAGGAGAATCTCTGTGTTAGAATGAACACTTAATTACTGTCAGAATGCACAATAATAACCTCAACATTTTACAGCTGCATTTTTATCACCTTTAAATGTCTGGGAATAGAGAATATAAAACACAGTATCTGACACATCATGGAAAGTTTTATGATTCTCCTCAAAAAGGAAGAACAAATATCTCTATTTCTATTCCGGATATTCACAATGTATACTCGCATCCCATTTGCTCTGATTCATTTACATTTTGCTGAATTCTGTTTTTGTCCATTTTCATCATTCAAAAGATGGGGGAAAAAAAACCATTCAGTGACAACAAAAAGCCCTCAAAAGATGCTTTCGGATGAAATCGCCAAGAAAATAAGCGCATGAATTAGCAAAGCAACATCCCAGTCACACTATAGTGGCAGTCATCTCTCTTCTCATCTTGTCCGAGAATTAATTGTACTACTGAAATTAGACAACCAGCCTGCTCCATGCAGACAGGAGACCGAGCCGGAAGCAAGCGCTTTGAATAACAATGCTGCCTTCTGATTCTTTTCATGCGGCTACATTTTTGACATTTTCCTCAATATTTTACCCAGTTGCATTGCGACTATGACAAAAGGTTTCTGTAGGCATGACTGGCACATCTAGGGTGACTGGCAGCGAATGGAGCTAGGTAACAAGTTCCTTTTGTGGCTCCGAAAAGCCCGCCGGCATTGTGCAAGCCTTTTGCATACATGCTCTAACTAAAGGATGTGGAAAATGGAACCGTGATGACAATTTCAAGTGCTTGACAGACGACTCTTTGATCTCCTATAACTTTATAATGGCAAAGCCTCTGACACACCAGAGACTCACAGGCCCACGTTTTCCCTCTGCATCCCATCTCTTTGAATGTTTATTTGACGGTTTTACATGTGGATAGAGACGACCTCAACACAGTATTTATTTAATCCATTCAAGGACAAACTGTAGATGATTAAATCTGTCTGGATTAAAATGTCACGGCTATTCCTTCTTTCTAGACTCAAGTCACTTCTCTGGGCTCGTGAGCTTTCGCTCAGATGTCAGGAACCAGGTAGTCCATCTACAGTTTCAGCAGTCAAAAGTTCTGGTTATAAGTTGACAGAGTCAAGTCTTTTCTGGAAGTGTCAATTACCACTGTCTGGCCTGTACTTGAAAGTATGTCCTTCCTATAAGAACGATTTATCCTTCTTACCTTAACATCTTGGAAAACACTATGTTAAATAACACTTGTAGTTGGCAAGGATACAAAGAAAGAAGACTCTCAGAGATGTTAGTGGAATGGAAACGGGAACAATCTCACCTTCATACAACATTACAATAGAGCATGACACTTTTACTGTAGTAGATTTATTTTGGGAGCATTTTCTCAGTTTTAGAAAGACTTAAATAAAACAGACTTCTACATGTTTGTATTCTATTACGTGAACATGCTTAGTCTTCAAATCTTTCCATATTTGTAAACACTTTGGTTGTTTTTAATTAGGGCACTAGAAGTTATGCTCAAAAAAGTCTTCAGAAATAAACAAATAAAATATGATTTTTTAGTTCACATTCTTAATTTCTTAGTCCTTAGAAAAGACCTAGCAGTGGAAATGCACTGACAGCAAAGCTTACTTACATTCAAGTATAATTTTACCCTAGGTATTAAGGAATTGCTATAGGCAAACCAATTTCTAAAACAAAAATTCTAGTAGGTCATCATTTACTAGGAGAAATACATGTGGTGGTAAGAAGGACCTTTACTTTTGGTAATTCTCCTGAGGAAATAGGCTCAGATGGCATACGCGTAATGAGCCAGTGATTTGGGAAGAAACCAGTTCTCACTGTAGGACATTCACTTAAAGGAAGGGCAGCAGCCTTCCGACTTAGCTGTCTTCTTCACCAGAGCAAAGGTCCTGCCCCAAGTCCACTGATGTGTAAGATGTCCACTGATGTCTTACCATCATCGATTTGCATGAATTTGTCTATCTTTTGAAACCTGATTTAAAAAAAAAAAACCTCTCCAGTTTATAAAACAAAAAAGACAGAATGGTGTGATACCATGCTCAATAGGTGTGAAAGTTTTTCCCTCTGGTGGCGTTCATTAAAATTCCAGACGGGGGAGGAGTCAAAAAATGATGGCATGTCAATTTTTAAGCTATCCTTTTGGAAAATATTTAAAATTATCATATTTATTGTTGACAAGGCCCTGGTATCTCACAAAGTTTGTTTAGTTGAAGAAATACTATCATGGTCAAAAGAATTTAGGAAGGACAGCAGAAGAAAGTTCAAGTTGAATCTTTAATGTGTTAGTATGAGTTGTAAATCTCCACAGTGTTGCAGCCAGGAACATTTCTGAACCACAAATTCTTCCTGCTTGTGTTTCTGGCTACTCTGTTGGGATTTTTGCAAAGCGTCTATGTCAAGGAAGAACATCCTGTGCAACATGCTTTAGGAAATGTTTCTCTACACTAACAGTTTCCAAACATTTTGATCTCAGAACACATTTCTACTCTTTAAGAACTGTTGAAAGCCCCACAAGCTTTTGGTTACATGGTTTTGTGCAGCGAATTTAATTCCACCATGTTAAGAATTAAAATAGAAAACATTAAAACTCTTACTAATAACTCATTCAAAATGATAATAATAGGTCTCGGGAGGTAGCTCGTACTACGCATGCACAAGACTCTAGGTTCAGTGTCTAGCATCAAATAAATAAATAAGATAGAAAACATTCATAATATACAATACAAAACAAAAGAACTAGTAAGAAGATTGACATCTCAGAGTTTTGAAAATCACTTTAATATCTGGCTTCCTAGAAGACAGGTGGTTTCTCCTGTCAGCATCTGCATTCTTTTGTGATACACTGTTAATGTTGAAGTGGTTCAAGAACTTCCGGGAGAAAACTTTTGAGACAATAGTGGATATTTCCTCTGATACTGAACTAAAACTCAACAAATGGTAGTTCCTTTTATTGTCAGTTGCTATGTGGAATCTAAAACTATATCAATAAACTTTTTGTAGTCTGTTATGTGAAAATCCATGGTCTCTGCGGCATTTGAAGAGATCCTTTCCCCATGCAAAATTTTGTGACAGTATGCATTGTTCTGGTCGAAAATATTGGCTCACTCAATTATGCTGATCTTTCAAATGTTGACACATTTCATTATACAATATAAAAAAGAATTACTTTTGTTAATGTCATCATTGATCTCATCGCCACAGTCTTTATGCATCGGGAACTTGTCAAGCTCACAGTGGCAGACACAACTTTTCCAAAATTTGAACTTTACCCCAGAAGTTTCGAATTTATCATTGGCAACACACAGTCCAGTGGTTTACTTAAAATGAAAGGGCTCTCTTTTCCCATTAATAGGAATTACCTGTCAAATATCTCAGCCTGCACAACCCCATTTATCTGTTAATAGTTTTTTTCAAGTAAAATATAGCATTCCACATTAACAGTGGCTCTCCTCCACGTCACAAGTGCTCTCCCTCGAGAAAGCCACTCCACTTCAGTGCAGAGACAACTCTTTCGTGTGTGTTTTCCACCTCTAAGTAACACAGGACAGTTTAGAAAAGGTGTGCATTCAACATTCCAAATTTAAATTACTAAGTTTGGCTCTTTATCCAGGATATTGTCAAATGAAGTTAGCTTTTCATTATTCTTTAACTGCGAGTGTATGACATGGTAACTGATACTGCAGTTTGGCACTGAGGTCTCAATTCATGCTACCCTACTAATAGTTTTCCTACCATCAGTTTTGTATGATTAGCACAAATACACCACAGTGAAAGAGGCAACTAATAAGCAGATTACAGCGATAGAGTTTTTACCTTGCAGATCTTCTTCTGAAAGGGTCTCACGGATTCTCAGGAGTCTGTGAGCTACTTCTTGGCAATTATTGCTCTGCACTCAAAATCTGGTCTGACAAAACTGTTACCTGGAGACAGAAAAACAAATTGTAATCGCTATTTGATAGCTCATCCTCTAGGCATGTTAATTTCTAAGTGCCAAGTCCATTTTCCTGCAACGTTCATTATTTCTTTCTCATATGAAAGCCACTGAATCCTGTCACAATCATATTCATGTGTACAGCATCAATGCCTCTTCTGTTCCATCATGGCCATAGACAACTCATCTGACCTGCTCCAGCCAAGACTTTGTGCCGCTGCTGGTTCCAGACCCGCAGCAGCATGAGAGATGCTATGACTTATGCACAAGAGAGATACTCAAAGAGATATTTGGAAATGATCTTGCTGTGGAGAAGGCACGGCCAACACAAATCAATCTGCCTTGTTTGCTATCCAAATGGGGAACCAATTCGTAGACTGCTCCATTTAGTAGACTGTCCATCGAATTTCTTTTGAACCACAACTCTACAGCAGTGATTCTCAAAATGAGACTCAAGCATTGCTTGCATTACAATCATATGCAATACTTGTTAAAATGCATATTCCTAACAAGATGACGGGGGGGGGGGGGGTTTCCAGCACTCCTCCCAGAGACACCAAATTAAACAGCTATACATAGGTAAAAATTCTCTAAGAGGCAAGTCTTCACAAATTCATGAAGACTGAAGTGATACTGAGTATCTTTATATGATGACTGAGGTTAGAATAAGCATAGGAAGAAAATTACTCATGATTGACTTGAGTGTGAATCCTAAAAACTGAATTCATAGGAAAAGAGGGTGGAATGGGGGTTTCTAGGAAAGACAAAATAAGATTCTGGTCAAAAGGATTATGTGACTGTTGGAGGGACCATGACAGCTTCATGAGATCATAAGACACCAGTGGAGAGCTCTCAGGTGAGTGTGATTGACTTGTGGGTCAGCAAATGAGAGAAGAGCACCTATCCTGGATGTGAGTGGCCCAATCAGCTTGAACTAAATAAAAAGGAAGGAAGAAAAAAGATTATTACAGCTTACTTTCCTGAGAGAGCTCCGGCCTTTGTTATCATATCCTGACATTGATGTGGTCCCGTATTAAAGTCACCAATCTCCATCGTAAATTTGCTCCAGTCTGTAGGCCTTGTTCATCACCTTGAGACAATAATTCAAAGCACAGACATGTGCCAGCTGTCCTTCATTCTCGGATCAATGTTCTTCTGTCTCAAGTATGAACCACCCTAAGACCTTCCAGCCCATGCCCATGCATGTGACCTTTTTGAACACTCTTTCTTTGAACTTGCAATTACAGCCCTCCAATAAATTCCCTTTTATTTATATATAACTCCTATGAATAATTCTGTCTCTTTTAGAACTATAATACAAGGTACAAAGGTTATTTATTCAAGATGAGTAAATTCTGGAACTGATTATACAGTATGGCTACTATAGTTAATAATAATTTATTATATAAAAATTTTTCAGAGAATAGACCTTGAATTTTCAAGAGAATTGCATTTATGAACTATATTAATCATAAAATAATGATAAATATATGAGATAATGAATATGTTAAGTCCTTGATTAATTTTTGAAAAAAAAAATATATATATATTAGAACTAACACTGGATACTATAAACACATATAATTTTTATTTTTAATTGTACTTTAATTCAGTTAAGAAAATGTATATCCCAGAAACTCCTTTGGGCTATTAAAGCATATTTTCTGAGGATGAGGCAGGGATACTCGAACAACAGTGCAGGCTGTACACTGCACCTTTTGTACAACTGTAAAAGGTTACCAAAGTTCATGGCTTATAATTTGCATTTTTAACAAATTGTGTGAATCTTGGGCATATTAGAATTTTAGAGTATCCTAAAACCATTGTTCTTAAACCATATGCATCAGAATTATCTTAGGTTTCAGAATGTCATGGTAGACCTGTCCAATCAGACTTTTTAAAGTATTTTGAAGGTGCTTGGAGGTAATTCCGTGGCCTATCAAAAAGTCAAAGTCATTTTTTCTAGATTATGAATGCTATAGTTGATTATAAAAAAATCAACTCTATAAAAACTAAAAACAATGGACATGCTGACTACTTAGGAAATGGAGGCATCATTTAGACAAGATCTATACTGCATGTACAAATTCCTCTTTTAAATTCACCAATGCTTCTTTTTTTTTTTAAATCCAGCTCTACCCCTTTTGCTTAGTACACTAATTTTTAGTCTGTCAGGCAATAGATCTCAACCTTATATGTTATTCTGACATTTTGAAATTTATTTAACTAGGATTTTCTAGTTTTATATAAATGCTAACTATACATAGTCTGCCTTATTTTTTGAAAGATCTACTGAAGGTCCTTCAAGAGAAAGGACAAACAAACACAGTTCACATTCAAATTATCAAGTTTGACTCACATTTTAAAAACCATTCAAAGGTTCATATGCTTAATATAAAACAACGAATCAATGTAAATGCTATGTCTAGTAAAGATCCTATTCCTGGAAATTATTTTTATATGTGACAGAGAGAGAAGATACTGTTGCTGCCAAAATACTATATAATTAAGTATGTAGAAACAAAGAAAAACAGTATGAATTTTCCCTTTAAGATACCAGGAAACATGCAAATAAATCAGCATTTTTGCTCCATACTAACCCCAGAGGTGGAGATGTGTATTTTAACAGTTATAGAGTCATCAGCCTTAAGGAGAAAAAAAAAACAAAAACAAAAAGTAAAAACTAGGCTATTCTGTTGCCCTAGATGCCAAAATGTCAAATCTGCCAGTCACTCGTGGAAAAGTCTCAGCCCCAGGCAACCGATACTAATGTACCCAAACACTGTAGTTATCTGTCATTAGAGACCAGCATTTCAGAAAGTCTATCACACAAAACACCTTTTCAATGGAATGTTAACAGTTAAGAGGAAGAAAGTGTTGGGGCCATTTTAAGGTCAAATTAGGCTGGAAAACCATGAGTTATTTAGAGCTAAATAAGTTCTTTTACTGTGGGACTTCTCAGGGTCCTTCTGTACTGAAACGCATCGCACCTTTCCAAGAAGGAGAAAAATGTCTCCCTAGGAAACTTTCAAAGAAACACCAATAGAGATAGGTCAGGTAGTCAAGGGAAATGCTCTGGTGTATACCTGAACTGTGGTAGCAAAATACAAATGCCAGAGAAACAGGGAAGGCATGTCTAGCAGTCAGTCCTGCTACATCAAGTCCCTTTACTACCCTCTACGGGCCACCTTAGCTCAGAAAGAAAGATGATGCTTATTAGTGAAGTGCCTTGGGACGGCTGGGCAGGAAACACTAAATAAGAGCCAATTATTGCCCTCATTACAGGGTAGATGATCTAATAAACTATCACAATTACTTGCAAAGTTTGGAGACCTACTTTTTTTTTCTTTACTAAACTCCAATTTGACCTAGAAGATCTATACTAAAAAAGAAAAGATATTCATAAACCAGCACACTGTGACAACCAAGTGCATTAATACTTTTGAAATACTTGGCAGAGTAACTGGCAGACAGCAAGAACTTGGTCCTATACTAGTTGTTACATATTTTCAATATTAGTTCTAGTAGGAGGAAATACCAAGCAGTCCTCAATGTGATACCTGGGAAACATTAAAACACTTGAATGTTCAAGCTCTGTTTCCAGGACAACTGAATCAGAATTCTGGGGGTGGAGTCCAGGCACATGAGTTTTTTTAATGTTCCACAGGAGACTCCAGAGGCAGCCAAGGCAGGGAATAACTGCATTATACTTTGACTTACAATGGTCTCTCAGCCTGCTGGAGGAAAGCATGCAAAAGGACAAGATAACTCCTCATTATTCATGGCAGAGTCTATATCCTCGCTTCCTCCATTGAAAGGGTCAAGAAAATAAATCCATCTAGATAAAGTTTAGCAATTCATTCCCTCTCTAGGTCTCTTGAGAGCAGCCAGATGGTAAACATTCTCATATATCAATCAAACCAACCTCAAACATCACTGGGAAAACCACGTGGCCTCAACTACTACTGGGAGGAGACAGAGTAACATATGAAAATAACTCCAATCCTCAGGGTCACCTGTTCATTTAAGAAAATTCACCAAAATTCCACTGTGTGAACCTGTCACCCTGTTTTGTTAAGGCAATTTCATATGGGAGCAAGTAATTTTAACAACAACACCAACAAGTTAGACTGCTTAAGTGTATGGCCAGGCAACAATAGGTCTGCTAGGAGCCACTAGCCCTGACCTTCTGTCTCCTTCACTGCTCAAGTATTTGGAGCACTGAGAGACCAAACTGCACTTTAAAAGGTCTTTTCAAGGTCTTTTCCTAATGACCAATTTTTGTGTATATAAACACATGTCCAAGCACAGACAAATCAGACTATATTTCTTACTCATTTTGAACTTTTAAAAAATGTGATACATTTATAAGGAGTATCCAAAAACCTTTGATATCTTTTGAAGGCTTAAGATAAAGTCACACACTAACACACAGAACCATAATGTCTTGGTGTGGAAGGTAATACAGACGCAGGCCTCATACAATCTTAGCACCAGTTACTGTTTAAACTCCCCGAATTAGAGCCAATACCAAGCCAACACAAAGACCTCGGAATTGTTACAAATGGCATAGGACAACTCTCTGGGAATAACAATTCAGTGGGCTTAAGTTCCCCTTCCCTTCTTTCTCCATACTGGTAAACTGTGAAAACAAATTTCTTTTTAAAAGCAAACTTCACGAATATAATTCTCTTGGCTGCTGAAATCATATACTGGCATAGTCCTACCCAACTTCAGCCAAACAAGAATATTCCAAAAATGACAATTTTACAATAAGAGCTTCCAGAATGCAGGCTTTTTGAGACCCTCATATGAAAGGCCCTATAAAAATGAATATTATTATTATTATTTCAAGTATCTTGAGAAATCACAATCAATGATTAGCCATAACAATTAAACTAACAATAACGCATCTGGATTAAGCTCCCTAGTAATATGTACTTCGTGCCTAGTAGCTCAAATTAATTCAATCTGATGGTATTAGACATACCAGTTAGGAGTCGGAGAGCATCAAAATTCACATGAACTTCCACTTTGAAAAATATTAGAAAAGGAGATGGAAATGAGGCTATAAACAGTAAACAGCAGAGGACCAAGGACAGTATGGGGAGGAATTATCTCTTCCATCAGGACCTGCACAGTGAAGGTACACAGGCTGGTGATATTCCCTCACCACGGACTGCTCAACAACACACTCCAGGCCACTGACCCGAAACCCTAAAACTGGAGCCACTGTACTCACAGAAGTCGGTGTCTTTTTTTCTCCTATCCATGGCATTCTCTCCCAGTGTCCCATAGACACTGAAGAATAGCTTATGGTTTTAAGGCCACATACTTGAAGAAATAAGAAAGAGAATTGTGGATAGGATCGGGCATAGAAGTCAAGGTGGTTAACGCCTGACTGATTGTCCCATTGCATCTTAAAGATTTAACAGACAATTGCCCTAGGGTCTACTTTCCCCTGCCCTGTAAATACTCCAGGGTAGGCTTCTTTAACCTTGGGGCTAGTGATGTTTTGGCCTATTCAGTTCTCTCCTGAGCGCTGTAGCATGTTTGGCAGCATCCCTGTGTCTATCCTACAGATGTTAGTAACAACTCCCCTCAGCTGTGACAACAACATTATCACGAGACACGGACAAATGTCCTTGTGAGAGGAAAGAGGGATCTTAAATCGGACCAAAGGATGACGACTTCTGGTCCTAGTGATCCTCCAGAAAATCACAGAACCTGGGAGTGGTCTTGGGACCATCCACATAGTCACCTAGTCACCAAGTGCTCTAGTGTGTGCCCCTAGAACACAGAGTTACCCTCTCTGGCCTCATGAAGCTTCCATGGAAGGAGACAGGGCAGCATTCGCTCCAGCAGCATTCAAGGTTCTTCCATAGAAAACAAGGCCTGTAGTACCCCTTTTCATTTTTTGAATAACAGTCTTTTAAAAGTTATAACCCACATACCACAAAACTAACCCACCAGAAGTGTACAATTCAAGATTCTTGGCATATCTGTGAGTTGGGCAGCAATTACCACACAATCAATTTTAGAACATTTTCATCAGTCCCTAAAGAATGTCTCTCTATCGGCAGCAATATTCAGTCTGTTTAATATCTGCAGTTATTCAGTATTTCATATTAGCTTTGTATTGTTTTTAGATTTAATATCTACTCAATTTAAGCCCTTCAATACTTTAAAATATAGAATAGTCCCATCAACACTACAGATTAGTAGAATCTGTATTGCCACTTTGCAGATGATGGCACAGATCTTCACTGATATAATTTTATTTTTTTATTTCTTTTCTTTCAGAGCAGGTCGTTTTTTTATATTCCAGGTTGTTCCTGAACTCACTATGTACTCCAAGAACTCACAGCAACCCTCCTGCCACAGTCCTCCAAGTGTTCAGTTATAGGTGTGCACCACCACACCTGGCTGATGGCACATTCCTTAGACCACAGAGCTAGCGGGAAAAGACAACAAAATAAGGAAAAAAGTAGTCGTGGAAGGCGGAGGCCAAATAATGCTGGGTAACAATTTTTAACAAACAGTAACTAAGCATATATACTAAATATGCAAAAGGAGACAAACCAAAATCTAGCATTGGCAGATTATCTTCCCATCTCTGGTCAAGCTGCTGACAGTACAAGGCTGGTCTCCCTTCAAACTGAACAAATGGACTGGTTGCTGAATAGGTTTTGTCAACACTCCAAAAATTATATTAGTCACTACATGATTGATGGAATAAGTCAATTAGAGCCAGTTTAGAAATCCAGGTATGAAGTCAATTATTTTCGTTTTGAGATTTAGAAATTCATTAACCAATAATGTAATCACAGCAATTTTCAAAACTACCCTTTGTCTGTTTTTCTACACAGCAAAATCCAGGTTTAAATGACGTTGTAAAGATTGAAACTGGAGAGCAACTTAATCTTGGCAACATTTTCCTGGTATCTGAGACTACCACTTTCACTAACTCAGACCTCAGTGTTTAGCAGGGCAAGTGGAGTCAATTTTCACTAGAGAAAATGTAGACAGAGGAATCAGTTGACTTTTTCAAATTCAAAGAATTCCATGGCAGAAAAGCCAACACTGTCCCAGTGAAGTCTAAGACTCTTTCTCTACATCATGTCAGACCTGAATAACAAAGACAGCAATAGCAATGCTTCTTGAACTGTGCATTACACAGCTGACTCTTTGTCCAACCACCTAAAGATGACAGCTAATTTATTTACTCTAAGATGCATGAAATAAGGGCTGTTATTATTCCAATATTATAGGAGAAGAAAGGGAACTAGGATGTTCACTGACCTACTGACAAATGGAGTGAGACCTTGACCCCTGCTTTGTGGTCGTCTTTGTCACATCTCTGTGGGATTTCAGAACAAATCAACTAGCCACAGAGGGGTTAAGTCTCGCCAGCTCCAAGTCGAGTCATTTTTACACCAAGCAAAGCTGTCTTCAATATACTTATAATAACTTTATATACGAAATAACATTTTGAAGTTTATTTCCTCCTAACACAGAAACATCACTGCATCTCCCCTGGGATTTTCAGCACTATCTGTTGCAGAACGGGTCCAGTCTTACCAAGTATTGCTTTATCATTCTTAAATAAAAACCATTATAGAAAATGCAGAAAACAATTTCCCTTTCCATCTCTCCCCTTCTACCCATATTGAGAAAGATGGTTTCTTAAAGTACTGAAGGAAAGCATGCAATATAATAAAAATTTCAGCATCAGAAATGTTCCAGGTCCCTCTACTCTCTCCCTATATTTAGGAACTAAAATTTAATATAGGTCTCATCCCTCCTGAGATTCCTGTGTATCGAAATGTTAATATACTTTTATATATTTTAACTGAGATAAACAAGAAAGAGATAGAGAATCAAGAGCAGCTCTGGCAAAGACATAATTATGACAAGACTAAGCCAGCCAATGGCAGCGGAGGCAGACACGGATTGTAGGATGACTGTCAGGTGTCTGGTTTGTATGGTCAGGAACTACACATGCCATGTGACAGAGACTGCACCTCTGTTATGGTAAAGGAAAGATAACTTACTATTGAACTCCAAAAAATCAAGGTCATCCAGGATACTTATTACTAAAATAATATCCTCCATTATTTTATAAACTGAAATCCGATCAAATCATTTGATTAATAAAACAGTATCTTTTTTTAAAGGTGCACATTCTGTCCTTAAGGAAATCGGGAAACTTTAACTTTGTTTTTCATGACTCAGATAAAACCTGTGGCAAACCTTTAAAATTCTGCAAATAACTTAAAATTCTCCTATTGGCTCTAAATTCATGGTTGTCCTATCAAGCATGTCACCTCTTTTGGTCAGAGCCCCAGAAGTACCTTGAGACACACACACACACTGCTGAAATGCACTATTCTCAATCTAACTTTAGCTTCTAGTCCACTAACCCCATCAAAATGGTCTACGGTCTGGTTACCTTATTTTTTGGCAAATCCACATTGACTCCTTTCTTTAAATGCTCATTAATCTTTCTGTTAAAATCCTTCTGGCTCTCAGCCCTCGCTCTTTCAGAATGCTGAAACTAAATCCTTCAGTTTACCATTTCAGCCTTTCCTTCAAGTCTTTGCAGATAATGATACAAAAACAGTGGTTTTTATTCCAGCCACATCGAAATTTTCTACGACACTCTATGTTCTTCTCACTGAATTCTACCTGATACTTTTTGTGATCTCCGGAGAAATACAAACTTAAAGTGCATCTCACATCGTAGGCAGTAAAATAACAAAATAAAGCATTCTGCCTATAAGAACAAAACACACCAGTAGGCTCAATTGCATATTACACACGCTGTTCCTGACCTCTGTTCCTGTTCCCACCTGACCTCTCCCTATCTTCTTTTTTTTATTAACAGAAATTTCTGAAAACAATTTTTACTTTCCACAATTTTCTGGAGCCATGAGTATAAAAATATAGACTCAACAGTGCAAGAATTATGCCAGATGGTAATTAATGTTCGACTTCAGCATTGGGAGACTTCAAGGGGAGGCAGAGACGATGGCAAACTGCCTGCAGGAGGTGGCCACTGCTACTCACTAGGAGGCACTTCTGATCAATTATAAAGTTAGATACAATGTTATGAGACTGTCCAGGTTTTATTAAAAAAAGGGAGGGGGGAAAGAAAACTTGTTTGTAATATAAAGTGTTCATATTTTCTAGTATTTTCTAGGTGTTCATAAAATGTGTTTTTCCATGCTGTACTGGCAAATATCTGTTTCTGTTTTGTTTTCCCTTGCGGATTTTCTTGGTGATAGTTTTCTGTTTTTCTGTTTATTTATTTTTGCTTTTGCTTTTCCAGTGAACAGAAAGATTGGGACTTGTGGGTCATGACACCCCTCAAACAGTAGCAGTTTGGTCTCTTTTACCCCCCATCCCATCCCAATCACCTATTCTTTCAGCCAGTCTGTGCCTATCACTTCCTTTAAGACACTGCTTAAGAAAGTACTTTCTTCAAACAATTTTTCATAGATCATAAGACTTCATAAATCATTCCTCGCGACAAAACTATTTCATTTATTTAGCCTTTCTGTGTAATTCTGTGGTCTAGTGGCAGGCCCGTCCTCTCTTTCTCTAAATGATATACATGAATCTCCAAGGCTGAGAACCCTGTCTCCTACTGCCCTCACATCCCTAAGGACTCAGCAGAGTGTTATACACTGACAGGCATAACACATACACTCTGCTTAAATAAAAATTCTAATTGCTTCCTCTTCCTGGGCTAGAGGCTTCTATTGTATAGTTGGTCCATTTCTATCAGTATGTTAAGTCTTAAATCTCTGCAGTTAACAGCAATCTTGAGGATTATACCACTTGCCTATATAGGCAGGGAAAAGATTTTATTGAAGCAATGAAAGAATAAGCCATCTGTTGGTCTGAATCATCACGACAACCATCCCAATCTAGCAAACATTCAGTGAAAAGATATCAAGATATAAGCAGGGATAGAAAATAGATAATATCAGTGCCATTGCTTTCTTCTCCTGGACCAAAGACAGACATTACTTGATCACAGCGTTGTTTTCTGCTGAGCCTAAAGAGAATGCAATCTTTTTTTCCTACATTTTATTGATATGCATAAGTGCAAAATTTGAAGTTTACAGTGATCTTGAGCATTTTGTGCACACACATATCTTGGCAAGGTTACAAGACCTTTCCCTCTCTCCTTTTGGCCCTCCCCCTACTAACCCCACCCCTACTCCCCACCCCCAGTTCCCATTATTTTTCACAGTAAGTTCCATGAGATAAATGTGATCTGGGTTTCTCATATCAGAGAAACCATTTGATATGCAATCTTAAACTTATTTATTTATTTTTGAGACAGGGTCATACTATATTGCCTAGGCTGGTCTTGACCTCTGAGTTCTACCTCAACTTTCCCAGGGCTGGGTCTAAGGCATACATTCCTATGTTTAACCTTATAAACCTTTTAACAACAATATTCAAGGTAGATCATGTCTGTCTTGTCTATCAATTAAGAATAGAGTTGGCATGTGAGCTGAAAACCTTGTCACAGGGAGAAGGCAGGCATGCAATTTTGTTGTTCAGAAAACGTAACACATGAAAAACATAACATACAAAGTCTACTGCTTTCTAACCTCTCTATATTTTAGGAGCTAGATGGCTTAGAATGGAGAATGTTATGTCTCTAAATTTAAAGTCAAGAAAGAGATAACAAAAATATTCCTACTTTAGTGAGCATGCTATGTTATACCCATTAAATATTAATCATGTAAGACTTACTAGAGGACGAGGCTGCTTTTATTAGGCCTTATAAAATACATTAAAATATACAAATAGTATGTCACCTCACTGGGATTTCTAATTTAAATAAATAACTAAATGGCTTTAGTGATATTCAAGGACCTCTTTCATATCATATACACTGAACCAAAGCAATTTGAAACAACTTAGACCCAAAAAAGTCAGCATCAAATATTATGGTGAATAGTCAGTTATTTCTGTCTGCAAGCAAACTTAGTAGCATTTATCAAAGTAAACAATCTCTCAATTCTACAGTAAAGTAAGTGTGGATTGTGAGTTTATTTCTTGAAAAACCTCTTTTCAGAGACTCTATGTTTTAACTCAAATATACAGAAAATAAGAAAGCAGTAAATGATAAGACAAGGCCCACAGAGAAGACTGAGTAGCACTGTGTACGTTTATGGGGTTTGCTCCCCAGCATGAATTCCTCATTATGTTACTGTCAAGCTATGATCACCACTGGGGACACTACTCTAACACTCAGTTTACATGTAAATTGAGCTAACTGCAAACCCCAAACCAAGAGTAGGCCAGTGAGCAATCAATATATTCTATCAGTTGCATAATTCCAGGAGCCAATCCTTGGTTCAAGTCAGTTCAATATTAATCAACCCTAACATTTAAAACTATCAAAGGAAGAAACTATCAACAAACAGGATAATTTATATTAAAAATCTTACTGGCTCAATAAGATAAAAATTTTGAGCTTTTTTTGTGGTCATGTAAGCACCACAAAGAGAGATTCTACTTCAGCCTGACACTAACTTGATGGAAGAAGGATTTAGAGCAGACAGAACCAGACTTCAGATGTCATCTTAGGGCAGAGGGAACCAGTCACTTCTGAGGCAAATAGCTCTTAACTTTTAACACATGCAAACCAAAACTCCCGTACTTCTGTTAAGCCATAATTTTTGTTACTTATTGTCAGAAGAGTAATGACTAAATACTAAATAGCTTATTCTATTATTAGATGTTGAATCTTCAGGTTTTAAAATCACTGAGTTTAAAAAAAGACCTTAAATTCCAATACTGAGGGGGCTCTTTCCCTATTCAGTGACCCTGGTAAATCCCCTCAAAATGCCTTTGATTCCTCATTCATAGAGGTTAAATACAGTAGCCCATAAAGCAGATGTATGAATGGCCACTAAACACATGAAAAAATACTTAATGTCATTAATCAATGGGAAACACAAATCAACTCTTCAATGAGATACTACTTCACACTCACTAGCATGGCTAGAAAAAAAACAGTTACACAATGACAAGTACTTCCTAGGATGTAGGAAAACAGCTCAGAATTGCATCATAGCTGGGAATGTGAAAAGGTGCTTGGGAGAAGAGTGTGAAATGCTTCAAAGAGGTTAAACACAGAGTTACAATAGCACTTATTAATTTTACTGTGGTATACATCATGGAGGAAAAAAAAATATATATATATATATAAATTATATGCAACTGTTCAAAAATACCCCAAAGTTAGGAAAAATGCTAAATTTCTCCATACTGATGAGTGGATAGAAAAAAAGAATATTTATACAGAGAGATTTCTACCTATTGATGAATGGATAAAAAACCAATATTTATATATGGAGGAATATGACTCTGTTTAGAAGCAATGAGGTCCTGGTACTCACAGGATACAATGCGGGTGGGCCTTGCTAACATTGTGTTGAATGAAAAAAGGCAGATGCAAAAGAATACATATTAATTTATTTTACGTATTAGGTGAATTGTCCAACATATACTGATCCCTATAGACAGAAAGCAGATTGGCAGTGACCAAGAAAGGTGTGAAGGGGCTGCAAATAGGTACAGATTTCTTTTTGGAATAATGATGACGCTCTAGAATTAGAAAGTGATGACAGTTGTAGAGCTTTGTAAAGATATAAAAAATAAAGAATTTTGTACTTCAATTTATTATTATATGAGTTCTAACTCAATAAAAATTTTTAGTGGGAAAAGGTAGTCTATGCCAATTCTCACAGATGGCCATTATAGTACATATTGGGTAATGTTATGATAAAAGAGACCATTCTTGAAAAAGTCTAATAAAAAAGCTGTGAGTACCGTGCGTGCGTGCGTGCGTGTGTGTGTGTGTGTGTGTGTGTGTGTGTGTGTGTGTGTGCAGCACTGAAGAACAAGTACAGGGCCTTCACCCTGAGCTACTTATCTATCTCATTTGTATTTTTTACTTTAAAACAAGGTCTCACTAACTCATCAAGCTGCCCAGGCTAGGCTCGCACCTGTAATTCTCCTTTCTCCACCTCTCAGGGTGCTGGAATTAAAGCCCATGCTACTAGGCCCCCCAGGGGAAAACAAAAGATTAATACAAATGCAAAGTCCTGTTGTTTTGAAAACCCCAGCAAGCAATATGAGCATGGGAAAATAAAATTACCACAAAGATTTTCTCGGGTTTTTTGGCTTCTTTTGTACCAAGAAATGGTCAATAAATATATAGCAGGCCCACACAAAAGCTATTTGGAGACCTCTGGAGGTTAACAGCACACAGCATATTGCCACTGCCCTACCTGGCCAGGGATATTATTTACGCCACCTTTTCACAGCTCTATCAGTCTCCCATTAAACATTCAGCGCCTCCTTGTTAATAAACTACATTATGAGCCAGATGCATTGTCTGGATAATCGCACTGTCCAAAGCACTGCCCCATCATCATGGAAAATGCAGAATATCATTAGTATTCCTCTTTGCGTAAGCCACAGCTTCGGAAAATGGTGCCATGTTATAAAGCCTTAATTAATAAACAAGAGTTGGGCCTGACCGGTTACACTTATTTGAATTGTATATTGTGAAAAAAGGCTACTGTTCAAATTCCGTTTACAAATATCTAAATTCTGCTAGCCTACCCAGAGACAATCTGAACAGAAAGGCTGAGAATTCAGGGTTGCATTGTGTTGGTACAGCAACAATAGCAAGCGATTAACTGCTGGGACATAAAGCACCCCAGGCCGCTCAGAGCAGGACGGTGACAACACTGTATTTCAGCTGTACTGTATGCGCAATTCTTCTTTTTGCTCCCATGCGTTTCCCATTTAACAGATGGGGAAGCAAGGGTTAGTTTTCATCTCTGTGAAGCCTTAAATGTGACAAAAGGGGGGGAGGGGGGGTGAACTGAGCTGGCAAAAAAAAAGAAAGAAAAAAAAAGACCAGTGTGATGTAGGGCCCGCTGCGAGCAGGGTTACATCACGATGAAGTGTAGTACACAGTTCCTTTCTGCATTCCCAGCCAGTCTCTATTGATTTTCTCCTAACCTAACCCCCAAGGAAAGCCATTTATACAAGCCATGAGCATTGAACTAATATTTGGGACTATAATATTGAGCAGTCCAGTTTATGAGCCTCGGCTAAAGGAGCATTTGCATTAAACTGCACTCACCTGATTAAAATCCACCAACCCTACCATCTGGAGAGTTACAAAGCACCTGTTGCGCTCAGCTGGGGGTACCCCGCACACCGCGGCACACCAGGGCGAGGGCGGCAAGGGCTAAGACCGGGAGAAGAGAAAGGAGAAACACGGGATGCGTGTTGAAAAGCAGATCGCATTCGAGACTGCCAGTGCTCAAACCCGAACGGTGGCCTAGCCTAGGGCAAACACAGAGCTGTGTGCACATGATGCTATGGCTTACGGGGCCTATGAAAAACTCGGTGGCCGAGAGAGCGGCACAGTTCAGCGAAGAGAGGCCAGCCCAGCAACAGAGCGCAGCTTCCGCAGGAAGCCCTGGAAGCGGTCCCTGCCTCAGCAAGAGCCCTGGGAGCGCAAGCCGGGACTTCCGCGGCCTGAGGTCCTTAGCTCTCTGCCCTTTCCACCAGAGGGAGGCAAGGAGCACAGGCTCAGAGTCCCATCCGTCTCGGCAGGACTGCTCCTGCAAAGATGGCTTCTGAATGAGACATAGGAGGTAAGAGACCACCTGGGGGCGGCTGAAGAGCTATCCCTGAAATGCCGGTTCAAGTCCAAGACCAGTACCGTCCATCTATGTGACCTTGGACAATCAGACACTGGCTGCAGACAATAAACACGTGTGAAATTAATGCACCCAAAGCGGGATTTCTCTCCCTCAGTATCACTGACCTGTGAGGTAGAATGACTGTCTGTGGAGGCTTCCTGGGCAAAGCAGGATGTTTCCAGCATCCCTGGGCTCCACCCACTAGATGGGAATAGCTGACCATATCCCCACTGTCCTCAGCCATGACAACCAAAACAACCTTCAGACAATACCAGTTGTTTCCTGGATGGGAGGGGGGGCAAAATTATTCCCTGCTTTGAGACTCTCTAACGTATCTTCCAAGAGTTGAATTAATACACCATACACCCATACAGTGCTCCTAATTGTTTGACAAACTTGTATAAATACCTAAAACATCCCTGGAAATGCATTTTGATGAAAAACTTTTATTGGTAACTTATTATCCTCAAGGTAAAAGATAAATGGAAACATACTGCCCCTGCCCCTGAGGCGGCCGCAGTCTGAGGACAAGGTAGCATGTTCACAGCCCGCCAGCATAGGGTGGAAGAGGTTATGTAAATAACTCTCTTTCCTGGAAATAACAGAATATCCTTCTGTGTGGTTAGACAGGGAAACTGTAAAGACAGCCAGCAGCGAGAACCCGCCTCCTTGTCCCGGTTAATGGGTGATTGCAGGGATCAGAGCTGCTGCCTCTCAGTAAGGGGCCTTTTTGGTCCTTTGGCTAATTTTAGATTTTTGCTGCTGTTGTTTTCTGCTGGCAGGGGAGAGGCCATCTCAATGTGAAAAGACTATCTTATGAGTTGGCTTAGCCTAAAAGCAGAAGCAACATAAGAGTCCCCATTTCAGCTCTCCCCAGTTTCAAGTCAGGATTCTGCCACTTGCTTGTGGTATGATCCTGGGCGATATTAACCCCTCTGCTCAGCTAGCTTTTCTCTGCAGAGCGCAGACACCATGGTGCCACCTCGCAGAGTTATTTCAAGGACTAAATGAGATAATCATGCCTGCCACAAAGCACAAATTATGAAAACAGTGGTTATAATTACTAACATTGCTGCCTCCATTTTATGATTGCCTGAATGAAGGTCTTTAAAGTGTGTTAAAACATACACAACATAGAATTCACTACATCAGTCATTTTAAGCATCCAGTGGGCTTGTGGTGAGGTCTCTTCCCCCGCCCACAGCCCTGTCCCGTCCACCTCCAAACTTCGCTCATTGCCCTTCACTGAGCCTCCCCATGTCTCAGCACCTCACTCCCACTGGCTTTTTCAAAGCCATTTCATCCAGCAAAATACCTTCTTGAGAAAGGAGGACAAGCCTCTATAAATGGAACTAAAGGTAATTCAAACCCTCAGTGCCCTGGTAACTGAGTAGAAATCGTGCTTAAAATGACCATTTGGGATTAGGCCGATGAGTTTAGTATCCTTCAACCAACTCTTAGGAGAAACACTGTAAGTGATTCATTGCTTTTCTTTTTCTTTCTTTTCTTTTCACTTTACTTTTATTTCTTTTTTCTTTCCTTCCTTCTCTCCTTCCTTCCTTCCTTTTGTCAAATGGCCCTTAACTGTTCTGCTTTTCCATGGTATTTTCCATCACAGAAACATTTACTGGACTTCCTTTTAGTGAGCACTGAAGCATCAAATAAATATTATTCCAGAGGAGATGCTGGGACATACCTATTTTGGTTACCTGGGTTTGTGGGAAAAGACAAGTTGCTGGGTTTCAGCTATCAACGATACTATTCGACAGAAAGTGAACATCCCTGGTCAAGGAACTACTTGTTTTCGCAGGCACCTTCTGGGGTGGGGTTATCTTTGGTTTATAAGTTGTGCCTCAAAATAGCTCAAGAGTTCCTAATTTCACCTCAAGTCTCGGCTTCAGCACCTACTGTGCTGTGCCAAGCTATTTCTCATCCACTGTCATTTCTGACAATGGATCTGACCCCGCTGCAATTGAGTTTAAGGAATTTGTAGACAGGAACCCTGTTAGAGCTGTCAGTGCTTTGCCGATCTTCGTTCAGCAAGTAGTCAGGCAGAAGCGCGCAGCTAAGGATGCCCCGAAGCAGGATGTCGAGGAAAACGACCCAAGCGGGCGGCACACTGCGCTCCACGACGGTGGCCAGCTCTGCTGCACTGCCGGCAGGACAGCCCAGCTCTGCTGATAACATACATGGTACATCTGTCACCATCTGTCAGGCTTATTGACCTTGTCACATCCCCCCGGCACTTCAAGTCCAGTTGCAGCTCTGTGGCCTCTGCCTGTGGTCACTTTGCCTGGAATGACTGTCCTTTTTCTCCTTCTTAGCCACTCACGGGGACATACTGAAATGCTGCCTCTTTTGAAAAGCCCATGCTGTTGCCCCCACAGCAGAAGGAGAGAGGGCTGAGGGCTGTGCTGAATCCAAAGGGGAAGAAAAGACACTGAAGTCTCCAAACTGAATCAGTACTTTGATTTGCTCCAAAGGACGTGTTGTAATGTATGTTCACATTTTCCAAGTCTGACTATACGTCATAGTGACCAAGGGATATCTCAAAAAAAGAATCCCAGACTCCCCTCTGGTTGAAAAGCAAGTTGGAAGTTTGTATACTGTATAGAAGTTGCCTAGAATATTCTGATCCAAACAGTGGACTTTAAATCCTACCCATGCATTGCTACTGATCAGCTGTGTCACTTCAGGCAAGGAAGTCAATTGGCTTCTGTGACCCTGTATTCTCTTCTACAAACTCAGAGCGGGGAGAGGGAGACAGGCCACCCCACAGGTTCTTGGGAGGGTCCATGTGAGGGAATCAAGGCCAAATCCTCAAATGATGCCTCGGTCAGTCGAACCATGATCCTTTGAAGAAACTATTCGTCACTCCACAAAACCAATGGTCCAACTTGTGAAACCTCCATCAATCAGAGAACAATTTAGAAAGCTTTATCTATCAGAGAACAATTTAGTCAGACAGCAAATGGGCTTCAAACTGGGATGACAGCCTTGGAAAATCAAAAGGAAAATGGACATTGAAAAGCAGGCCCCATAGAAAGCAGGGCACGAGCACACAATTCAGTTTTTCTGAAGGCCTATGTTCTTTTTTCCCATTGTCCATTTTTTCTGATTAAAAGGATCCCCCAGTAGCTAAAAGCATTAACATATGTAAGTCCATCAAATAGTAGCTATTGTAGCAAGCTACCCCTCTTTGTAAAATTAGTCAGGCTTTTATATATCTCATAGAACAATGCTTTAACACTTCAATACCTGTAATAAAGTGTTTGCAGTGGCAAAAATAAAAAAATGCATTTGTGACCATCAGGCTATAGCATAACATTCTACTTTTACAAGCCAAAGGTTTAATTGGATCCTTAGCTGCTGACAATGAGTTACCACTTTTGCCTTTAGTAACTGAAGTCAAACAATGACTCTGTGAACCTCAGTTCTGAGTGTCCCTGAGTCATAGCAAAATGCCTAACATGGACTGTTTTATATACCTTAAGGCTATCAAACAATAGGATACTATGACAATCTCAATTTATCAAAGTCCCCTGCAGAGGAAATTCCCAAAAAGGGATGACAATGGTAAACGAGAGATGGTTTCAAATGTTCCACAAGAGTAAAAGAATGTCTACCTGCATACCCATCCTTTCAAATGTCCACCCAAGACACCAGCCTCAGCATTCCTTTATATAAGGGCTCAGCCTTGGTTCCCATGACCACTGTCTGCAGAACATAAGCACATGGCTTTGGATTAGAGACACTGGCTCTGAAGACAGTGTAGCTGAATCTGATTCTACGCACCAACGAGGCAACAGGCTTAGGTCTCTTCTCAGACTCTGTTCTTTGTTTGTTTTGGGTTTTTTTCCTGTTAGCGGAATGGGAAATAAAAAAAAAGCACAACTCTTAGTGTCATGGTATACCTCAGCTTCTATGAAAATGTGCTCAATGAAAAGAAGCTTACGTGGCAGCTGAGCCTGGACACCAAATCTCAGCCTGATCTGACCCTTGCATTCCACCACTATCACGTGAAGCACCGTTTCTTTTATTACTGTGAGTTTAATTAGCAAAAGGGCCATGGGGCAGCCATGCAGCCTATCCATCGAGTAATGTCAGGAACTCTATGTGGGCAAACCAATCAGTGCTAAGCACTGCCTGAGGAAACACCGATCTTTCTTCTTAAGACTTAATGGAGCTACAGAGCATCTCACGCGATCAGAGGTAGATCAGCTGGCCACAAGACCACCACGGGGAAGAAAGTGCCCATCTCCTGTATAAACCACCACTTGTGATCACCCACCTCCTATTTAAACTACTACTAAGCCTGCATGTTCAGTCTCATGGCCCTGGCCATCCTCAGATACACGAGATGACTGTAACGAAATTCTTTTCTGCCACTCCCTTCCCTCTTGGCTGCCTGGCTTTCAAGGATTGGAGAGTGGAGTGAGTCTTTTGTACAGCAATAGTGCTATTGTTACAGTTGTAGTTTACTACTTTCTTTAATATCAAGGTAACATCAGCATAGTGAGAGTCTCCTCTGAATGTCAGTCAAAAGACACTGAACTGCAATTAGGTACCAAGCACTGTGCTAGGTCCTGGAATTACAGGGGCCAACACTGTATGTCTTTCTATACCTTACAGTCTAGCTCAGAGGCTTGAAGTGTTTTTGTTTGTCCTGTGCTTTGCTTATAAATAACACAAAATATATTAAACATTTAATAGTTGATTGACATCTCACAAAAGCCTGGATTTTTTTCTGGCTGCTTTTTGAAATTATCATAAATTCTGGGCGGCACAGGCATTTGCCTCCACATACCAAGCCTGCTAAGTCCAAAAACACAACCCCCACCATCTGCCCAAGAATGGCCCACTGGCTTCTCCAATTAAGAGAAAACCTCCCTCAGGCTGCACATGATGTGGAGGCCCAGGGGAAGAGTGAGAGAAGGGATTCGAGGGACACAGGTCCAAGGAAGCAGGGCTGAAGCAAAGGAGAAGACAGGCTCAGCACTCGCTCTGTTTTACAGGCTGGATTTGTCTCTCAGCTCAGCTCACTTTGTTGGGCTGGACATAGAAAACCCTGGAGGGAAATTCTGATTCCAACTTGCTCTTTGCACAGCTAATTATGTGGGGCTCCCAGAAGGCTGGAGAAAACAATGACTTCCCTAGCAGTGGCAGTTGGACTAACTTAGTTCCCCTTTTTTGCCCCAGGGGGTCAGAAACCAAGGAAGGAGAGCTATTTGTTTTGGCCTTATACTAAATCTGCCCAGAGACACAGACAGATGTTCTGACCTGACACCAGGAAGGCTACTATTTCAATGCCTAGTAAAGTTCCCTTCCCTTGGCTTCCCTAGCAGGCTACAAGCCAAAAGCATGCTTTTTATTTTTTCTGTTCAAACTGTTTACTTTTCCTCTTTACAAATAGGGAGTTATTTCAGAAAAAAGAAAAGAAAAGAAATTACTATACATTCAAGAACTCTAGCCCTCTTCCCAAATGACATATTCCATGTTATCAAGGCAGTCAGAGACAAGAAGGGGAGCTAATTCCAACTGTTCACTGAATCAACTAAAGCTCATCTGTACACAACTTGGGGATTCATGAGGGCTCCTCAAAAAAAGAAAGAAAGAAAGAAAGGAAGGAAGGAAGGAAGGAAGGAAGGAAGGAAGGAAGAAAAAAGAGAGAGAGAAAAAAATAATCCACTTCACAGAGTGTGAAGCCGATAACAGAGTAGAACAAGGGCCCTGCACTCCCAGAGAGGCTGTTCCCACCTCCCCCACAAACCATGACCACCAGTGGAGTGCCACATTTTAAACAGATGATAATGAAGATCTGCCTGACCCAATACCAAGGAAAATGAGAATAGTTGGCTGCTAAAGCTGTTTTTTAGTCTTTTTGCATCTGAACACATTTTCTCTCTTGGCAATTCCAACAGAAATTTGTCTGGATTTCTTATCAATCAGATAAATCCCTCAATGATAAAGGAAGAACCATTTACTAATAAAATGTAGGCTGAGGTTTTTTTTTTTTCCTTCCTGCAGTCATGCCATACACAGTTACTGAATATTTCCCAAACATCAGGCACTATGCTAGTGCTGCAAATATCAAGGTAAGTCAAAACAGAGATAGGCCTTGTTCTCAAAGAATCCACAAGGGAGGCAAGTATTAATCCAAAGATCTGATCAATATAAAACAGAACTTCTAAAAGGGGTATAAAGAGAGATATTTGGTACCAGAAATATTTAATAACGAAAGAGTCATCAAGCTGGTTTTATGGGAAGAGGAGGAGGAGAGACAGAACATATTTTAAAAGAAGTAACACTGGGACTGAGATCTAAAGCAAAAGTGGAAAAGCATCACAGACTGAGGGTACTAGCTGTGAAAAGGTCCTGAGGTGGTTCAGTAGTGGGGTATGAGAATGAAAAAAAGGCCATGGGATTGGAGGAGAGTCTGCAAGGAGCAGAGGGATAAAGACAGAGGCGGTAGAAGGCCTGATGTGCTCCTTTAAGGCTTTTAAGCTACAGAAGCCACTTAGAGATTACTTCTAAGCGAAGTGTAGAGGTAACAAGTGGTTAATATGATCAGATTTATGGTTTGGAAACAAGTAGATTTGGGTTGGAAAACACAGGGGATGCAGAAGAACTCCAAGCAGACCTAGCAATCTAACAATTTAAACCTCCTAGATTACAGAAGTGTTAGAGGAGATGGTCATTCAAAATTGGACGATACGACGCTGGGAAGGGGTGGCAAGGTTGACCTATTCTAAGAGTATTTGCTGCAGGACCACCTTAATGTACCACAGTCATCTCAGTGGCTCAAGACTGTCACTAACAAGCTTTGAAAAGCTGAGAAAAGACATTTAGAAGGAGCGAACCAAAAAAAGACCTGAACATGTCTACACCCCCTCTTCACTGGGTCACCACAATGCATATTGAGTGGTCATAGCTCTATATTTGAACTTACACGTTCTGAATAAGGCTCCACAGGAAGCCCATTAAGTAGGTGGAGAAGAAAATACAGTTGGGCCCTGACAAGAAAGATGATAACAAGTAAGTTTTCAGTTTAAGTTGGTAAAATGTTGAATTTTTACTCTAGTGTCATTAGCACTGCTCAAGATTCAAAAGAAAAAAAATTCTGTTAATCAAAACTACGGGTCAATCAACTGTTCCACAATGACAGCTCCAACGGTCATAAATCTTTGTTATCGCCCGAAGCTGACAAGGGCTCAGTCCATGGGAGAACAAGCAACAAAAGACAAATGCTTCTCTTCATTTCCCCCAAAGGGAGTTAAGCAATGAGTAATAATAGGATATAAATTATTCACAATGCTTTCCAGAAGTTTATGATGCAAAGTTTGAGAGAAATAATGGAAGAAAGTGGGGGTGGGAAAGAGAAATCTAAATGAACAAGTTTCTTCTGAAAATGAAAGAAAATATTTCTGAGCTGGCCCCTGCTTACCAGGCCCAGGGCTCTTGGGTTCCCAGCAGCTCCTGGTCCTTCCGCACATAATCACTCATTCCTTGTGTGTGTTCCGGCCATCACTGTTAATCTATAGTCACCTGAGGAAAACTCAGTGTCTCCTAATCTGTTACCCCAGACTTCCCTGAAAATGGAAAGAGGAGGAGACTGAGAGGAAAAATATAAAAATATACTGATAGAACATGAAAAAAAAAAGGAAGAGGAAACAAAAAAGCACCAACTATTAAATAGAGAAAGTATTTTCTCATTTTGGTTTTACTTTTGAGGAATAAAAACTTGACACCAATGTAAAGCTGTGGAAACAGGCAGAAGAGTTGCTTGTTTATTTATAAATGTGGCTTGGATTCGTTATACGGCTCTGCCTCACAATTTGTTAGATGGACAAGTTAAGGAATCCAGTTATTTTAGAACTGTTCTCTCACCAAAATGAGTTTCTGTGACTGTAATGCTCACTGACTAAACCACATGCACTCACTACTTATACAGATTAGAAACACCAACTGACTTTTGTGGATGCAGGCACTAAACCAGACATCATTAACAGCAAAAAATTTGAAAATCCCTTTATATTCCGGCCATAACTTATGTTTCTACTTTAATCTCCTGTATTTTTCCTTCAAAAGTAAGACCAAAGCCATCTCATGCTCATCATTCACAAAGGACCAAGCTTAGCTTTCACTCTGTGCCTGTGAACCTGCCGCTGTCTCCTCACTCATCCCACAGCTCTGTCCTTCCTTGCCTACAACCTTGTCATTTCCACCCCCTTGAGAACTCAGCTCACACGCTGCTTCCTTATTCCCACAATTCCAAGCTGGGTCAGGCATTCCTTTCCTAGGCTTCAAGCAGTAGACTAGGCAGCACTCTGTGACAGTAAGGGAATGCAAAAGCCTTTTGATGATGGGGTTGAATCTTTATCATTTTTGTGTTCATAGCCCTCATGATGCAGGGAAACACAAAATGCCAAATAAGTATTGACTGACTGAATGAAGTACAACATTCAATGTTTAACTCCAAAAGAATAAAAAATTTCAGGGTGGTTAATAAAAATAGAAAATTTTGAAATATAACACAACACTAAGGCAATGTACACTATGTGTCTAGGGAGTAAGAAAATGGTGGAGAAGTCAAAGAGTATCTTTGACTGGAATGAGAAGAGAATAAGCAACAATCACAATTCCATGAGTATTTATAACACATATACTACGTAATTGTCATTGTAAGCAATTCTGTAAAAGGAAATCAATGTCCTCATTGACAATGAGGAACCCAAGGTTAAGACACGTTAGGCGATTTTTTACGATTACATAACTACTAACAATCAAATCCAGGATTTGAACCAACTTTTCAAAATACTGGGAAAAAGAAGATGAGTAACTCATGTAGAGGAAAAACATGCAAAAATACACCAATAATGAACCTGAGAAAGAACAAAGTGAAAAGACAACCCACGGAATGAAAGAAAAATTTTTGCTGGCTATTTGTAATAGATAACTAATATCTACATTATATAAAGGATATACACACAAAAGAAAAAGATCCAATCAAAAATTGGTCAAAGTAACTGAATAGATATGTTTCAAAAGAAATATAAATGGTCAATAAGTAACTGAGAAAGTGTTCAACACCCTTTGCCATTGGGATTATGCAAATCAAAACATTTAAATTTCCATTTTACACCAACTGGAATGATTACTAACAAGAACACAAGAAAACAATAAATGTTAGGGAAGACGGAATTGAGGAGAAGGACTTTATATCCTACATTGGAGGGGGAAATGTGAATTGGTACAATCACTATGGAAATCAGTATGGAGCATTCTCAAAAAAAAATTTTAAAACTTAGGGGCTGGAAGAATGGCTTAGTGGTTACAATACTTGTAAGTGCAATTTTTCCCCATTTTATTGATAAGTATAAGCGCAAAATTGAAGGTTTACAAGGTTGCATTAACACCGAAACCGATAAAATTCTAACACGTAAGTTTTTCTTTATGCTTTGAAGTTACTATGCTTTTTAAAGCTTTAACCCATTTAAAATATGCTAAAAAGTATGTTTAGTTCTAAATAAATTTATAATAGTGAATACAAAAAATGCTTGTAAGTGCTATTTCAAGCACTAAGTATCCGACTTTGATTCCCCAGCACCACATAAACCAGGAGTGGTAGCACATGCCGAAAATCCCAGCACTCCACTTGGGATGCGGGGCAGGAGGATTGCCATGAGTCCAAGTCCAGCCTGGACTCCATAGTAAGTTCAAGACCACCCTGGACTACAGAGTGGAACCCTTTCTCGAAAACAAACAAACTAAAACTTAGAATTCTACTTGATCCAGATATGCTTCTCCTGTGTATATTCCCAAGAGAATTAAAAACATCATATAATATAGTGAAGTACACATACTTATGTCTATATCAGCACAATTAATAATAGCTAAACTTTGGGAACAGTGTAGATTCCCATTAATGGATGGATAACAAAAATGTGGTGTTTACATATGGCTGAATATTATTCAGCCATGGAAATCATGCCACTTGCAGGAAAATGGATGGAACTTGAGCCTATTGTGTTAAGGGAAATAAGTCAAATTCAGAAAGTTAAATTTTGCATGCTCTCCCTCGTGCATATGCGAACCTAAAATGTAAATAAATGAATGAATACAAAAAGGAATGATAACTAGAATGGTAACTAGAAGATAGATTTTGGAAATAGGGAAGGAGATTCAGAGATGGGAAGGGAAGGAAGAGTGGGGTAAAGGCAGTGAAAACGGGCCAGGTATGTTAAATGCATGCACCAATTTCGAAAAATGAATCTTACTATTCTGTAATTTAAAAAAGGAAACCATATGCAAATGTGCAAACGGCACTTTGGAACAATGTATGGTCTGGGATTTTTTAAAATATCAGTTGATGAAATACGGGAATGAACAGGACATAAAGAAAGAAGTAAGTTGTGACTAGATTGTTGGGGTCCTTGAGTGCCAGAGTGAGGAACCTGCTGCTTTCCATGGGCACTAAAGGGCCATGAGAAGCTTTGGAATAGAAGAAACATGATCATGGATGAGGCTTTGAAAGATCAGAGAGTGGAATATAGAATGCACTTGAGGGTAAGAAGAAATTTTAAAGATAAGAATTAAAAATGGAAATACTTCCTCTGGTCTCTTTTTTCATGATTGACGTCCTGTAAACTGATAAAGTACTGATTAATAAGAGAAAAAAAATTTATTGATGGGCATGTGGGTCCTCAGCAGTAGCTCAATAAATGGAGGCTTACATGTCTAAGTTTACAATAGAAAGGGAAGAAAGAGGAATGTCCTTGATAAGAAAAAAAATTCAGTTTCCTTCAGAAAGACAAATGGAAAAAAATATCTGCTCATGCAGGTCCAAGGAGTCTTTCCAAGTCCTTCATAGCCATAAATTCCTCCGGACATGGTATTTACAGTAGGTTTATTCTTAATCTTCCTCCTGGGAATAAAAGCTACCTTGGAGAAAGAATTTATGGAAACTTCATTTTTAGAAGTCTCTGCCTTTATTTAGATAAGAGAAGCTTAGAGAGGGCTTCTTTCTGTATCTATGGAATCCTCGAAGTCTTAAGCTTAAAACAATCTCCATGCCAACCTTGATGGGAGTGGTACCCACATTATCAACGAGGAGCATATTGCCAACTGCCTAACTCCAAAGGCACTGACTCAGGGGGATAGAGTGGAAGGAATGGATTGAAGCCATCCTGTGAGGAAAGACACTCAATACCTGTAGCCTTTGACAGCTGACCTACAATGAGCCTGAAATGGAAGAAACTAAAGGTGACTTAAAGCATTATGCTAGCCAGCTTTCCATTACCAAAAACCACTTAGAAGAACATTCTGGTTTGAAAAGAAAGCCTAAGGGAAAAAAAAATACTAGAGATAATCAATTTAGAGTTTGTTTTGGCTCACAGTTTGGCAGGTTTCAGTCTGTGGCTAAGTGGCCTAGATGATTTTGAGCCTGGTGGGATATCATCCTGATGCAGTGAGCACATCATGGAGGAATTGCATGGTTGATAAAGCTGTTCACCACAAAGCCACAAATGAGAGAGAGAGAGAGAGAGAGAGAGAGAGAGAGAGAGAGAGAGAGAGAGAGAGATAGGGACCAGGCCCCATGATGCCCTTGAAAGTCTAAGACACATCTTTTAAAAATTCCACCACTTCCCCATGGCATCAAGCTGAGGATTCAGTCATCAACATATGGGCCTTTCAGAAGCACTTAAGACCAAACTATAGCAATGATTATGCCAAGGTGGACTTCTGACACTCACACTAATAAGTAATCACCTAGAAGAATGTACAAGTTTGAGAGAAAACTTTCAACATACTGAATAACACACGGCAGGGAAAATCTCCAGGAGATAGTTGGAAATGTAGGACCAGAGAAGTGAAGAGTGGTCAGTGTGTAAAATGCAATCCGGGAGTCACATCCCTGATTGTGTAAGCTGACGCCACAGAACAAGGGCACCTGTCTTCAGAGGCTAAGGACAAGGACAAAGAAGACGGCAAGTACACAGCAAACCATACTTGGTACATTCAGGTGGCAAGTAGATCAAGACAAATGAGTGAAAGACATTGAAGAATTTGAAACCAATATGCACAGGCACTAGGCCAGGAGCTTCTTGTATATTATTCTGTGTTAGAAATGCTACCCCTATTTCACAGACACTGAGCAGAAGAGGTCATGCATGTTGACCAAGGTCAAACTAGTAGGTGACAGAGATGGCATCAGAGCCTTGTTTGTGTGACTCGGGGAATGTCTGACTCATGCCCTGCTGCTGCCCTGGAAGGGGTGTGGAATGGAAGCCAATAGGGGCAGTCTCCTCAGGACGGACAAGATGAACTCAAGTGTAAAGAGGACTTGGGAGAGGTCATTGCATTTAGGAACCCAACGGTAGATGTGAAAGCCTAAACCATATTGTGGCATGCCTCGACACAGGAAGGAAAGCAGGAGGGCTTCAAATGGCTTCCCTGTAAATGTATTTCCTCCTGTGCTCCCATGAATAGTTCCCTACCAAACAATCCACCTCCTCACATGGACCAGGCCAGTTCTTGCTTATTCTCAAGGAACAGGTTCCAGTTCCCAACTGGGGCACTATTCCACACCTTCATAGGAACAGGGATCACTCCACCTCCTTGATACTAAAATGTCTGCCCTCCACAGTCCCCAGGTGTTTACTTTGTTCCCAAGTACAGCACCCATCTGACCTCTTGTGCTCTCTTGTTAAGCATTGGGTGTCATGTGTTGAGCCATCTCTGTAAGCCTGAAATGGAAATCCTTCTATCTCCAACCAAGTAGATTAAAATAACAGAAGACATCAGATTGTTCACTATGAAAGTTACATGGCTTATATTTAAAATCTCTTGGCTTTTTACACTTGAAAAAATAATGACTGGATCCTCATTGTTAACTTTGCATAGGAGAAAACCAAGAGATAGGCGAGTTAGATGGCTACATAGGGTAGGACAGTAGTGAACTCTTTATCCACTTGAATGCCATATTCTCATTCAGTATTTTCCTGAAAATGTCTATGCAGAGCCTGTACAAGAACTACGTATGTCCAGAATGAAAATTCATTGTAAGTATTTTAAAAAGACTAAAAAGCCTAATAGAAAAATGGGCAAAAGAAACACAGTAATTCCCCCTAAAAGAAAATGAGGTGTAAATAATAGGAAATATTTAACTTTGTTGTTAATCAAAGAAATTCATCAAACAAAAATTGTAACCATCTCCTTGTTTTTTTCAAGTTGACATAGATCTAAATGATTCAAGTTACTCAGTGTTGGTGGCATAGTTAGGAATTGAAGACTTAGACACAGATGGAAGGAACAGAAATTAGTACCTTTTAGAAAAGCATGGAAGAAATTTTCTTAAAATATTAATTTTATGCAATAATTTCATTTCTAGGATTTCTCTCTAGAAAAGAACTTGTCAAATATTGGTAAAGGTAGGTGTATGAGGCTGCTCTATTGTTCTTTTTAATGCACTAAACTAGAAACAAACTAAATGTCCATCAACAAGAGAAAGATTAAACTCTGGTCTACTTATAAGCGGAATGCTGAGCAATTCTAAATGGTGATGTACATGTACTCTGATCAACATAAGAAGATGCATTAAGTTTATAAAATGGCATGTAGAATATTATATATTATGTAAAATTAAATATAGTTTTCTTTCTTCTATATGGACATGTGTAAGTATTTAGAAGAAATATTTGGAAGTATTTGGAAGAAAATCTGAGTGTTTCAATTCCAGTTGAGCCTTACTCTGCTCTAGTTTCTATCAAAGTACATATGAAAATCAGGAAGAAAAAGAAAACTATGTTCATTGGGAGGTGAGAAAAAACACATGAAGGGTAATAACTATGTCACATCAAAAAGAGAAAACATACCTCAGGAAGATATTACACATTGTGCTTTGATCCCCATCAAATAAATGTGAAATCCTGGAAAGAGGAGAACCAAGCATGAGGAAAAACAGGAAATAGAGCCTTCTGTTCCACAAGCCAAGTGGAGCAGAGGGAGGGAAACTGGAGGAGCAAGGGCTGGCCAACCTCTCTGAGGACAGAGGACATTAGTGGGGAGACGTGACACTTCCTCTCCACCTTCTTGACCAAGGCTAGTGTGTGCCTTCACCTATTCAAATCTACAACTCAGAATAAATACTACATGTGGATCTTTTACCACCTGACACCAAATGCTTCTCTGCTGAATACCATCCATGCCTATTTGCAGTTAAAATGTTTGCACCAGGCATATCTATCCTGTAAAAGATGTTTCTCAAAATTTAACTCTGGGAAATCAGTAACGGATGTATATCCCAATTCTGTCACTCAGAAGAGGGCAAAAGGGTGGTAAAAACAGCCCACAGAGTTTATTCCAGAATGGCAGACTTAATTTAGTTATTAAAAAAAAAAACCCTACCATGTCACTTCAGAAATTTCAAAGTAGAGATCTCTCAGTGTCCCGTTAGGCATCTGTCATACCCTTAGTCATAATGCTTTTGACAGCTCTAAAGGAAGCGATCTGCATTGGCCTCCTAGGTTTACAAGAATGCAGAACTTAATCCATCTGGAAAGACGTGTGTTGTTGACCCCAGGGTTCTTTATATTAGAACAAATTCAGACACAACCCTGAGACAGTTCTTGAATATTCTGTGAAGGTGAATTACAGCATTCATATAACCCAGCTTAGTCTTTTACAACGTTTTTATGAGGCAAATCTAAAGTTTGCCAGACCTTTCCTTCACCACAAAGGAAATCTAGGCTAAAAAGGGAAATAAGAAGTTTATGAACTATTGAAAAAATAAAGCTGTTGAGTTAGGGAGTATGGATTAAGTTCCGATCCATTAATTCTTTTATTCCCGACTTGGAGCCAGCTGAAGATGTGTGGGCCTTTGGCAGGCGACAGCAGCATTCGTGTCTGGAGCAATCAGAGGGAAGGCGGAAACGGCTGGTGGCACGAGGGGGAGACCCATGGGTTTGGATGTTAATTTGTACAGGGATCTGGAATTCAATAATCTCACATCCCCCCAGGTAGAAAAATGATTAGCTCCCCAATTTCGTTTGGGAGTTCTATTACATTAAGCGATATTCTGTTTGGTCAGACATGTCATTCTTCTCTTGAAAGAAATTAATTTCTTGAATCTCCCAGCTAATATAATCCCAAATCAATGCTTCAAATTTTCTCAAGGCATTACTAGCTAAAATCTAGTCTGAAGTATCTCTCGTGGGGTCTCATAAGATACAGATGGAAACAGCAGGAAACAGGCAAAGACAGGGGGCCAGGGACAATTAGGTATTGAACATCCCTCTGGAGAACCACACACGTGATGTGTCAGGGGTTCTATATTCTGAACTTTTGGCTGAGGGGTGCAGTTTTAGGATTTCCATAGGAAATTTATTTTTAAGTATGAAGGCCTCTGAACAGAAAAATAAAAGATTACAGAAGAAAGAAACATAGTGATTTCTGGTTGTTTAAAAGGCAATGCAACAAGCCTTTACCAGCAAAAGGAAAAGGTGAGGATCAATAAAAGGGCCTATCCTTTAGAAGAAGATCTGTTTTCAGTTTAACACAAATAAATCTTTATGGTAGGCTCTCCGAAGACTGAGAAAACATCAAAACATACACGGGATCTGGGCTCACCAAGAAAGTAGTAATACTCCATTCAATACTCACCAACCATTCCAAAACACAGCACACTTAACTCATTCTGCATCTTTCATCAGCTCTCTGCCTTCCAGATAATCAAAGCTAATCTAAAAACCTCAAAAAAGCCCTGAAATATAGAGGTAGTACTACTCATACATCCAATTTGATCCTAAAAGTATCTTCACTTTGCCATGTTATGGTGCTCACAGGCGGAAGTCACAGGAATAAGCAGAGGCAGGTTTTGAAAATATCGCAGGTTAGTAAATCTCCTTAATGATGAAAGGTATGTTTAGGGACAATGATCTGCATTTGAACACATGCTGGTCAAAGTCACCACGGCCTGATGCCTTTGTAAAGTACTGGCTAGACTACTACAAAAAGTTCTTACCACCTTCTGGAAGATACACAAGAGTACTTTTTGTCAACCTTATATACTTTGACACACTGGAATCTTTGTGGCAGTGGAGTGACACAGCTGTTCTGAACATCTATACCTTCCACAGTCATCAATGTACAATCTTAACTAGTAAGTTCATAAATATAACAATCTCCTACGCTAAGACCATGGTTACACCCAGCTCCAGCTCTTCCTAGCTCTTCTAGCTCCCTTGTCTCCTTCCTATCAAGCAAACAAACTAAAAAGAAAAGCAGAACAAACAGATATATAAGACTGTAAAGTCACAGGGGCACCAGAAAGAATCCTGACCTTAAATCAGCTTTCCTTATTAAGAGGAAATCAATTCGTCTGTCTCCTTAAGCAACACAAGTATTATTAAAGAAAAGTCTGGTGGAATTCAACATCAAAGTTAACCTGCCTAGAATAACTCCCTCTCAGAACTTCCTCACCTATGTAAATCCTCCCAATATCTCAAGGTTCATCCAGTTTACACTTTGAAAATCCTTCAATTCCCTTTCTCTGGACTCACCCAGAGCTCTCAAACTCAACTGTTTTCAAGAATCCAGGAAGAATATTGTCCCAATGCCCATCAACTTTGAGGTGAAATAAGTACTCAGACAGAGGGACTAAGAACATGGTCCCTCCAACAGTGAACATCAACCAATTAGCCTCACCACATAGCTGCCAGGAAGAAATGCTACCAGATACTTTAATGTGATATAAGAGAAGCAAAAACCTGCATTTTATGGAAAACAATTCCATCTTAAATGTTGGCTTTATTTAAATAGTTAAGGCAATAACTCTGATCTTCATTAGACCTTTGGAGCTAATAATTTGCAACCTCTTCTCCCTACTAAGCATGTGAATCTTAACAATAAATAATAATACACTGTGTAGGTATTTCTCAGGGAGACATGAACAAATTGTAGATTATATGTAGCTCAAAAATAATGCAGGCCTTTAGCTAGTCATCTTCAACTTCAGCTTATTTCAATTTCTAAAAATGCACACAGAGGGCCTGCCATACTTATATTTAGAAAAGAGAGGCCTTGATAAGGAATACTGAGCCAGTCTGTAAAGCTCTACAGGGCAGAGACTAGATCTTTACTATATTCAGTAACTATCAAGAATGCTAAGTAGATATGTTTGGGTGGAATTAACTTGAAAACAGGCTTCAGAAATCCAACTTCTACATTAGATATTTAAAATTTTCAGATTTAATGTAGAGCATCAATAAATTTCCAAAGTGTCAGCAAAGCATTCTATTCTTTGATCAAATTTCAGTAAAAGCCACCTGCACTTAAACATTTCCACATCATGACCTTCATGGGTCTGAACTCATATAAAGAGTAAAGAACACGTCTGGCATAGCAAGTGCATTCCCAACATATTGGTTAAACTTAACTAGAAATAAGCAAAGATAAAACCTGCACTCATCTTTCCTCTCCATACAGCAGAGAGGGCCCCAGTGGCTTGGGCTTCTTTTCTCAAGTCAAAGGCTACCTTTTTATCACACAAATTCAGGTGTAATGAAGTAAGCCTTTCTCCCCCCAATTCATAAGGTCCTGTAGAGCCTCAAAATGCTAACAAAATGCTTCACTGTGAGAAAATGCTCTCTACATTTATAGGGCAAATAAACCAACATAATGATGCCAGTTAAATAATGCCAACTAAAAATCCAGATGGGTCTGTAATTTGTCATGGGTGCAACTAAGCTTCAGGCTGCTTCCACCAGAGAATGAACTAAGCTTCATAAAAGGACATGTGGGCAGGAACACCTTCTAGCAAGATTCCCAGTCATCAGAAAACGGACACGAGGTCCAAAAACTAATATAACATGGACGGAGAGCTGCTAAGGGAGAAAATAGGGAAGATTTGAGCATGTTTTGTATCCAAGGGAAAGTGACTAGTCATGAAGATCGTGTTTACCTTTGATTGTATTCCAACTCCCACAATTAAGCAACATTATCCTTGTTTATACAGATGAGAAAACTGTAGGTCAGAAAAAACTAAGTAATGTGGCATAGTCTTTCCTAACCAAAAAATGACCCAAATCAGTCTGGTTCTAAATCTCAACCTTGGCCATCCATGATCAAATAAGTTGCCCACAAAGTCTGCTGCAAATAATTAGCCAGGATGTGGGACTTTGGGTTGGGGAGAGGGTACTGTTCATTTTTTAGCTCAAGTTTAGTTAGCGATGTAATAGGAAAACCTCAGAAAACAATCTATTAGAGATTTAAGATCACCCAAATACTAGAGGTAAACATTCAACTATATTCAAGATAACCTTGAAGGTAAGCTACTTTTTTATTGTTATTGTAGTTATTGCATAGGTAAGATGATGTTTTGTAGAATAGAATATTTGTCCACTGGACACCAAATACTTATTGAGAAGCGACCTGAGCCAGGAATTGTTCTGGACTCTGAGGCTAACAGACTGAACAAGAAAGAGCAGCCCATGGCTGGAGATATTAACTTCACTTTGCTTAGAGAGAGTCTAACACAAAGCAAAAGAGGGAGACAGGGAGGGGACCCTTACGGGTTTGCTGTAAACACAGTGGGACCGTCATCCTCTATGTGGGTGACATTCCTAGGCAGGAAGGACAGGGTGGCTCTCCTGAATGGGGAGGCCCAAAGGATCAGAACTGAGGAAGGGAAGCTCCCAAGCCGGCAAAGTCTTTAGGTACTGGGTATTCCACACAGCGGGAAGTGAATCTTTCAACAGCCAGTGAGGACAGCAGAGATCCACTCACTCTGGGAAGTGACAACCACTATGAGTAGGTGTGGCAAGCTAAAGAAGGGGTAGGTGAGGTCAACCTACTGGCAAAGGTGAGGAGTCAGATTGCTACTGGTCTGGAACACCACAGGAGGTTTGAATTTTATTCCAAAGGCACTGGAAAGCTGTTGAAATATCTGGTCTTAAACCGGTGACCCATGTCAACAGACTGCTGGTTTTGTTTTGTTTTTGTGAAGAACAGATGAGAAGGGGACACTGATGAACGGGAAGACCAGGCTGTGGTATAGACTGCACTGGGCTGGCCTGCTGCATGCCGGATGAATGCACTCCAGATCCACCGTCTTTCTTTGTCATCCCGCTGTCTACCTCAGACACTGGCTTGTGCAAATTACAGATTGCAGCCCAGACTCTTGCCTCTGGTTTCCAGCTGGTTTACCCAGTGGGATGTCCCACCCAGGGTTTAGAAGAAGAAAGGATGCCAAAGTTGGGAGCTTTGTTCCGTCAGCTGTCATTCCAACCCAAACACCCTCAAATCTTGAACAGAGTACAGCAAAGGCTCTAGAAAGCACTCAACTAAAGGCCCCTGGTCCTGTCAGACAGCCTCCATCTCACGTTTTCACAGGATTCCAATAGCCTTCCCTCCCTTGGCCCTCTCTCTTCCCTCTTTCTTTCCCTTCTTTTTTCTCTTCAGGTTTGGGTAACATTGGAAAGAGCTGCTATCAGCTTCAGGTATTGTACTATACCTTGTGGCTTGAAAATGATACTTTTATTAAGCTCTAGTCACATTATCCAATTTGTGTATGCCATCTGTTCCCCATGGATCCCTTACAGGTTACGGAAGGAGAAAAGCAAGATTTAATACTGAAAAGTTCAGGGACTGTGATCTTTAACTAACAATCTGTTCTGCTGATACTTCATGTCCATGATGTGAGCACCCTAAACTCAAAAAGATTAGCAGAAATCATGTACTTGTCATTTTTGAGAGACCCAACAGAAATTAATCAAGGAGATGAAATTTCAACATCATGGGTATGATGATTCAGAAAACAAGATCTGGTAGTCACCATTATGTGACTCCTGGGCAAGTGCTAAAGGTTCTTGGTTAAATATTTAGTTCTCCATTTTTTATTAAATCAATCTTGTCCAACCTGTGGCCTGGGGCCACATGCAGCTGATGAAGGCTTTAAATTTGGCCCAACAAAATTCATAAATTTTCTTACAACATTGTGAGACTTTTTGAGTATATTTTTTGATGCATTTACTTCATAAAACAGGTTTTATGCTGCCCTCTTTTTAAAATAGTCTAATTTTTAAAAAGGGAATTCAATTACTTGTGTACATTAACTAGATTAGGTATTTTATATGTGGCTCAAGAGAATTCTTCTTCCAGTTTGACTCAGGCCAACCAAAATGTTCGACACCCATGCACTAAATCTCCCATTTATTCAATGCTTATTCAGGATCTATTACTTCTAAGATACTATTTTAAGAACTAGATATACAGCAGAGACCAGAGCAAAAAAATGCCTAGGAATTTACATTCTAGAAGACCAGAAAATAAGCAAGTCAACAATATCTTATATGCTTATCAGAGCCAGAAAGGGGTCAGAGAATGGGAGATTAGGCTCAGGGTTGCTGATGAATAAAATAAAGAGAGCCTTTTCTTCAAAGATGTTATTGGGCAGAGACCTATAGAAAAGGAAAAGGCAACCAATCAAGAAGCTTGTTCCAGGAGGAGAAAGTACAGGCCACTGAAGTGGAAATCACTTGAGATTTCTGAGCAATTCTAAAAGTTCAGTGTGCCTGGAGCAGAGGTAGGAAGGAGAATATGGTCGTTGTATAGTTATAGAGGCAGTACGGATACGAACAAGGCACCCAGGAGAGTTTGGCTTCTACTTTGAGACAAGAAGCCTTTACGGTTTTGAGAAGAGCTGAAATAAGGATTGGCTTATTCTAAGGGAATCATTCTAGCTGTTGTGTTTTTCCATAGTTCCCCAATGGTCCTGTGTTAAAAGCTCAATCCCCTGTGAAGCCAGCACCACAAGAAAAAATAAATAAATAAATAGAAGCTCAATCCCCAGCTCTTGGAACTATTGTAAAGCTGTGGAGCCTCTAGGAGGTAGCACCTAGAGTGGTCTCAGATCATTGGAGGGATGCTCTCCAAGGGACCTCCAGCTCTTGCTTCCTGGCCATGAGATGAGCAGCTCTGCCCCTCCACGATGTGCTGCCTTACCACCAACCCAAAAGCAACGAAGCCACTGTCTGAACTTAAGCCTCTGAAACTGTGAGCAAAATCAGTCTTTGTCCTTTATGATATCAGGTATTTCTTAGAGTAATGAAAAACTGATGAGTACAAGTGTTAAGAATAAGGTATCAAGGAGTATAGGGAAAATACTTAAGTAAAAGTCTATGGCAGAAGTACTGGTAGTTGGACCAGAGTTAGCTATTGATATGCCTTTTAGATGTCCAAAGTGAGACGGGTGGATGTGAGACACATGAGTAGAGGCTGGAGCTGAGAGAAGAGGTCTGAGCTGGAGACAGAAACTTGGGGAACATCAGTACACGACTAGTGCAGCAGGATGCTTTCATTTGGGAAGTGAGGAGGCAGGAAGGAGACAACCTCTAGCACGGAGCTTGGGTCGCTCTAGATTTTCTAGTCAGCAGACGAGACTGAAGAGGAGCAGGCCGGTACGGTAGGAGGAACACCAAGAGAGTGGGGTGCCTCTGAAGCCAGCTGCAGTCCTGCCAGAAGAAGCAGGCAACGGGCTATTGTCAGGCATTTCTGAAAGGTCCCAGGACAGAGAACAGAACTGTGTACAGAGCTGTAGGCTTGGCTGGGAGCCCTGGTGACCCAGGGAAGGCGCCGTGACGGAGGCCTGGTGGGCACACAGCATGTCTCAGGTTCTCTGTTAATAAGGGAACAGCAAAAGGAGAAGCAGCTGCCATGAGTGAAGCGGGATTTCTTCTATGTTCCCTCCCTGTTACTTTTACGCTCTTTCCATCTCCTAAGAGGAGGAATTACAGTATCTCTCTTTGCCTGGTGCCAGGAACTGTGTGGCAGGGAGAGGAAGTTAGCTGGTGCGTGGCACCATGTAGGCAGCAGACAGGAGCACACAGAGCACAGGGTCCGGTCACCCACCAGCTGGCTGCTCAGAGCCGGCAGGAGCATGAGAATCGCGGAGAAGCTACTGGAGGAGAAAAGAGAGGAGGCCACGTCGCGGAGGCCAAGCAGGGAGGACATGCACATGGTGGGGGCCCGGCTGAAGGGCCTTGGGCAGGGACCCACAAAACCATTGACAGCAATAAAAAATGCCCATAGTGGTCCAAGGAAGGGGAAGACCAGATATCCACGGAAGGACAACACAAAAGACACAGGATCTGATGTGACAACTGGCAGACTGGGTGTGCCTTCCTCTAGTTTACCACAGAAGGTTTCCTTTGTGTAGGGTGAGAGAAAGTGTGCAGCAGTCACTGTGCCCGGAAACAAGAAGTGCAAGGAGATATGAGTGTCCCCAAAGACCCCACAGACACAGCGATACAACCTACACAACAGTTCAAACACATGGACGTGATCTCTTATTTTAGATTCTTTCTCATTTAGCCTTTTGGGCTCTGAGGATGTAAAAAATAAACTCAAAATCCTACTTTTAAAAGCTTTCTTGTAAATTATTCCTGGTATATAAAAGCCCAGCTCCTAGACATAACAGAAAAAAAAAACTAATGACCCCTGACATTAAAATGTAAAATGTCCTGCATGCAAATCCATTTTCCCTCTGTTCTTTGTAAGGCAATAATAAATGGAGAATTAGAATTGCAAAAATGCCAAAAGAGCTACATGGAAATTATACAACAAAGTAGTTTCACTGTGATATTGAGAGAGGGATATGAAATGAATAAATGAATACAAGAAAACACAGAAAGGCAGATTAGAGTGCTGCAGAAGGATGCATGAATGTGTACATATGCACAGGCATGTCTAGAGAGACATATGGACAAATAAAAATTTTTTTGCTTTCTACTCCCTGAGCAAAACTTAAATATAGACACTATTTTGGTTACATTTCAATAACATGACATGCGGCTCTTACTAAAGTTCTAAGTGATTTTTCACTAAAAGGCTTCTGAAATATTCACTTGTAAATAAAAAAGAGACCTTCTGAATGTCAGATTCAAAAAATCAAGCAATTATCAACATAGACTTTTCCAGTCCTCTCTGGTATAATTTTCTTCCAATTATGTCATTCACTCCCAGTCATGACAGAATCCCATGCTACAGATGTCTCTGTTTGCGTCTCACGTAAACACCAGAACCGTGACAGTGACAGTGAGGTAGACTGCTTCATGCGATGTAGCTGGAATATATTGGATAATGCAAATGAGTTCGGAAAAATAATTTCACATATGTAGTACATCTGCTGCACAAATACTACCAACGTCTGCATTGTCCCTCACCTCTCACCCTTAGTTTCCTTCTTAAAATTTTTTTTAAAATTTATTTTTTAACCACTCTCAGTAGTATAAAATGAAGAAAAAGAAGTTTCTCTGCTTGGGCCCTGAGGAGACAATAGCAAAAGCAATGCCCAGCAAAGTTCGCCTTACCTTTCAACTGGTTCTCATCAAATCTCAGGAAACTTTATTTTGATCCTAAAATTACACATCCAAAGCAAACCCTGTGATTCTTACAAAGAAAAGCACACACAACACTAGACCTGTCCCTGTGTGCTATAGACAATGTGGCTCGATGCAAAGAGTAAATGGCGTTGCACCCAGACACCATTCTGCAGTTATTCTCCCTTCTCGCCCTCATTCTTTCTTTTGTTTTTCTTTTTCTTTTCTTTTCTTTTCTTTTCTTTTCTTTTCTTTTTTTGTGGCTTAGAAAAAACTACTCAGCTTACTAGACTTTCCTCACCTAGAAATGATTCAAAGATACTCATTGATCAACATGACTAGTAAGAAATTCTTAAGTATCTTTTCCAAGAAAATCTGTGGAATAGGAAAGACTCAGATAACAAAAACAGTTTGTTGGCTTTTGCCTTCTGTCCATTTTTTCTTGCCTGTCATACATGTAGGATGTCCAATGATGTAACCAGGGGAACAGAAGTCCCACGGCACAGGCAGAATCAAGCAAAAGGAGGAAAGGAGCTCAGTCCTGGTGCACTTGAATTTTGTTTTAACATCTTAAGAAAAAGTGAGCCCTTCTGTGTTCTAGTAAATTGTGGCAATCAACTTGTGTCGACTTGGTTAGGTCACGACATCCAGACATTTGGTGAAACATGTCTAGATGTTAAAGAAATAGTCATTAATGTAGGAATCTGAGTAAAGCAAGTTACCCTCCATACTTTTGGTGGGCTTTGTCCAATCAGCTGAAGACCATAAGAGAAAGACTAGCTTCCCCCAGTAGTAGCCTGATCGAAAAAATCCCATTGTCCTACGATATCAACTCCTCCCCTACTCTCCTTCCCTATCCCCTTATAGCACTCTAACTGGGTTTCTGTTCATCACTACTGAACCTAAGCTTCTCTAGCACATCTGAAATCTACTTGTTTGTGAGCCATGTGACTATGTGCCAGCCTCTGACCCTCAGCCTCTGTAAAATGGGAATGCAAGCCACACTGACACCACATGCTTGTTTATACATGCAGTAGCATGTACAAAAGCGCAACATAACTTAGGAAGTCCAATTGTCCTGATAGAGTCGATGCAAAAACTCACAATAATTGGCATAGTGCGGGGATACTGTCGTAATCCTTCAACCTTAATTCTTTGTTCATGGTTGCATTTGTTTGAAATAATAATTTTTTTTGAGACAGGGTCTCGCTCTGTATCTCAGGCTGGTCCTGAACTCATTATGGAGCCGAGGCTGGCCTGGGACTCATGGCAATCCTCCTGCTTCAGCCTCCCAAGTGCTGGGATTACAGGCATGTGCCACCATGCCCGGCTTATGTGGTGCTGAGGAACTGAACTCGGGTACTTAGTACATTAAAAGCCTAGTGGCCTCAATTTCTAGATGTACACCATGGAGATGCTACTATGTATATAAAGAGGTATGCACACACACATATGACAGAGGAACCAAATGATAAATTTTGGTATCTTCACCAGATGGATGATTAGATGCTGACTAAAGTGTCTTTGGCTGAGCTCAAATAAAAGAAAGTCTGTGGCAAATTCTAGACCAGCCTCTCATGTTAGGTCACTACTGTCTTTCCTGGGACCTAGTAAGACACGGAATGGTTTGTGTGACACTGGCAGACTAACTGTCCTAAGGTTTCCAACCAGAGTTGAGTGTCATTTTTGTCCCTTTGTCCTGAATTGGGGATATCTAGCAGTAGCTCTTCATCATCAGAGAGACTAGGTTGTTCCAGTGTGCCTCCTCCAGCCCCTCCCTTCCCCTAACCAAAATCCAAGGCCTTCTAGGGAATTATATACAGCCAGTGAGTGATAAAGGAAAACAGCATAGCATACTTTACCAGTGATGCTGCCCAAAGAGCTAGCAGCAGCCTGAAGTGGACCCTGAGTATTGTAACCCACCCAAGGGGGGTGCATGGGTGGGCAGAACTTCAACATTTTTTTTTGAGGAAGCTTCTTTCTCTGTAGTCCAGGCTGGTCCTGAACTCACTATGTAACCCAGACTGGCTTTGAATTCATGGCAATCCTCCTGCCTCAGCCTCCTGAGTGCTGGGGTTACACCCAGCTTAGATGCTGCTAGGAAAACAAACTCGGGGCCTTGAGCTTGCTAGGCAAGCACTTTAACTTCTGAGCTATTCCTCCAACCCAGAAATTCAAAATATTAAGTGGTAACTTTTCCTAGAAAAAGAGACAACCTGAAGTGTTGTGCCATTAACTCATGAACTCAAGCTAGACAAGTTTGTGATACAGGAAAAGAAATCTGAAAGGGTTGCGAGAGAGGAAAACCAGCACCTGGATGCTTCCAAATTACAAATAGCATGTAAATAATTCTCTCAGGTGAATCCAGACCAGAAGATTCCCATATAAAGGAAGTGCTCAGTGGTTAGAGGAACAAAATAATCAGTTTCCTTCCTGCCAGCTTAATCTGAATTCATACACCAATGAAGGCTGTTTAATAGCCGTGACAACCCAGAAGTAAGGTTTGCATGGACTGACCAACTGAGATTTCACCGGCTCTCACCTGCCCATGCAACTACTAAATGTCCAACCAGCTGGAAGCATAAGTAGACCATTCTGGTCCAAATTTTTGCTGTCTGGTGGATACCAACGTGCCCTCTCACATATCACTTGCAACATGAAGCCATGTGGCTAGTGCTGGCCAGTGGTGTACAAGCAGATAGAAACTGTTGCTGCTGTGAAAGACTCCCCAGCTCTGACTACACACTGCTCCTGACTTGCACAGCCAGAGATGAGGTCAGAGAACAGCAGACGGCTCAGTTCTTGCACAGAGAACAACTGTTCTGGACAGTTGTCTCAACTGCCTAGGAACTGACACGTGTGGGAACCTCAGTTACGTCAAGATTCCAGGTTTATCTGTGTATATCCTACTCTATCCTAATCCTATCCTGACTCACATGATAACCTTGATAAACGTAACCAAAGATATAAAAAAAATGTAAGAAGGAGCTGGCTGGCCAGCTGGAGTCAGGCTGTTGACACAAGCCCATCTATCACAGAGGGGATAAAAATGTGTCCTTATTGGAAAACATACCAGTACTAGATGCAGACTTCCTTCACTACCTGCCACACTTCTGTTGCCAACCTTGAATGCTTTACTCACCATGACGGTCTCTGACTGAGCCGAGGCGGGGTTCTCTTCCGCCTCCTTCTGCAGCATGGTTTTGCGCATTGGTCCCGGAAGAGGAGCCCCAAGCTTATTCCCCTGACACTACCAGTGGTCCCAAGCCTATTCCGGCGGGACTGCCAATGGCCCTAAGTTTATTTCCCTGACAGTGCCAAAGATTCTTTGAAATGCTTCCTGTCCTTTAAGTAATTTCCTTTCTATTTAATTAATCTTCTTACGTTCTAATCTTTCTATTGCTTGCAACTAACACACTTGGTCATACTTTTCCTTTTCCCATGTCCAGTATCCAAGTAAATAATTTTTTTCTTGGCCACTCGCAAACTTTCAGGAAGCTCTAATCCAGCAATATCTGTCTAAGAGCCTCCGACACCTTCCACTACCTGAAAGCCATATGGAGAATCCCACTTGCATTCCTCTTCCAACTCAATCTTCTATTCCTCTTCTACTCCATCTTCCAAGGCTGGCCTATTTACTGGATGAAATAAACTTTTCTGTCAGTGAACATGACAACATCTTTGATTAAGAGAGTCACAAGCCTATTTCTTCATGTATCTTTCAGGTCAGAAGCACGTCACTGGGCACGCCAGTGCTTTGAATGCAATATTTATCCATCTGTTCCACTCTTCAACAATCATTTCATCTGCTTTATTTGCCTCATTGGGTTACTCTTCGCATAGCAATCTACTTTTTTTTTCAAATTCCTTCAAAGTGTTAAAAAAAAAAAAATCTTCCAGAGTCATTTCAAAACAGAAACTCAGAGGACTATGCATTAAAGCAAGCAAGAACTAGGAATGCCAGGAACTCTTCTATTTTCTAGACTGGTCAGTGACTGCAAAACTCAAGAAAATTGTAGAGGCCTCCAAGAAATACCTTCTCACGGAGGGTCTTTGTGCTTCTTCAGGATTCCCCATGAGGAGCACAGGGATATGCCAGGAAACTGAAGAGTTGTTTTAAAAGTGCTTGAGAACAGTATTTAAATAGTCATCTTACGGGAGGAGAAAAACACATTTCCTGATGCCGTAATTAAAAAAAAAAAAAAAGATTTAGATCCCATGTGCAGATCCCCATAGAATCCTACTTAGCCCCCTTATCTATGTCAAAGCAAAGTTAGTTTCACATCAGCGGTGCTTCTCATTTATCTTAATGCTAAGGATTTATTTCTTATGCAAAATTGTTCATTTTTACCAGACTGAAATTTAAAAACAAAAATCACCTTCTTTTCTTCACGAATTTTCATTAAGGCAAGGTGTCATCAAGCTGAAAATCTACAGACACAATGTTCGCTCTTCTGAGCAGGGAGCTCAGAGGTGCCCAATCCAGGCAACAGGGGATTAGCCTGGCTGCCGGCGGATTCCTAGCGTTGGAAAAGAGAAAAACACAGGTGGCATGTAATAATTTACAAGGATTTCTGCTCTTAACAAAGGTTGAACCAATGTGTTTAAAATTTCTCCTGACTATCTGTGGCCTGAAAGTTGCATTCTTCAGGAGAAAAAAAAAATACATTAGAACTGGAACTTGTAAGGGACTGGAAAAATAGTGCACTTGCCTAGAAAGCATAAGACTCTGAGTTCAACTCCCCAACACGACATACGCTGGGAGTAGTGGTGCATGTCTGTAATCCCAGCACTTGGGAGGCTGGGGCAGGAGGGTTCCTGAGTTCAAGGCCAGCCTGGGCTACACAGTAAGTTCAGGACCAGCCTGAACTACAGAGCAAGATACTAGCTAAATAAGAAAATCAATTAATTAATATAATTAAAAGAACTGGAACTTGTAACAGCTTCCCTTTTTCTACGATGTGTTTATAGGACCTTTGTTAATAATCTGATACCAAAAAGAACCAGATTACCATTGAGAAAGAAACAAGCACTCAGATGACAGATTGTTCCCATCTCATCTGTACTGGGGTGTATGTTTTGGGCATCAAAGGGACTTAAGCAAAATCTGAACAGGTAAATAAAAAGAAAGTCAAGTTATCTATGGAGTTTCTCATAAAAATAATAGAAAAATTTTGAGGAAAAACAGCTAATTTTTTTCAAATATTTCAAACACAAAGCTAGACATGAACAAGTATGATCTGATCCTAGTGGAGAAAAAAATTTAAGATACATCAAAACAAACAAAAGCAAACAATTAATTTAAGCACAAAACCAGTAGCATGTGTTTATTAGTGCATTCTCCAACTCTGTGTCCAACTCAGGCCCACGTCTCCCTCGACTCCATCCCCCTGATCACATGGGTGTCTAATAGCTGTCAATGCAATTTTCTAGATAGTAATGAGACACTCCTTGTTCGTTCCATCAGTCTTCATAATCCCTATATTGAATCACTCTCCCTGGTGCTTTCCCCAGAGGCCATTGTGAGCCATTACAACATTCTGGTTTTCCCATGTTTCAATTCTTAGATACCAGTGGCCATTTGGTACTTTTTTCATTTTTCTCATAAATTAAACCACTCTAGTATCTTGCAAAAATGGGGGAAACTACTTTAAATTTTTAGTTAAACTATCGAGCTACCTAATTAAGCCACAATATCATAACCATCCTAGTTTACATGATAATCATCCGATTGCTTTTGTTAAACTACTTGCCCTTCGGCCTCACAGTTTACTCTCTTGGGGATGAGACTATAGCTTCCCAGACTACCACAATGGATTGCAACTTGTTATAAGTTTAATTAATGCCAAACAATGTTAGCTCAATTTCTGGCTTAATACCACCTCCTTTCATAATGCTGCTCCATCATTTTGCCTTCAATAACTTTCTTAATTAGTATTTTTTCAAGTGTTTCTAAAATCATTCTTTCTATAGAATTAAAACATTCCTACTGGGGATGGCTGCTCATTTTAAGAACTTCACAATTTTCAGGATGGATTTAGGTTTTATGTTTGGAAAATGATCTTAAAGAAGATATAAAAGTAATAAAATCATCTTCATATGCATCTCATAAAGGATCGAACAAAGCATGTAGGTCTTCCCTGTGTCGTATTTCATTTGACCCATAAGAGGAACCGGAGCTTGGCAGAGCAGCTACTACCTTACCTGTCACACGTGAGCATTTTCCAAGTAGTCAACACAAACCAAGCCCATGACACTGCCTCAGTCAATACAGGCCTTTTCACATTGCAAATTTTCAACACAATCTAAGTGAGGTCATCATTTGACTTATACAAAGAGTATGTGGCTTGAAAATACAAAAAGATTTAAGGCCTTTGTGATGCAGGAAGGAACAAAAGGCCAGTGCGGATGTGAGCTAATCAGATACAAGCAGGTAAAGGCTGAAAAAGCAGGAGTAAAACTCAGGCTCTCTGCTCCGCAGGACCAACATTCTCTTCCAATAGAGTTTTATTCCCCAGAGGAGCAACGACAGACAGCCAGACAGAAAGGCAGGCCGGGATGCAAACATGAGCTCGTGCTTATCGGTTACATACTTTTAAAAAGTCACTAGGTCAAAACAACACACAACAGAGATATCTGTATACCCATGTTCATAGCAGCACAACTAACGATAGCTAAAATATGGAAGTCACCAAAATACCCATCAACAGACCAGTGGATACACAAACTGTGGTACTTATACACAATGGAATACTACGCATCTGTAAGGTCCAACAATGTGGAGGTTTTCACAGGCAAATGGAAGAAACTTGAGAACATCATGCTTAGTGAAGTGAGTCAGAAGCAAAAGGTGAAACACTGAATGGTCTCTCTGATATGAGAGTCCCAGAGCACAACTCCTATGGAACTTAAAATGAAAAACAAAGTGAAACAAGGGGATAGGGAAGGGAGGGTGGGAGGGAGGGTAGGGTAGGGACAAAAGGAGCTTGGGAAAGCCCTTGTCACCTTGACAAGATACATATGTGCATAAAAGGCTCAACTCCATTGTAAACCTTAAATTTTGCAGGTATACATATCAATAAACCAGGAAAAAGTCACTTTGAGCTAGAGGAACAGCACAGCAGTTAAAGCACTTGCATGGGAAGTGAGAGGCCCCATTTTTTCTCCCCCCAATATTTATTAGTATGTGTGTGTGTGTGTGTGTGTGTGTGTGTGTGTGTGTGTGTGTGCGTGCGTGTGCGCAATATACAATGATTATACTGAGCATGAGGGTTTTGTGTACATATGTATCACCACAACATTACAATTCCTTCCTCCCCATTGTTGTCATTGCTGCTTCATCCCTCATCCCCTTAAGTGGTTCCCACTATCACAGCCACTTTGTTCTATAAAATGCTTACATTCTGGGTTTCTAATATTAGAGAAGCCATGTGATAGTTTACCTTCTGAGTTTAATTCATTTTGCTAAACATGATGGTCTCAAGTTGCATCCATTTATCTAAAAACACCTCAAATTTTTCTATCCTTATAGAAGAGCAGTACTCCATTGTGTACATATACCAGAGTTTTTGTATCCATTGGTCTCCTGATGCATACATATTTGGTGTCTTCCTCAGCTTAGATATTGTTAGTTGTGCAGCTATGAGCATGGTTATACATGTATCTCTGTTATATGTTGCTTTTAACTCTTTTGGAAAATTATCCAAAATTAGTATCACTGGCTCAAATGCAATATTTATTTCCAGCCCATTAAGGAATCCTCATATTGCTTTCCATAGTATCAATTATAGTCCCACTAGCAGTGTAAAAGTTTCCAGTTTGTGGTGAAAGAAGCCTTGGGTTTCATCCCCTGCACCACTATAAGCTGGTTGTGGTGGTGCACACCTGTAATCTCAGCATCCCTTAGGCTGAGGCAGGAGGATTGCTGTGAGTTCAAGATCAGTCTGAGCTACACACATAGTGAGTTCAGGACCAGCCTGGAGTATAGCATGAGACCCTGTCTCAAAAACTAACTAGCTAAATAAATAAATAAATAAACAAATAAACAAATAAATCATTCTGCTGGACACCTAGTCTCAGGTCCTGGATGAACTGGATTTCACTCAGCGAGTCCCCAAGTCACTCCCTCACCAGTGAGCCTACCATCTTCCAGTCACTGTCCTACACTAAGACCTAAAGGGACACAAAAGAACCAGAGGACCATTTCCACACACACCCAGAAAGACAGCAGTGGGGTATCCACGAAAGAATTAAAGTCCTTGAGAAAATGGCCAAAACTGTAGAGCAAATGGCAGGTCACATCTTGAGGAAGTACCAGGCTCCTGTGCTTTCAGGCTTTCACCTGGGTGCTGTTAATGGAAATCCCTGGCAAGACGTACCGAGGAGCCTGGACTAGGACTATCATGCAAGGGCCCAGGAATAGTTGTCCATCACCTGGAAGTGGCAGCTGTTCTCAGGTGGCCTGCGCCCCTCTAATCCCTCTCCTTTGAAGATTATGGTAAAGGCTTCATCCTTGGTAGGCACATGGAAATGCTGCAGTCTGGTATTTATGTCCTTCTAACGGAACTGTAGTAGGAGGGAGGTCCTTCAGGATGTGATCTGGTTTGAAGTGGCGGCTTTGAGAATGGCTGATGGGACCAGAATTCTCCCCTTTCACTATGTGAGAACAGTTACATTATACGTTGATTTTAACTCTTTTGGAAAGATACCAAATCTGCGATAACACAGCAAGAAAGCCCCCCTTATGAACTGAAAAGTAATTCCTCTGTGGATTCTGAATCTGAACTTCTCAGCCTCTAGAACTGTGAGAAAGAGATTTCTGTTGTTTATAAATTCCCCAGTTTGTGGTATTTTGTTACAGTAGCTGAAATAGAATAAGACAGGGTAGTGAGAGCCCCTGGTAGCCACAGATTTCTGAAAACTCCCTCATACTTTTTCAAAGACTACAAGAGTCTAAACAAGCCAGAGGCAGAGCTGGAATGGATTCTCGGGTGCCCTCCCCACAAACATGATCACTGAAGGTGAAACTTTGGATGAACATGCTAGGAATCACATTCCCAAGAGACAAGAACAGCTGGCTGATGAGTGAACTTTAGGAAGTATCCAAAGTAAAGCCCAAAGAAAAGCTGGAAAATGAGGCTGGAGGAATAGCACTGCAGTTGGAGTTCTTGCCTAACAAGTGCAAGCCCTGAGTTTGATTCCCCAGTATCATATAAGCCAACTGTGGTGGTGCATGCCTGTAATCCCAGCATTTGGGAGGCTGAGGCAGGAGGATTGCCATAAACTCAAGACCAGCCTGGGCTACATAGTGAATTCAGGAAGAGCCTGGACTACTATATGAGAAAAAAGAAGAAGAAAGAAAGAAAGAAAGAAAGAAAGAAAGAAAGAAAGAAAGAAAGAAAGAAAGAAAGAAAGAAAAGAAAAGAAAGAACAAGCTGAAAACAGAGAAATAAGTCAGGAAGGAAAGAAATAGAAGCAGGGACAAAGGACAAGAGAAATTAAAAGGAGTAGGTCAGACAGTGATGACCAAAAGCTGCCATTGGCTGTGCTGACTGAGCTCTCCAGTGACAACAGGCATGGGGTGATCTGTTGTGGGGATGAAATCCGCAGGCTATGGAGGTGGAGGGGCCCATTTCCTGTACTGCAGGCACAGAGCACACACCATGGAACTCCCATGGAGGAAAAGGCTCTCTTCATGCATTCTGTGTCCAGCGTCCTCCTGCTGCCCACCGTGGACTGGTGGAAAGTTTACGCACTGCCGCAGCGGGACTGTCTGCTTGGCTGAAAGCTAACCTTGGTGTCCTCTGAGTTTTATCCAAGAGAAAAGCACAGCCATTGAAGAACTCCCAAGGCACAGGGAACAGAATTTAAGAATGACAGAAAATCAGGAATCCTTTCCCACCTCGGGCCTCCACAATGCTGTTGATACAACTTGTGGTTGCAAAAGGCGAAAGCTTGGCAGTGGGTGACTAAGTTAATCTTAAATAACAAATATTTTCTGAAAATCAATGTCTATAGAAGACAGAACTAAACGAAATGGCCTCTTCCTTACAGGCACAAATAACTGCATGACAAAAGTAAACTAACACACATACAACAAACAGGATTTTAAAAAGGACCTAAAAAGAGCTTTGTATGATGAAGTTTGGATCATTATGGGGAGGAGACAAAAACAGATTCACCATCTGAATTTTCATTATTGTTTATTTTCTAACTTTTCTACATTAATAAAAATTAGTACTGAGATATGAAAAAATAATCAATAATGTTAATAGTTTTATTTTAAGGGGAAAGCTTAATCGTCAAAAATAAGACAGCCCTGGGCTGAAGTCCCAAGCATGCCCCTACACAATAACTTGAACTCGTACAAGTTCCTTGACACACCCTGGCTGAATTTACTCATGTATAAAGAAAATCAGAGTCTGAAATAAGACTGCTATCGTGGTTCTGATCTGGAGTGCCCCCCAAAAGTCTCTTGTATTTTATTTACTGTTATTGTCTATGGAACCATGTGCTGTTGGTAGATTGGGGCCTACTCTGGAGGGGTGGATTACAGGCCTATAAATTAGGATTAAAGGCATGTAAGTTAGCATTAATGGTGTGTAGTGGCCACACCTTCCACACCTGGATGCAAGAGGGTCTAATCACTGGGCGGAGACCTGGAAGGATATATAAGATGCACCTGCCTTCCTTGAGGACTAGGACTAGTCTCAACTAGTCTCACTTGCCTGCCTGCGCGTGATGTCGTGAGAAGCTGCCTCCACCTCTGCCTCTGCCACGTACTTCGATTGCTGCCGGCCGCCCCTGAATGGATTGTGACCATATGAAACTGGGAGCTAAAATAAACCTTTCCTTTCTTAAATTTGTGGGTGTCAGATATTGAGTACAGCAACGAAAAAGTAACTGAGACAACTACTAAAACCCACAAGTAATTTGTGGGGCTATCCTTAAATTTGATAATCTTACTAAATCCCTAACACTACTACTAAATTATTTTTAAGGATTTTAGGAAGATATGCAGTTGTATCGTGCAGAAAATAAAAGTGGTTCAATTCTAGCATTATGTAACAGTAACTCAAATGAGTTCTTTACCTTCTCGAGTCTCAGGTACTTCATTTATAAAATGGAGATAGCAGTGAAACATACTACATAAGGCCTCTGTGAAAATAATGCACATACAGGGCTATCAATTTACTTGGCACAGAGTAAGTGCTGAATTGATGTTTATATACAATTATAATTATCATCTTAATAAGGCCGGTGTGATTTTCTTCAGACAATTCTGAGGTATAATAGACATGACAAGCTACATGTCTTTTTTTCTATTTTAATTGTACACCTTGGAAGTATACAATATGACACACATGTAGTTGTAGTTAATTTGCAGCCAAGCAAATTAACATATGCATCATCTCACACAGTTACTTTTTTGGGTGGATGTGTAAGGGCACCTTAAATGAATGCTTCTGGTAAACTCCCAGTACACAATACAACATTACTAACTACAAACCTTCCCTGCCCCCCTCTATATATAGACTTACCACTTTACATAAGTGTAACTTTGTACTCTCTGACCTACATTTACCTACACTCGTCCTCCCTCAGAAACTACTGTCCTGTTTCTTCCATGCGTCTGAGACCTCTAGAATGTGAGCTGAACTAAATCTTTCCTTCCTTAAGTCGCAGGTGTCGAGCAGTGTGTCTCAGCAATGAGATATTGACTAAGATATACTTGCACACATTTGTATCACGGTTCCTTCATCTATTCTTCTGTCAACAATCATGCAGAATTTGTGTATTTGTGTGTGTGTGTGTGTGTGTGTGTGTGTGTGTGTGTGTGTGTGGTTTATTTCATTTAGTATAATATCCTCCAGGGTCATCTCCCTTGTTGCATATACTAGGATCTCATTCTTTCTAAATACTGACTGATATTCCACGTTATGGTTTGGATCTGGAATGTCCCCCAAAAGCTTCACATATGTGGAAGGGGACTGGATTGTGGGAGTTAATTGTATGCTATGGATTAATCTATGGGTATCACCCACTGATAAGGGGCAGAATCTGACTAGAAGGGGCAGGTCACTGTAGGGGTGGTAGATCACATAGATCACGTAGGTGGTGGCGGGGGGTGGGGGGGCATACTCTTGCCCCAGCTTCTCCCTAGCTGTCCCTCTCTTATTCTATGTGCAATGTCATGAGCTGCTTTCCTTCACCAGACACTTCCACTGTGTCACCGTTACCAGTCGACCATGGACAGATTGAGACCTCTGAAATATGAGCTAAAATAAGCCTTCCCTCACTCAAATTGCGAGTGCTGAGTACCATGCCCCAGTGATGAGAACGTAATCAAGACATTCTATCACACATTTATATCTCAATTTCTTTATTTGTTCAACTGCCAACAAACATGTTGAGTACATATCTTGGTTACTGTGAAGTGCAGGTAGTGTCATGTGGTACTGATTTCATTTCCTCTGGGTATGTACCCAGAAGTTGAGCTACTAGATCATACAGCAGTTCTATTTTTAATTTTTTGAGAAATTTCCATACGTTTTTTCACAATGACGGTACCAGTTTACAGTCCCATCGACAGCGAACATGGTTCTCTTTCTCCACACCCTCAGCAACACATACCTTCCAACTTTTGGAAGACAGCCATTCTAACAGTTGGGAGCTACTATCACACTGTGATTTTCCTTCTCACCTCACTGATAAGTAGTGATGCTGATCCTGTCTTCATATACTTAGTGATTTTTTTGTCTTTCCCGGAGACCTGTCTATTCAGGTCTTTTGCCTACCCATGGTCAGCTTGTGTGTGAGTGTGTGTGTGTGTGTGTGTGTGTGTGTGCGCGCGCGTGTGAGAGTGTGCCTGTGTGTGTGTGTGTGTGTGTGTTGTTTTACTACAGAATTAATTATATAACTCCTTGGATAGTTTGGATATTAGTTCCTTATCAGAGGCATGGTTTACAAACATTTTCTCTCAATCTGTAGGCTGCTTTTCTATTTTGTTGACTCCGTTGGCTTTTTAGTTTGGTGTAGTATTATCTCTTTATTTTTTCATTTGTTGCCTGAAGTTTTGACATGGCAGCTAAAATATCATTGCCACAGTCATATCAAGAAGCTTGACATGCCTTTATTATCTTTAGATCACTGGTGCTTAAGAGATAGATAGTCTGTCACAAAGTAAAGACTCAGAAACATACCTGTGGGTGAAGAATGAAAAAACAAATGGGCTGATTTCCTGCCCCACCAAGAGCCACATCTCTATGTAAACAAAGTGGCCCGGACCATGACGAAAATATGAAACCTATAGGTATTTAAACTCAATCCAGTGAATTTAAAATTAACTTATTTCAGCAAGTTGCTTGAGTTTATTCTGTGAGGTATAGGAAAAGCCAGAGGCATTTTTGCAGTTTAAAAATGCTCCTGGTTATTATTCATCTTCCAGCAAGGCTACTGTCTTGTTTATCAGGCTGGAAAGAGGCAGAGGGTAGCTTTTATCTCACAGAATCCTGGTAATCATCTTTAAAGGAGAAGCCAATTTAAAAGAAGAAAGCAGGGAGGAAACGAGGGAGGATGGAGAAGGGTAAGACAAAAGAATAAAAATAGAAGATGGAGAAGAGAAAGGGTCTGTCCCCCCTAGAGTCATTCCCTCCCCCTGTGACGTGCATGGACTTGTCAGCCTCTCTAAGCTACTGTTCCAAACAAAGGGCTAGAGAGCAGGAGCTTCCAATTAGTGACCCATCTGGTTAAAATGTTGTCACATGTGGAAGAAGAAAAGATGTATTTGTGAATGCCAACAATGTTATACAAAAGACAAGAACAAAGAATCAGAACATGTAAATTAGTATAAAATTATTTCCAGCTTATGACATGTACAGATGTTTAGTCCGCCACTCTCCAGAGCGCAGCTCATATGTGACTTCCTCAGCGATGTCTTTCTCTTGCCTCAGTGTGAGTTCAGTACTTTGTCGCATGACCTAAGAGCGACCAACAAACTCCCACTAGAAGGTCCAAGAGGTGTCATGAAGAAACTAACTTGACAACTGTTTCAAATCTGTGACCTCTGGCACGAGGGTCACGTTCCCATCTGCCTGTCTGCTCTGGAGTTGCCCAACCCTACACAAGCCTGCCATGAAACAAATAAACAATTCCACGTACACATGTATACTAGATCCCTATTACTCAATGAGTCTGTATTTTGGGATGTGTCAATTCAATAATTTAAAATTAATTTGTAACCTTAGTACCAATACTCTCAAAACTTCTAGAGTCACTGGCAGCCATTTGTAGAGTAATGAACAAGTTGTCACCTGACACATGATCCCAACTGGAGCAGGACAAAACGAATGCATCTGTGCCTCCCGTTTCAATTCTCATACTGTACACAGACATCCTTTTTGTCCCATCTAATGCCACATTTTCACAGTTTTATGCTTTTTTGGTGACTTAACTATTTAAAGTAGTCCCAACATACGGAGCTGTGGACTGTCTAGTGCTCCTCAGTGCCATAAGGCTGCAATGTACAGCTTCGTTCAGGCTCGAGTTGCAGCCTACTGGCCATCGGTTCAGATTATAAATTATCTATATATTAATCAAGGTATCTTTTACCAAGAACAAAATAAGTTATGTACTGATTAGTTAATAAAAATGCTATGACCAAGGGTGTGAGAGAACCTCAGTCTGCACTTCTCCCAGAAACAATGGTTCAGTATTCATTAATTCAGTGTTTTTGATAACTTAATAGAATGCAACTAATGGGGAAAAGGAGAATCAATTGTGACTATTTTGTGCAAATATATCGAGTAAGTTTGCGGACTAGAGGTAGGGCACTTGCCCAGCACATGTGAGACCTTGGGTTCAATACTCAAAATTTAAAGAAAGAGAGAGAGAGAGAGAGAAAGCAGAAAAGAAAAAAAGGTTTATAATGATCTAGGTATTGAGTGACAAGCATTAATGCAGGGGGGATGCACACATCTAGGGCCCTATGCTTCACAGCTCCAGAATGGAGGTTAAAGGTATTTCATTCACATTAGAATTAAGTGATATTAGAATGCTTCCACATTCTAACTCACACACCTTTGCACTTGCTTCAGAACATTTCTGCTCTCCTATTATGTTTCTCAGGTTAAATCGTGGACAGGTTCGGGTGTCAGTATCAAGAGAGACAAAGACTAGAATAGAAAAACAAACGTGTATATAGTATGCATGTTGCATTAGCTTTGTGCCACTGTGAAAAATACCTGACATAAACACCCGAAAGGAGGAAAGGTTTATTTTGGTTGATGGTTTCAGAGGTTTCAGTCCATGGTCAGCTGCATCTACTGCTTTCAGGCCTATTGGCAACACAGAAACTGACATGGTAGAAGGGCACGATGTCAGGTAGGGAGACAGAAAGGGAAAAAGGGAGGGAGGCAGAGAGTCAGCAAGGGAGGGAGGAAGAGAAGGAGAAAGATTAAGAGAAAGGGAGAGAAAGAGGGAGGGGGAAAGCCAGAGAGCCAGCAAGCTGCCTCCTCCTCTGTCTTTGTTCCATCTGGGCTTCCCACCCTCCCACATGCAGGGTAGGTCCTCCTATCAGCTTGCTGCCCTACATGCTAAACCTCTCTGGAAAGACCCTCACACACTCACCTGAAGTTGGCTTTACTAATTTCGTAGGTGTTTCTCAATCCTATCAAGTTAAGAATCAAAAGTATCCATTATGTAGTTACAAATATTTGTATGTACTGATGTACTGATTTTTTTCTTTGATACAAGGTCTTTCTAAGTGCTCAGTCAGGCCACAAACTCGTGATTCTCCTGCTCTCAGGTTTTCAGGTAGCTGAGGTTTCCTGCACCACCACACCTGGCTGACATGCTCTCTTTTAGACTTTTTCTCCATCTCTTTTGGTACCAAGGATTGAACCCAGAACCCTGAGTGCTTCAAGCAAGCACTCTACCACTGAGTTACATCCTCAGCCCCACACTCACTTTTAGTTTAAATGTTTTACATAGATTAAAATGTAAATTACTTGCATTGTACCCAAAAATGGCAAGGAGTGGACAATCACAAAATATGTGTATCCCACTGAGAGATAATTTGTTTTAAAAAGAACTAAATTTAAAGATATTACTGTTGTTAAACTGTTGCATCTGCTTTCCTAGATTTCCCGACCTCTCAGGTCTGTACGGCAGGTAGTAATGTGTATTTATACTTCCCTGACATCTAAGCTGTTTGGAGAGAGCCACTATTAAGCATCTAACTCCTTCAGATAAAAATCCACATTCCTTAGATATTTCTTAATAAAGCTTATAATTAGTTTATTAAAGATGAATGTTGAGAAAAACAAAAAATAAGCTATGTCTGGGAATGGTCCTGTGGACATTGTGATGGTAACTAAAACAATAACACTGTTAATAATTTAGTGTTGGCTGAAAACTGTACAATTGTCAGTGATTTATACAGACTCGATTTGGCACGTGTTGTACCACAGGTGGATATGAGGTCACCAAGAAACCACTTCACAGTTTTCCCAGAAGTACAGAGTCAAAAAGGTCACTTGTGGTAAAAGATCTTTTGGATTAGTCTTTTAAATCAATGCATGAATTAAAGATAATTTACATATAAATAGGCTAATATTCTAGCTTTGAAATTAAATGGATTTTTAAAAGATTTAAGTAACTGCAGAAAAGGTCAGTTAGGCAGTAAGTATACGTAATGTGATTTTTGAAAACTGCTTGTCTTGTTGGTTTATTAATATTTTGTATTCATTGTCAGTGTCATCCCGAAACTGCGTGCATAATTAGCAATGCACCAAAGTCAAAAGAAGGAAAATATACCTCACAAATCAGTGAAGGAAAGACAAGTTTAGCACCTGAGCATAAAAATACTCAAAATTAACCTTTACCCACATATTAACACTTATTAGAGTTAAATATATCACAACATATTTCAAGGAAGTATGGTATGGGTCCAGTGAAATTTATCTTGACTTTCAGCCTTGCTGTTAAATTTGCAAGTCTTCCAAAATCTGCAAGTACCCTACTGGTATCAGACTAGGATCACACTTTTCATCAGCGATCCTGATTCCCTGGTAGGGAATATAAACCTGCAGCTTTCTTGCCCTGTGATGAACCAATGGGGCAGAATGTCTACCACATCAAACCTGATTCCTGCCACCACTACTCTTGTGCAGGTCAGTGTGAATGTGCCTATTGCATGTGAGGACCTGGCTTCAATCCCCGTTACAGCAAAGAAAAAAGAAAAACTGGACTACAAGATGAACACAGGGAATTAAGGACATTTTAGGGCAGTTAGCCTATCCTGCAGATACATGGCATCAAGCATGCATCCAAACATATAGCATGGTATGAATCAAGAGTAAATCCTAACATGTAGACTTAAGTCAACAGCAACATATGAATATTGGCTCGGGATGTAACTCGAGCACTGATGCTCATCCTGGAGGAACTACGTGTGGGAAAGGGGTGGTATGTGGGAATTCTGTGCATTTCCTGCTCAATTCTTCTGTCAATCTCAATTTGTTGTTGAAATCAATATATTTTTAAATGGTAGACCAAATGTAATGTTATGCTTAATGGTATTCCGTTTGAGGGACTGGTTTGCAGAGCCTAGTAAAGAAACAGGCTCTTCAGCTAAAGGCAAAAAAGAAAGAAATGAAAAAGAAGGCATGAAGACCACTGACAGATGTCCACCAAGATACCCGGCTACTACGTCATACACAATGCCCTGAGCTACTGGATAAACAAATAAACATTTAACCACAACTTCCCACCTGACCATGTAAGAACCTATGATGAAGCTAAGCAGATGGTAAGTGAGAGCCCTGGAGGAACCCAACTGCCACGTACTCACCCTGCCAACAATGCACCTGGGCTCCACGAGGATAAGCAATGTCCTTTGGAGTTACTGGTGACACACAGAGCACAGCTCCGGCTCTCAAGAAACTGATGATCTTTCAGTTCAGAGAAAACTAATGTTCGTATCAAACTGTGAAAATGACATAATACACCCTAAGTCACTCCGTACCTAATGAGTGAAAAACCCATTTCATATCTTTGGTCTCATATCAACGAACTGTCACCTCTGAACAACAGCGCGAGGGCCAGTGCAGATGAGAACATTCCCATCACCAGGGAATTCTCATTTTGTAAATCAGCATCTGGCTTTATAAGGCAAAGTGACAGCCACCAAATCTGAGGCCCAGCAGCTACAGTGCCCTTCTTAAAGACATTCTGAGAAAGGAGCCAGAGCAGGGTATCAGCAATGCTTACTTTCTGTCCCCTTCAATTAAAATACAGGCCTCCTTTTAAAATCGAGGTCTCCCCCTCAGCAGTCACTAATGAGTTAATTCCTGAGATTCTCCAGATGGCAGACTGTTCCAAAGGCACCAGGGGCCAGGCTTTCTGCCTTCTCACCAGGGCTGTTGAGAGAAGCTCTGGCAGCAGAAGGATGGCTTCCTGCCCAAGACTCGTCACCCTACTGCTGAAGAAATAAACACCTTAGACGCTGTGTTTCCCTCTAACACTCCAGCCCTGCACTAAGGAGAAAGCAGCCAGACGCTCATGTCAGGGGAAGGGGGTGGGGATTTTATAAAGTCTGTGTGTGTGCGTGTGTGTGTGTATGTTATGCTATAAACTATTTTGCTTATGTGAGAACAAATATCCATGTATTAAATGTAAGGGTACATAAGCGTACATATACACACATACACTCAGGCATGGAGTATGCTCAACGCTATCAACAGCCATTTGAATCCAGAGAAATTTACAGCTGTAGCTGCAGGCACACATTTAGGGTAAAACCTCAGGATTATAAATACCTCAAACATCACCGGAATACATAAACTGCCTGAGGTTGCATAAACATTTGCCCCATACCCTGGCTGGCTTACACTGATGACTTGCAGACCTGTTGCAAATGAGAGACTGGGAGATCAAACATTATTAAAAATGCAAAGAAACTACACCCAAATGACATGCTGTATTTGACAATGAACTCTGGACTCAGAGGCACCACTGCAATCTCCAGCAAAGTGCTTCTTCATAATTCACGGGCCCACTCCTGAGGAATCATACCAGTCTCTCTAAAAGCAGGCAGAATTCCTTTACAGCCATTAGTAATTCCATCTTGAGAGATTCTTTCAATAAAAGGAGATCTTTTTTTGCCTGAAAATTGATGGTTTGTTCTTTACCAAGATGCGCCCCAGGAGTTGTCAGGCACTTGCACAATACATTAGCTATGTGTAGCTGAGTAACAGTCCTCAAGTATACACAGGACAACGAGTCACTGTGCTGCGGCAGGTGGGCTGCCACCCATGACCCAAACCAGAGCAGCACAAGCTGAAGCCGCGCTATAGGCAAAGCCAAACAAGAGAAACACAAGCAGATCCCAGTGACCACGAGACGGGAGGGTGCCCACAGAGGAAGCCACTCCCTTGCCATCTCAGCATCGCGTGGCTACGCTGCGTGTTGTCCTTCACAGACGCGCACACAATGTCTGCAAATTTGTTTTCAGATACTGAAGAGTAGCTCAGCAGCAGAGAGTCTGCCTAGCAGGCGTAAGGCCCTGCCATCAATCCCCAGCCTCAAATAATAAAAATAGTAAAATAAATACTTTACTTTCAAAGATCCATTATTTTGAAGTAAAATGCTCAACTTCATTGTAAACCTTAAATTTTGCACTTATACATATCAATAAAATGGGGGTAAAAGAATATATTTTGGCTTCTAGATATTATAGCCTTGCTTAGATACTCAAGAGGAAGAGAGTGAAGAAGGGAGGGAGGGTGGGAGGAAGAGAGAGAAAGAAAAGAAAAACAGGAGGAGGAGAAGGGATGGGTAGACAGGCAGGTGGGGAGAGGAGATGGAAGGGAAGATGTGAGGAGAAAGGAAGAAAAGGAAAGAAAGATGGACAGATAAATGACAAGGATCAGTGGATACCTTCACTGACTCAAAGGCAGTTTCTTATATTTTCAATGTTTTCACAATCAAAATGTTTCAGAAATGACAAGACTTTAGATTTTCTAACTGGATACACCTCTATGTCTAGTTAAAGATGAATTGATAGTTTACATACTGCTTGTAGCACTTGAGAAGCAGTCTAGGGCAGTAGGTGAGAGCACATTGATTGTGATGTTGATATTAGTACAAATATTAGGCATCATAACATCCTGGGACTACGACTCTTCTTAAGACCTTCCTACTAGGACCTATAGACTCTTCCTTCTTTCCTTCCTTCCTTCCTTCTTTCCTTCTTTCCTTCCTTCTTTCCTTCCTTCCTTCCATCCTTTCTTTCTTTCTTTCTTTCAGTTTCTTTTTCTTTTTTTTCTGGAGCTCAGGGCCCTCTTTGTGCATGCTAGGAAATATTGTACTACTGAGTACCACCCCTGATGCCCCTTTAATAACCTTATCTGAATCCTTCCTAACTTACTTAAATTTTCATAAATGGAATTGACTTATACCTTTCTATATTGTGTTCCCTTTCTCAGGTCTCAGTATCTGTGGTACATTAGCTTTATGAAAACACATTGGCACTTTTTCTCTATCTGCTGTGGACAGTTTTGTTTATTTTTAGAATTCATTGACTATGTAACACACACCCAGAACATCATATTCAAAAGGAGAAAAGAAGCAAAAAAGTATTGACCTCTTTTTTTGTGACTGACAAGTGCCTTTCCTGGAGGGCAATCATTGTTATAAATTTTGTTCTGTCATAGATGTGAAACATGTATGCACAAACACACATACACACACACTCCAATGGTGGCACAACCAACACAATGCTCTGCATCTATTTTTCACTTAATGTAATAGTACTTTGAAAATCATTCCAGAGCCACATACACAACCTTTGCATTCTAATGACTGCAAAGTATTCATTAAGCAGATATAAAATTTTGCCAATTGCCATTTTAAATAGTATTATCATTATCCATTTCTTGAAAGTTCAAAATAATTTGCCTCTGCCTGAGGCTTCTGAAGATATTTGATACTTCCCTCAGATTTTTTCCAAGGCTATTAAAATTTTCCTTTTTTCTTCCTGGGAACTTCGAGTAACATATTTGTTTACCAAAAATTCCGTTGTATAAAGAATTTTATAGCTAACTACAAAAGATCTTGCCAAGGTACTCCTCTGGCTCTCTGAATTTCTTCTTTAGCCATGGTTCCTTCGTCTCTTTTCATTTCCACATGTGTGGTTTTGTTCCACCTACATTTTCTTGATTAGGCTAGTATGTAGACTACTTCATTGGCTCTGCTTCAACAAGAAAGTATGTGAGTTTATTTATGATATTAGGTTTGCATTTAAATTAGAAAACTTAATTTCTGATTTTTGTCTTTCTTATTAGTATCATTACTATTATTATTATTTTGAGAAAGGGTCTTGCTCTGTAGTCCAGGCTGGTCCTGAACACACTGTGTAGCCCAGGTTGGCCTTCAATTCCCACCAATCCCCCTGACTCAGCCTCCCCACTGCTGGGATTTTAGGTGTTCTCTATGACGCTTGGTTTATGTGGTGCTGGGGAATCAGACTCAGGCTAGGCAAGAGCTCTAACTATTGTGCTATTTCTTTAGCCCTTGTTACTCCATGCTTATATGAATTAATAGTTGTTTATCACAGAACTTTGGTTTTGTTTTTTTCTGGGACTGAGTCTTGCTCTGTAGTGCAGGCTAGTCCTGAACTCACTATAGAAGTCAGACTGGCCTCAAAGTCACAGCAATCCCAGGCTTGCATCAGCCAAAATGTCAGGCTAACTGTGCAGTGCTGTGGGACTGAACTCGGGGCTTTGGGCAGGTTAGGCAAACACTCCAGTCACTTAACCATGCCCCAGCCCCTCAAAACTTTTTAAGCATCTAGATTGTAAAATATTGATATAACTATTAAACAATTTCTAACTAATTTCATTATAATCAGGTGATAGACTCGGAGCTCCTAGAAATTTCCTATGATTTCTTTGTAACCTATTAAAACCTTGTACTGCAAAATTTTCCTAACATCCACGAAAAGCAGACCTATTCTGTTGTGTGAGCTGGTGCATTGGCTGGCTGTTTCTGTCTGTGTAGGGTCCATGTTTCATGAAACTGAAGAAAGAGCTTGTGCATGAAGGAGGCAATATACAGAGAAGACAGTTTAGGAAAACTGAGGGTGGGGGACACAACTTCTGCTAGTCAAAAGGGACTTGCTATCTGCCACTAACACTTCCCGTAAGGAGCTTTACCTGAAGAGGGCAGTCATCCCAGGAAGCCGCTTATAAGCTAAGGCTCAGGTGACCCTCCCCTTAAGGTCCTCCTCCTCAGGAAGCTTCTTGCTACTTCACATGTTTTAACCATAAACAGTTTTAGGACGTGGCCCACTTGGAGCACGGATCAGGAGCCTGATTCATCTTGCAGCCCTGTAAATTCTCCCTTATCCCTAACTGCCTATGTGCCACCACCTTCCATCAATAGTCAGGGTCTAAGGTTGGCCATATATTACCTAGTTCAATGTCATCGGTTATTTTGCTTCTGTTTCTGTTTCTCCTTGCATTTCTGTAGCCTGCACATGTTTGGCCCTTGTTGTTGCCCTGATCCCTGCACACTAGAGGGCTTTCATGTCATAAGCATGTCCCTCCTCCCTCAAGGTGACTGGAAACAACAGGACAAGGCCTCGGGAGTTGAGACTGGACACCTGCCTGTGTGCGCACAACCTGACCAGGCTACACCTGGGCAGTGCTGCTCAACCTGTCCTGCTTGGTGTCACTGAAATCAAGGTGATGAGTGAGGTCTGAACATCAGGAAGATGAAAATGGGGTACTGCAGCAAAGATACACACTGCTGGGGGGACATTCTGAGCAATGGAGAGGATTAAGCTAGACAGAAATTCATTCACACCCTGATCACACACCAAGAGTGCAGCAGGTCTTGTGTAAAGAAAGCAGCTTCATTTTTAATTCTTTGGTGAGTGGTCAGTGGTAAGCGGCACTTTTGCCAAGGTCCAGACAGTCTACACTACATGCGGGGCTGCCTCAGCCTCATCTGTGCCACAGCGGGGCAAGGTGTATGTGAACAGAAGCAGCAAGATTTGGCCAGGGCTGAGCAATGGCACAGCAGTTTAAGCACTCGCCTAGCAAGTGCAAAGACCTGAGTTCAATTCTCTAAAATCATATAAAGCCAGATATAACGGCACATGCTGTAGTGCCAGCATTAGGGAGGCTGAGGCAGAAGGATTTCTGTGAGTTCAAAGATATATAGTGAGCTCAAGACCAGCCAGGGTCTCAAAAAAATAAATAAATAAATAAATAAAATAATAAAAAAAAGATGTGTCCACTGGGTCTTAGTTTGCAAACCCCTATGTTAGATCACAATTGTCAACCAATACAATTGGGTAAAATGAAAAGAAATGAAGAAAGAAAGGAAGAAAGGAAGGAAGGAAGGAAGGGAGAGGACCCTTCATTGTAATACTAAAACCATACAATTTCACTGCAGTAAAGATTTAAAAAATTAACATATTCGTTGCTAAGCCTAGTATACACCTGTAATCCTAGCACTCTGGCAGGAGGGTCTCGATCCGGGGAAATTTAGTGGCTCAGCAAGAAGCTGCAACAAAAATAAAAAATAAACATGGGTTGGGAATATTGCTTGGTGCTCAGGCTCTCAGTATCAGGGAAAGAATAACACCATGGAATAAACATACAATTCATAAATTAATTCTGTCTTCAAAAAGTCTCATCCAAAAACCAGCAGCCAAATAACAGAACATGTGAAATAATCATCAAATACAGTGTTCTGACATTTAGCAGATTTTTAAATCAATCAATATACAAGTCATAGCGCTAATATACTCTTAAAAAGTGTCCTTAAATTTTTGGTGCAACCATAGAATAACAAAAATGGACAGATTGATGTAAATATTTAGACAGATGGTAGGTGGTGGGACCTGCAGTTGTACTTCTGCCCTGGGCTCCACAAATCTCAAAATGGGTCTAAATACAGCAGAGATCAAGGGATGAAGTCCCTAATATTTTGAATGACAGTCTAGCCAGTTCTGGAAGTTTATGCTCATTGGCTCTACTCTAAATCAAGTTGGTCATCATTTCTGGCGTGGACTACTATTACAGCACCAGGGCTTCTCCCGCATCCACTCTGCCACCCCCAGCCTGTATTCCATGCAACACAGTAATATTTTCAACACATAAATTGGAAACTATCATTTATCTTCTAAAAGCTCTCCAATTGCTTTCCATCACATCCAGGACAAAAGCGAGTCCTTTGCACAGCACAGGATACCCTCTGCTCTGACCTGCCCTCCAAGATGACTGTCTTCTGCATTCTCTTCTTTGCTCAGTACAATCGCGTCACACTGGCCTTCCTGGTGCTTCTAATATATTGAGATATTTCCTGCCCGAGGACCTTTGCATAAGTCTTCTTTTTTCCTCATCCCACCCCTCTGTGGGGCTTCCTTCCTTCCACCTTTAGGGCTCTGCCTAAGCTTACCCTCTCCAGGAGGACTTCCCAATCCACACACACTAGCATTTGAGGCCCTTGTTATTTTCCATTATTATGTTCTGGTCATTTAGACTGACAGATGTATTACAGGGAAAAAAGCATAATTATATGCACTTATTTCTTGCCTACTGTATTTGCTACACCGCCAGCTCATTCACAGAATGGACATTTCTGTTCTGCTATTTTCAGTGAGGACCAGAATGCCCAGGGTTTGTGCGTGTTCCAGAGATGTGAGGAATGAATGACTGAAACCACATTCCAGGCCTGTGTGATCCTGGCAGCGTGAGCCTTACACTCCCGGGAGAACCCACGATGGTCAGGCTCACTCAGAACCAATCAGTGCCACCTTTCCCTGCCGATTTTGTCCCTTTCAAACTTCAATTCTTTTCACCATCTTTGGTATCTCTCTTAGCCCCAAACGATGGGTTTCTCAATTTCTACATTTGCTTTTTGAATTATTATTCACTTTGTTTTTATTTTTGAGGGTTTACTTTTATTCTTTTATTAACATGTTCTTGTGATACATAATAACAACAATCAACTTAAGAAATTGGTTTATTTACATATCACCTCTTGATCATTTTTACTTCCCTTTCTCTGTCCCATTCCCTGACATTCCCTGCTGCACCCCAAATCCCTTTTTTTTCTCCCCACAAAGCCAATCACTTGCTTTCTTCCATTTCTTTTATATACTTTTTTGGCTTGGTTTTCTCATATTAGAAAAACCATGTGACATCTAAACCATGTCTGCTTCATTTGATAAGCATAATGGCCTCAAGCTGTATCCATTCCTCTATAAATGATTTCAATTTATCTTTCTTTATGATGGAATAGTATTCCATTGTGAAACTAACCCCATCTTTCTTTATCCATTCATTTGTTAATAAATATGTTATCTGCTTCCAAGATTTGATTACTGTAAGTTATGCTGTTATAAAAGTGTTATACATCTATCACCCTGTATGATGACTTTAACTTTTTTGGGAATATACCTACAAGAGGTATGGCTGGGTCAAATAGGATACCTATTTTTAGTTTTCTTAAGGAATGTCCATGCTGCTTTCCACAGCAGACCGAATGTAGAAGGGTTCCTTTTCCCCAGCATCCTCATCAGCATTTGTTGTCTTTTGCATTCTTGATGACAGCCATTCTTACTAGAATTAGATGAGACAACAGTGTTGCTTTGATTTGCATTTCTCTGATAGTTAAAGATGCTAAACTTTTTTTTTTCATATGTTTACTGGCCATTCAAACTTCTTCAGTTGCCTAGATTTTTAGTAGGTCTTTTATTTTGGAGGTTCTAATTTTTTTCAGTTCTTTGTGTATTCTAGATAATAATCCTCTATCTGAGTAATACTTGCAAAATTTTTGTCCCATTCCACTGGTTCTCTCATCATTTTGTTGACTGTTTCCTTTACTGCACAGAAGCTTTCTAATTTGGTGTAATCCCATCTGCTGGTTTTGGTGTTATCTCTTGTGCACTGGGTGTACCACTGAGAAAGTTCTTCCCCATGCCTTTGTCTTCAAGGGTTTTACTTATTTTTTTTCTTCCAACACGTTTAGTGATTCGATTTTAATGTCTAGGTCTTTGATTCACTTTGGTTTGACTTGGTACATTGTGAAAGATGTGGATCTTTTATTTATCTGCATATGGCTAAGAGGCTATCTTTTCTCCAGTGTATGTTTTTGGACCATATGTCAAAGATTAGATTGGTTAAGGTTACTCAGGGTTGTCTCTACATCCTCAGATCTGCTCCATTGACCCATCTGTCTGTTTTTTGTGCCAATATCATGTGGCTTTTTTTTTAAAGTCACCGTTACTTTGTAATATAACTTGATGTCCAGTATTGTGATGCTTCCTGCTTTTGTTTTGCTGTTTAGGATTGTTTCCATATGAATTCTTTGGATTATTTTTTCTAATTCTGTGGAAAATGCAGTTGGTGTTTTGACTGGGACTCTATTGATTCTGTATTTCAGTTTTGGCAGATGGCTTTTTGACAACGTTGGTTCTGCCTGTCCAGAAACAGAGGATGTCTTTCCATTTTCTAATACTACCTTCAATTTCTTTCTTTCTTTTTTTTTTTTGGAATTCTCTCATTTTCAGTGTAGAAGTCCTCTACTTCTTTAGTTAGGTTGATTTCTAGGTATTTAAATTTGTGCGAGGTTACTGTGAATGGGACTGGGGTTTTTTATCTCTTTCTCTGTGTTCTCATTGTTGCTATAGAGGAATGTTATTGATTTTTGTGTATTGATTTTCTATCTAGCAACTTGGCTGAATTTCAAGGCAATTAGAAGTGAAAAGGGTGAAATCACAACAGACACTGTCAAAATCCAGAGGATTATAAGAAACTATTTTGAAAACTTACATTCCAATAAATTCAAGAACCAAGAAGAAATAGATAAATTTCCAGACACATATGAGATACCAATATTGAACCAAAAAGATACAAAAACCCTGAGCAGAACAATAAGCAGGGATGAAACTGAGGCAGTAATAAAGTGTATATTTACAAAGAAAAGCCCAGGAACTGATGATTCACCACATAATTTTATCAGAACTTTAGGGAAGAGTTAGAACCAATGTTTCTCAAACTTAGCCATTAAATTGAAAGAGAAGGAACACTACCACACTCCTTCCTAGAAGCTACCATCACCTTGGTCCCAAAACTAGATAAAGAACTAATAAAGAAAGGAAACTACTGGCCATTTTCCTTAATGAATACAGATGCAAAAATCCTTAATAAGATATTGGAAAACAGAATGCAACAAATTTTTAAAAAGATCATATACCAACTTTCTTCATCTGTGAGAAGCAAGGATGGTTCAACATACATAAATCAATTAATGTAATACACCATATAAACACAATTAAAGACAAAAAATCACATGATCATCTCAATAGATGCAGAAAAAAGTCTCTGACAAAATACAAGAGCCTTTTATGATAAAACTCTGATGAAAATGGTACAGAAGGATCTTATCTTAAGTTGCTACAAGTCATTTATGACAACCTTACTGCCAACATCATCCTAAATGGGGGAAAAGCTGAAAGTGTTTCCCCTCAAATCAGGAGCAAGAACAGGATACCCGCTCCGATTGTCCTTGTTCAACCCAGTGCTTGAAACCTTAGTCAGAGCAACCAGGTAAGGGAACAGAATAAAGGGAATATAAGTAGGAAAGAAAGAAGCCAAACTATCCTCATTCTAACATGACATGATCCTTCACAGACAGAACCCCAAAAATTACACAAAAAGACCCTTAGAACTAAATTATTCACCTGAATATATAATCACGTAGTACTTAGTTTTCCTAAATGTAACTTCTCACAAAAGGACATGTAGTAAAAACACTATATACTAAATCCAACCAGCAACACAGACTGCATAGAGTGGAACAGCTAATAATGATAATAATAATTATTACCATTCACTGTCTCAGTCCAAGTCCCCTGCCAATATATCCACATCCTACTCTGGAAAGCAGAGCCAAAGCAAAGACTTACAAGCAGTTTGCTTATTTTGAGAAAGAATCTCATATATAGCATTGAGGGACTGCAAGCTTTTCTCATCTGTTTTCTCTGCCATTGTCCTCTGTCATTTGTCATAAAGCTGGCTAAAAGCCACAGACACTACCCAAGTAAGAGCCTAGACATCAGGCTGCCTTGAGATTTCCTCCACAAGATGCAGCAGTCCATCACCCTTAATATCATTCTCAGGCACAGTCCCTGGACAAGGGCAAAACACCAACAAACTTTCTAGACCTCTTGTCAATATAGTACTCCTTCCCATGTGAAACATCTTGAGCCTGATTTTTCCAATCCACACTTCTATCAGCATTCTAATCTCCTGAGCTCTGACCAAAATCTCAGCTCAGAGCACTCCAAGGCTTCTCCAGCCGGCATGCTCAAACCTTTCCAAATACCGCCTGCAAACCAGTTCCAAAAGGGTCCAAACCACATGGTCAGTAAAGTCACAGCAACAACCCTGCTCTTCTGGTACTAATTTGTGTCTCAGTTACTTTTTGTTGCTGTGACTTAATACCAACATCCACAAATTTAGGAGAGGAAAGGTTTATTTTGGTTCAGTTTCAGAAGAACAGTCTACTCAGGGGCAGCCGGCAACAGTGGAAGTACAAGGCAGAGACAAATTGGACTTGATGGGACTTGGCGGGACTTGGCTTCCTGTTTGTTTTGTAATGTCTTGAGGAGCTGCCTCCACTTCTGCGTATGCCATATACGTCCACTGTTGCCAGCTACCCTGAATGGACTGTGAACTTCTGATACTGTGAGCTAAGATAAACCTTTCCTCCCTAAAATTGTGGACATCAGGTATTGAATCACAGCAATGAAAAAGTAACTAAGACAGAGGGTATATGAAATCAGGATCTGTGGAGACTTGAGATGGGCATTCTTGTCCATTCATCATTGATCCTGCAAATAACCCCAACACAAACTCATTGGTTCACCAAAATGGGTTTTTGTGCAACCATTACTTTGGTCTGTAACTGAAGAACTGACCTTCAGTACGAGACTGTGAGGAAGGAAAGGGTACAAAAAGATGAACAACACATGGCCCTGTTGGACGTCAGCCTCATCTTGGTGGCATAATGGGCTCTAAAGTGACACCACAGAGTCGTCTCCTTTGTCATTTGTACTTGTTTACTGGCTTTTGCTTGGCTTTGGCCAGGTGTAAGGAAGGCACTCAGCTATTTCTAGAAAAGGTGGCTTCCCTCAATACAGTAACTACTCCTGAGATGGGTTTAGCTGAGAGCATCTAGTGTAGGAGTGTTCCCATTGAGCAGAGGTAATCTTGGTGAGATATATCATCCTTCACAGAACGAAATGCAATGCAAGAATGAATTTTCGCTGAGGCCGGAGGTACAGGAGTGTAATCCCAGCAAGGCAGAGGCAGGATGATCAGGATGATTGTTAGCTCCAGCCCAGCCAGGGCAAGCTAGTGATATAGTAAGACTCTGTCTTAAAAATAAAAAAATAAAAAAGTGGGCTTCATATATCTCAGTGTGAAAGCTATGGGTTCCATCTTTAATACCACACACACACACACACACACACACACACACACACACACACACACGGTGATCTCAAGGTGATCGCAACTATTAGTAGCTAGGGCTCAGCTATGGAATCTTTTAAGGAAAGTTTCATGCTTCAGATGTGTACGTACAATGTGCTTCCAAATTATTTGCTCAAAGCACACAAGAGATGGCCATTAAGTTGCCACCTCTGTCCCAACTGATGTTCCATGATGCATGAATTCTCTTGCACTTCTAGGCTGTCAGACCTCTCCTTCCTTCCAGAGTGTTACAGAAGCCCTTAGACTGAAAATGAGCAAAATGAGGGCACTCAATGCAATTCAGACAAGAGGCTTTGGGTCACATTGCCCTAAAATTGTTTCCACAATAATGTCCAGAGATAAGAGTGAAGTAAAAGGATAGGAGAAAGGCCACAAAGACTGTCCAATATGTTATTAGCTTCCTCAGATCTTTGGAGACTGTAACTAGTATATCCTACCCCTGTCAGGAATTTTCAGAAGACTGCAGGGCCTTCTCATGGGCCTCTCATGTGTCTTGTTGTCCTTCTTCATATGTACTTTCAATCAATTTCAGATCACATGGCCTTACAGACTTAGAGTAGGCAAAGAGAAGTATAAATTAATTTATCAATCTCATGGCATTATTGGGCTGTCTGTACTTCCTTAAGGTCACAGGTCCTATAGGTATTATTTCATTCTTTGGCAATGATTATACATGAAAGATACTATTATAAAATCAGAAGTCTATCATAAGAGCCTGTGACCCTACTACGGTGGCAATGATCTTATTGTACAATCATCAAAAGGTGGTCTCTGGACTTATTTTCAATAGTACACAGTGATTTTTTTCCTCCAATAAATCAAACAAAAACAGTAAGTTCCCACATCGGAACAAATTTACAAAAGAGCACATTTCCTCTAATTCACAAAGTCATTAACAAGTATTGTTCGTGAGGGGTTGGAAATGCATAATATTCGACCTCCCTGTTTAACAGAGCCCAGCGAGGACTCAACTGCACAGTTCATTATTGTCATTGTGAGAGAATTTCGGCCAACAAGTTACAGTCAGGTTACTATCATTCAATCATGTAGCTAATAGAAATAATTTCATGGTAATTGGCGTATTCTAGACAAGAGAAGATCATAAATGGCTGTGGAATTATTAATGATTTGAGCTGACTTTCATGGTAAAAATGACAATGTATTAGTTCACCAGATGCTGGATCAAGCCATGGCCATTAACAGGAGGGTGTTCTCAGAACATTTTCAGAACAAATACCAGCTGGTTTATTTTGGTCTATTTTCAGCTTGCAGACATAATCACAAGCATCCCAAATCAGATTCACTGCAACGCTGTCAGCTTCATCATAAATTAAAGGCTCCATGGGCTCATTATTGGTTCTCATTCGTAAAAGCAACACATTGTCCTGGCGAGACCCAAAATATTAAATGAGCATTTAAAGAAACGGCAAAAGGCACTGCCATGAAAAAATAAAATCCTCATAAAACTATTTACAGTACTCAAGTACTCAAAGTCTTCTTCCTCCTCCATTCTTTCTCAACATCAGTGGAAAACACAAATTCCTGTCCTGTCAGGAAAGCTTTCAGACTGAGTCCCTTAGGAATGGAGTGCCAGTTTATTAGTAAACTTAATATGCTTCCTTCAGAAGAACAGAGGTTTCTGCATCAAACAAACAGGTTAAAAACAAAAAGAACAACCTTATTCTGGGAAATTTAAAATACACCACATTAGTAACCAGGACAACTCAGACTTTTCTGTGATTTACTACACAGATTCATCCATAGGAGGAAAGGAAGAAAGTCTTCTACCTCTCCCGAATGTTCAGGACAAATGCAAGACTTACTTAAATCCCTTTTCTGTCTTGCCTACTTACAAGGCTCGTTCCTCAACACCTCACAATCCTATCTGGAGACAACAGGATGCTTGCAAAACAAAATTGAAATAAGAAAACAGGCACACTCCTGTTTTCAACTGTTGACTGTCACAGTTGCCATTCCTCCTGGTCAGATTAAACACCTGGAAAGAGTGAGAAAACAATTCTCTCAATTAGCACTTCTCGAGCAAAGTACTGATTTTCCACCATCAAAACTATGGTGGGTGGCATTACTCTTAATTGGAAAAAGTGCCATGTAGAAGCATCCAAGGCCTCAGTCTGGGAACTATATTCCATTACTTATAGCTGGGTATTTGACATGACTCCTCCGAACATGGCCTGTATGTACAGTAACTGTTAATTAGCACACTTGTAGCCAGCCGCCACCAAAAACAGGATGGCATTCTTAGATCATGATTAGGGGTTTTGTGAGAATTTTGGGGTGAGGGGACACTTTCTCACTAAAGACTCTTCCGCCCCATTCACGTTCATTCAGCTCTTTCTGGGCCAACTTAAAAGCTGCAGTGATAATCCCCTAAGTATGACTGGGAAGAGTATAAAAGCTGCAGTGTATCAGCAATTGGATGAGGAAGCCTTTTATGTAAAAGTCACTGAATGGGTGGCCCAGGGCAGCGTGAGTGGGAAAAGAGAGGGGCAGATTTTTCTTTCTAAGGTGGGGCCAGGCGGGATGCCACGGCGAGCTCAGTTTCCTTTGACCATCCCGCTGGCTGCGCAGTCCCTGCCCCATGTTTCACCTTGTTCCTCCGTGCCCACGCACGCCTGGCTGCCATTTTGATCTCAAAGGGGGAGGGAGGAGCAATGTGACTTTTGGTAAGAACCCGGTTTCTTGCTGAATGCCAACTCAGCCAGCTGGCACCGAACAGGCCAAGCCTTCTTCAGGAGGGGTTAGCAAAACTCAAATTAGCATGCACCATTTTAAAAACTTGCTTTTATTTAAAGACTAATTCATGACAAACAGTGGCTCCTGCACTAAAGTCTGGCGTCCCAGGGCCTGGCACCCAACCAAACACATGCAACTAATTGCCACCCTCAGATGACACGCAACTAACAAGCTCCATTTTGAGGCAGCAGATTCACTAAGAATGTAGTCCCGGAAGGCAGAGGAGGCAGAAAAGCCCCTTTCATTCCTCTGTCCTGGCCAGCCATGGCAGCAGAGTGCCTGAAAAACGCTTTTGTTTCCCTACACCAACAATTTATCTCCATGGAGGCTGCAAACATGGCTGACTTGGAAGAAGGTGGTCAAGGGCAAGGCGAGACTCTCATGGCCGTTGAACGCAGGATGTGCCTTTCTCTTTGCTCAAGGAAATTCACAAAATCACCCACTTTCCAATTCCACATCTTGCTCCATTTGCAAATCTGTCAGCTCCCTTATTCCCCATGCTTTGGCCTAATGGTCAGGCCATTTTTATAGAAGCAAGGAGTCTGGAGGGAGAAGCCTAAGCTCCAATCCCACCTTACCATTTCTATACAGTTGGTAAGGTATTTAACCCATGTATGCCTGGGTTTCCACATCACTGAAGTGGGAATGATACAATCCCCTACTTTATAAGGTGATTATTACAGGAACAGTCAAGGTAATGATGAACAAAGAAAACAACCAGGCACGTTATCACCCTTTATAAAGAAAACCTCTGAATCTGAGCTTAGCCTTATGAAATAAAACGTATTTTGCATAGTCTGTATCTCAAAGTTTACCTTCCTGCAAACTTCCCAGGGATTCGATCTCTAGGAATTTGGTTCACTGTTTTTTCTCCCTCTTTAACTGTCCTCCCCCCATTGCCCAGCACAATCCCACCTATATTAGTGATCTTTCTGTCTCTTAACAAAACACCTGACATACCCAAAATAAAGGGAGGAAGGTTTATTTTTGGCTCATAGTTTCAAGGGTTCCAGTCCATGGACAGTTGGCTCTAAGGCACAAACATCGTGGCAGAATCATGTGGCAGAAGAAAACTACTCAACTTACTGCACCCAGAAGCAGAGAGCAGGCGAACAGTCTGAGAAGAAAGGACCAGGGCCTAGATACAGCCCCCAAGGACACAATCCCACTACCCACCCAGAGACAACCAACAAATGTGCCTTACTTATCTCCTAACCACCTCACAAGCTAATCAAACTGACAAATTTACCTTCCAAATCCTTACTTTGATGTCAACTCCTTCTTCTGTGGCCTTTTCACAAGCAACAGGGCTTTGTGTGCATATTTAATCTTTTCTCCAAGAGTGATAGATCTTTCAAAATACAAGCTATAAGTAACTGGCACATAGTAGGTACTAAATGAATGCTTGATGAATGAGTATATAGTTGAGTGAAAAATATACTATACTTATGCTGAGCATTACTTACATGGGATGGAGAAAAGAATAATTCCATCAGGACTTTCACGGTAGCTTTGGTCTAAACTAAGAATTCTAGTTAATGTGTCATCAAATATACCCTCATAAATTCAACCCAGCAAAAAAGTTACCAATAAGTATTTTAGTTTAAAATACCATATCAAAATACCACATATTGGACAGCTTAAAAATAGAAGTTTATTTCCCACAGTTCTGGAGGCTAAGAGGCCAAGAACTTGGCTTCTCGTAAGGCCTGCAAACTCCTTGGCAATACGTCAATAGATTCAATACATTCTCAGAGGCCCAAGATAGGTGCCTTCTTGTTCCTCGTGTCTTCCCCTGACCTTTTTTCTGTGTATATATGTGTCCCTGCTACCCCTTCCTCTTCTCACAGATGCACCAGTCTTATGGGATTAAGGCCCCAATCTGATAAGTGTCCTTTAAACCAATTACCTTTTGAAGGGTCTTATCTCTAAAACGCAGCCATGTGGTGTAAGGTTAGGGCTTCAATTTGTGTTATTGAGAGACACAATTTCAGGGTGTAACTATAACAAATGCAAGTGGAAAAGATTAATACTTAAAGTGTGACTATTCAGGAAGTTTCTCAGTTCCCTAGGAAAAAGAAAAGCATGTGTAAACTTTTGCTTCTTGAGGTGAAAGCTCACATATGGATCCTCACAATGTTAGCAAAGCAGATCTGTCACTCAAAAGGAAACTATTTTATGTAGATGAGAAACCAAGCTGGTGTTGCATGCAAGGCATTTTGGCAAGAAGCTCAGCCACTTCTCTCTTAAAGACAAGAGAACATCAGCTGTCACTGCAGCAGCCACAACACAGGCTCTGACTAAAACCACGGCTTCTCCTAAAACAAAAGAAAACGTTCGGCCGAATCCCTGCGCATTTTCTAGGATGAGGCCCACTTCTGTCCTGGGATACAATCCGTCTGAGTCTTTCTGAAAATAGACATAGATTGTCAGGCAGCCTGGGACACCTGAACCAGTCTCTCCCGACAGCACTCCTTTCTTAGTTACTTCTTAATTCTGATGGCTGTCAGCAGTAGACATCATTTGTACTTGATAGTTTGACTTTCTCATATTGTCTTAAATTAGGAATTCCCATTAGGCACACCTCACATCAATCCTGTATGCTAATAGCTCCCATGGTATTTGTTCACACCCCTTCCTTAGGACACTTAGCAACTTCTACCTTGTAGAAGGATGATTTACTTGTACCACCGCCAGCTTTTTAAGCTACTTAAGGTTAAGATTGTGTAGGATCCCTTTTTTTATTGTGTCCAGGGCACAGCAATGCAGCACACACAGCAGAGTGGGTCACGTGAAAGTGTGCTGCAGCTGTAGTTCAGACACTTTGCTGGGAAAGTGACACAATGCTAAGGGACTTGCACCAACGAGGGGAGGCTGACATCTTAGAGAATTACGATCAAACACCACCCTCCCTTTTTAATCCAAAGCTTCTAACCACCTGACTCAGAGACATTCCACACCTCCACCATGACTTACAAATTTGTTTGAAATAATAGAGAGGAAAATGAGAGGCTATTAGCTCCACTCTGTTCTCCAGTCAATCACGGTTCTCAATTATTAATCTCTTGAAGTATTGCCAAGAAGTTTGCAGGCCTCTCTCCAAAAGTATGAAGTAGTCATTTCCAAGGGAACAATTAACCACTTTATTCATCTAGAAGGTTTATAATTTAAAGAAAACTGATTCCCGTGGAATTATCCCCCTGCCCGCCCCCGATGGACACTGGGAAGTGAGTGAGGTCTGCATGAACCTTGAAGGTAACGTCTCATCGCTTGCTTATTAATGACTTGGAGTTACAGAATCCTAAGCACAAAAGAGACTCATGGTAGTGTTCCCTGACTTACTTCCGGAAACACTTGAAACACTGTCTCTAATAACAGGACACTTCTGGTGTTCACTGATGATGACAAGAACAAGGGAGAGACTGTCATCTCCCGGTACCTCCCCATGGAGACTGGTGAAGTACAGCAATGGCCTCTGCTGCTGTACTCTAGAAGCGTAGTCAAAACAGAAGGAAGAGACAAAGGAAAGGAACAAAGAAGCTTTTGCAAAAGAAACAAACAAGATTTCTCAGCACCACATAAGCCAGGTGTGGTATGCATGCCTACAATCCCAGCACTTGGGAGGCTGAAGTAGGATTGCTGTGAGTTCAAATCAAGCCTGGGCTTGCACAGTGAGTTCAGGACCAGCCTGGACTACATAGTGACACCCTGTATTAAAAAAAAAAGAAAAAAAGAAAGAAGGAAGGAAAGAAAGAAAGAAAGAAAGAAAGAAAGAAAGAAAGAAAAAGGAAAGAGAGAAACACCTTAATAAAATATTGCTAAACATTTCACCTGACACTGGGAACTCATATGCAATCAGACACAAAGTGTAAATATGGAACAGACTATTTAGAAATGAGGGCTGGGGGCCTAATGGTTAGGGTGCTTGCCTAACAAGAGCAAGGACCTGTGTTCAATTCCTCATCATAGTGCCACAGCCTATAACCTAAGCACTGGGGAGGCAGAGGCAGGAGGATTACAATGAGTTCAAAGCCAGCCTAAGCTACATAGTAAGTTCAAGACCAGCCTGGACTACAGAATGAGAGCCTGAATCAAAATAAATAAATAATAAAATAAATATGATACATTTAGCTCTGATCGTCAACTGACCTCAGAGACTCAATTCCCAGAGGCGTCCACTTACTCTACTTCTGCATGCACTGTAACTGTGGAGGGACTCTTTTTTGAACACAAGATATAGCGTGCACTGTGCCTTGTTACTCACATTTGATATTCATTAATAGTTCCAACTTTTATGTTAAGCAATGAAATTTTCAAGGTAGTGTGATATATGGCTAAAATATTTTTTCTTTTATCCTTTGAGTATTTTTTAGAAGGAGAATGCACAGTAATGTTAAGTTTAATTTAAACTGTACCTTTTGAAGGTTGTTTTGAATATATTTTGCCAACCTTCTTGAAATGAATGGAGCTAGGGCAACTAAATATCCTTTAATTTGAGGTATACAACCTGGAGATACTTATGCAACCCTCCTGGGATTTAGCCTTGTTTTCTTTGAGAAGTTCAACCTCGTATTACATCAGAGAACACTGAAGAATTTTCTTAAGTGAAATGTTTGAAAATTATGTGCTTTTGAAATTAAGTGCTTACATATAATTTGGTTAATTTAATTTTAAAGTCACCTAACTTTCTCAGTAATCATCATGCATTTTCAGAAATTTTCAAGAAATGAGTAACTTACAAAATGTTTGTAAAAGTAGACTTTTAAGAGTTATTAGATTTAGTAACTTACAGTAATAGTGTGAATTCCTATTTTGCCAACAATTTATTAAATTTCTAATTGTTCTGATTATGCAATTTCCCCATATAGTAAAACCAAAATATTTTTTCTTCCTCATTTAGCTCTCAGTATTTCAGCAGAGACTTCAACAATGCATTGACTATAGTCTTTTAGGCTATAATACCTAAAAGCTAAAGAGATCATAAAATACGTGTGTTTCCCGGGTCTTATGTGGCACTAGATTTGGGGGCAGCTGTCCTCAAATAAAGTTGATGATATTATAACTATGCATGATTCCAGTCAGACCCCCCCCAAAAAAATGTGCCAAAATCTCTAGTGAAAAAACATCCTGCCCTGAATTTATGTGATTTTTCATCTGTTCCTAAAGTTTCATCGAACCCACATTACCAAGGTCATCTTCTTTCTTCAGCAAATTCTCAAAGCTTTGTACATAAGAATTATCTAGAGCACAGATGTCCAATCTTTGGGCCGCCTGGGCTACACTGAGGGAAAGAAATTGTCTTAAGTGGCATATAAAGTACAAGCTATATTTAATGAATATAAGTAACAAACCTTTCTATATTTTTATATCCCAACATTATTTTACAAAACAATCCAACAAGCCCAAGTTTAATCATTACAGAAGAAATTTTACATGTCCACTTGATAATGACCAACGCCTGTGCATTGTCACAAGCACAGTGATGTAGGTAGACTGAAACATTATAATCGGTAATCACTGTATTTCCTCGCCAAGTCACACAAGTGCATGTGACTTTGGATAAATGCGGGTTTTGATTCAACTGACTGTGTTCAGAGGGCACAGGAGACAGTGCTGTGCTGTGTGCTCCTCGCAAGCACTTTACTGTCATCTACACAGTCCGCCAATGACTACCGTACAATTGAGTCATCAAAAATGTCACTTAAAATCACATTATAATGTGAAAAGTTTACAATTTCGAGAGGCTCTGTTACTAGTTGTGCAGGGCCATATGTTGTCCACAGGCTCAGGTTCAGACAACCCTGGCTGAGAGCTCCTGCTAAAAACAGATTCCCAGGCCCTGCCCCCAAAGAACCTTAGGTAATAGACCTAGGTAGAGCCCAGAACAGTTTGTAACCTGCTGGGAAGGATGGTGCAATGGGAGTGAACTGATAACTGCGTAGAGAAGAGTCCTCACTTGAGGTACAGGATGGCTGGGGTGCAGTCGGATCCATCTCTCTTAACCCTGGCTCATATGAGAATTACCCAGAGAGCATTTAAAAGCACTGATACCTACAAAAGTTCACATCTGTCTGGTCTGGGGTGGAGCCTAGGCATTGATGTTTTTTAAAAGCTACCATACAAATTGAGAAACATCAGCAGTCTAGGGGCAGCAGCTGTCAAATAGGATTAGCCCATCCACTGAGGTGATGCTAAGCCCTACACCTGCAAGAAGGGGTGACCACCAGAAGAGAATATCAGCAGGAAGACAAACCCCCCTTGATATCTTGATTCCCAGTTTGTTTTCAGCCCCACAACACCCAAATTGGCCTTATGCTTCGAGCACAAATAGAAAAAAAAAAAAATTGAGCCCTTTCTCTTGGTTTTTATCTGCTGGCGGAATGATTCAGTAGCTCTATTATAAAAGCAACTCCATTATAATTACAGTGTTTGAATTATAAACAAAACAAGAAAAACACAGAAGGAATAGTCCTTTAATCAAAACTGTAAAATAGGACAATTTCTACCTGCAGTTAAAAGAAAATTGTGAAATATGAAGAGGAAACTCTCCAGCCCTTTGGCTCACGCCTCTTCCTTTCCCTGAAGAGGCCCACTGCACATTTTTTCAATTAAGCAGTTTGACAACCTGAAGAAACCCACAGCACATGATTTAATGAGCATATACTGCACGCACGGCAACCTGCAGGCTGACAGTTGGCTCATTTCTAACTGACAACAGAGCTCTACACATTAATAGAAAGGTTTTCTGGGTCTTTTATAGGGGAAAAAAAGCTTTGTAATTGAGGAACACTCCAACTTGCTGTCATGAAGGTCCTGGGTAAACCTTAACTTTTTGTCACTCTCCAAGTCCTCCAGTCTTGACAAAGAAGTTTTTATTTATTTATTTATTTTAAAACAAAGCGCAAATACAAAATGCAGATACCTAATAGTTCTCTGATATTGCCAGGAATTCTATGGGATATAGATCCGTACAATGTTCGCCTAGTACATCAGGGTTCTGTGGCCCTCTAAGCCATGATCTATTAGTGATTTCACAGAGTGTGAATTGCAACCTACAGGTCCCAACTCTTCATTACAACCATTTTAGAAACTGGAATTAGTCTTAGAAATAATGCCCAAGTAATTATATTATTCAATATTTTAGAAACATTTTAGTGTTTTAGAAACAAGGTCATTGTATGAGAGAGAAGCAGGGATTCAAATCCTGATGACAGCATTTGTATGTGGCTCTGGTCAAATTATATGTGTCCCAAGACTCAGTTGTGTAATTTATAAAACATAAATAATCGCATCTACTATGTGTGAAGAAGATGATAGAAATCTTTCCATTGTAACTACCAAGAAAGAGGAAATTAAAAAATAATCAGCTGACCCACAGAAATTAGATTTTTTACAAATTACTCACAGTCTTATTCTCCTGAGATTTCTACCATGAGCCTGCATTGGGTTTATAAAAGAAGAAAAGCAGTAATCTAAAATTTATACAAAATATAGCTTCCCTTTATATTGTTACTTTCATTTTATAATATCTCAGAAATGAGAAGGAATCATGGAGACTGTGGAAAGAATTTCTGACATTTGTAGCTTTTCTAATAGCAAGCCCATGAAACTTCATGTTTTCCTGTCTATTACTTCTTCTGGAACATTCAGCAATTTTCATATTCAATGTGTATTTTCAACTCTATTAATTAGAATTAGTGATTAGCTAAATTTACATTATGATGGAGTTCTGTATTTCCAACAAACACATTTATAGTGGGAGTTTAGAGATAGTGGGCACCTTCTCCAGGTTTCTGAGTTGACTGTGACAAGGGACAGGGCAGCATGTGTGGATTTGTGTCCCTCTGGAATGGAATTTTACAACTGGATGAAGTTTGGAGGACTAAGTAATTTCTGTGTGATGTTTAATGGTCTACTGACTTCCTGCATCTATTTCTTCTTGGCAAGATGCAATGATTTTGAATCATTTTTAATTACATTATATTTTATTTATCTATTGATTTTTTCCATGATTGTTTTGGGGATTAAAATATCCATTCTTGGTCCTTCCCAATCTTCTCTGACCTGATTTCATACTACCTCATTCAAAATTTGGGAACCCTGCAGCTATGTAAGTCCATTTACGGTCTCTCATTGTCTATGTTAACGTGGATTGTACTTATACACATTACATTACAAATACCATAGTGTGACATAACAATTTTCACTTCAACACATTCTATATGTTTTAGATATTTTAAGAAAAAAAAATCAGACTTTTATATTCACAATTTCTAATAATTTTTATTCCCTCTTGAAGATTTAAAATTCTACCTGCCAGTATCTCACTTTAGTTCAAACAATCTCCTGTAGCATTTCTCGCCATGCACATCTGCTGGCAATAAACTCTCTTCAGTTTTTTCTTCTCTAAAAATGTCCTTAATTTGTCTTAATTCTCAAAGAACATCTTTACATCTTTAAGTTCTAAGCTTTGTTCTTGCCCTTCCCCTGAACTTTACAAATATTGTTAATTTTTTCTGGCCTTCATGACTCCAAATGAGACAAGTCAATTGCCCTCCCAAAGGTATTTTGCCATTTTTCTCTCAAAATGTCTCCTTAGTTTTAGTGCTTAGCACTTTGAATAGAAAGTGCCAAGTCACAGTTCTCTTCAAATTTTATCCCATTTAAGGTTTGCTGAGTTTCTTGATCTTGGACATTTATATATTTCACAAAATTTGAAATTTTGGGCCATTATTACTTCAATATATTTAAAAAATTATACTCTATCTCTTGTCTTTACAAGACTTCAATTCCATGTATGACAGACATTTTTATTTTTGGCATACATGTCCCTGAAGTTTCTATTCTTTTCTCTCTCTCCCTTATGTTGAATTGCTTAAATCTTTTTCTTTTGTCTTTTCTTTTTGTGATTCAGAAAGAGCTTTTCAATGGACCCATCTTCAGCTCCACTGATACTTTCTGTGGTTACCTCCAATTGCTATAAGTCCATGCAGTTAATTTTTAATTCAAATACTATGATTTTCAGTTTCAGAATTTCTGTTTGGTTCTTCTGTTGCACTTTCTATTTGCTGTCTTCTCATTCGTTATCAGTCCATTTTCCTGTTCTTCAAGGAGCACGGCTATAGAAGCTATGTTAAAATGGTTTTCCATTTCTACCTACATGTGGGTATTCTCGGAACCAGGTCAGATAACTGCCTTATCACCTCAAAATTGGTTACATTTTCTTGGCTCTTCTATGTCAGGTAAACATATAAACATCATGGTGTGAGAAGCCTGAGTTCTGTCCAAGTTCTCTGGAAAGTACTGATTTACTTGTAGCAAGTAGATAATTTAGTTATACTCAAATGAAAGCAATCTCTCAGGTGGCAGTTCATATCTCAGGCAAATTCTTTCATTGTCAGTTGTACCAACTTGTGTGTGCCCCTTGTAGGCATTGTTCAGGCACTAGCCAGAAACTGGGACAGTATCTGGACACAAGCATTTTAACAAGTTTATTACTTTGTTTCTGCCTGCTTCTCTGCTGCTCCTTGTTTCTGTTTCTGACACTTCCAAGACTCTAGACTCATTTTTCTTTGGCTGTCACTGGCTTGAACTCTGCTGGTAGGGTCTTAACACATAAAAGACTATAGGTTTTATATTTGAGGATAGCCACCCAAAGAGACATTATCTTCAGCCTGCCCTCATACCAAAAATTCTAAAACAGAAACTCACTCTGTGCTGGCTCATACATGAAAATTTTGAATTTCAACTCTCATAATGAATCTCAAACGTCAGGTCCAGGAGAGCTTATGTAGCCACAGAAGAAAATGGAAACAAACAAAAATCATTTAGGAAACACTCTTTTGTATTTCCTAAATTCTCCCCCCAAGATATTTAAACTCCATCTATTGACTTATCTAATGACACTTAGTTTTAGCTCAAAAAAGAAACAAAAATCACAAGGGCTTCCTTGATCATCTTGCCAAGTACGTGACAGGATATGGAGTGAAGGCACAGTACAGAGTTGAATGACAAAATACCATTTGGGTCTGGCTGTTAGAACAGCAGACTTTAATCTCAGGGAAATAAGGTTTATAAAGATCATGTGTACCAAAAACTGCCTGTATGGTATGGCACCACATTATTTTACCTTGCTTTTCAACCTCAGATACGTGGACATCCTGCCTCACTGAAAAATGCAATGGGTAAGATTCTAAGAGGAATAAAAGACTTACAGTCTCCCCGTGCTAACGAAGTTGGTAGTGCACATTTTCTTCTAATACTATCTACACTGCTTCCATTTTTGAGAGATTCTGCTATGTAAGGTACCTACCTCTTCCTAACCACTTCATATAAATTATCACTTAACCCTTCATGACCATTCTAATAAGGTAGTGTCTTAGCTATTTTTTCATTGCTGTGACTCAATACCCAACATCCACAAAATTAGGGGAGGAAAGGTTTATTATCGCTCACAGTTTCAGAAAGCCAAAGTCCACTCCTGGGTGGCCAACAACAGTGGAAGTACACGGCACAGGCAGAGATGAAGGCAGCTCCTCGACATTACAAACAGGAAGCCAAGTTGAGTCTAGTCTTTTAAGGAATGCAGGAAGCAGCTTACATATCCTTCCAGATCTCATCGCAGTGATCAGCCCCTCCTGAATCCAGGTGTGGTAAGCCCCCACTACACACCTGAAATCCAATTTACATGCCTGTAATCCATTCCTCCAGACTAGGCCCCAATCTTCTAGTGGCATATAATTCCATAGACAATCCATAACAACCAAATATTTGAGACTTTTGGGGAATATTCCAGATCTAAACCACAATATTCCACCCTTGGCCCCAAAAGACTCATGTCCTTCTCTCTGCGCAAAATACATTTAGTGCCCCTCTAAGGGGTGAATAGTCTTAATAGTTCCAGTACTGCAAAAAAAAGTTAAAGTCCAAAGTCTCCTCTAAAACACAAAGCAAACTCTTAGCTGTGAGCTCCTGTGAAAATCAAAGCGGATTGGACCACACTTAATTTTCAAATACAAAAGCCAAGTTCCTAATTATGCCTTACACAGTACAACTATACCACGTACAAATGGAAATGCAATATATTCCTCCCCACAATAGACAATAGCTCCTCTTAAAGGTTGAAGACCTCTAACAAAAAATAACATAGGATAACCATTCCTATTACAAAAGGGAAGAACAGGAAAATAGAAAGCAACTGAACTAAAACAATTCCTAAACCTAGTAGGGAAAGGTTTAAACCCTGTAGCTCCATGTCCACCAACTGAGGTAAATTATGGAGGGGTATGAACTCCAAAGGGCTCGAGTGGCCCCATCCCTATGGCTTGCTATTAGCTGCAACCTCCATTTTCTCTCCTTTGGGCTGGATCTACTCATGGCCTGCTGCATTTCTCAGCTGACAATCCATGCTCCTGCTTCTCCAATTTTTTGGGCTCTCCACTGGACCTAAGGCTTCTCCTTCACAACTTCACGCACTTCCATCCCAAGGGCACACTACCTGGCCTCCAAGGCCTTCCTCTGAAATCCAGGTGGAAGCCTCCACGAACCTACAACTCTTGGGCTCTGCAAGCCTATAAAGCCAGGACCATGTGGACATCACCAAGATCCATCACTGCCTTGAGCAGTAGTCAGGCTCCCTTGAGCCACAGCTGCAGCAGCTTCTGGGTACCTGGATGGTAGAACTCCAAGGAGTTGAACTCTGGTAAACATGTCCCTCTTTGGCCCTACAGGGAGCTCTGGGGTACTCTTAAGAGAAGAAGATATTTTGCCTTTGCAGCCTTTAATTGGTAAAGGATGGTGTCTTGTTGATTCCTGAGACACTGTGAAGGCCTCTTTCTTATAGTCCTGATTCCAAGTACTTGGCTTCTGTTAAATGTTAGTCTCCTAAAGAAGCATGTGCTTTTTCACTCCAGACTGCAAGCTTTTTACATCTCTCTTCTCTGCCACTGTCTACTAGCTTTCACCGCAGAGCTGGCTAAAAGCTTCATACAGCATCCATATGACAGTCTGAATATCAATCTGCCTTGAGATTTCCTCTACCAGAGTAAAGAGTCCATCACCCTTAATATCAGTTTCAGGCAAAGTCTCTGGACAAGGGCAAAATGCTGACAAACTTTATGCCAGAGCACAGCACACATGCTTTTTAGGCCACGTGCCGATACAGTCCTCTTTCCCATCTAAAACTTCTTGAACCTAGTCTTTCCAATCCATACTTTTATCAGCATTCTGGTCTTCTGAGCTCTGACCAGAATTTCTCATCAAGCTTGGCTCAGGGCACAGAAAGGTTGCTCCAGCTCGCATCCCCAAACCTTTCAAAATTCCTCCCACAGACAGTTCCAAAGGCTTCCAAATCACAAGATCAGGTAAAGTACAGAAATGACCCCACTCTTGGTAGCAATTTATGTAAAAAAAAAAAAAAAAAAACATTGCAGTTTATATCTGGAAAGTCCTCCCAAAAATCTCAACTATTTGGGTGTTGTGGATTGTCTATGGAATCACATGCCACTAGGAGATTGGGGCCTAGTCTGGAGGGGTGGATTCCAGGCATGTAAATTGGATTATCGGCGTGTAAATTGGATTATAGGCCAGGTGTCAGGGCTTACCACACCTTCCACACCTGGATCCAGGAGGGGCTGATCACTGCGATGAGATTTGGAAGGACATGTAAGCTGCTTCTTGCCTTCCTTAAAAGACTAGACTCAGCTTGACTTGGCTTCCTGTTCGTAATGTCCAGGAGCTGCCTCCACCTCTGCCTCTGCCATGCACTTCCACTGCTGCCAGTCAACCCTGAATGGACTGTAGCCTTTTAAAACTGTGAGTGAAAATAAACCTTTCCTCCCCTAATTTTGTGGATGTTGGGTGTTAAGTCACAGCAACGAAAAAGTAACTAAGACAGGTAGTTTATACAGTTAGCCTCATATTACGAAGGAAGAAGCTATAGTTCAGAGAAGTTAAACAAGTTGACTAATGCCACCCAGCAAACAGCAGAAATCCTAAGAAACAGACAAGGGGGTTCTTGAAATTTTCATGCAAAAAAGGAGAAGTACTTCTAATATTGGAAGGAAAAGGTTTCTAAAACACAAAAATAGTCCACAGTTCTTTTTTCTAGTAATTGTTAATATGAAAATGCTACCCTTTTACAAGATGTTAGATATTGACAGTTTTCATATAGAAGGGGCCTTGCTTCAGGTTTAAAATACTAACTAGAACCATAGTAACAAAATAATCAAATGCAAATACTATAGTAAGGAGGCATTAAAAAAAGAGGCTCTATTTTCCCTCACTGCATTTACTAACTCTGCTTTCCAAAAAACTCTCTGGCTAGGCTAGATTCACCAGAGAAAAGCCAGGTACATGACAGGTGAGAGAAGATGTCTACCTCATCCCACCAAAACCTGGACATGGTGGGAACTTCTAAGAGATGTGGCAACATCTGGTAGTCCTACAAATTCTGGAGACGATTCTGGCCAGTTTTGTAACTCTGTACCAGGCCATGGGTTTCAAGTGACTGAGAATGAGAGAGAAAAGTGGGAGAAAAGGATACACAGGCCTGCATATGAAGTGGACACAAGAGACTGGGTTTTGACCAGAAACAAGAAATGGTTGTAATAGCTGCCTTCTGGCACATGGGATGATTTCTCTCACACAAACACACGCATACATGAAAAGGACATAGTTTCAGTGATTAAAATTAAAATTCCAGAAAAATAACAAAACAGTCAATTTCACATATACATATATACAAATATATAGGCATAAACCATTTGATATGACTTAGAGCAGGATCTATATTGGTAAAGCAGGGAAGTAAGAAGGCCTGACAGCTACCAAGAAAGGAAAGGAGGGAGTATGCCCAAGAAAGAGGGGTTGAATAAGCACAGGCCACAGGCCACAGACTGGAGAATTACCAGGTTAGTAGCCCAGGAGTGGAAAGATGCTCACCACCATAAGGTCCATAGTCTATGCTCTTATAACAAAGACAAGTTAACAAAAGTACAACACATATATTACCAAAATTGTATACGTGACACGGGAGCCCAAGACCCAGGGAAAGTGGTTGTTCTTATGCTTGATTTGATGAGAAGAAATGTGATTGGACACAACGGGCCTGCTCTACTGGGACGAGACTGAAATGTGACTGAACAGGAAGGGTCTACCTACTGGTAACAGACTGAGGGAGGACTGAGCAAGACCTGCTAGTTCAGATTCGTCTTTTTACAGGATTCTCTCTTCCATGATGTGCAAGACCCCCCTTGGAGTGAAGGTCTTATAATCTATCAGACAGATATTTTCTTCATGACCAACTCTTACTCTGAAAGCTTGGTGGGTGGTAGGGTAATAGAATGATATTTCTAGGTTTTAAAGTGAAGGGGAAGGTTCTAGGTCATACAGTTGGTTTTGATAAAGTGCAATTCAGGTTTCTATGGCCTAACTTAGAAAGGAATGGAAGTAGGAAAATGTCAGAAATAGACAACATACTTTTTCTAAGACTCTGCCCATATCCTTCAGTTCAAGGGATTCGATAAGCCAAAGTCTGGAGTACTGTTTTCTAGGCCTCAACAGTACATTTCTTCTCTTTCATTGCTATTTTTAAAAATAGATTTTCAACTTTTCCAGTGAAACCATTCAGAGATGCACTAAGGGAGTTGATTATTTACGTAATGTCCAGCCTCAGTAACGCTCCTTCACTGTCCCCTTGGAGGCTGCTTGGGCTTCCATTGGCCAAGAACAATTTCAAGTCATCTGAGGAGACCTACCACCTACCAGAAGCCACTGCCTCCTCCCACTACTAACTTTATTTTAATTCCATAATCATTCTCAAAGCCATGCAAGGTATAACACCTTGACTCAGTAACTGTTTAACCTTACTTTTCATACATAAAAATTATTGAATGTGTGTAACTCTCTGGCGGGGGGAGAATAATATAATGGCATGTCAATCAGGTAACAGTTAAGCTACGCTTCATAGAAAGGAAGGGAACACTTTCCTTCAGACAGTGAAGTCATCACTCTTTTATTTAACTGACATAATATTTATATTCTAATTTTAAAATGGCAGCTACAAATAGAAGTTGAAGAGGGTTAATTCTCCAAGGGAATCTAGCCCTGAAATTTTCCTGTTATAAAACTTCTATTTTATATGTACATGGGAATGTTACTACTATTACAGGGATGCCTGTAGTAAACTAATTATATCACGCTCTGAAAAATCATAATCCAGCAAATACTACCCTTCAGACTACTTCTGCCTCCTGGGAGTCCTCAAAAGAAGGATGCACAACTTTTGTACAGATGGGTGAGGCTAGCAGGTTATCCCAAAATACCTATGCCATGAACCAAAAAATCCGATCATCAAATCAGCAGTGAACCTGATGGCTTCTAAGTATAACTTCATTAGAAACATTCACCACATACCATGTGAGCTGGTATGGCTACACACATATTGCCTTACAGGGAGGATGAAAGCACAGGTGTTATTTCTGTAAGCATTATCATTACTCTGCAGAAGGGAGACATGGCTCAGAATAGCTTAAGAGATTTGTACACAATCACACAAAGCAAATGGTAGAATAATGCCTAGCCTCTCTATCTCCTGGCAACTACTCAAGGCCTTTTCTGGCCACCTCACTTGCCTTCCTACAGCCTTAGGTGCTTGGCAGTCCTGGCACTGGGGCATTCTGCTGCACAAAAACGATGAGGTTGGTCCATGAGACCAGTGGGATGAGCACTCGTCTGGTTTCTTGGTGTCTTTGGCCAAGTCTCTCGTCTAAAGACTCACTTGGGAGCCAGGTTATTTCTTTTCCAGTGAAACTGTGGTGTCCAGTAGAATCTAAAGGAATCTGATGAGAGAAGGAGTATAGGTTTTTGGTTCTGCCTAAGTTCAGGTCTGAGCTTTCTCTGTGTTCTAAACAGCCACTCAGCCTATTGTCCTACATTCCACATCTCTCAAACATGCAAACAATATGTGGAGGCGCATCCATTGCAAGGAAAACTTTTTTCTAAATTAGAATAAAGTACTAAGCCTGTTCTTAGAACATGTGAGGTAATGTGAGACCCACTTACACCACCTCAGTTGTAGGGACAACTCTCAAGTGGAGGAAGGAGAAGGCCAAAGAGACATTGCTGCCTATGAAACACTCAATGACCACGCTTTATACTTGTACCTCGAATGGCCAGCTCCTCTGTGCTCTGGGTTCTATCTTTGCACTTCCTTCATTTACCTTTATTTAAAACAAAAATAGAAATATAAAGATCAATTCACTCCGTAGAATTTTTGAGAGTAATTAATTCTTTTTCAATTTAATTACTTTGTGGTGACTTGGTCAAAGCCCTGAGTGCAAGCACTGACATCATTCATTCAACAAGTATTTACTGAGATCCAATCCCCATAATGTGTCAGGCACTGTCCTCTAGAGCAACGAACATCACAGCCACACACTTGCTTTCCTGTTGCCTACACTCCAGTGTGGGAAAGACAGACAAAAAAAAAATTAAATACGTGAAATATAAGGTTGGTTAAACTGTTCTAGCTGTTTTACAGAAACTGAGTAGGAAAGGAAACGGTGAATGCTATATGTTGATTTCCATTCCTCATTACCTGCAGGGGGGAAAGTACATAAAATTCCTAACCCCAGCACTTCTACATGTGCCCTCATTTGGAAACAGGATTTTTGAATATATGATAAGTCAACATGAGGTCATCCGGGAATGAGAGGAGCCACGACTTTCACAGGATTGAAGCTCTTCTAGGAGGATGACCACGCAGTGGCAGTGAGGACGTGTGTGGTGGTGGAGACAGGTTAGAGTTACATGACCGCAAGATTAGCAAACAAACAAACAAAGCAGAAGCCATGAACAGGCAGAAAGGGCACCCTGCAGATTGCACAGGGAATACAGCCCTACTAACACTTTGACTTCACAAGTATAACCTCCAGAGCTATGAAGCCCGCGGGGGCTGGGGGGTGAGGGAGTGCGTGGGGAAGGGGGGGGGTCTATTGTTTTAAGCTACTCAGCATGTGGTACTTTGCGTCCCTAGAACACTAACACAGTGAGTTTTGGGATATTGTTGCAATTTTAAACAAGGAGATTACAGTGGCTACCCACTGGCAGTCGGAAGGTCAGGCGCCTAAAAAGTAGAAATCTTTTAAAATCCACCTTTCCCTACTCATACCAAAGGGGTCCACTCTTAGCTGATGCTTGCCAACCTTCCTAACAGAAGCAAAAGGCCCTCTGTGAACCTAGGGGAATACTCTTTAAGATTTCAATGTTAGATATGAAATTTTTAGACAGGTGTTCCCAGAAAAACAATCGGGTGATACAGGACAGTCTTTGGATGACCGCATTTTCCTCCAAGACTTTTCACAGCCTCAAATCGTTATTAAAACATGCAACATCTCAACCTGGTGTGTGGGTTCACTCTTGGGACATAGCTGTCTCTCACTAGCAGTGTTACTCTGACCTAAATTAACTTTTAATTTTATCTTTGCTTCCCCATAATTTGCTTTACTGGCCCGGGATACCAGCTTACATATGAAATCTTACACAGCAGAGAATAGGGACCATCTCACTGGGAAAAAAAAAAACAAAAACAAAAACAAAAACAAAAAAAACTTGAATGAGATGCGAACACAACCACAAAGATGGCTTTGAATGAAGAGATTTCCAGGAAGGTGGGATGGGAAGAACACCAGGGCGGGCAGTGACTCTGGAGTAAGGAAAGAAGGACAGTGGCAGGGAACTGTGGAAGGGGACTTAAAGACTTGCGCTTTTCCTTGGAGCAAGGTGTGAAGCCATTACACAGCTCTGGGAACAGGTGAAGCAATAGCTTACTTATACTTTTCTGTGGTTCTTTGGTCAGAATAATCTAAAAAGAGGAAAGTCACACAGGGAAAACTTGCAGTCTCCCAGGGAATAAAGCTTCTCCCAGGTAGCACGGAGGCAGTGAGAAGTGGTCAGTCCTGGGCTGCAGGTCTTGGAGGGTGATCCCAGGATATTTAGTATAGTCTAGTGGCAGAGGGATACACCTGATTAAAAACTATATCAATTTAACCGTACTCATTACCTAAAGAAATTATCTCCTCACATGCCTGATCTGCCAAAGATACCGACCACATACATATTTAGCAGATGGGGAATAAATAACCAGAGTGATAAGGACATCCTAAATCCAGAAAAAAGATAAACACAACGAGTAGAAAGAACAGTGATTCAAAGAAGCAAATATAATGTATTACAAGCACAGACTCCCAGCCTCTTGACGTGAGGACACAGACATTAAAACAACAGGAATGCATTTTTCTCCCATCTGAGAAGTTAACAAGAAAAGGACTGGCAAATTGCAGTGTTGCCCTAGGTGTGAGAATGTAATATTCGAATTTACTTCTAGCAGAATCGTGGAGTGCTATATTATTAGAGTTGAGTAACTTTACTATGACAAAAGTGATACTACACACATCCTATGGCATAGTGATTCTTCCTGGAGACCACAGTGAGCTCAACAAACATGCATAGAATGGAATACACTAGACAAAGAGCACTGCAGCATTTTTTTCTAGTATAACAAAACTTGGAAATAGTTTACAGTCAGCCCGAAAGTGTAATGGGTAACTACACTATATTTATAAGACTAAATACCAAACACTCATGAAAAGGAATCAGTTGGTTAGTTGGTTTCATAGGCATCTATATGGATGCTTCATGAATAATGTCATATGAAAAAAGAAACGATAATAAAAAATTTAAATACAAAAACATAACAGCATGCATTCACTATAAATATGTATATATACGTAAAAGTTTAAATAGTCTGGTCAAATACATCTCAAACTCATGATAGGAAATCTTGGGCAGAGGGTGGCAGAGACAAAGGAAAGGACAGGGCATGAAACAACAGTTAAAAGACAACTGTGTTTCACCTATAATTTCTTTAAAAATGAAAATGTGGAAAGTAAATCTGGCCAAACACAGATGCTTTTTTCCTTTTTTCTTTCTCTCTTTTTTTTTTTTGAACTGAGGCATGAACTCTAGGCTTTCACAATGAGCTACTTACTCAACCCGTTTTTATTTTTTATTTTGAGACAGATCTTGCCAAGTCACTAAGTTTCCCAGGTTGGGTTTGAACTTGTGATCTTTCTGCTGCAGCCTTCCAGAGTGCTGGGATTACATCAGTATGGATAGAAGAAATACAGATATTTATCATACTACTGTTTGTGCTTGACTATATTTAAACTGTTTTATCTTGAAATAAACAAAGCAGAAAGGAGGAAGAAATGAACGGAAGGAAGGGAGAGAGGCAAGGATGGAAGAAATTCTTTACAATTGTGTTATCATTTATGCTGGTCACAGGTATTGATTTCTTAAGGATGAAACTCAAAACTTTGAGGGTTTTTGCTGTATTTTGTGTGACACCTGACATGAAATTGAGAGGCAAGTAGGTGGCTATGAGCAGGAACATCAAAGAAGAGGGATAAGGAAAACCATCGGGAAGGATAGTAGACAAGCATGCCCCACAGAGAACTCACAAAACTAGCAAAGTCCACACAGCTGCGTGCGCATTAAGCACTCATACCTAAGGACTGCCCCTCATGAACCCAAAGGATCCTGGGAATACTCACACACAGCTAACGTCACTCTAGTCAGAACGTGTAGTTAAATTACTGTGAGGCCCCTAGACAGAAGCCTCACACACATGACTGTATCCTATGTATCCAATATCAACCCAAAGGCTCATGGAAAGTCACTCTAGCCAGGTTACATATTAAAATCACTGAGAAGTCCTACAAGAAGAGCCTCATTGGCAACACTCCAGGGGACCACTTCTCCGAGCGGAAGGTTTGACTCATCCATATTCTTTCAAATAAAACCACCCTCTCTGCAACTTGACCCCTTCATGCACAATTTCATTCCTCGACTTCTTGGGACAACATCGAGTGTGGTGGTGACAAAATCCAGGACGTGTCACATGCTAGGCAACCACTGTCTCGCTGAGCTTTAGACCCAGTCCCCCAGCTCTGTTTTACCAGTCAGTGAGATGGGGCGGTTCCTCTCCGGTGGTCTCAGCTTGGAGGACTGAATGGAAGCTCAGCCTGCATATGAAACCATCTGTGATTTGCAATGACAAGGAACACTCTGCCAGGGAACACCAGAACACCCCCAGGAGCCGTCATCTTTACCGCATCCCACACAACCCTGGAACTGCCAACACTTGGAGGAGGAAGACTCAGACCTTAACACACAAAGTAAACCAAAAGCACGGACCCTTCTAACCATTCTGAAAATCTGGGTGCGATTTCCTAGAACCACGGGAACAACATGCTTGGCTAGTTCTTCAGCAGACTTAGCAATTTTTGCTTTTTCCTTTCTCTCCTTGCGGCAAGGTTAGCCATTAACCTTACATGTTCTAGGGGTTGAGATTATGCTTTCCTCCTAGAAGATGGAATCTTGGCCTTCAAAAAAGACTCTGCTTTAAAATAATTCATTTTTGCTACTAATAAGCCAAAGATCATCTTTGAGCCAAGGAGGTCACGCTTTAAAAGGGCTAGAATTGTGAAGAATGTTCCTTGTCTTCCTGGAAGGAGATTCGATGGAGGGGGGAAAGGATTGTAGGAAAGTTTGGTAATCATGGAGTGAAAACCCTGAGCTGACACTTTGTTTTGAGCCAATACTGCTTATTTAACAAGCCTGAAATACTTGAGGGGCCCGTAGGCTTTGAAGAAGCAGTTAAAAAAGAAGAACATAGCAGCCCCACTCATGGAAGTAGGAAGCAGCAAGCGCCAATAACTGCTGGGTTTGCCTCAACTGGCTGGCCTTCACCACAGCTCTGACATTTAAATACCAACATTTTGTGTGTGTCATCCTGCAAATGGGGTTCTCGCCAAGAAAATAAACAAGGCGAAAAGGCAATTTTATGAACAAGTTACCAATGTAAATGTGCTATTTCGTGTCTTTGAATTTCGGTGATGATAAACAGGATTCCACACATGAAAATTAGAATTTTCAGGGCTACGAAGACACTGAATCATTTAATTTGTCTGCCTAGGTAATCATAATAATGTGGCTGCTGTGCACTGCAATAAACACCGGGTTTTCAAATGAACAAATGAAGGATGTGTCAAGCCCTCGCAAACGGAACCGCAGCAAAGGGCATTCAGCGAGGGAGTGGTACGCCCGAGGAGGGGCAGATAGAGCTGTCCATTCGAACACCACAAAAACAAAGAGTCAGCTAGCCTCTGGTTCAACGTTTGCTGTTTCTGGACAAAAACACAACTGAAGATTCACAATGAAATGATGGGAGACTGCAGCCACTTTGAGTTGTCAAGGGTAGCTTGTCAAATTATTCAGGACACAGCAGGACACCAGAATCCTCTTTCTCCAGATCAAGAATGTACAAATGCTCTAGCAAAGTGGCGCAGGGATACAATTTTGCATTGCTGTCAAATACACCTGAGCCCAGGGCTGTACAGCCAGATATGGGCATGAGTCGATCCTAATCATCAGTCTTCCCACACTTATTTTTCTCGTTGGCAAAATGGAGCAAATAGCTTTGCCTTCGTAACCCAGTCATTAGGGGACATGGTGAGATGATTTATGTAAGTGTCCTGGTACTGGTCAGAAATTTAACATGGCCATCATTACTGTTATTATCATCTTTTGTCACTATCATCAATAGCACTCCTATGTTTAAAACATCATTTTCACACATTATCCTCATTTTCATTCACAGCTCACTTAAAGCATCCTCACTCTGTTGTTTAGTAATTAATTATGCTCATTCATTTAATGAAGAATTTATTCAGTATATAGTGTCAGGCACCGTGCTAGGGGCTGGAGTACGAAAGAGAGCAAAACCTCCTGAAAGCTATTCAAGAAGCTAAGCAGGCAGGAGCGGAAGATTCCCACAGGGAACACAGCCCTTCCTGCTGAGAGGGCAGCATTAGAGGAAAGGAGCACAACTGCCTGGGACACACTAAGCCAGAGGAACCGAACTGAACGCGGGGCCTGGGGGATTAGCAAGAGGTAAGCCGGGGTGGTAGGACAGCTTTCCAGGGGTATAGCATTCAAAGGCATAGAGCACATAGTGGTCTTCACTGTTCCTGAAAATCCGAGCAAAATTATCTACTGAACTAAATTCAAGTTTGTTTTAGTAGAACTACCTCTCAAGCAACTAATTTGAGCCAGCCATCATGTTGTGATTTGGGGACACAAAAGTCACAACTGATACGATCTACACCCTCACCTTTGTGTCTCAGTACCTGAGTCAATATTCACATTGTAACCAGTCAGTCTCACCTCTGGTTTTGATTCCAAAAATATTTCACCTGCACAACAAAACAAAAAACTGAGATATTCTTTTCACGAAGACACGGATGTTATGCATGAAAAATAGTTCCTTTCATTCCTTAGTGGCCAAGATACCTACCACAAATTTCATTAATTCCACAGGGCAGCTAATTTATATTACTAAATATGATCATGTTTCTAGTTCAAGTTTTATTATGACTTTACCTACATTAGGCCTTTAATTTAGTCAACAAATTCTTTCCAAAGTTGACATGAGAGGGATGGAAATAGAAAAGAATATAAAGGGAGGTTTCTTGAGATCTGGAAATGGCCCAGTTCACTCTTTTTGCAGTTTTCATGGTACTTCACATAGTGCTACTTAGAAAACACTTTATAATTTCTCAATGATTGGAAAGTGAGGAATACAAGCTTTTTCTGGCTTACCTCAAGGTCCACTATTAGTGATGGGTGACATTTGGTGAGGTACCAAATTCAAATCCAAATCTATAAATGGTCCAGTAAAGTGGCACAGGGATACAATTTTGCATTGCAGTTGACTATAGGGGACCAAAATAGGCTATCCCAAAATATGCCCCCTTAGTCTAAAGATTATTTTGCACTGATTATTTTAAGAGACTTCAACTACAGGGAAAGCTCTGAAAGCAAAACAGAAGTCGTCCTCTTGTGAGGGAAATGTACATCCATACAGGAAATCTCCATTGTCAGCATATTCCCACTGGGGAAGGAGAAGAAATGGCTCAGTCACCAGAGATGTGTGTCAATGGAGAAGCCAGAAGCCACGACTTAAATCTACTCAACAAATCTTACCTCTGTTTCCCACCATCTTCTGGGGCATCTCCCCACAGGGGGCTTTTCCCACAGCCTCTGTTCTTTGATTAACTTGGTGGTTGTATAAGTCTAAACTTAAAGTTGCCTCTTTGAGATAGCTCAAACATTTGTTGATCTCCCATGTATATGTGATATATACCTGTTAGTAACCTTCTGTTTATTTTTCTCTGGTTAACAGGTCTTCAATTGGTGGGATCCATCCCAACTAAGAACTGGGAGGGTAGGCAATAAATCATTTTCTTCCCTCATCTCTCTAAATTGCAAGTTGTGAGGGAGATTTTTTTTAAAAGGAGCTGAGGAATTTAGTATTATTTTCACCATAAGTAGCCCCCAAACCAGACCAAAGAACCAAGGAGGTACACGGGTGGGAATGGTAAGCTAGCTTTCTAACAGATCATTAGAAATTTCAGGGAATGTGTCTTTGTATTATATTACTTTTCTTTCTTACACTAGTGCTAGTAAAAACAGGAGAAATACCATAGTTTTAACTGATGTCTAAGTAAAGGGAGAAAATTTTAAGCTTTTCTGTGACAGAATGGACATTTATTTGTAACACGTTTTCCTAATGTCCTACAAGTTATGCTGTAAGAAAGAAAAAAGGAAAAACCTCTGCTAATTCTTTAGTTTTCTTTATGTAGGAAAAAATGAAGTTGCAAAATATCTTTGTGGTTCACTACCAGGAACAGGAGAACTCAATTTAGAGGAAATTTAGAAGAAAGTTTATCAACATTAGAGCACGTCAGTGTGCTTCATGATAAAATCAAGCCAATTCACACACACATAAACAAATACAAATGTTATTTTTGAGGAATTAAGCTGTCTCCTCCTTGAGTTTGAATCAACATATTTAACAAGATTTTCTGAATTAATCTCCAGGCACGTAGTGGGAGCTGATGTGCTACAATGGCAGGGAAAAATGTACAACTTGATGTACGTAGCTTTCATCATGTCTCAGTTCTCTGCCAGGTAGAAAATTTTTAGGACAAAATCATTTCTGTATTCTCCTAAGAAACTCTTCAGTGCTAATAAGTGTACCACTTCTCCCAGTAGTTGATAAACTGAAAAGAAAATATTATTAAGTGATGGTACTTGAAGAAAGATTTAACAGGGAAAACTCAGAAAATAAGACTGTGATTATATTAAACATAACGAGCAAATTCTCAAATGGCATGGAAAGGAAAAGGAGTCATAGCTGAATAACATGTGTTTTTAAAAGGCAAGTCCCTCCGTGAAGCAATTACCAAAATGTGAGAGTTCGTCTCATGGTTCTCAACCTTACGCTCTGAAGGAGAGCTTCTTATAATGCAAGACTAAGAGAGCCAATTACTTCAGCACCAAGTTACATCTAAATTCTGGACTTGGCAGTTCAAAAAACTCTTGGAAAATGTTCTTCTAAAATCCTTGCTAACAGTTCTGACTTTATAAATGCAGACTCTAAAAGGATGAATGAAAACCAACCAATTAGATAGTAAAGTAGTGAAGAAAGGGCACTGAACAAAAAGACCTACCAGGGTCCCAATTGTACCTCCACCATTTACTGGTTCTGAGATTTATCACATATTTATAATAAAAACCATAATCACAAAAGTATTAAGATAGTGAACTTGGTCTGCCAAAGACTTTCCACAGTCTCTAATTTTCTGCTCATAATATTGTAACTTATGAGAAAGAAACGGTCGTGAAACAATGAAACCATGTTAAAGAAAACCCATTGAATAGTTTTGTTACGTCCTTTTTATCACTATGAAAAAATACCTGAGGTGAAAGACTTATGAAAGAGAAATGACTTGGTTTGGATTGTGGTTTCAGAAGTTTCAGTCCATGGTCAATTGCAATGCTGTTTTGGGACTGGGGCAGCACAGTACTTCACGGTGGAAGCACACAGCAGAGGAAACTTGTTCACCTTCCTGTGGCTGGGAAGTCAATATACAAGCAAACAGAGGCTGAGTCCCACTATTGCCTCAATGGCCCTACTGTCCTCCCAGAAAAAAGGCTCTGCCACTTCGGAATTGTTTCACAGGGAACAAGCCTATAATAGATCGGTCTTTGGGAAACTCTCAGATCTATACTATAGTGAACATCTTGTCTAAGCTCACCTAACTGCTCTGAGTGGAAGGGTCAGGGCTCAAACATGATAATCTCCACTCCTAGACCCCAGCCCTTAACTCTTCTGTAGACAAGTTTGATAATCTCTTAGAACGGCCTGAAAAACTTTTACTATTTGTGTTAGAACTTATGAACCCTGATAGCATAACAGAAAAATTTTAAGATTATGAAGTGGTTTTGTGGCCCCAGTAAGCACATTCTCACCTACATATATGTTCCTTGACTTACACTGAGATTATATCTCATCTTAAGTCAAAAATATAGTAAGTCAAAAACGCACTGAATACACCTCACCTACTGTCTTACTTAATTCATTGCTGTGCCAAAATACCCAACATCCACAATTTAAGGAGTGAAAGATTTATTTTATCCCTGTTTCATAAGGTCTCAGTCTACTTATGGGTAGCAGGCAGTGGCAGAAGTACATGGTGGCTCCTAGAGGCTCTTCATGCCATCACAAGTAGGAAGTCAAGTCTGGGAGGAGAGGTGTAACTAACATGTACCTTTCAGCTCATCTCCCAGTAGCCCTCCCCTTCTGGGTCAAGTCTCATTGCTCAGTCCCTTCCTGTCCACTCCTTCCAGGTCCCATGCCCAGTAATGTGCCACATGCAGGCAAGCTAGTATATGCCACTACTCTCTCAATACTGTTTCAGCTACTCCATCTACTTTGGTTCCATAAAAATGTTAGAATAATTCCACCTGCATGGATTTTAAAGTTTGAATTTTAATAGGAATCAAGTTAAACCTACATACTAACTTGAAGATACTGCTATCTTACTATGCTGAGTCTTTAAAGCCACAAATACAACATGTTTCTCCATTTATTTATATATTCTTAATATTTCTTCACCTTTATGTAGCTTTTGGAATACTAGCTTTATAACTATTTTATTATATTCCTGAATATTTTGTGTTTTGAGGTACTTTAAATCATAGTATATTTCTAATTTCAGCATGCACATTTTAATTGCTGGTATACATAAATACAAATTTTATCAATTTCTTACAAGTTCATTGAACTCACATCTCAATATTAGGAGATATCTATGTATTGTGTGTGTGTGTGTGTGTGTGTGTGTGTGTGTGTGTGTGTAATTCTTCTGTTGTTATTGTTGTTTATAACTTTTCTGTATAGAAAACCATGTCACTAGCCCAGAGTGACCGCTGTCTGTCTGTCCACTGTCTGACTTCCAGTTCCTCTTCTTGCCTCTATTCCCCAGTCTCACTGCATTTACTAGAACTTCTTACATATTTTGAATAGTGTCATAAGAATAATTCTCCTTACCTGACTTCTCAGTGTTAAGGGGAAAAGCATTCAGGGGGTCGATAATTAGGTTTTATATTGGCTGTAGTTTTAAAAAATACTTGCTCTGTTTTATATTGAAGAGGGTCCCATCTATGCCTACTTTTCTTTCAGTTTTATCATAAATTTGTGTTGAATGTGTCAAATATAATTTTTTCTATAACAGTTGGTATTCTCACATGATTTTTGTCCTCTTTAATCTGTTAGCAAGGTAGGTTACATTTATTAGATTTTTAGTATTGAACCAGCCCTTCAGGTCTGAAATAGAACCAGTTTAGTTATAGTGTACAATCCACTTTTTCCCGAATCTATCTGCAGATATTTTGTATTTTGTTACGGAGTTTTGTGGCTATGTTCATCAGGGTTATTGGTGTATAGTTTTATTTTGGTTCTTTTTTCTATGTTTTTGTTTGATTGGGTATCTAGGTTATAGTAATTTCAAAAAACAAACTAGCAAAAATTCTCTTCTATTTTCTGGAAGAAAGTATTCAAAACTGAAGTTTATTCCTCCTTAAATCTTTAGTTGAATTCTCTAACGAAACCATCTGGGCCTAACTATTTCTTTTTAGTTTTACAAAATAAATTCATTTTTTAAGTTATTATGAGCTTACTTACTTGCTAGGTAAAAAAGAATTGTAATTTTTGAGGAAGTAACCCATTTCATCTAAGTTACCATGCTTCCCTGTGTGAAGTGGTTTGTCGAGTGGTTTTGATAATACAGGATTCACAGAAATAATCTTTGCTTATTTCCTGGTACTGATAATTTGTGTCTACTCCTTTCTGCCTTTTTAAATTCTTTTAGAGGTTTGTCAGCTTTATTAACTTGTAAAAGGAGTGAACTACTACTGCTATCTTTGGATTAAAGTTCATATATCTTTTTCATGGTTTTACTTCAGTCTGCCTCTAATGTAGTGTTTATTCTCTTTGCATTGTGTTTTTATTTATGAAGCAAAACCTTCAGCATATTCTGGTATTCTGGTAGTATAGAGCTCAGTCATTTAAAAAAATAATTCATTTAGGATCTGTGCTTAATGAGATAAAGGTCGGCCATGTACCTTTAATATAATCATTGATATTTGAAGACTTCTTGTGCCATTTTTTGTGTGTTTGTGTTGTTGGTTTCTATTTGTTCTCTTTTGCATTGTGTTTTTATGTTTTCTATTTCTCACACTGGTGTAGTATAAGCGTCCTTTTGGAATTCTATATTTATCTATGAAGTTATTTCAATGCATCACTTTATGCAGTTTGGTGCTTATACTGGGTATCACGCTGTATACCTACTACTTACACAGGCTCTGACAACATCATTTTAGTTTAGTTTGAGTGAAAGGATAGAACATTTACCTCTTTTCTTATCCTCTTATACTCCTCTATTTATAAAACGGTCACTTTAACTTCTTACTCTGAATACACATACAACAATAGAAGTTGGCATGCGTGTTTAAATCTTCAAATAAATCTTAAAATATAAATTAGAAATCTCATAAAGATCAATAGTTTTGCTCACTGTCTTTTCTTTCTTGCCAGTGTTTCAGGGTTTCTTTCCTAACTCTTTCCCTTCCACTCACCTCGCTTTCTTTAGCAGTTCTTTTTGGCTGACAACACCTTCTCTTAGTTTTCCTTCATCTGAAAAAACCCTGATTTCCCCACCATGCCTAAAGTTAAAGGATTTTGTTTTGACTGTTGACTGATATTTTCACTCAGTACTTGAAAGCTTTACATTCCACAGTGTCAGTAGAAACTCAAAATATAATACACGTGGGGAGAGCTGAGAAAATGTACAATGGACTGGATCCTGCTGAATTGAAATGTCACCAGCCTACAAGGAACTCTGATTCTGGCAGAAAGAAAAGACATGTGAAAAATAATTACAATAACATGTGGTTAGGGCAAACATGCACTTATTCGACCAATGGGGATAGTGCTGACGTGGAAAGAATGAGCAGCTCTGCTTGGGGGAAGGAGCAGGAGCTTTGCACAGAGGAGAACCGGATTTGGAGGGTTGGGGAGTGAAAGGAGTTCGCAGGCTGAGGGGGAGGCAAGCCCCAAGTCCTGAGGGAAGCAAAGAAGAAAGCGCTCTTGGCAAACAATCACAGGTAATGGCTGACTGACTTTCAGGACATCAGCGAAAGGCAGTGGAATGGAAACGGGAAAGGCAGGTAACAGCGGTCCTCTGCCCCACTAGCAAGGCAGCTGGGTTCATTCTGTGTACTACAAAGAACAGCCAAGCAGATGAAACCGGTGGATGCAGTCAGTACTTAAAGCAATGACAGCCCCTAAAACACCCATTTTAAAGGAGATTTCAATAATTTATTAACATTATCTTTATCCTAATGTGGATCACAATTTAGTTTATGGACTGGTAGGGAATGTTAATGGCCAGTAAAAATAGAGGGTCAGCAGAGTTTCCGTCTTCGGCATGTAAAACACCCTGTAAGCCGTCTGCGGAATGATTTCCGCATCTCTGGGACCAATGGGTGAAGCCACATGCAGTGAGATCACGGCTAGATGCCGGCACATTAAGGAAAGCCCTTCAGCTCTCCCACAGCTTCCAAGTCCCCGGCTTTTGTCAGCTTTGTCAAAACACTAGCATTTCTTAATGGGTACTTTGCATTATTTACTAAATGAAAAATTTTCAATGCTAGTGGCTGAATAGAAAATATCAGACTAAAGTACATTTTGTCAAAATCACACGGTGCATTCCCAAAATGCCCAAAGACGTCTCCAAAGATCTCCAGAGACCGGCGCTAGTTTGATGCCCTCTACACTCACCCCTGCCATCATCATACCAACCCCTTGCCCAGCCTCCAAGCTTCCTCCTGGAAATGTGCAGTCTGTTCCAGGGAAAAACTCACACTCATTTCTCCCTTACATACTCATGGTTGGGTATAGCTGATGAAAAATAGTATCACACTTTCAGTGAAAAATTATTGAAGAAAAGTGTCGAAAAATTAAGAGCATAATAGAAGATCTTCATGTGAAAATGTAAGTACCTATTTAACTATTTGTTTTCCAGTCTCACCATTCAAAAGAAAAGACTGCCACCCTCGAGATGCCTCTCAAATTTATATCCTGAGGTAATGACACTTCGGTTTTGAAATGCCTAAATTAAAAAAAAAAGTATGAAAGATGCCCATCAAAAATGAAAGTACGAACCAGAGTATTAACAGACAAGATGTAAGGAGACCAAATCACAACGTGGTTAGACCAGGATATACTTCACAGTGGAGGGAAATCTATATGCATTCTTTTGTCATTAAAGATGATTTCTCTTTTAATTTTCATCTCTCTCTCTCTCTCTCTCTCTCTCTCTCTCTCTCTCTCTCTCTCTCTTTCAAAAGAAATTATTTCTTTTATTTTGCACATGCCAGGAAACTATCCTATAGACATTGCCACAAAAACGAAGTTATTACTTTAATGTGGAATCCTTCAGAAGCACAGCTAAGTAAACTTTGGAAACGACCTCTTCTAGTGTTCTTCTCTACTTTCCAACCTCTCACTTCCAGGATTTAGCTCTTTCAAATCCATTTTTCACATTTCTGAAATCAAGAATGGCCTCAGAAATTTCATCATTGGTGTTCACTGCAAATGGACCATTTTGGACAACTGGTTCTCTTAGTGGCTCCCCAGCATTTAAGACAAAATGGATTTTGTCAGAACTCTTGTTCTCCACCTGAATACTTCTCAAGTCCCTTATGGTGTGTCTATTGTTTTATGTTTTGTCTCTTGGTTTCTGTTCTAAAATAAGTTACCTTTAAGTATGAGTTAGAATCTGCATTTGGTGTGCCAACTCTATACTGTTCTATGAACAACATAGTTTGAATATATTTGTACTTTAGAAGGGGAAGACTATTCCACAAGTCTCCAACTTGTTTTGTGAGAAAATGTCCTTTCCAGAAACACCTCCCAGTATTGTCAAATAAGCACTAACATTTCTTCCTACTTAAAAGTATGTTAATTACATAACCAAAAGTGGTTACATGAGGCACATTAATAGGTCCAGTTGATGTGGGGAATCTAACTTTGCAAATAGGTAAAGAGTGGCCATATTTAATTAGAAATGATTAGAAAATTCTCTTCAGTCTCTACACAGATTTTTTCTTCCCATATTCTTTTTAACATAATTTTCTATATTGTCTTGAGACCTTTTCTCATGCAAATATGCAATAAATTGTGTCAAATTATGCTGAAATAAACGAAGGTTAGCATTTTCCACAAGAAAACATAGGACTTCTCAAACATGTTCTGAATTTTTGTCAATGTCATGGCATACATGCAAAGTACAATGTGATAGAAAATACATATATTTGTGTAAAATGCCTAAAATTAATCAAATACATGAGTTGGTACCATATTATCAGATAGTACCATATGTGATAGTAAAAAAATAAAAAGAAAAATCTACTATATTCATCTCAGCAATCTGTTTTTAAATTTTAGTTTACAATCCACCAGTTTCTAGTTCATTCTCTTTCGTTATGGGTCACCATTTCATCTAAAAGACCCCAAATCTAATTTTTTCATATAATTATACCATCTGGAACTTTAAATCCTACCTATCAAGAGATCCAACAGATTTTGAACGCGTTATTGTCCTCTTGTAAGTTGTCTTGTTTGGAAGAAATGCACGTCAAGAGTCTAGCAGTAAAGGACAAGCTGTCAATCTCTAAAATAAATTCCTGTTGAAAAGTAACTGCATGTGTTGTATATTAGCATAATTTATTAGAACAATTACAATGCATCCTTGTTGTCTTTTAATTAGATTATTCCTTGTTCTGGTAATTACACTAGACAAGGGAGAATAATAGTTTCAGGATTCTAAAATCATCTGTAGACTATGTGGAAAGAGAATGATCAATAATGCTAATCTACTGGAACACTTAAATTCCCAGAAAGAGATCTTTTATCATGAGCATTTCTTTGTATAATCAGCATTATTTCTCAATGTCTAAGCTCATCTTGCCCAAAGTTGAAAAGTGAAGATACTGAACAAATAACAGATATTTATTTATTCCACTGTCGGAAACCTGGTCAGGCTGGGCCACCTCTGGCCTCCAGCAGCTCAGACATTGCTTCATTCCCTTCAAACTGCCAAGGAGTAACCACAAATAAAGGATTTAAGATTCCATGCAGAGCAGCACGTCAACAGTATGAATGTCAAACAGGGAGGACACAGGACTTTCACATTCTGCTCCTAGCTGAGAAAGTATAAACTTCTTTGATCTAAAAATATATTCAAATAGATATAAATTTCTCATAAATAAGAAAACTACTGACAAGAAACAAAAACCATCTGTGGGATGCTTGTACATAAAGATATTATTTGCATAAATTAATGGGAAGATTATTTGACACACAAAAAAAAATTTGGCTTCCAAGGATAGGCTGAGTGCATCAGAATGTGACTAGTGTGCGTTTCTGGTTTCATGTTGTGGAGAGGACAGGAAGTACAAATTCTCCAAGGACCCTGCTGTGCCCTATTCCACTATCATCAATCATGTCAGGACATCCTAAAGGTAGCTCCCAAAACTTGGGGATTCAGAATCCTGACAAAGTCCTGTGTGGGGTAATTCTGTACTGAAGGATAAGCCTGGAGTTGAATAGAATGATTGTTCATATACTTGACACCATTGAACCTGGAGTTCTCTGTAATAATGGGCCCCATAATATCCCACCCAGCCCAGATTACAGGAATCTCAGTTTGCCTTGTCAATGCAAAGTCCTAATGAGACTATGTCTAGACAGTATTGATCTCCAACCAGGAAAAAAAAATCAGTGTGACTTCTTTTCCAGCTTAGTCCCAATGACATCCAAGCCATGGTCCTTTGTTCACACACAGCTAATGCTTCCCATAACCAGAGACATTTTACCAACAGGGCAGCCGGGACCCAAGGCTTATTTTCAAGGTCTATATAATATTTTTATATTAAAAAACTTTGATATTCATATAGAAAATAATAAAGGTACTTAAGCTTAGTAAAGAATCTATCTGGAGAAATTAAATGAGATTCCAACATATCTCTTTTTCCTTGCTATGCAAAGGAAAGAGACCTTTTAAAAATGAAAGTTCACATAAACTGAAAGAGCAATAACTCAATTCAATGTGGACAAAATATTTCAAAAAGAAATCATTAGCTTAAGTCACTCAAGGAATATTTTTAGGTACTCTAGTAGTTTAGAAGCAGAAAGATACCACGAGAACGTCAAGGAGCATCCTCCTGGGAACAAGGTTTTTCAAAGAAACACTTCTTTACATTATGAAGAGTTCTACTAAGCACTGAGTTTCCTGACCCTCCCTGTCCCACCAGGAGCCTGCCACTTTTGCCTCCAAACTGGTCAGGTGTGCCATGCAGGACACTGTCCTATAGGATCAAATACTTGCATTGAGAGAGCCATGGTGAGGCTGTCCCCCACAACCAGTCACGAAGAAAGGAAGTATTGTTTGTAATTCAAGCACAAATGGAGTCAAAAACCTCCTTGAGTAATGGAGGTAATGGGGGGGGGGGGGTTGCGGTGACCTACTATTGGGAATTGCAACCTAACGTGGAAACCAAAGAGAATTCCCTCTCAATCTGCGGCTCAAATGAAGCTATGACTGAGACGTTCATGTAGTTCCAGAGGACAGAAAGTCTCACAAGGTAGGTTTCTTCTTTCATTAAAGGAAAATGACATAAGTGCCTCATTATGTTGCAACAATACCAAGGTGTTGTGTTTCTACAGGCTCTTCTAACCTGCAGAAAAATGACACACAGTAACAAAGACGGCCATCACTGTCACTACTTCTATATAAATGCCCTCTAGAGGGAAATTATCACATTTGTGCTAACCAAAAGATCTTGTAAGTCTTCAAAAATGCTTTGCTCCCTCAACCACAAGAAAATTTTTCTGGTCTACATGTTCTTCTTCTAGATTTTGAACATTTTGAGCATTGATTCCCCAAAGTGACGCTTAAAAGACTAACAGCAAGGAGGGATATTTTGATAAGTAGGAACCTTACTGATAGCATAGACTACTTTCTCAAATGCACTAGGTATAACCTCTTGCACGTGTAGTAAAAATCTTGCATTTGCCTGCAATGAAACAAATGGAAGTCAATCTTAACTTTACTTCTCTTTGCATTAACAAAATCCACAACTATGCCATGAAAAGGAAGAAAGAATGACATAGTGTTCATCTTTCCCTCCAGGTGACAACTGGAGGGTTCTGGGGAGAATACACAATTGGGGTATATTTCCAGGAGATAATCCTAATTAACAGCCTACTTCAGTCCTGACCCGGGGGTTGGGGGGCTGTTAAGGTACATATATGTATGTGTATATTCTTGGCTATCAGTAGAAATGGTGGAGAAAATAGAGCTTGGATATGTATGAGAATATGCAACTTACTTCAAATTAAGACAAATGCAGTTATTTAGGATACTTTGTTGGAAAAACTTAACTCTCTCTAAAGAAATACAGATCCTAGCAAATACCTTATAAGTAACACAAAGGTCTGTTTTAGTATTTGGTAGAACAGGATTCAACCATTCTGATTTTGCCAAATGTTAAATTAGCCACAGTTAACAGGAGAAAAATTTGTCTATTGATTAGGTAATGGATTTAAAATATTCATGAACTTAGCAGAATTATAGCAGTAAGTTCTGAAACAAGAAATAAATTATATACATCAACAAAGAGGAATGAAAGCATCGTATGAAATCTTATAGAGTATATTTCCTTAGATATGGAAAAGTCACTGGTTCTGGGGATGGAAAATCTCTACACACAAATCCCGACGACTCTTGTTCCTACCATTCTAAGACGCCAAGTTATAAGAGCCCAAGGACAAAACCTATGTCTTAAGGTTTTCTCACAATGTAATTTGACACATTGTCTATTTTAAAAAATGCTTTCTTCCTTTAATGTCACATGATACCTTCTTGCCCTGCAACTAACCAAACATGTCTCTCTTTTACATAGACAATGCCACAATAAAGACCCAAAGGTAGCAACTGGTCTCCATCCTCTCTCATAAAAATCATGCTTCAGCATTTTCTTTGCAAATGTGACTAATCCTATCTGTGACTATCTTCCAAACTTGGCTTAAATTTCGCTAAATCTTCGAGATCAGCAGGAGTATGAGAAGACGTTTTACTATCAGGTTTACATGGAGGAAATAAAGGTGGTTTTCTCTTCGTTTCTCTTGATTTATTTCCGACTTTGGCTTCGACGCTGCCTTGTTAGCCAGTGTACTCTGTGACCTCTGGCTCATCCCCCCAACAATGCATATACATTGATGATATCACAGTTTTGTGATCTAGTGAATTTTTTCTGACATTCTACTCTCCGTATTCCTGAAATTAATGAATTCAATTCTTTTTGGCTTCCACTATTCCCATCTATTAAATTCACTGTGAATGTAAAATTTATTTTCAAGAAAATTCACAATTCTTTATTCTCAACTTAGTATTTACAATAAATGTAGTAAGCATTCTATTCAATTTATTTTAAATAAAGAAAAAGTTTATTAAAATGTTAGTGTTCTATGCCTTGCATTACTTCACAAAATACACTCATTTTTAAGAGAAATACTGTTGGTTTAAATTATGTGAATGATAGCAAGAAACCAGAACCAGAAAGTAGAAGGAAAGTAAGGAGGGGAAGCGTCAAAGGCTGCAGACCACAGAGAAGAGCTACAGCTCTGTGAGTCCAGGGTGAAAGACTGAGGGTACCTGGCTCCTGAGCAGAGCTAGAAGGAAAGATAACCAGAGCAGAGGAGAAAGATGGGCATCTTGAGAATTGTCATGCATAATACATGAAAGAATTTTCAAAGTTCTTAGTTATAAACAAAATTGAGAATTACTCTTCAATTATTTCATTTGCTTTATTATTCTTAAGACTGAATGAACCACTTGGGGCCCCAGAATTTATTTAGGTATATAAACATTCTCCAATGCTTATGCTTATTCACATATTCCTAAATTTCATTTCCTTCTCATGTCATAAACACTCATATCAGAAACACACTTGTCATTCTGACACAGTCAGAGAGTACCACAGGGACATGAGACAGATAAACAAACTCCCTGGGCTCTTAACCTATTAAAAGTATGATTTTTGTTTTCTTCTGAAAACTTCAAGGACTTAAAAGCAGTTTTAGATAAAATAATAATAATAATAATAATAATGGCTCTTCATCAGGGCCTACATATGCCCAGACATGACAAAAAGCAGAACAGAGCTTGATTTTTGTTCTATGTGTTTCCTTCATTTCCTTAAAACTTAGGATCAGATCCCCATTCAGCTCTGCATATAGGCATATTAGTCGCCTAAAGAGTGTCTTCCTAAAAGCTTCTAATACAGATGTTTAGCCCTAAATTTCCATAACCTATTTCATCTTCAAGACAGAAGACACCAAGATGAGACATTAGGCAGACAGTCATCTAACAAGTGCTCAGATGTCTCCAGTTACCACCCTAGACTGATGTACCACCTTGTACTCCAGCAGAGCCTTCACGAAGACTCTAGAGACTGCCCTATCCAGAAACAACCACCTCAAGGTGACCTGACCAAGTGATAAGGACTTCTCCTGGAGCCAACCTACAAACTCAGAACCAAGAGATAACTAACCAGACCCCTCAACTCCTTGAAAGCTGCACTTAAACCTTGTTAAGAACCCAGTTTGACCTGTTTCATCAAAGCTGTGCCCCTTCATCCTCCAGCCTAAATCTCTTACTAGTTTCTCTTACTTTCTAACTCTGCCTAATAAATTTACCTATGCCTCCCGCTGACACATTCTAAAATGCTTTTCTGCAATGTTGAGTCAAGAATTTATCTAGGGTAAGCTGAGGTTCCCACCTCCTCTTTACAGGACTTCCGAGACCTTATCTAATGACAAGCCCATAAACTTTCAAGAGTTTTGTTTGCTTTAAATGAAATTCCATTAGTTAATTCACATGTGGATGTCTGAGCCAACCACACAGATGACTGAGTAATTAAAAAAATATGAAAACATGGAAAATGAAGTGTCTGTCAAATATATAACAGACATCCCAGGAGATAGTGACTACCGCATGGGGACACCGTTTTAAATTCCGGGTAATACAACTAAAATGAAGATACAAGAAGAAAATCAAAACTTTGTAACTTTTTGTATAAGATTACTCAGACCCCTAAGCACTTTCGGCTGTATTGCTTTACTATACAGTAGACTCCATGTGGCTTTTATAAGCTAAGTTACATCATTAAATATCAATATGGCACATCATAGTACATATTGTTCTTAAAGAAATATATCAATATGAAGCTATATACAGAGATTATCTCCCTTCTGCTTAATATTCTATGTTTGTAAATTAAACTTTCATTAATAAAGATGTCTCCACACGACAAAGGCAAGGGCATATGTGAGAGAATGAGAGACTGGAGGATTTAGGAACATATTTACATTGTCAGTAAACGAAGGCTTCAAGGAATTCCCAAGGATCTACACAGCCTACACACAAATAAAGTCATATCGTAAGGGAGGGAACTTAAATTATAAAGTCAGAGCCAAAGGCAAATGTTGCACGAAGTCAAACCTACCATTAAAGACCACTTAAATCACCTGTAAGGTACAAGTTATATTGCTTTGTGTATTCAAGCTGACAGTAAATACTTCAGAATAAACAACTGAGCTAGTCTAAAGGAAGAAAAGAAACCCACATAAAAACACCTAGGGATTCAAACCACTGTGCCTTTAAGAAGCAACCAAATCTCTGGCACTGTCTTAACCAACGAGGAAATAGATTCGAAGGTTGTAAGCCCTACGGTAGGGTTTATGCCACTGTTTTAATAACATTTTATAACTTCAACATAGTTATTAATAGATGCACTTGCCATGGTTAAGACCAAATAAGATCGGACATGCAATTGTCATTCATAGCACCTGGACTAAAGCAAATGCTCAATAAGTACACCAGATTTAAACTGAATTTTGCTTCATTGGATCCATAAGCACACTACCCTTTCAAGTATGGCAACCTTCAAACACTGCATTGCCAGTCTGGGCCCCTCTGAAGAGCTGTCACTTGCACACTTTCGGTGGGGGGTGGGAGGTGGTCCTCACACTGGTGCTGACCTAAGTGGGCAGCAGGTGAACCTGCTGCACACTGACACTTCTTTATACCTAGGTCACACCTCAGCAGGTGGGCTCCCAGATTGGGGCTGCTCCACCAAAGGCTCCACACAACATGTTAGGCTCAGAGCACAGGGCTACTGAATGAGCAGGGTCCATTTCTTTTCCAAAAGGACATCCCTACAACTCTACCAAGTCAACATGGGTCCACTTAGCCTACTCTTACCTTGGAAATACACCTAGGAATCTTTTACTGGCACAAGGAGATGCTACAGAAATCTCAAAACAAATTCTCTCCACAGTATTTTTCTCTTTTACTTCCGCCATGTCTTCTTTTCTTCTTTCCTTCAAATCTCTGCCAATGGCCAATCTACAGCAAAGAGGAACATCAAGTAGATGTTCCCGCCACTCGACATTTCTGTGATACACTCTTATTCTTTTTTCTTTTTTTTTTTTTTGTCTTCCTATGAACTCCCTCCAGGGAACTCCTTGATGGGACCAAGGAGTGCCAATGACATGGAGAACCCGAGGCACAATTTCACCCTTGTCATTAAGGAGAGATTATTTTTCTCCTGGGAGTTTGGTATAATGCAACCCCGGCATTTGCTTTCCCTCTTCTCCTCGTCATTTCTGCTTACTGCGGCACACCGTCAGGACCACTGCCATAAGTCACAGCCTGCCTATGGTGGTGGCCTCCAGTATCTTCCAAATCATCCAAATCAGACATCACTGTCTTTGCTGCCCCTTTGGCATCAGCCTATTTTCCATTCATCTTCCTTATTGAAATCTGCTTCCAGTTACTTTTTATGAGATGATTTAGATTTCTTTCTTTCCCTTGAGTTGAATCTTTTATTTATTCCTTTCATTTCTGTGCCCTTCTGGGCTCAAAGCACAGTTCTATGTTTAAAAGGTTTACACCTCCAAATTTAGAAACTCTTGAGAACAAAACTACCTTTTTTAAGGTAATTTTTTAACAACGTTAACTAAAAGGGTATTTTTAGACTTATGGAATGCTAGGCCCTTGTGTCTCAGCTATAACCTTTATCACAACTCATGATAATGACTAGAACTACAGTGCATTCTTTGAATGCAAGCCAAACTCTTCAAAGATGGCCTCCTTCCAACTCCTAAGATTTCAACTCAGCATCTGTAGGACATAAGAGGTTCAGGCTTTGGAGTCAGACAGACATGGGTTCAAATCTAGCCACTAGCAGCATTTCCTCTGTAAGGGTACTGGGAACATAAAATGAGGCAAGCCTAGTGTGATGGCACACACCTGACATTCAGCACTCTTGAGAGGTTGAGGCAGGAGAATTGCTAGCCTGGGCAACTTAGCGAAAAAGCAAAATCATGTCTCAAAAAAATAATAATAATTATAGTAGTGACTGTAAATGTTGCTCAGTGTGAAAATTCTGGGTTTAAATTTCAGGAAGGAAGGAAGGAAGGAAGGAAGGAAGGAAGGAAGGAAGGAAGGAAGGGGAAGGGAAGCAAGGAAGGGAAGGAAAGGGAAGAGAAGGGAAGAGAAGGGAAGAGGAAAGGAAAGAGAAATATTTGTAAAATATAATGTCTGGTACATTGAAAACATTCAAAGAAGCTTTCTGGATGTTTTGTTTTATTTTTGCAATACCAGTAAAAAATATTCCCAGTCCTATTTATTTATTTATTTATTTATATTTCAGGCAGTGTCTCAATAAATTGACTAAGAAAGACTTGAACCTATGATCCTTCTGCCTCCATCTCCTATAGAGCTGGAATCATATGCAGACATCACCACATCCAGCTATGATTGCTATTATATTTATTGTTGGGAGTTTAAAAAGTGTGATATTTTTTCCATGATAGATGCTTCTTCAAAGGAGCTCCCACTTCTGGCACTTGACTTCAAAAGCTGACACCTGGATGTCCAGTGAGGAGGGACAAAAACTTGGGGGCTGCTACCTTTCCCCCCATGGGAGAATACTTCAGGATCTATCATGCCAATTGAATAACTAGGGAAGAATGTTATGATCTGGATCTGGAGTGTCCCTCAAAAGCCTCATGTTCCTGTGGAGACTGTGTAGGGTTGGGAGGTGGAACGTGGCTGGAAGGGGTGGAGGTGTGGAATTGACCTAGAGAGGCATGAGCTGGTTCCATCCTTCCTCCCGGTCTTAGTCTTTCTTTCTTCTACCATATGTAGGGATCTCTGCCGCTGGAGCTCTGGCTCTGGTCCTGCCTCCACTCCAGCTCTGCCATGTGATCCCACCATTTCCAGCCACCCAGCTGTGAATGGACTGAGACCTTCTAAAACTGTAAGCTACCATAAATCTTTACTACCAATGTTATGGATGTTGGGCATTGAGTTACAGTGGCAAAAAAGTAACTAACACAAAGACTATACCAAAATAGAGAAAATCGGAGAAGTCTTCAAGATGTGCGTATGCAGGATCCCAGCTTATATCTCATCTCTGGATATCTTTCCATGGTTCTCAAGAAATACTTGCATTCTATTCCTCCTGGACAGTTCATGGATTCTAAACTTACTATGAGTTATCTGTACCAAATCTTTCAGGGTATTGTGCTTTGTCACTCTAGAAGAGTTCTTCACAGAGACTTAAAACTTCAGAATCTATTGATCGATGACAAAGGAAAAACTAAACTGTCTGACTCCGGCCTTGCCAGGGCTTTTGGGATACCTGTGAGAGTACAGACACACAAGGTAGTGACACTCTGGTATGGATCTCTGAAAGCAGTGCTGAGGCCAGCTCATTACTCTACTCCGCTTGACATCTGGGGTATAGGCAACATATCTGAAGAACTGGCAACCAAGAAACCACTTTTCCACAGGGATTCAGAAACTGATCAAGTCTCAAGGATTTTCAGAGCATTGGGCACTTCCCACAATGAAGTATGGCCAGAAGTAGAACCTTTGCAGGACTATAAGGATACATTTCCCACATGGAAACCTGGAAGCCTAGTATCCCATGTCAAACATCTGGATGAAAATGACTTGGATTTGCTCTTTAAAATGTTAGTTTATTATCCTGCCAAACCAATTTCTGGCATAATGGTACTGACTCATCCATATTTTGATGACTTGGACAATCAGACTAAAAGGATGTAAGGATGTAGCTTCTATCAGAGTTTCCACACAATGTAGCAAGGATGAATAGTTGTATTTTTACCCTTGATTCTATTTTTGTCTTCTACATTTCTTCTGCTTTAAAATTATAACTACTTCATTTTCTCATTTTAAAAGTATAACTTAAAATGTAAATATTGTTCTATATGTTTTATATATGTTATATATGTTATATATAAGTATATATAATTATGTCTATGTGTTGGTCTTACTGAGACAACTACCTATAGATATAATAAAAATATAAATCTAAAATAAAGAGAAACTCCCACTTCTGAATTGAGTAGCAGACATCAAATCATTATTTAACAGACCCTAGTTCAGTGTTTCTGTACTTGAGAAGTGAACAAATATTTTTTAACTGAAGTTGAAAATTGAGAACAAACACAGTTAGGATTTGGAATCAAGAAAAGAACTTATAGGTTTACATCATTAACAGTCTCTAGTCTAAGAAAGTACATCCCTCCTAAGTTTAAGCATTTTTTTAAATTATTAGTTGCAAAACTGAATGGGAAGACTGTAATTATAATGCGGACTTCACCGAGCAACTTCTTATGGAAGTGAAGAACAAAAAGTACACTGTAAGAGGCTAAGTAGATGAGGTAGAGAGGAAGAGAGAGAGCAGGAGGGAATGAAACTGAGTCAGAATACAAGCAGAGCAGGATGACAAGGAATATCATTTGGCTTCCAGCTTATCCATATAGGAACATGGACAGAATGTTCATACCACTTATGACTGCTGTCAATGATCTCCATGGAAACAGACTGAACAATGAGACACCTCCTACCTCTCAACACAAAGAGAAAATTTTTCATTTCTTCATATGACTTTCAGCAATGTATATATATATAGTTAAAAATTATTATGATCCCCAAAATAAAGCTAAAAATCTAAGAGCAATGATGAACTTAGTTGGAACCAAGTCAGGGTTTTACTCTAAGAGATAAGTAAATTCTCCTAGGGCACAGGATGAAAATTCCATTGATTGATCCTGATCTGTAAAAAGAGCACTCTGATCCACTGTAGCACGAAACAGGCTGATTTTAAATGCTCTTTCTGCCACTTACTTGTTGGGTGAGTTTCGGATCCATTATGTGCTTAGCTTCCTGATCCTGAAAATGGATGCAGAAATGTCTCGAAGGAGAACGGTATTAGGCTTGTCACTGTCTCTATCTCTTAAACTCCCTCTCTTTCCAAGGAGCAATTCCTAATTAATGTGGCCAAAGTTAATCATCTTATGTCTTATTTACAAGATGGCAGGATCACTGCACATAAAAGCTCCTTCCCACACTTCTCTTCTAAGTTGGGAGAAGTCTGCCCACCTTGGGGCAGGCTAACCATTCCCTCCTCTCCTGCTTCTTCCCCATAGGAAGCACAAGCATCAGGAGCCCAGGCAGGGCTGACCTTCACACCTTCATTTTGCCCTGTCTCCTCATGTTGGGTCCATATCTGAACTCTTCGGAGGTTCATGTAGAAAGTGACAGGAAGTACTTGTTGTGACCCCCACCTGCCCAGCCTACCTTTCTCAATGCTCTTCACTAAAAGGGGCAGGACACTGACTGAACCAATGAGAAATTTCAATGTGAAGCACTTAGCACTCGCAACTGTCTGAGATGCTCTGCACTTCCATTTAGTTGGGCTACGCATTTTAATCGGTGGCCATTAAATCATGTAGAGAGGCTTTCGCTGCCCCACCCCGTCTAAAGCAGCACCTCACTATTACCAGACAGCCCCATTTCATTAATCTTTTATTTTCCTAATGGCTCTTGTCCCATCCCATCATTACTTTTCTATTTACCCATTTCTTGCTTGGTCCTATTTCCTTCTCAAACATATCTTCAAAATAATATTAAGGCAAAACAAGCATCTTGTCCATCACTTGTTTATCAAGAGTCGAGTGTCTACACAGAGTAGGGGACCATGTGCCTCCTCCTAGTGAGCAAAATCCAGCGAAATCCCCCTAGAAAGCTCCTTGCTCTGGCTGACCCATGTAGCACAATGAGGGCTTTCTACATTCAGACCAGGCATCTGTATCTTACACATTTTTTTCTCTAAAAATATCTATCACTAACCACTTATTACTTTGGATTGAATCGCATAGAGTTTTTTATTCATATTTTTAAGAAAACCCCAATATCAGGCACACAGCTTTGTGACTATTCTCAGCTACCTAAGTGAGTGTTCTCAGCTACCTATGAGACAGAACAGATGTATCTCCAAGGAAGCCTTTTTATACCTGCCACACCTCCATACACACAATGGAGAGCTCAATTTTTCAATCCCAATAATATCCCGGGGCACGGGAAGGATATTATGAGGAACTACTTTTTAAGAGGAGAAAATCTAAAGTCTTAATGTTCTTGAAAATACTGCCATCTAACATTTTCATTTTTTTAAATTGTGGTACTGGCAAGGACCCTCAGATGTCATGGAGGCCAGGCAAGCACTCTATCACTGAGTTATACCTCCAGCCCCAACATTATCTCTTAAGAAAGCCACAATCCCAAACCAAAGATGGCTCAGTAAAATTTTAGACTGGGGATAAATTTTAAGTTGAAGTTTAGATGATCTCCTGGAAATCTTTACACTTTTCTCCTGATTAAAAAATGCTATGGCTTCTCATCAGGTACAATAAATGATTCTTCTAACACTAGAACAGATAGTTACTTCTTTTGAGATCAAATGAAGTCACAGGTGTGAGTTTAATAGTCATATATTTTAAATGCAGAACAAAATATATCAATGTCAGAATCTCACTCTGCATTAAGATGTCCACAAGAGGAAAAGGCTGACTTTCAGCGTCATCTCATACTTTCTAAGAAGCCCACGTCAATTGAGGGGAATATCTAACAATGTAGCCTGTATTATAGAAACTGGTGCTTTTATGCTTTTCCTTTTTGGCCAATTCTGTATGGTTAAGTTGGCCAGAGTTTAATGCACACAGATGAATAGTGCTCATTCGCATCATGCCTTTCTTTTAAAAACCAAAATAAGTCAACATTATAGAACTTTATTATGTCAGCTGAACCCCAGGAATTATCCCTTGTTCCCAAGAAAAATCACTAGAGCTACTTCACTTTAAAAAAGGCCAATCTAAGTCTTTGTATGCCATAATAATGCATGTATTTTTAAGCAGGCTTGATATAATACCTTAAAAAGAAAAAAACACAAAATTCACCTTTTCATAAGTGTTCTGATATCTGATTTTTATCTTTTAACTTGATTAGATCATGAAGTACCAGGTATTTGATCCAACAAATGAGTGTTTCTGTCAGAGTGTTTTGAAAGAGTTCAGTACTTAACCTACTGAATAAACAGATTGTCCTTCCAACCATCGGAGACCTGCCTAGAAAAAAAAAAAAAAAAAAAGAACTATAACTCCTGTAAATAAGAGAGAATTCCTCTTGTCCAGTTGTCTTGAGCTGGTCTTGCCCTGCCTCAGGACTCTTAACTAAAATATTGGCGCTTCCTGGACCTGAAGCCTGTTGGTTTTTGGACTACAAATACACCAGTGGCTCTCCTCGGTCTCCAGCTTACTCACTGTTGGCAGATTTGGTGACTTCTTGGCCTCCACAATCATTTGAACTCATTCCTTATGATAAATATTTTTCCATATATAAAACATCCTATTAGTTCTATTTCTATGGAGAACTCTGACTAACACAAGCATTAAACCAAAATCCAAAGATAAATAACTTCTAATTTGGCAGCTCAGTGGCACGTCCATTTATGAGCCTTGGAACATCTTTGTAGCTTTCATATGTCATTCTGTCACTCACACTAAAGCTCTTCTTTGGTGTTTAAAACTTTGTATGTTGTATTAAAATGTAATATAGCAGAAAAGGACACAATGAGACCAGACTGAAGAGTTAAAACATTAGCTTTCCCATTGCTGGAACAAAATACCGAACACTGGAACTTAAAAGCAGAGGTTTATTTTAGCTCACAGTTTCGGACGTTCCAGTTCATGTTTAGGTAGAGTCAGGGCAGAAACATCACAGTGGAGGGAAATGTCTCAATTCATAGCATCTGAGAAACAAAAAGCAAGGGAAGAGCACAAGAGAAAGGGGCCAGGGAGCAGATACAGCCTCCAAGTCCACACCCCCAGCACCCACTTCCCTCCCCTAGGCACTACTGCCTAACAGTGCATCTAGCTGGGAATTCATCAACGGGCCAATCCATTCATGAACTCAGCACTGTACAATCCAATCACTTCCACACTAGTCTCTTAAGTCAATTAAACCACAGCAGACATAAACTGGCACCATTCGTAAACCAAATATAAGGTGATCTAGAATATAAAGAAATACTTTCTTTTTAAATTTTTTCAATAAAAAAATAAAGCAAAATTGAAAAGACAAGATGGCCAACTGTTGTGTGTGTGTGTGTGTGTGTGTGTGTGTGTGTGTGTGTGCATGTGTGTGTGTGTGTGTGTGTGTGTGTGTGTGTGTAATAAAAAATTAAAACTTTCTGTTTGATTAGTCTGATGTTTAAAAATGTGTTTTGTTCTAATTCTGACATGCATGTCTCCACCCACACAGTAGCCAGCTTTCCCTCCCTGTGACAATTTTCCAAAGCATTACTTCTGTTCCAGAGTTGAGGCATTCACTCTTTGTATCCTGTCTGATCCTGTCTCTGTAACTTGTCTATAAAAGCACAGTGTTCACAACTTTTCCTCTTAAACAAAAATCCATCCTTGTGCAGGTATACATTTTCATGTCCATAAGGTAACTATGTCTCGTACTGCTTTGTGAGATTTTCAAAAGTATGTTCAGAACAACAACATCCAACATTGGTAACTGTGCAGTCACAGTCCCATGACTAATGCTGTGTCTGATTTCCTTGCTTCTTTTTTTCTTTTTAAACCAATCCCAGCAGAAGACCTTCACAAACAGCCAAACAAACACTGGATAAGGCCATTTCAGGCCATTCCTGAAGCAGCCCCTGGACAGGCCCAAGTAATATAAAACACAGTCACCTTCTAAGAAATAATAAGTCTGGAAGAAGGAAAAGTTCACCTTTGCATTTGAGCATATATAGTACACTTCAGTGCAATTCTGACTTTGAGAGAGTGTCCATTTAATGATAGTTTTGACATATTTCACCCCACTTTTATCAAATCATTCACTAATTAGTAAACAAGCTTTTTGAAAGAGTAGAAAAAAGTACTTTTTCCTTTTGCAGTGCAATCATCAACTACAGTTAAAGGCTTAATTTTGCATTAATACTCACTTGCAATGGATTCATCTACTCACACAAAAAGCATCCGATTTTCCCCCAGAGTCTATTAAATTTTGTCCCTTCAGTGTCCTTAATAACACAGCAAAGATGTTTTATGTAGAGTTTAATTAGAGATCTAATTGCCTAATGTGAAAAACCATAAACATCAAACAAAAGTAAACACAGTATCAAAAAAAAAAAAATTGCCCAGATTAAAGGAAGTGCAAATGCTCAGGTTCTCCTGTGGGGCCAGAAGGAAGACTTCTCTGTGATTCCTCCAGTTTATCTGACTACCCAAGCATCCTATTCCCACGGAGCATATGCTGACCGTCATTCAGTGACTAACTCAAAATGTTCCAACACTGGAACATTTGGTGATCATACCAGACCTATTACATCTTCCACTTCCCCTCTTTCTCTAGCTTTTCTCATACAAACCAAAAAGCTTCTGGAATTTTCTTTACTGAGGTACATTTTCATGACATTGCTCCACACTTCTAGGTTGAAGAGGTTGAAGCAATGAGCTTCCTTTAACTGACCTAATCACAACCTAACCAACAGCCCAGGTGTCCTAGTTACTTATATTTTGTTGCTGTGACAAAATGCTAACACCCACAATTTAAGGGAGGAAAGATGTCTTTAGTTCATAGTTTCAGAAGGTCTAACACAGTCCATTCAGACAGACTGCTTATCCTAGATGGAAGTCAAGCGAAACAAGAGAAGGAGACAGCCTCTGAGCCCTCCTAGGCAGAAGCTATAAGAATGTTTCTTCTTCCTTCTTTTACCTACCTTAAACTGCCAGTTGCCCCTCCCTCACTTTCTAGCCACAAATCAATAAAAAACACCTGAAATCTCTGCCCTAGGCAATCCCCAATCTCAACAAATTCACAATCTTTCCAGGGCAAACCTTACACATCTGCCTCCTCCAGCCAGGCCCTACCCCCCAATAACAACCAGCTCCAAATACATGAGGCTGTTCGGGATCACTCAATACCCAAACCACAGCACCTGGACAGCCCAGCAGTTTTCTTTCCTAGGAGGCGCGCGCGTGCGTGCGTGCGTGCGTGCGTGCGTGCGTGCGTGCGTGCGTGCGTGCGTGTGTGTGTGTGTGTGCCTGTGTGTGTGAGAGGTTTTGGGTTGGTTTGGTCATTTGTTTGTTTAGTAGTAGGATAAAATCTAGGGCCTCACACATGGTAGGCAAGTGCTCCATCACTGAGATTCATCTCCAGGCCCCATGTAACCTAATTCTAACCAACAACTGGGAATACGTTGAGGCCTGCATGAAAGATTTTTATCTTTGATCAACAGCCAGAGTTGGTTGAGAAGAAAGCCTTTTATCCACTTGTGTCTTCTTCCCCCTTTTGGATGCTATCCGGTAGAAACTTTCCACTCGGAGCTGGGACAGCCATCTTTTGATCATGAGACAGCAGTCAAAAGTCAAATGAAGCTAAGGATAAAAGAGTACGGGTCCTTCAAAACATCACTGAGCTACGGAACTAACCATGAGGCCCTCTAGATCCTATATCCCAGTCAGGAAATAAGTATTCTAATGGTTTAATGCCAGTATTTAATTTTCTGTTACTGCAGCTGAAAGCACTGAGAACTAATACACCACTGCAACATCAGCCTCCACTTGCTATGTATGGGGAAAGAGCACATTACAGAGTCACTGTGAAATCACCCTGTGACACTCCCCTCACACTCCAGTGCTCAGCAATGCTCCTTCCACACAGCTTACAAGAACACGACTGCCCTCTCTCTAGCCCAAAAGAACCTTAATTTCTGGCCACCAAAACCAAGGGGCTAGCACAAAAGAGAATCTAATCCTAAAGAAATGAAAATAAACAAGAAAAAAAAAACATGGTTTATTATTTTGGGAAGAAGATGAATCAACTCTCAATGAGAAAAGTTAAGATGGAACAACAATTAGTTCAAGTATTTGAGGGGGAGCAAAACTACTTAGCACTTCTGGTAGTTAAGGTGGCTAGCAGAGGCGGTATGGAAAAGTTTTCAAAGCCATAAAATAAAATACATTCAAGGCAGGTAAGTTTGCTTCCTAGAAGACAGAGATAAGGAGATCATGGAGGTAGCTGATGCCCCCAAAACTACCAAAATTACAGATGACAGGAATCCAGGCCTGATTCACAGAAATCTCAGGATAACGGAATTAAATAATCATAATGCACAATTTCCAGTTTTCCTCAGTGTAACTCCTCCTTTATCCTATAGCCAAAGTGATCTTCTAAAAATTCCCAAATACCATGCCCCTCTTTTGCCTAAATACTTTCAATCACTGCTTCTGTGATTAAAATAAAAACCTAATCTTCTGCACATTCCACAGGGCCTTCGTGATCTGCCCTGCCTGCCTCTCTTACCTCCCATTAAGATCTATCCTTTCCACACTCCACCTGCCACCATCTTTCAGTGCATAGTTCCCACCAAACTTTGTCACACAATAGACCAAGCAGCATCCGGGTAATCTCTTTCCTTGCCTCATGAGTACACACCACTGGCTTCCGACGGGATATTTCACATTTATACTAACATTATTCTTGACCACGATCCTCTCGAAAATCAGGTTATTTTCCCACTGAGGTACCCTGCCCATTATACTGTCTATTGGGTAACGACTACCTTCCCCTCTAAATTACAAGGTCCCTGAAAGCAAGGACCTCGTCAGATGCTTTCACCCAGCTGCTAGCATATAATCAACTTCAATGTATATACAATGACCAGTTGTAATTTATTATGGTGCAAACATCATCTTGAAGGGGGCAGAATCTTTTCATACCTCAAGGACATATATGAAATGCAGACTCGTGAAAAATAAACAAAGAGGAAAAAAGTTATTAAGGATGAATTTAATTAAAGGATGTATCTTTTACTGTCCTGCTGAGACATCAAAAGGGGTGCCCTCCTATTGTCTCTGTGGTTCTGCACAGTTGAGTTTCAGGCACAAATTAAAAAGTCAGAAAGTCTGGATTTGCATGCCAATTTTGGTATTCATCAGCTCTGTGATCTGACATAAACCTCTAATCCCTCTAAACTTGAATTTCCCTATGTATAAAATGGGGGAAATGACAAGACCACTCCAACAGGGGTTTATGAGGCCTAAACAGTAACTGCCACAGGTCTGCACACAGTAAATGCTAATGGGTTCTTTGTTGTCTTGCCACCATCATCAGGACAGACTATAAATTCACCTGCGTCACACACTGTAAAAGCCTAACAAATGTCACATGACACTGTTAGAAGTGGTGTGACCATCGCTGTTTCTGGGAATCTACACTAGCACTCAGGTAAGCACTCTACCTCCCCTTATAATCGGGCAGATCCACCTCTGTGTTACTCTAGCCTGATGCCCCACAGAGTCCTTATGTAGTCCTTGATATCTGGTACTATTATTTAGATCTGGAATGCCCTCCAGAAGCCTCACTTTGGAGAGTAACTCAATCATGGGGTTAAGCCATTGATTACCTGTGCTGTTCAGAGGTGTGGCCTGGTCAGAGAGTCACTGGGCTTGACCCAGAAGGGGCAGATCACTAGGACATGACCCGGAAGGGAATACGCTAGCTCTGCCCTTTCTCTCCTGCTCAGCTTCCTGTCCCTCCTTTCCATGAAAAGCTTTTCTCTGTATAGGCCTCCGTTAAGCCCTGCTATAATTGCCAGGGGTCCATGAATGGAATGAGACCTCCTGAATCTATGAGCTAAAACAAACTTTGCCTTCCTTAAGTTGTGGGACTGGGTATTGTGTCCAGCACGAAAAAGTAACTAAGACATCTGGTGTATCTGAGTATTTGAATCAGAGGCTTAAACCACCATGGTAAAGCAGGTACTCTTATAAGGAATTAAAGGGCAACCTTAGCACACTGCTTAGCAGAGGAGGAGCCAGGAACAAACAACAAAATTGATTTTAGTTTAAAAATAGCAGTAAAGACAAACTTTTAAGCAATCAGATTAGAATTTTAATTTTAATGGTGCAAAAGAATTCATTAAGAATTTCATGATACAACATGGTCAAAGCAAAGCCACCGAGGAAGACGGCAGTGTTTAGCACATCACATTACAGTCAGCTTTCCGGCCCTGGAAAGCCAATAAGAAATTTCCAGCAAACAGCTGCAGTTTCATTCTAAAGGAAGATTCTAAACTCTCATGTGGAAGGATAAGGGAAGATACTTCACCATTCATAACACTGGGTCTAAACTATGGCCTTAATTCACACTCTACTTTTCTCCATGACAACAAAGTTCCAAGTGCCACCCACCTCTCAAAGGAAGTTTTGGTGAGTCCCTTATTACAACAACTACATGTGATACAAGGCCCACCAGGAATGCTAGATGGATAAGAATAAATTACCAAGTAGAAGAGAAATGGTCACTCACTTCTAACAGGACCCACTTTCTTGAAGCCCTGTGGCACTGAGGCCATTTGGAGTTTGGTAAGCTTCCCAGCATGCTCACAGCCATGGCCCATAGTCCCTTGTAGGTAAGATAGGAACAAAGATGGATTAAAAGGAGAGAAGAAAAATTATAATTTTTACATTGTGCTGTTGATAAAAGGCTGCAACTTCAGGATACAGGTCTAATTTTAAAAAGCAAATTTGTATGGACCTTAAAGGTGGCCTATAAATGGGTTCTGGCCAGAACCCTTCACCTGTAAATTGTACTTCCTCCTCCCAGACATCCTCAGGAAGCTGCACTGCTAAAAGAAAAGCATATCTCAGCTTCAAACACATGTTACTGGGTGTATCTTAATCTTGCCCAACAAATGGGAAATTCTGCAGAGATAATCAACCTCAGGGACACTCCCAACTCCTTCTGTTATTGTCATGTGTGGTGGCTGTCTTCTAAGAATGGGCCATCATTCTCTCCACGGAGGGGCTATCGCCTTTCCTCTGCAAACTGGATTCCCTGTTTCCATAGATCTACAAATCTCAGAAATGTCTATCTCAAACCCTCCATAAATGTATCCAGCTCTGGCTATATAGCATGCCTCTATTTCTCCCTCATGAGAGCTCATAATCTACTTAAGTGTATACTTTTGAAATTTTTACCTGATAAATCTCTCCTGAGCCTCTTACTGACTAGTTCTGAAAATGCTTTTTCTATAAGGAGAGTTAAGTGAACCTGTTCTGTGGACAGGTGGAGTTTAGGTTTCCTGTGTCTGTGTAGGAGATCCACTTGGATCCCGTCAGCTGACACATCCACAACTAAAGAAGTCTTTGGAATACAAATAATCAAAGCTACAGGGCCTAAGTGCAACAGAATGATATAAAAGCATTGTGATAACCTTCACTCATGACATTCATCCCTTCCCGTTGATTCTTTTGCAATCCATGTAACAACTTGGAATGGAAGCTGCATGTTAATATTCCCTAATGCAACTCCAAGCAGCTCCTTAGGAGCTCTAGAAATCTAGAAAATTCTGCATTTGTGGAATTCAAGGTATAATTACTATTCCACAGTAATAAAGCCATATAAAGAGAAGAAGTCAATTCTTATCCCAAGTGGAGTATAGAGTAGAAGTTATGCACATATGCCATGGAAGGAGATAGACTTAGGTCGTCTCCTGGGCACCCCATTAGCCTCTGCATGAACTCGAACAAGGTATTCAACCTTCCTGAACCTCAGCTACATTAGACAAATTATATTATGCTTGTCCAGCATAGAAGAGATTGATAAATGTTAGATGTTAATGCTGCTGTTGTTGACATTCTTTTCTGGCAGAAATTATTAGCATTCATTCAGACAAACAGCTAGACTACATTTCTAGCCTCCGATTGGAGGCTATAGTTAAGGGGGTTCAAATAACAGAGTTCTAACTAATCGCATGCAGCTGAAGTGATGTACAGCCTTTCCTAGAAAAGCTCACAGAAACCCTCCAGACTACCTTTCCTATTCCCTTTTCCCTTATTGGCAATCCTGAAGTTTACATGAAGGTTCTAGAGCTAAAGATAGAAGGAACAGAGATCCTACCTCGTTGGGTAGGATGATCTAAAAGCTTCCAGGAGACACACCCTCCATAAACGTGTTTCTGAATGAGTGAAAACCTTTTTTTTTTTTGTATGCTCCCTTGCTTTTCTATTAAGCTTCTAAGATTTGACATTGCTCGTTATATCAATTAATCTCCCTCAGGCCTTCTCAGGCTGGGAACTACTGGTAGTTTGGACTACAGAATCCTTTGTTAGTGTGGGCTGTCCTGCGCATCACAGGGTATCGAGCACCATTCACAGGCTCAGCCCATGAGGAGGCCAGTAGCAACTTCTCCAATTCTCCTGAGTACGTTTTCTCTTCTATCCATAAAGGTCCTCATCTCTATATCCAAAGAGATACTACTTAGCCTCTGAATCATCTTGATCACAATAAAGTCGGATGTAAATTTTTACGTGAGCTCTGAGAAGTTTTCTCAATAGTGACAGACCAACAGCTAAAGTCAGTATCCTTCGAAATAAATGCCGTAAGACAAAAAGCAACAACTCATCAAAAATACCTCAAAAATTCTCTATTAGAAAAAGTAATCAAAGGCATTTGGCATTTTAAACTACACGTTTAACTGAATGGAATGTAGGACTATACTTCCTAATATCTTGGCCACCAATCACATGTAGATCCTAAATTTAAATTAAGTAAAATTACTTAGTCGCACAAGCCATATTTCAAGTGCTCCATGAGGAGAAAACCACCTTTTGGTCAGCATGCATGTCAGCATCCCCACCACCAATGAAATTTTTATTGAAAAGAGTAATAAAGGTACTCATTTAGAGAAAAGAAGTGATTTAACAAACACAAATATGACAAGTACCGTCATGGGGCAGGAGGTGGGGGGATTTTTTAGGCCCTAATTCAGAAACTATCAGCCATTAAAGAGAGAGAAATCTTTTTCCCTTTCTCCCTGCTAACAATGTATGGAAATGAGCCCACCCTAAGTCCCCTACTCCTACTGCACGCACCAAGCACCAGTACAGAAGGCAGATGCTAGGACGTCTCTTGGTAAGAATGGCCACTCGGCCACGTATTACACTAAGAGGAAATTCTCTAAAACATGAGGGCCTACTCACGACCAACAGGGGAGACACCAGTCCCCAGCCCACAGCAGTGAGGCCATAAAAGCATGCTCCTTTCTTCTGTTAACAGGACACTCTGACCATCTTTACCGGAACTGCGGTTCCCTTGGCTCCTCAAACTACAGCCCTTTCCCTGTTTTCTCCTACTTCCGAACGCTACGTAATAAATCTGCTTATGTCTTTCCCTACTACAGCCTGAAATTGTGTTTCTATAAAGAAAAGTGACAAACCTACTCCACGAGAGCAGACAAGTCAGGTTTCCCATCTCCTCTCTGTGAAATCTCAGATCCAGAGCAGTGACAGGCCAACTGTATGATTTCCAACCAAACTAAGCAAAAGCCTTGTTGGCTGACTAGTAATAGACATGCTTAACGCAGTTTAATTTAACTTTGTACAATTGAATTCACTTATTATAGAGTTTTTAAAAATTCTGAGCTCTTTCTTTCATTATCAGTATTCTATTTTTCTTGGTATCAAGAGATTCCAGATTTCTCTATGAGGTTTCTTATGGAAACAAAAGGTAGTACGTACTTAGCATCAGCTCCCTCAGGCTTAGCACTAAACCCTTGACATTGGTACAGCTCCAAAGCCTCCTGACTTCTAGACAGATAGACTTAGTTGCCCACACTTTATAGCAAAGAGGAAGCTCTGGCAAAGAAAGGGTACAGCATCTTTCCAGGAATAACACCTAAAAAAATTTCCATCTTTTCAAGTAGCTCGAGGAGAAGGTAAGAACAAGCAGTGAACAAATGGCTAAGTTTGCCAAAGGTGAGGCTTAGAGAAGAATCAGAGTTCTTTCATACACAATTGTAGCACTTTTTTTTTTTTTTAACTATCAGAGTCATCTGATTCTGGCAGTGGCTAAGAAATAACGCAGGGAGGTACTCAGCAAAGAGGACAGAGGAAGAAGTCTGCCCAGCTAGAAGCTCTGAGGCAGATCTGCACATCATCCATCCCCAGACCCTCTGGACTCCTTCCACAAAGATACCCAGTTAATGTTTTCACGATTTATCCTTTCCTGTCTCTGGAAGAAATGGTACTTGCTATGTATGTAGAATTTGAATTTCACTCCAAGAAAGCATGGAGGCTCCAAACAGTTTTGCCTCCTGGGATTCACGTTGATACTGTTATCTTCCATATGAAATGGAGTTCAAGTGTATGGCCAACAGGATATTGTGTAAATGTACAACGTCGGAAGCAAGGCGAAAGAGTCACGAGTCCTTGTGAAGGCATGAGTGGCTAAGGCTTTTATTCAGTCCATTTTTTCAAATGGCTCCCTCTGGGGGGAAGCCAGTCTCCACATCCTAAGATACTCTACTCAAGGGGCTGTGGAGGGGGCCCCATGGGAAGGAGCTGAGAAACCTCAGGATGTTTCACCAGCAGGTAGGGGTGGAAGGCATTTGGAGGAGGTGAATCTTCCAGCCCCCTCATGCCTTCAATGAACTGTCAGCCTGACCTGCAGCTTAGCCTAACTCACTGAAATGACAGGAGAAAATGTCTATCACAGTTTTAAGCAGTTGAGTTGAGGCATAATTTTACACAACAATAGATGACAGACATTGGGGGCTTCTCAAGCTTCGCCTGGTGGTCATGGACAGATGAAGCACCTCACAAGCTGCTTTACACCTCTAGTTCTATCTTATAATTATAAGGGGATAATTATGTCATATGTTAACATACCAGGTTATTAGGCTGTTGCATGCAAGTGCCAGATCCTATACACTATGGTATTTTCTCTTCCCTGGCTTGATGATTAACCGGATTTCTATGATTTTCCAATTTCCCTATGATTGATAAAATTGTTTTCTTCAACTCTTGGGTCCCTTCACTTCAGACTGCCTCCTTACTGTTATTTTTTTCTTCTTCTTTTTCTCTGAGCTGAGCAGAAGCCAGAAAATTGAAAACATTCTTTTACAGAATGTACGTTGCCCTCAGCAGCATGCATCCACAAAAACCTTGTCAATGACCAGACAAAGACTGCAAGAATTCCTAATTTGTTATACATAACCACATCCAGGAAAAACTGTTTATATTGTGAAATAAATTAAATTAAATTAATACATCTGCTTATCTGTTTCATGACCTTTAAACATAGGTTTCCCCCATAAATGACATTTATTGCACACTAACTGGAAGTACAAGGAATTATGGGTTATACAAAAATCTATCTTCTCTATACTCAAGGTACTCATAATCAAATATAGGAGACATCACAAAGGTGCAAATATTTATTCCTATTCACATGTATGCATAAGTAGTAGATTTACATATCAAAGACAGTGAAGGCTAAGTGCCAGGAATGGGATAGAGAAGTGTTAACAGATCTTCAAAAGAATAGGTTATGCCTGTGAGCTGAATTGATCAGGGCAGGTTTTGGAGAGAAAAAAAGTCTTAAGGATCTTAGCCATGGCAGATATTAATAAGAACCAGTTTTATCCAGTTCTTCTTCTGTTCTTTGCTGGGAGTCCTGCACATTCAGCCTCTTGTCGTTGGGCAAGTCCACATAACCGGCTCTACACAACAGGGTATGAGAAAAAAGTAGCACTTTGTTTCAGGGTTAAGTCAGGCCAGGAAAAAAAAAAAAAATCTATGTTTTATTCTCTAGTGTGTCGTGTCTAAGACAGTCACTTGTGCCAGCTGGTGCCACTGCACACTCTGACGGCGCAGTCAGCTTGGATCTCCAGATAATTATGTTGTAATAGGCAAATAACAGGCGAACGTCCCCCACAACCTGCGTGGAATATTTACTGTGAACACGACATAAACCTTCCTTTGTGTTATGCCATTGGGATTTGGGCGCTAATTTGTTACTGCAGCATGACCTATCCTTTTCTAACTAAATGGAAACATTCCAGAAGGTGGAAAAATGCAGAGTATAAATAATGCCTTATATGTACTTTCTCAATGACAAACCTACGAGCTTACCAGTGCAGAGCTCATAATCCACCTCTTAACAGAATTGAAAGTTTTCAAATAAAAATATAAAGAGGGTTTGGAAGGCAACAGAATGAGCTACTGCCCTTGGGTGATCATTACAGATCTCAGAGTAACAGGATTATTGATGCTCTGACTGGGAGCATTCCTTTCTCTTTGCTTTCTTTTTCTTTGAGATTACAAGCCATATATTTCCATTTGGAAAACAGTATTTCATAACCTCTACACCCAACATGAATCCTCTAAAACTCTAGCCCACAGTTGAACGGCCAAAAATAAAGACTTGGAATTCCTTCAAAGCTCCCCCATTTTACACAGCAACGCCTTCTCTCTGTACCAAGAAACTGTTCCTGCTTGATGAATTCCTCACTCACGCTGTATATTACGCTCACTGCACTGCGCCTGTCGTTGTCTATTCTCTTCCTTAGTTGTTTGTGCCTTATTAAATTTAACACTTTGAAGCAACCAATAAGAAGCAGAGAGCCTCAAGAAACCTTTTCCTCTTACAATCAGGCCTCACTTTCTTTTCCCAGGAACAACTGACATTTTCCAGTTAATTTATGAGCAATATTTATTGAAGATTAGGGGTTTTTGTAGCAAATGCTCTTCAATGAAAAGATAGTGATAAATTTGTAACCAAAACTTTTCATAAAGACATTCAGTCCTTTGTTACCTCCTCATATCAAGCTTCTTTTGACATTGATTCACAAGTGGAATTTAAGTCTAAAAACACAGTAAAGTAATTTTTCTTGCCTAACAGTCTCAAAGCCAAACTTAAGACCAGTGATCTCAGGACATGCAGTGAAAACTCAAAAGGCCTACTTGCTGCTCCACAAGTCAACAACATACACCAAAAGCTTTGCCCTGGGCAACCCCCAACCTCATCAAGTCGTCCTAATCCCTCCAGATCAAGTTCCACACATCCACCTCCTCCAGCCACACCGCACTTCCTGATAGCACAGGGTTCCAAATATATTAGGCTTTTGGTAGAAACTACAGATTCAAACCATAGCATCTACATTTTAGTATATCTCTGCCTTTGTCTTTAAACATTAAGATAGATTGGCATCTGTCACCCTGAAGGAATTTCCCATTAACCAAATCCCAAGGAACCAATCCTAGCTTGGCCTCTTATAGAAGGAAGGATTAAGGCACCGTAACAGGAATAATTGGGACATTTACTAGAAATTAAAACCTACCATTAACACACATTACAGTAGAAGTTAATTTCTATTCTACTTGTATCTTCTAACTCCCTGTGAAATACCAATCCAGATATTGAAGAAATATTGTTCACATACTATTGGCTTACAATAGAGAATATATTCATAAGTTTCTTCCATCCTAAGCAACACAAATGAAGCCTGAATTAAGTGAAAAGTGGATTATTAAAAGGGTACAAAAGCGTCCCTAGAACACAAAGGAAGAGATGCATGCAGTTAGCTTCCCACAGGTTGAGAACAACAGGACACAGAGAATACAATCTTAACCTGATTTTTGATTCTCATAACAAATCTGGCTCTCACACATTCAAGTTTGTGTCATAACTCCTGCCACAGATAGAATGAGTGCCTGTCTCTGAATTCCAAATTTCAGGAAGTGAGAACTTGGGAAGGTCAAATTTGGATTCAAGGTTCAACTCTATTGACTTTTGCCAAGCAGTCATGTGGTAATCAAATACAGTTACTAAGATCCAAAGGACCACTCTTCCAGAGAGGAGCAGAGATGGTGGGCATTGCACCTCACAGACACCATCGCTTCATGTCACCCAGCCAGCTCCTCATTTACAGCTGACGTGTGCTCAAATGCTCATTATCTGTTGCCAACAAGGGAGAACTGTCCCTTCTTGGTATCTGTTGTGGTTAGGATCTGAAATGTCCCCCAAAAGTCTCATGTATTTTGATGTTATGGATTGTCCATGGAACCATATGATGTTGGTGGATTGGGGTCTAGTCTGGAGGGGTGGATTGCAGTTAAGACTAAAGGTGTGTGAGTTAAGATTAACAGTGGGTAGTGGCCACACCTGGATGCAAGAGCGACTAATTACTGGGCAGAGACTTGAAAGGATACATAAGCTGCACCTGCCTTCCTGGAAGACTGGGACTAGTCTCAACTAGCCTCAGCTTGTCTTCCTGTTCGTGATGTCCTGAGAAGCTGCCTCCACCTCTGCCTCTGTCCTGTACTTTGGTTGCTGCCGGCCGCCCCTGAATGGATAGTGACCATATGAAACTGTGAGCTAAAATAAACCTTTCCTAAATCTGTGGGTGTTGGGTATTAAGTCACAGCAACGAAAAAGTAACTAAGATAGTATCTTTCCTCAGCTCTCAGTGGCCTCAATCTCTTGCTCTCATCTTGTAGACCTTGGAAAAAGAACAAGTGAACAAGTGAAGCAATTTCAATTTGATATTTTTTTTCTTGTAAGCACTTATAACAAATTTGAAGGAAACCTAAAATAATCCTCCACAGTGCGCACAGTCTGCTCACTCCACCCAGGCCTCTGTTTTCTTCCTGGGTATGACATTTAAATTCATCTTGTTTCTCAACTCTGTCACCTGCTGTTTCCAGTATATGCACCTGTGCCCACAGAACTTAGAAATGAGAAAACAAGTGTTGCTTTAGTACTACAATGGATCCATACAAAGATATTTAATCGCCTGATTAAAAACTCAGAATTATTTGACTTTTGATTATGCCATAATTTAGACCCTGAATGTCTCCTATAGGCCCATGTGTTGAAGGCTCACTCTCTAGCCTGTGTATGTGGGAAGAAGTAAAATGTTCAGGAGGTAGGTTCTAATTGAAAGAAGTTAAATCATTTTGGGTACACCCATGAAAGGGGACACTCGGGTCTGGCCCCTCCCTTCCTTCCCTTAGTTTTTAGGTTACCAGGAGGCATCACCTTGCTACAGGCTCAGAAGCACCAAAGCCAATCAGCCATGGACCTCCAAAAGTGTGAGACAAAGGCAGCATATCCTCATCTTTAAGCTGATTGTCTCAGGTATTTGGCTAGAGTGTCAGAAAGTTGACAAACACAAACGGATAAAGAATATGAGCACATTTAAAATCACAAGGGCACATTCTTGCTACTACTCAGCCTCACAAGCTGGGGTAATGAGATTCCCTGTGGAAAAAAGACTTCCATTTGCCAAAGGATAAGCTAGGTACATGAGAGGTCTCCAAGCAAACAGCCTGGGTGAGTGTCAGCACACTCACATTATGATGCCACAAACAAATATGGTCACAGTGGGCCCACTGGAGCATTTTCTTATTAACTTCTACATTTGTTAACTTTTAAACATATTTTCTAAATGTATAGGACAATAGCACCATCAATAATACGATTTTGAAGAAGAATAAGAAACCCAAGTGACCCCTCTTACTCCCTGGCCTTATCCCTGTGCACCTCCAAATCTCTTGTACCCACCATGTTTTCTCCTTATAGGAGAGCCACCACAGGTGAACCACTTTGCATACTTTGACATTGCTCTCACAAGCAAGTTATAAGGACAGTAGGACAGCACCGTGATGACTACTCAGTTCTGTTTCTATTACATGACTAACAGGAAACGTCCCCAACAATACTACAGATTTCTTCTGTTTCTTTCGATTCTCCTTTAGTTTGTTTATTTTCCCTGCTATCAGAAAATGCTTTTAGTTTTTTATGAGCACTTGTTGAAAAGGTTTATGGGCAGTAAACAATTTCACACATATTATTTCTGTTCAGCAACAGGAATTACTGATCCATAATGCCACAGAAGCCTAACAGCATAACAACCTTTTCTTTGCTTGATATTATTACTATTTTTTAAAAATAGCCAATTTCTTACATACACAATGATATTTTCAAAGGATTTTTATGGGGTTATATGAATTAGCAAGGTGTCCAGGAAGAACATATATATAGTGAACATTAGCACATTAACTACCCCATTTAATTTGTTAAAAAGAAAGTATTGAGACAAATACAAATGGAGTTCAATTGATCAGTGAATCCTCCTTTGTGGTATAAACAGGCAAACATGTTTTGCAAAATTACTAAAATAAACTCTACACGTTGCCTGCTGTGTGTCCCAAAGGGTGACAAGCTCATGAAAGGGGCTTTAATTTTCCATAGTTGCCCGATTTACTTTGTTTTCCCTACCATCAGAAAATGCTTTTAGTTCTTTCATGAGCATTTGTTGAAAAAGTTTATAGGCAGTAGGCAATTTCATATATATTAAAAACTTGTAACAAGAAGCTAATTTTCTAACATGAATTGTCCAGCTCAGGGGTCTGTAATCCTGTAATTCAGTGCAATACCACTTCACTTTGGGTCCCATAAACATGTGATTTCTGTGAGATGCTGTGGAAAGGGTAATCAGATATTTCATGCATGTCAGTGTGATGGTTTTCTCCCCTGGCCCTTCCTTTCTTTTATTCTTTATTTTTCTCTTTAATTTTTCTACCCAGAAAAATTCTTGAGGAGTAAAAATAATTTCCCCTCTGTATTTGTATAAGCTAGTCAGTTGTGCTTCCAGGTTTCTGAACGCAGAAAATTATGTCTCAGAAATAATCCCATGCTATTCTCAAAAGTCATTTTCCCCCGTCATTAGCCCAAAGTACCAATTTTCCTTTTGAAAACATAACAAAGAATAATGATCATTTCTGGAGACAAACCCTCACTCAGAATGATTCAAAGAGAATACAAATTTAATGATCACCCTGAGAGACCAAGTAATGCATCCCAGGAAATAATAATAAAATTTATGATGGCCTTAAAATTGCTTACCTCCTTTCAGGAATCTCTGAATTATAGGGTAGTAACATAACCAAGGACTGGCAACAACTCACAAAAGTCCAGAAGAGTTTTGCCTTTGAGTATGCAGTCAAAGATGCTTAAATTGTTCTCCCTTCAAAACTAGGAGTTATTTATTATTTACTTTCCTGTACATCGGACACTCCTGCAATGTGCCTATAACTCTTATGCTCTTAGGCTAGAGCTTCAAGGTCCTGGAATGCATGGGAAAACTCATAGGGTAGCATGCCGATCAACTTCAATTTTTGGCTGCTTGGTTGTTCTTTTTTAACGGGGCGGTGGGGGGGGAGGACACGTGAGAGAGAGAGAGAGAGAGAGAGAGAAAGACAGAGAGAGAAAGAGAGAGAGAAACAGAGAGAGAGAATCAACACAGAGCCTCAACAGCTTCATAAAGACACCTACAAAGCAGAATCAAAGCAGATGAATCAAAAAGCAGAAGGATACAATTTTTCCCTCCAGATGATTTTACTAGGAGGCAGAAGGATTTGAAAGCATTGAGTGCTTTTTCCGATAACCACCTATGGCTCCCTCCAAAGAGACACATGTAAAGTTGGGCGAGTTGTTTTCTGTCCTGTCAGGAAAATATTTAGTTACACTGTTGTCAAAGTAAGTACTAGCAGCTGCCCTGGAGAGCTGTGGATTCGCTTTGTAGTGTTATTTCTTTCAACAAGTTCCTTTGTTGCTCAGTGTGTTCCCCCACAAAAGGCCCAGTCTTGTTCTAAGATGGTTTATCATTCTCTGCATGAAGACAGTTTGGAAGTACACAAACCATCCAAGCTGCCACTATCTGATGGTTCTGGCCAATGCTGGGTCCTTGTGACTTGGCACACAGCACAAGATGCTGACATTCATATCGACTGGCACAGGAGCTTGCGGAAGCTTAGTTGGCTAGTAGCTGTAAAGTCCTTTGAAGGTAAAAGCACTGCTCCAAACGCTAAGTAGTAATTTTATAATTTGCTAATGGAAAGAAATATTACCTAACTAATTTGTACTCACCATTTAAGAAATCATCATTCAACAGCAAAGCCTTTAGAAAATTTAGATAAACTTCTGTAATGTATGAAATCCAACAGAAAGCTCAACAGCAGGGGTTGCTGCTATGCTATTTAAAAATGTGGCAGGTGAAATTTGTCACCTTTAAGCAAATGCCAGTACTAAGAACTGAGTTTCACTATTTATTTAGATGGTATGTGTTAAACATTCTCCCCACTACCAGCCACACCAGACTTAAGACTTTTTAAATTATGAAACGATTGAACTTAACTGACTACATTCCTTCCCAGTGTTGTTCTGGAACCAACATCATGTGTTCGAGCCTCTTTGAATCATTTCTTCATTATATATGAGGCTAATGATAGCAGCTACTTTGTATTAACAGATTATTGTGAGGATTTAAAAAGAATAAAACAGAGATTGGTAACTACTAAACTCTACATACATGTGTGCTTCCAGCAGCAACAATATCTTGAAATAATGTCCTATTCCTCTTGAAACACACTTCTTAAAAATCTGAACATCCTTACTCTGAAGATCTCTGTGGCTTGAAGATTCCCGGGGACTTTCACACAAACCCTTCATTTGTTTCAATTATGAAGCAAATATCCCCTTAGCTTAGGAATGCTCTGAAACTGATTTATTTTTTCTTTTGAGACAGGGTCTCGCTCTATAGTTCAGGTTGGTACTGAACTCACTGTGTAGCCCCGGCTGATCTCAAACTCACAGCAATCCTTGTGCTTCAGCTTCTGAAGTGCTGAGATTACAGGTATGCACTACCATGCCCAGCTATTATGTGTGCTGGGGATCGAACCCAGGGCCTCATGTTTCCTAGGCAAGAGCTCTAATCACTGTGCTAAACTACCACACAGTGCTCCAAAATTGAATTTAGCATAAAATGAATACTGGGTGAGTATGCTTTTCTAGGACGCCTCCTCATATAACATTCTGAGTCAAGAATCACTACCACCAGTAATAATCACATTGAATTTTCTGTCCATCTACTTCCAGTGGAGAAGCACATTCCTATCTAGGGCACAGCAAGGAACCGATGCAAGAGCTGACATCCTAGACTCACTCCCTCTTACAGTCCCAACGCACCCGCCTCACAGGGCTGATCATACCATATGGCAGGAGAGATTTATAGCCAGTGAGGCCAATGTTCCAGGCTTAGTATCAACTCACCTTTGAGATGGGGTGGGGGGATTTCCCATGGAGAGGTCATAACCGTTGCAGTAGAACGGATGGACTCTGTTGAATTCTGTTCAAACACTTATAAGATATACAAATTGGAAATACTGATACAAATCATCCCCCTTGTCCTCTATAAAACAGACATAATAATATTTACTTTGTAAGTTTATCAGGTGAAAAAGATGAAAATGAAAAAATGGGAGCACATAGCAGGCAAAATAAATACAGTAGTTGTTAAGTGATGCTTCCTTTTCATGTCTGGCCTCAGTCTCCAGTCCCTTATATCCTGTCTGCTATGGTTTGGATATGGATTGTCCCTCAAAAGCCTCATGTATTTGACTGTAATGGGATAGGTAACTGTGGAATGGTGTGCTGGTGGGAGTGACTGGAGGGGCAGATGCTTGGACTTCACTTGGAGAGACAGTGTCAACTTGTTGAGATTGGGGGCTGTGCAGAGCACAGCTTTCAGGCCTGCACTGTTGACTTGCGGGCCAGGCAGGGAAGGAAGGGCACTTCAAGTGGCAACTTGTAGTAATTACAGGAAGACAGAAGCAGCATCCTTCCAGCTTCTTTCTGAGAAGACTCTGGCCTCACCTGAGTTTCCAGACATTGACTGGCTCCTGCTTCACTTGGTTTCTGTTTGCAATGCTGTGAGCAACTTTCCAGCCGCTGCCATGTGCCTTCAGTGTTGCCGGCTGCCCATAGCGAACTGTGTGAGGTTCTGAAATTGTGAGCTAAAATAAATCTTTCCTCCCTTAAATTGTGAATGATAGGTATTTTGTCCTGCAACAAATTAGTCACTAATACACTGCCTAAAATCCACACACCTCTAGGAACGAGCTCCAGCCTTTACTGGCTGTAGTGATTTAGACCTAGAGCGCCCCCCAGAAGCCACATGTTCTTGTAGACACTGTGTCAAGTTGGGAGGTGGGCCTGGCTAGAAGAGGCCAAAGCTTGGGGCTCGACCTGGAAGGGCGTGTGCTGCTTCTGCCCTTCCTCCCACATTTCTCTCTGTTTGGCCATGCTGTGAAAACCTCTGTCTCTGGGCCTCTGAGTCCAGCCCCAGACCCCAGGCCTGCCTTGTGATTTACAGCCACCCTCCTGTGACCTTCTGAACTGTGAGCTAAAATAAATCTTTCCTCCCTGAAGTTGTGGATGTTGGGTATTGAGCCACAGCGATGAGAAAGCAACTAAGACACTGGCTTTTTGTGTCCTTCCTCCTACCTGTATACTAACACACTAACTTACTCAAAGCTACTGGCTCTACTGCCTCAAAAATCTTTTCTGATGTCTACCACTTGCCAGTGTTCACGTCACGTTTTTTGATCGTGGATTTCCTACCCTACAATTTCACTCACCCCTGACCACCCTAATCCCTCCAAATGTTTCAGGCTTTTGGGGGACATTCTAGGTCCAAGCCGTAACAGAGGCCTTAATTAGGAAGGTAAATCAGAAGGCAGTTGAATTGACAATTCTGGTAAAACCAACATTTTTATGCTTTTAGTCCTTAGCATTTTCCACATATTTTTGTACCTGATCCTCACGACCCTTGCAGTAGATGTGATTATTATCTCTATTTTACAGGAGAGGAAACAAAGACTCAAGGAAACCAAGCAAATCACTCCAAGTCACAGAGGTTGTAAATAACATACCTATTGTTAGAAAAACTCCACTCTAAAATAAAATATTGCAAAGGATCAGACTGTTCCTCTCTAGTAAAGAAGAATCATTTATTTTATGTGTACATGTGTTATTCAGGACTCAACCCAATCAGAGATCCCCGAAGATGTGACAATATTGTAACACATTGTTGTTTCAATAGCGGTACACGACAAGTAGCCTCCAATTACCAGAAAGCCTAACATCAACACATCTGTCATGGTATCATTCATCCCTTAGTAAGGAATTTTAAACCTTGGAATAGATCAGAATTAAATAAATCAAATAGCAAGGGAAATCCATGCGCTTTATACTTTTTGGTTGAGCTTAAGCACTGAGATTGTCTGAATATTTAGTATGAATTATTTGAATTAATAATATGTAAGAGAATTCATTATATCTAAGAATAAGACAAATTACACCTGAAATTCCACTTTCAGATGTGTATCTAAGAATTGATCTCTGCTGCTGAGTAGAAAGGTTTACAAGAATTTGATTTTAAGGACACCAGGATGTTTAAGATAAATGAATTTAGTATTTGGGAGTCTAATGTATTTGATTCAAAATGTGACTTCACAACTTGAAAAGGTTTTGCCTGTTAAGACTGTGAGCTTACCCTGCCAAGTATTTGAAGTATTTTCAAAGAAAGTAACAGTGTTAAATTTATAGATGTATCTTAAAATATTGATGGGGGAATTTAAGTAAATGCAAAATTTAAGATGCGTTTATATTTTATAACATTCATAAATAGCACAAGATAATCTGAATTAATCTCAATGCTCTAAAATGTAAGTTTAAAAAAATATATATATAAAATGTTAACAAATTAAATATTCATTAGCAACACCAATTATAGTAATTGAACTCTCTTGCCTGCAAAAGTAGTCCTATTAGCCACTCACCAAAACACTCATGTTGACAGACCCCTAACTAAGTGTAAGTGTTATAAAACATATGTCTACTCATATCATGCCTTGGCTTAAAAATCCTCCTCTGGTCACCCACTGTAGTTAGGAGACACACTATTCCCTTGGCTAAGGTCTCTGAAGTCCTGCAAAATCGACTATTGCTCACTTCTCTGATCTTGTCTCCAATTATCACCTTCCATCCCTCTATATCCTTGGACATCGGCCAGTTTTTTTTTTTTTTTTCTCTCCCTGGTATACAAGTACTACTGCAGTGTGGCCTTTGTATCTGCCATTGCCCGTTCCTGAAGTACTCTCCCTAAAGTTTTTTTGCATGGTGGGCTCTCCTGCTTGACATTTAGCTCTCAAATGTCAACTCTTTTGGAGACCTCCCCTAATTTTTCCTTCCTCTGACACTTTCTGACACATTAATAGGTTTTATTGTCTTAACAATACTCTCAATGCTTGAATTATAATGCTCATTTATGGCCTCACATAACTATTTCATAAGAAATAAAAGCCCAATAAAAACAATATCCTACTGTCTTTCCTATAACATTGCCCAATATACATTATGTGCTCAATAAACATCTGCTGCATAAAATTTTTAAATAAATAAAACCCATGCTTACCTTAACATAATGTTCTTTTTTCAAAATATGTCCCCATGTAATATTGAGTCTATAAGACCCAATTATCTGGAGTATATTTGACAAATTTGATTATCTTATTTCAGGGTTAATATCCATGAATTGCTGAAAATAGGCCAGATGCCAAGCAGAGCATACAAGCAAATATGATCCCTCCCCAGGACACTTGCCATCCAAATTATAAACATCCAAAAATCTTGGCAAGATGCCTATGCTAATTAGAAAGTGATCCAATATTTATGAGAAGAACTTGAAAAGCCATTATTTTTGCCCGAAATCTTCTTGGCTGTTCCATAATTAATATGTCAGCATCATCAAAAGGCTAAGAGATCACAAATGGTAAAAACATTGTTTCATGTGACAAACTCATAGGGATGATGTATTTAGCACAACATTACAGTAACTTCGGATTAAAACAAAACAGAATCTGAGCCTAACGCTAGAACCTACTGAGCAGGAAGAAGACAGGAACTGTTAACATCCACACAAAGAAGCAGAGAGTTAGCGAAAGCTTAGATATGGGAAACACATTGCAGAGATGTCCAGGAAGAGACAATCCAAGAGCTCGTGGCCATGTGATACAGTATGACCCAGGTTCCACCTTTTATCTGTAATGCCTCTTTTAAATACATCTTCAAGGCTAGGTCAGGAAGAAGCTGCTTTTGAATGCCTGTGGATCGATTCTTCCATATGTTAAAACATCCCATCTCTGTGCCTCATGAACTCAAGACAATGGGAGATGCAACCTACACGCCGGCACATTACCAATCTGTGGAAATGTCTCTGTGAAGTTGTAGCTTACAATATACTTTGTTTTCCTAAGGGTGAGTCCAAGAAACAACCAGATCTGTAACCTTACAGCAACTTCTGTTGCTACATTTGTAAACATTGGCATTATGTTATATTTAATATCACGTGTACAATGATTAATAAGAAAAGTTTGTTTTATATAATTAGGAAATCTTTTTTTCTGACCAAATGATGGTTTTCCTCTTTTAGTTAATGAAATTACATAACTTACTTTTTGTCTTGGCTGTCTAAGGAAAGTCAGAGCTCAGAGCAGGAGGAGTTTAGTCCAATTTTTCTGAGTAACTTTAGTCCAGTTTCTCACTGACTTTTACTTCCTTCACTGCTTTTTCTTCCCTTGACCTTGCTAAACAGATCTTCTCCAAGTTTTACATTTTAAGCACATATGTCTTTTCTAGGGAGTTAGTTAAAATTTGATGTGAAATTGTATATGATAAAAAATAATGAATAATTTAGTAAACTTTTAGAAAATTTTATCAGAAAAGGTATGTTCTATGCTTTGGCCAGAAGGCAATAAATGTCAAAAAATCAGTCACAGCTGAGGTATTACTATGAGCTGAGTGGGAAGGAGCAAAGACTATTTAATAACAGGGACTTCTAGTCTGCCTGTAAGTACTCTTTCCTGTGAACATACAAAAAGAATTTTTCCTTATAAAGATTGACTGATAAAACATAAATTGTATTTGGAAAATAAGTAAAAACTGCACTAAAAGAACTCTTGGTGTTCTCTGTTTCAATCTACTTGATCTAGACACAGGGAACGTGTGGTTCAGAGATTAAATGACTTTTCCAAAGAAATATGAAGTTGATAGCTGAGCCCTTCCTAGAATCCTGGCCTCTTGTTTCCTACACTACGAGCTTAAGATTCTAGGAACAGTGAATGGGGAAAGGAAGATTTTAATCTAACTTTTAATTACTGAACACACATGACAGTGTTCTAGAGAGTTCAGGGAAATCTTGATTTCTTATGAACAATTACATATAATAATAATGGAAATTTCCAACTCCATTCAATGTCTGGATTTTACTGTTTATTTCTGGTCAACAACATTTCCATGAGGTTTCAAAGAGAAGTAAGGAGGTGCTGGCACCAGAGAAAACTGCTTCACACTCAATATAGGAGTACAAAGCACAGAATCACATTTCTCCAGATCAAATCTCAACCCTGTTGAATTTCTTCTAGGGTCAGATCAGTCTCTCCAAGCTTAGGACACCTGGCACCATGATGTAAGAAGCAGAGTGTAGATAACCAAATGGAAAGACACCTTCTAGGGCAACGGAGGTGATGTGCACAGCATCCACACCACACAGAAGTATGAATCCTTCTTTGATCATGCAAGCTTGCATAGCACAAAACTGAATGTCTACATCAAAAACATTAGAACTACCCAGCTGGGCCTAATTCTAACTGACAGAACAGTGAGCATTTATAAAGTATTGTTAGTCTAAGCCACGGAGTTTTGGGGTAGTTACACAATCAACCAATAAATAAAGTAATAACCAAAACTGATTCATCTGAACATTTATTCTTTAACCTGTATTTTAACATGTTGGTGCACCAAGCTCTTTCCAAACAACTAGCCCTTCTTACATGACTACAGTGAGGGGAGACACTGGAAGCAGCTGTTCCAAACGTTTTCAGCAATAAACAAAACAAAGAACTGTCCTAGCTTCCAAGTGACTGTGCCTAGAAAAGACTGCCCTTGAATAAACAATTCAGTTCACTTAGGTCAAATTCACGAACATGTATCATCAAGTTATAACTAATGACATAAGTCATCAAGACATAAGTCTTCTGCTGTGTGCCTCAGGCTACTTAGAACCATCCAGGGTTAAAGAAGCCCTGCCAAAAGTTAAAATCAATAGGGCCATTTAAATGATAACAACCCCAGTGGGTAAAAATATCTGACTCTACACATCAATGGCATGCATTATTGTCATGAGCATTCGTCAATAGGTTGAAGATCTCATTAAAGCTTTTTAATTTCTGCTTAGTGGCATTAGGATTTAATTGATGCCAAAGAAACTGCCTGCCACTAAACAACCAAGTTGTGGCAGTCAGTGGGGAGCGTCTTACACCCAGGCCTGAAAGACCTTCCCAAGTAGGCCAGGGCAGTTCTGTCGGCTGTGTTTCCTGGCTTGGCAGGCAACCGGTACTAGTTGGTAGTTCTTCGTTATCCTGCTTCTCCTTCCACAATGCCTCTATTTTTCTTCACCAGCAACACAATTTTCTGATAAAACACCCCCTCTGATTCTTACTTCACATTGTTCCGACAGAATTCTTTCTATTCTACACCTTCAAGGATGGAAACATACCCCAGATTTGGATGATAACCCTGGACATACGACCCAAGGCAGTACCAATAGGATCAAATTGTTGGCACTGGTTGATAACCCCAGCACTCTAGGAGGCTAAGGCAGGAAGATTCCCAAGCTCAAGCCCACTCTGGGCATCTTAGCAATTTAGTGAGTCTGTCTAAGCACCAAAAATAAAAATAGGCTGAAGACATAGCTTAATATGAGGGCACCCAGATCAAACCTCAGACCACAAAATAAAAACAAAACTTTGGAACAATCATTAGCCCTACTGGAAATGTGAAACTCATTATTGCTTATAGGCAATAAAAAGCTGGTAGGAAGAATTAGGTATACATTACTGGAAATATTCTTGCCATTAGAGCGAGAGATTTTTTAAGAACAAACAATATGTGTCATTAGATCTTCTGAATTCGGCAGTTCTAGAAGGTCACGTGTGTCCTCTTTTTTTTTCCTCAGTATATAAGACAATAAAATGCCTTTTTCATTTAGACTTCTTTGAGTTGTATTTTCTATTTCTTGCAATCAGTCTCAGAAACTGCAAAAAAGATGGGCTACTGCACAAACTGTGGTCTGATGGAATCCAATTTATTTGGGGGACAGTACAATTTATTACAATTTACTACAGTCCATTTCAAATCCTTGGATCAAGAAGTATCAGGCATTAAGATAACAGGAATTCAACAAAGAGTATCATGCTTGATCTTCATAAAATTTAATAAGCAAATAAGGAAAGTGAAACATTTGGTTCAAGTCAACCACCAAGTCAATTATGGCACAAGAGAAGAAACGCAACTCTTTCCAAAATGCAAAGTTTCTCCAGCTTGAAACAGGGGACCTGCAAAAGTATTTGGTTTCATGGATTTTAAGTGTTTTCAGACTGTAGCCAAATAATTAGCAGTTGAAGGTATAAAGAAAAATATAGACATTTTGATAGTTTTTAATAGAATTACTCCATTTCAGTTTTAAATTCTGAGACTTTGCCCATCAACATGTTTTGTCTTGGTGTTAAACATTTCTTTTGTGATATGAAAGCAATATTAGGTATAAACACTTTTGAGGCCAGCCTATAGCTTCTCTGCAAGCCACATTGCTTCTTCCTCACCCCAACTTCCAGATCCTTACTGGGCCACCCCCGCACTCCGCAGCCTTGAGGGTATCTCTTTAGGTGCCCTTGTTTGAGGCAGTGGCTATTACAGCAGCATCTTTCTGACTTCCTCAAGTCTATAACTCCTCCACTCCTACTCAGCACCTCCTCAGGGGAGATGAAAGAAGCAGCTCTCTTTCCTCTTGAGAAGACGGGACAGGGGGAAATGATAATTACATAGAAACAAATATTTGTTGATCTCAAACAAGCAAATTCACAATTACTTGTTTCAACGTTTCTTAAAGCTACCCAATTTTCTTGGTACCAGGAACCAGTTTCAAGAAAGACAATCTTCCATGAGTGAAGATATGGTGGTTGGTTTTGGGATGACTCAGGCACATTAAATTTGTTGTGCACTTCATTTCTACTATTATTCCACTGTAATATTTAATGAAATGATTATACAGCTCCCATAAAGCAGAATCAGTGGGATGCTTGTGCTTGTTTTTCTGAAACTAGAAGGCCCCTTCTGGAAATGAGGAGACAGTGGCACCTGAAGTGCGATGCTTATGTCCCATTTATTTCACAGTTTCACGTTGGTGGTTGTCCCTGCAGAAAACCCAACCTCACAAAGATAGGGTATTGGAAATGGAAGCTGGCTTTCCAGTGTTTTCATGGCAATCACAGGATATTACACCCTTATTCCAGAACATATGGATATTTGAAGTTGTCTCAAATATATGGTAAGGCCATTGTCATTTTCAATCTCAGGCAGTTCTCTTGAGATCCTCTTCTAACACAGACGAAGTTGATTCACCTCACTGATTCACAAAGGGGTCATGGATGCATTCCTTCCCAGTTTAGGGTCTTTTGTGGTTAGAAAATAATGCTCAAACTCTTTTGAAAGCTGAGAGAGTAATCATGCGTCAACTGAGAAAAAGGAAGCCCTGGCTCAATCTTCTTCAAAATCCCTGCTAATTTTGAAATATGTCAGAAAAAAATCCCAGTGCTCATTCATCGCCCTCACACTTTCAGTTGGCTTTCACTGCAGTCACTTTATCTACCAACTTGACCATAGTTGTCTTTCTCCTGCAAATTGACAGTTTTGAGTTTCTTGAGTATGTTGAACAGATCACACACGTGAGTACGTTTTTTAATGGATCTATGTCAATGAAACCTGTTGCCAGTTGTCTTAGTTCCTTTTTCATTGCTATGATTCAATATCCAAAATCCACGACTTAGGGGAGGAAAGATTTATTTCAACTCACAGTTTTAAAAGGTCTCAGTCCATTCATGGGCAGCCAGCAATGGTGGAAGATCATGGCAGAGGCTGAGCCAAAGGAAAGCTGTTCATAGCATGGCAGACAGGAATCCAAGTAGAAGAGGAAGAGCAGAACCAGTGCCTATCCTTCCACGTCCCGTCCCACTAAACCAACCCTTTGGGGTCAAGCCCCAGTGTTCCAACCCTTTTGAGGCCATTCCAGGTCACACACTCAGTACTGGCCATATAAATGTAATCTACCATGTGGTCCTAATCCTACACATGCCGGAAAGCCACCCCTTCTGATCAAGTAAGACTTCTTAACAGTACACGGCTCCACAGGTATCCCATTACATCTAAATACATAAGGTATTAAAGAACACTCCAGATCCAAACTACAACATTTCACCCCTGCTTTCCAAAAGACTTATTTCTACCTCCTTATACAAAATGTATTTAGTCTTTCTCTAAGAGTTGCCAAAGTCTTAACAATTCTAACACTTCCAAAAAATCTAAATTTAAAGTGTCCTCTGAGACTCAAGACAAATTCTTAAGCTGTGAGCTGCTGTGAAAATCAAAGAAAAGTTGAACAGTTCCATCATATAATAGCACAGGGTAACCATTCCCATTCCAAAAGGGAGGAATAAGAGGACAGAAGGTAACTGGACAAAAGCAAGTTCTAAACCTGGCAGAGCGAAGGTTACGTCCTATAGGCAAGATGGATGAGAACTTGCAGGGGCTGCGGTAGTTCACCTACAGTGTTGCCTCTGGCTGCAATTTCCATAGTTCTTCTTTTGGGCTGGCTCAGCTCACAGCTGGTGCCTTCCTCAGGGAATGATCCATGTTCCTGGCATCTCCAAATTTCTGAGGCCTCCACTACATCTAGGCTTCTAGTTATATTATCAAGTATGATGCCGGAATCTGTATTATTTAGGTTCTTAGAGGGGCAGGATTAACAGAAATTACATATAAAGGGAATTTGGAGGGCTTGCAAGTTTGAGGAAAGAGACAGTGCACAATGGCCGTGTGCATGCACAAGGGCTGGAGGGTCCAGTGGCTGCTCAGGTGCAAGACAGAATGTCAGTCTGAAACTAGAACAGCTGGGGAAGTCTGCTGCAGACTGTAGTTCAGAAGCCATGGTGAAGGCTGAGCCTGGGGCAAATCTGTGACAGAGACTGGTGATGTGAAAGCAGGTGTGAGCCAGTGTCTGGACACAACTACAAAGGCCAGGGCTCTCCCAGGGGAAACTGTCACAACATTTATTCTTCCTTCCTTTTCATTTAGTTCAAGCTGCCAGTTGGGCCAACCATACCCACGATGTTCACGTCCTGGCTCACAGGTCAATCCCACATACCTATAAGTTCTACCCTGGGCATTTTCCAATTTCATCAAGCAGAAATATCTCCCGAGTGGTCACACCAGCGGTGAATGTTTTTCTGAAAGAAAGAAATCTCTACAGCAGCTCTCATGACTCAAAAAAAAAAAAAACCTTTTGACAATGGTTTACATTTACAAAGCCATCTCACTTCTACAGATTAGAGAAGGCAGGTATGATCTGTGTCCATCAGCTCACAGAGCTGAGCAAACACACGTGACTTAAGACCATGCACTTTAATATGGGTGATAATTTTAAACATATCCTGTAAAACACTGTTAAATTCAGGTTCCTTGATGTGGCTAGCCTGCATTTCTCTACAGAGGGCACCTTACACAGATTCACATTCAGAAGCAACCTTTTCGACTGAATAGTGAACCCAGACAGTCATTCCGCCATGACAGCTGCTTTGTCCATGCTAACGCTGACGCAAAATGACCCATTCAGTTTCCTCACATATCATCATTCAAAGACTCAAACAGTTCTGCAGCTGTGGTTCCTGCTTACAACAAAAGTACAAATCACCTCTAGCTGAGTTTTGTGGCGCAGGCCTATAATCCCAGCACTCTGGGAGGCTGAGGCAGAAGGACCTCAAGTTCGAGACCAGCCTGGGCAACTTAGCAGCTGAGCAAGACCCTGTATCAAAATCTAAAATAAAAAAAGAATGGACTGCAAGTTCAGCTCAGTGGAAAGGCCCTGGGCCTGATCCCAAATAACACAAGCAAAACAAAACAAAACAAAACATACGCTCATGCATATCCTTCTGAAAAACATACTGTACAAAAAGTAGCACTGCTGCCTTGGTGTCAACATCACAATACTTACGACCTTACCCCGGTGACCCAGTGATCCTAACAATTGCTCCTCAACGGTAGTCTGCTATTTTATCATTCTGTCTACTTATCACGCCACCTGAAAGAGATCACCTTTTGAACTACAGCCCCTCCTGAAAGGTCACAATTAAGTGCCCTCAGTAGCAGGCAGAATCAACTCTTCACCAATGGAAAAGGCTTCTTTCCTTCCTTCTTTCCTTCCTTTCCTTATTCCTTCCTTCCTTCCTTTCTTTCTTTTTCTTTCTTTATTACTTTTTTTTCTTTTGAGACAGGGTCTCACTCTGTAGTCCAGGCTGTCCTGAACTCACTATGGAGCCAAGGCTGGCCTTGGACTTAGGGCTATCATCCTGCCTCTTGGCTGTAGCAACATGGTTAGCCACTAAGAATGATGCTCTCGATGCAAACACATTTGATGAAGCAATGGCCTTCAATAATAGCTTCTATTGTTTGTGCTCACATGTTTTTCTTTATAAAAATTCTAAAGGCTTGTCTTTCAGTGCTGAGTCCTTGGTCTCCATGTGGAGACACAGTTTTGAGGGTTTTACAGCTTTGCTGGAGAGCCAGTCAGCACACACTGTGCAGAGTGGGTGTGGGAAACGTGAGTCGCCTGTTGCAAGGAACCTGTAATTTACGTAGGACTCTTGTTATTTCCCTTAGGTGCAGCTGTGGTTGGCAGTCCTAGAGTCTTCTGCTATCTCATCATTGGTTCTTCCTCCCTTTCCCAGGAAGATCTCAAGTGACGTTTAGGTTTTCCTCATTTTGGCTAGGATAGCTTGTGGGGTTACCAAAACTGGCACTGAGGCAAGTATGCAATATGGGAAGGGGGCACAGAAGGTCAGGCCACATGTGGATTAAAGTGCTGAGTTCGAGAATGAAACAAGCTGTCTGGAAATGCAGAGTAAATGTGGTCCCAGCCCTGGAAGCTGAGCCTCAGCAGCTGGCTGAAAAACTTCACAGTAAAGAATTTGGGACTACTAGGAATTTTAAGAGAATTTTGATTAAAGAAAATCAAAAACAAAGGAAACGTGTAGGAACCATTTCATAAATTTCCATATGCCCTGCCCAAGATTTATCAACTTACCACTATTTTACCATATCTGTTTTCTTCTTCCTCCTCCTCTATTCCTCTTTCCTCAAATAAATAAAATTGATTCATGCTAATCATTGGAGCATAACTTTGGACTTCAAAACCTTCTAGGGATAAGGACAGCCTCCCATATGTACAATGACGAGATGTGGGCCTTCATCCCAGATCAAATCCTGTCCTGCACACAGACCACAGTCACGCTTCTCGAACCCCAACAATGTCCTTGGCCATAGACACCACAAGCCTGGGGTCACTGTGTTTTCCATTGCCATGTTTCCTTAGTCTCCATTAATCTGGAATCGCACCTAAACTTACCTCTGTCTATCCTATCATTGACATTTTTTAAGACAACAGGCCTTGGCTATATCTGATTTGATACTGGCCTAAATGTGACCTCAGAATTAAAGTCACATGATGCATTTCTGGAAGGCATGCCACCAAAGGGCACCATGTCCTTCTTGATGCACCACATCGGGAATCCTTAATGAAAGCAGATCCCAGCATTGGCATGTTGCCCTCAGGTCTTACAATATGGCACCATCTCTCCCACATCACTCCATGCATGGACATGTGTGTATTCCTGTTTTCCTTGTTTATATTTAATAAACAACATATAGGGAGGTATTTGGAAACTATGCAAATATCCCGCCACCTATCAAACGATCAGTAGGTGTTTCATTTTGTTTTATTTTCTTGAGGCAGGGTCTCATTCTGTAATCCTGGCTGGTTCTACCTCATTCTGTAGCCCAGGCTGGACTCCTCCTGCTTGAGCTTCCTGAGTGCTAGGATCACAGGTGTGTGCCACCACACCCAGCTTATGTGATGCGAAGGAATCAACTCTACCTGCTAAGCTCCACCCCTAGCCTCCAAACCAGATTCCTATTACCCTTGTTGCACACTGATAACCCAGGTCTCCCCCAAAAATCAACCTATTCACCTAGTTCTACAACAGATATGAAATAACTTTAAACTTGTTCCACCAAAAACACTATGAAAATAATATATAAAGTTCAACATTTCTTTTGTCTCTAGATGGAGGATACACAGTAAATATAGTATGCCCATATAACTTGAATTAGTAATTTTTTCCTTATGTTTGATTATTACATCCTTAGCTAGGTCCACTTTCCTCTGGTTTCAGTCATATTTTCTCTCCAATCTTATATGTTTTTTAAATATACACACCATTGACATGGTTTTAGAGTTAGCATAAGAATCATACATCCAGAAAAGTATCCTTCCCTCCTATTTCTAATTTTCCAGTTCTACTCTGTGTAGATTAGTACCTTCATTTCTTCCAGTTTCTCTCTCCTGTATTCCTTCTCTCTCTCTCTCTCTCTCTCTCTCTCTCTCTCTCTCTCTCTCTCTCTCACACACACACACACCTACCTCTCTGTATGTATTTTTAAAGGACTCATGGTATTCTACCATACAGAGATAATAGATAGATAGATGACAGGTAGAGACAAACAGATTTCTATCTCATACCGTTTTTCCTAATAAAATGTACCATGCTGCCCCCATTCTTCTGCCCGTTTTTACACTACCAACATATTCCAGCAATGCTCCACACCAGTAAGAACTGTCATCATTCAGTTTTGCACACAGCACAGTGCTAACCATGACTCACTCAATCTTTGCACACACGTCTCGAATTCAAGAGGTTTTAAGTACCCATAAACAGCGATATGTGTCTCTTATGAAGTTGAACTCCTGATGCATAAACACCTTATATTTCTACATCAACTTTTGCAAACTCCTAGGTATCTTGTCACCTTCTCCATTCAACTTTTGCCCTTTTTTTATTCTCTGTAATCTGTAATGACTTTGTGTACACTAATGACATTAGCATTTAGTAATATGCCGTACAAATCTTTCCTCCTAGTTTACCTAACCATGGGATTTGACTTTCTGGATTTTTGTGGGGCTTCTTTTTTTTTTATTATTTGTTGGCTATGAAAAAAATATTTTAAGACTTTTAATTACCATGCAATCAAATTTAATTCATCTGACGTTGAGTTATAGAAAACCTTCTGCCCGTGCTATAACAAAATCCCCCGTAGTGCTAGTTTTAGGTGCCCCTTGCTATGTTATGCACAGGTGATACAGAAAAAAAAAAAAAATTCACCTGCCTGCAATTTTAAAGATGGACGGATCTTATTTCTGCAGGTCTTTCATCTCCTAACCATACACCTTTCATTCTCACTAATACCAGGTTTCCTCCACCAGCTGATTTCAGCAGAAAGCTGGGAACTGAACCCAGATTACTAAGAACACTTCACACTCATCCCAACCACAAGAATTTTTCTCTAAAACAAATAAACACTACACTGAAAATCCATTTTGTAATCACATACTTTCGTAAAGCAACGATCACATTTATTCTTTCTCATTAATGTGTATATTTTCTTTGATTTTAGTTATGGGTAAAATTAAATGAAGAATAAAAATAAAAATTTGTAAATGTTAGCGTATATTACTACAAAAATATGTACCTAATTTTTAAAATATTCATCTTTTTATACCTATAAAAAATCTCTTTTCTTTGATACTTCCTTTTTGTAACCTACTTCCATTTTCACTTAATATAAACATGGTTCTATGTTACTGAGTTGTATGCCATAGATTTTAGAAGGTTACATGGTATTTTAACATATAGAGACATAAAATACTTAGGCAAGAATTGCGAACTGTGCTCTTAAGGCTTTTTTTAAATACCATAAACAACTCATACAAAATAATTCAGGCATGTAACTTTAGAAATATGTCCAAATATTATTTGAAGATAAATATCTAGACACAGACTTGCTGGACCAAATACTCTACAATACACAATCTTCTGGCTTTTTGATACACACATCCAAGTTGTCCCTGGCAGTGTACAATTATAATTCTTCCCTTAACTCCTACCACCCACATTAATTAGCTTAGCATTATTTAACTCTTGTTTTATTTCTTGATTTCTTAACACAAGCCTAAACAACACAGCAGAGGTATGCAAAAGTACCAGATGAGAGAATTTAGAACACAACGTCACCGCTGTGTGTTTGAAAATGTGGTAATACTGTTCTAGATCTCTAAACCTACTGACGTACACTCAGAAACTCCCATTAAAAGTGAACTTTAAAAATGCCAAACAAACACTATTATTCCTGCCAACATCAGCCTTCAGTATACTAAAATCCAGCACAATTTCTGAAAGTCTTTCTGTTGTTTTGTGGAAGCATAAGCTTGGTTCTGGTTTGCATGAGGAGGTTTCTAATCAGATGCACAGACCTGAGGAAGTTGTGGAGAGAAACTTAACATGAAAGCTTCTCTCACTAGGGCTGTACTAATTAAAACTGAACGAAAAATTCTCCCTTGTCAGTTACTGGATAAACACATTTTCCTTAGAAATTTTTACTTCAGGTTCTAGTCTAATGGCTCACACTTCTAAATTACACTTTCAATTATAAAACAACAACATAGACTTTTTTCTAATATGAAACATCTGTGCTTTCTCAAGAACACATGACCATTCCAGATAAACCCACTCTTTTGCACCCTAGTCTTCCAGTTTGGAGTTCCAGAAGCCAGGAAGTCCTGCCATTCCTCAAAAATAGTATGTGCTGGAAATATTCCCTTTAAAATTCGATGTTTGGTGTGTGAAGCTTCTTAACAAGTGTTTATTAAACTGCATAATTTCAAAGCCTGGAGTGGTATATTGCCATGTTTTCCTGGGAGTTAGTCACATTTGCATATTCTTCACACTTCCTGTGAAATTAATATTGCCTCCTGTATCCTGAACTTAGCTAATACAATGTGCCATTTTTACTTTTCATTGGTATGAGTAATACAGAGTAAACCCCCAAAGGGGCCCCTTGCAATGCCAACATAAGCTTTATTCTCTCGCTGTTTCATATTTTCATATAAATATATTAAATCAAGACTAAAAAACCTTTGCAGAATCCACAGGTTCTGCAAAAAGGCAAGATTCACAATAGTAAATGCCACTCGGCAGAGAAAGCAAGCCTGGTCGTAAAATTGGAGCCAAGAGCCAGGGCTCACATTCCTTGTTACATCCAGCAGCGAACCAGAGACCCTTCATCGCACGCACTTCCACCCCAACACCCACTTGGTGTGCACGCAAGAGGGCTTCACTGCCAGGGCACCGTACTCAGCTGGTGACAATCGGCTGCTTTTACTCAGGGATTTATCTTTGTGAAGTAAGGCTGATCTTTATCCCCAGATTCTTAAAATTCCAGCTGCGAACAGAATGGGATGATCATGAAACAGGATGGAAGGGCTGAGAAGAGGAAGCACCAGGAGCAGCTGAGAAACCCTGCAAAAGCAAATCAAACATAAAAGAGAAAAGTCTCCGTGAGCAGCAGTTACCACCAGGAGTAAAGAAAGCCTCAAAGAAGCATCCTCTGAGTCCCTGGCAGCTGCTTTGTCAAGTACCAACCCGCTCACAGTCCAGGAAACCCAACTGAAGAGCCGGATACAGCTTCAGCATCCAGACCGCTGGTGTACGCACCTCAGGCCGAGTCGGACAGAACTCACTAGCAGGCGTTGCTTGCCACCACTTCCTTTCCAGTTTGGTAAAGAAAGAGTCATGGGTTAGGGCACGGGGAATAAAGTGTACTTTTAGAAATCAAAAGTAATTTTAAAAATCAAGGTGAAACAATATCAAAATTTAAAAATATAAGTTAGTTCCATGTCAGTTATATTTGAAACTGCATGTGCATTCCTGTCCACATGTTTTTATTTATTTTTTAGTTAATTTTTTACAGGATATTAAAGTGGTTTAAAAAATACTGAAAATTGAAAACTGCTTGGATTATTCAAATTTTCCATTGCTGGACGAAACCCCCTTCACCCGCAGCTTAGAGAATGAAAGGTTTAATGTGACTCACGTTTCAGGAGGACTCAGTCCAGGGTGAGCTGGCTAGAAGGCAGGAACGCCATAATGTAGGGGAAGGGTGGAGCAAAACTGCTTGAGTGTGGCAGGCACGAGGCAGAGCCAGGGGAGTGTGCCCAAGAGGATGAAGCAAGGGGCCTGCCACACAACTCAGGGCCAGGCCTCCATGACTTGCCCAGGCACACCCAGAAGTTGCTCCAACAATCCCACGGGCAGCTCCCAAAGCCAATCAAGTTGAGAGGCCACCTGAACCCACACGCTGTGTATTAAGATTCATATTAATTCAAGTACGAATGTTTTATTTTTATTAAAACCTAGAATTTATTGTAACTTAACTTTCATAACTTTAATGGGACAAAGTCACCAACAATATCTTCACAATTTACCTCTTCATTTATTGTGCGTTTGTTGGGAAGAAGTGCCATGCTGGACGTTTCCTCACCACCAAGTAATAACTTTAAATAATTTCAAATTATATAATTTTATTAAAATAATCACATCTTTCCATTTCCACAGGCCCCAGTATAACTTCACACTATATAGGTCAGTCCCTACTTAAGATTTTGATACTTTGTTATTCCAAACTGTGTGACCGAGACACTCTTTCTTCCCCACTACATTTCTAAGAGCTCAGAAGCTTGGCAAGACACTCTGTCGGCAAGGTAGAAGAAAGACTGCCTATCGTACATGACTAATTAGAATACAAAGGGTATACCTCTATGAAAAAAAAAGAAATGCTAGGCAATAAATCTACAGGATGCCTTTCTCTACATCTATCCACCTATAGCTCTCCTAACAGCAATGTCGGGTACAGTACTTCACCCTAAGCACACCTTCGACCACATGAAAAGACAGAAATACAAAGATAATTATTCATTTGGCAGTGTTTTAGTAACAACATGCTGGGAAGAATTTAAATGCCATCTGTACATAATACGTCGTATATTCCCACAGAGGAGTACTATTATTCCATCACAAAAGAGAATAAAAAAGACCCCAGCAAAACGACAAAATGAAAAGAGAATCTGAGAAGAATGTGTAGCGCATGCCAGGTCCAGCAGAAGGAAGAAGGAAAGTCACCACATCTATGTGTTAGTATGTACATATGGTGCATGTTGATATGTGTAATATATTTGTTTTTTTTTAAAGTACACAGAAGGTAATGTAGAAACCAGTGAAGATATTTACTACGGAAGTGGGTAATGACAAAGTAAAATGGAAAGGATAGAGAGGAATTTCTTAGAACAACTTGTACCACATGAAGTTCGACATATCCCAAATAAACAATAAAAAGGGACCTTTACAAAAGCTAAAATGGCATTCAAGCAAGAAAATAAATGAACCTAATAACATTTAATATTAATGTAAATTATAAAAGAGGGGAAAATAAATAGATTCTGAACATAATGCTCTTGAATGCAATCATTAATGGAATATTAAGACAAAGCAAAGTGCAAATACAGCTTGAGCTGTACACAGCAGACTGGGTGTTGGAGTGGTGACGATCTGGGAATTCTGAAACTGTTTTCTGTATACTAGAAAATGGAGCAAATGAAACAACACGTTGGGCTGTCACGGCAGAGTAAAGGAGACAAATATGAAACAGAGGAAAGTTAAAAAGACTCCTGTGATGCTGGATGTTCAGTTGTTAATTGTGGGTAATTACAGAAATACAATTCTATCTATCTTCTAGAAATGCTGATACCTTACTAGGAAAACAAAACAAAACAAACAAACAAACAAAAACCACCTTGTGGCCAAATCTTGGTCCCTACAATGCACTGTCCACCGCAATGGCAGCAGTAGCCAGGCTAGACAGACTAGCCACCAGGGGAAGGGAAAAAGACAGTAGGATGAAAATACTCTGCTTTTCTAAGGAACGTGCGCAAAGACACAGAGGCGTATTCAAAGAGGAGCACACAAGGGACTACATACTAACTGATTTAGGGAAAATATAAGTGTCACAAAAAATAAAAGAGCTATATATATGTTATGTTACTTAGTAAAAATTCATTCACTTAAAATCTGTGCACTTTCCTATAGGTTTATGGTATTTTGACACAATGTCCCAAGCTGCTTTAGTGTAAGTATTTGATACAAGCAACAAAGAAAGCTTATATTTCACTGTAGCTAAAACAGGACCAGGATCTGTGAAGATGCCATTTCATATATAATGACAATTATCTAATCCTGCTATGGATATGGAGCGAGGCAGCCTTTCTGACACCAAGCAATGTTGGCCAAGGAATGTATGAAGATAACAGAAACAGAAAACATCATTAGGAAAAAAAAATCAGTGGATGACAAAAGCAATAGTTGAATTGATTTTAGGACACAGAATATTCACTGTGTATCACAGTACTGTTCCACAGATTACTCATGAATTTCAGAGCAAAAATCATTCAAAATAGTGGGGAAATGCTGAAAATATCACCTTTCTCAAAGGGTGGAAGAGCATCCCAAATAATGGCACAAGTAAATTATTTCACATGATGTGGCCCAACGGGGGGTATACAAGAGCCCTGAGGTAGTATTTTGGCTCAAAGTGCTTAAACTTAATCTAGTAATGAGAAAATAACTAAACAGATCCACAGTGCATGGCGTTCCAGGTGACACTGACTTGGAACTTGAAAAAAATTACAAATTCACAAAAGAAAAACAAAGACAGGCAACTTTTTAGATTAAAAAAACTCCAAAGAGACACAGCAACTAAATAAAACAAGTAGTCCTTGTGTGGACTCTGAAAAAGAAAACAAAACAAGGAAGGAGGGACATTTTAAGTGACACTAATGGGAGACTGGAATGTAGTAGATTACATATCAATGTGAAATATACTGGGTATGATAACGACACTATGGTCACATATTAAATTTAGGAATATAAGGTTAAATTTCAAGGGACGATATGATGTCTGCAAGTGAAATGAAAATATTTTAAAGGTACATAAAATGAGGAAAACACAGCCATAAACAATCATGACAAAATGTTAATAACAAAATCCTCATGATGGCACTTGTGTACCTGATATGCTCCTCTCTCAACTTTTCCAAATTTTTAATATCTTGCAATAAAATGACAGGTTAAAATAACTGGAATAGACTGTTTTAAAAAAACAAAGACAAGTAGCATTTTTGAATCCTTACTATGTATCAGGCGATATTCAAAGAGATTGACAATATTAACTCTTTTAACACTCACAGTAACTCTAGGAGGGATTCTCTTACCTCCATCTCCATCTAGCTGATAAAGAAACTCAAACCCGGAAAGGCAATATAACTTGCTTAACAAGTGAGTGAGGCAGCTGGAAGCCGAACTCAAGAAATTTACATTCAAAGGTCGTTATCCCAGTCATGATATTATTCTGCCCTTCAAGTGAATGATATATCTAATTAGCCAAGCAAACATATTAATCACATCAACATAATGGTTACATGCATCTCATGGCTCTTAGGTGCCCCATGCACAACCCTGGAACTCTCGATTGGTTCTGAGTAGCTCTCTGTCCTGTGCTGGAAAATAAGAACATGAGGAGTAACCACGAGCTGAAGAACAGACCAGGTGACGGGGCCAGGAGACAGTGGTGTGGTGCTTTATAAACACAGTGTCTAAGAACAGTATGACCAATTATGGATATCATTTTAAAATAGATAATATAAGGACACTCTAATAATTAGTATTTATAACTTTTACACTAAATAAGTCAAAGAAAAAGGAACTAAAGTATACATGTGTTGGTGCTTAGCCTATATTGAAGATGCCATATACAATAGTCCATTTCCTCAGCTTGCAGCCCCAAAAGACCCCTGACACAGTAGAAATTATACCATTAGTCAATTAATCAGCTTTCTTTCACAAAGGCACAATGGGACACTAGCTTTAGGTCAAGAGAATAACCAGCTTACCTACAGTACCTAAAAAGAGGAAAGTCACAGAATTGAACAAGAGACATGAAAAAGTACAAAGAAGAGAATGAAACAGACAAAGGATGGTGTACCAAAATGAAGGAGAGAACCAGAAAGGAACATGTCTGGAATCAAAGGTTAAAGAGAACACACAAGGATTTTTTAAAAAAAAGATATAGAAGTCTCTTATAAAATAAAAGGGACCAGCTATGAGACAGAAATCATAACCAGAGTTGAAACTTGAAAACTCAAGGCAACAGAGAGAAACTGCAGAGGAGCCATTCTCTCCCTCGTTCATGTCACTTACTCTAGCCCTAATACAGGGAAGGCATCCTGCAGAGCGGTGAGGCACACAGTTGAGCAGGGTGGGACACAGGGCCTCAAAGGACCCAGCTTCTCAGGCTGTTAGTTACTGCTACACCCGTTAGTTGATATTCTCTTACTCGACCACCACTTCCAGAAATTTCAGCAGTTATGTAATTGATTTTAAGAAGTAATTTTTAATGGCTGCTGCTATACCAAACAAGTACTTTCACTATGGAATGCAGATGTGCTTAAATTTGTGATGTGCCCACAGTATGTAAGGCACCCCGTTACTGAGCAGGGCACTGCTGGCACAGACACTTTCCAATGTGGATACAGGACACTCCATATTACAGAAAGGAGGCAAAGGACAAGAAAATCTAAAAGAAATGGAATGACAAATTTAAAAATAGGAGCAAGATTTTCATTTCCTTTGCAGTTTCCCACAGGAGTTCTATAACGACAACAACAATCCTGCTAACTAGCAGAATGAGCATTTTTCATAAAGTATGAGAGTGAATTGTGGGTAAAAGAAGACATGACAGGCAGGGTCTGCGGGGCAGAAATCTCAGCCTTATGCATTGGGAGACACCTAGTGATAGAAGAACTGGGAGAATCAGAACTTGACCTGCCACAAGTACATTACCTCTGCCCTTAGGAAGGTCAAATTGTATCCTGAAAAAAAGTTCAAATTCAAGGGCATCACACCATAGACCCGATTCCGAGCCCACACTCCTGGCCCTGGCTATAAGAAGGAGTGAAAGGCACTAGAGTAAACATCCATTGCTTGAGTGTTCAGCTCCTGGCTCTCTGGGGCACCGCTCTTTCCTAGCCACTGGATGTTCTTATGTGACCCCAGCTGGGGACCCGAACCTTCTCTCCTAAAACAGTTAGAACTGTGAATCAATGGAACCAATCTATAGTTTTTGAGATTAGATGAGAGTTACTCAAAACAAAGAGGTCCTTCTGAGATCTTGGGCACTCAGATTCACACAAGGCTGGAGATGCTTAGGGGTCATTTTGTCCCCATCACAAAGACTGAGGTGAAGGAAGAATCTGGAGCCACAGGCTGTGAGACAGAAAGAAAACAGAGGAGTATTTACCGGGAAGCTAGTTCTATTTAGTCTCATAGGTACCCCCTTTTTTTGCAATGTGCTCATAGGAACATTTGAAATCCTTTTCTTAAATAGGCTCTTCAAACTGTATGTGATTTTTGACTCAAACAAAATCTGCACCCAACCCTTGCAGAGATTTTTCCTCAGATAAAATGAAGCACCCATAGCCACCCACGTGACAGCAATCCCACTCGACCTGCAATTATGTGAACAAACCTTTGCCCTTTTCTTTTGTCTTGGGATAATCTAAATTTGGTTTTACTCACTTACAAGTGAATGAAATTAGAGCTTTTAAATAAACAAAATCGTGGCTGCTAGCTTCTTGGCAGGAAAAAATTGTGAAGCAAATGCTATTTTCAACTTTCAGAACATTTAACCTAAGCTATTATTTTAGTTTTTGTCCATATCTCAGGATGTAGTTCAAAGCAAGTTCCAACATCAGATTTATAATCAATTTTAAGACAACAAATAATGGGTCAGCCTTTACCTATTTTCTAAGGACATTTCTCCTTTAACTGGCTAAAAAGACAGAAATAATTAAAAAGACACTAAAAGAAAGTCTCATTTAACGATATTCTTTCATATGGTATTAATTTACTAGCCATTATTTTTATTTCTTTTTTCCCTAGAGAACATCTTCTCCACCGAGAAGTCCATGTCAGTTCTCTTCTACCTATCTACCCATGTAATGGTAAAGAGCCCACAAGAATGCCCTGATCTGGATCACACCATCACCAGGAGTCTTTGAGCTTTTTTGTTTGTTTTTAGGGGGCTGGGGGGGAGAGATGAAGCTTATTGGGGTTTTTTTCCATTTTATTGATGTGTATAAATGTAATGCATAATGTTTCCACTGACCGTGAGTATTCTGTGCATATACATAACATGGTAAAATTACAAATCTTTCCCTTCTCCCTTTTGGACCCTCCTACCTTCTACCTCTCCCCCACTAGTTCTATTTCCCTCAATTAGTTCTATGCAATGATTGTGACCTGGGTTTCTCATGGTAGACACCGCATTAGATATTTAACCTTTTGCTTCTGACTTATTTCATAAGCATGATGGTTTCAAGTTGTATCCATTTACCTACAAAAGCCTCAAACCTATCTGTCTTTATAGATTAGCAGTATTCCATTGTGTATAAATACCAGAATTTATGTATACAATGGTCTGTTGATGGGTATTGTGGTATCTTCCACATTTTAGCTATTGTTAGTCGTGCTGCTATGAATGTGGGTATATATCTTTGTTATATGATGTTTTTAAGTGTTTTGGGAAAATTCCCAGAGAGATATCACTGGATCAAAGAAACCTAAAAACTCCACTATAAAAATCTTAGAAATAAACAAATTCAGCCAAATTGCAGGCTACAAAATCAGTACTAGAAGATCAATAGCATTCCTCTACACTAACAATGAAGAAGCTCAGAAGAATAAATCCATTCTCCATAATCCAGAAAAAAATTAAATACCTAGAAGTAAACCTAACCAAGTAAGTGAAGGACCTGGAAAAATAAGTTGCAGAAGACATCAGAAAATAGAAAGACATGCCCTGTTCTCAGATAGGGAAAATTAATATAGTCAAGATGACTACACTGCCAAAACTGATGGACAGATTCATTGCAATTCCTATCAAAATACCAATATTTTTTCACCAAACTTGAAAAAATAATCCTTAAATTTATATGAAACCAAAGGAGACCTAGAATAGCCTATACAATCCTGATTAACAAGACTAATGCAGGAGGCATTATAATTCCAGACATAAAGTTATACTACAAAGCAATAGTTATAAAAACTATAAGGTACTGGCACAAAAGCAGACAGACCAGTGGAACCGAACTGAAGATGCAGAGACCAACTCAAATACTCTCTACTACCTGGTCTTTGATAAAGGAGCCAAAAGCATACACTAGAAAAAGAATACCCTCTTCAACAAATGGTGCTGGGAAAATTGTACATCCACATGCAGAAGAATAAACCTAGGCACACACCTGTCACCATGCACCAAAATTACATCAAAGTGGATCAAAGAGCTAGATATTAAAACTGAAACACTGAATCTCCTGTGTCTCAGTTTCTTTTTCATTGCTGTGACTCTATACTTGATATCCACAAATTTAGGGGAGGAAAGGTTTGTTTTCGCTCACAGTTTCAGAAGGTCACAGTCCATTCAGGGGCGGCCGGCAGCATTTGAAGTACATGGCAGTGGATGAGAGGTGGAGGCAGTTTATCACAACATCACAAACAGGAAGGCAAGTTGAGACCAGTGGAGACCAGACCCTGTCCCAGTCCTCCAGGGAGGCAGGATGCAGCTTATATACAACTTCCAGGTCTGCACCTGGGGATTAACCCCTCCTGCACCCAGGTGTGGAGGTGTGGCCACTACATGTCTTCAATCCTAACTTACATGTCTTTAATCCTAACTTACATGCCTTTAATCCTAACTTACAGGCCTGTAATCCACCCCTCCAGACTAGGCCCCAATCACAGCACATGGTTCCATAGACAATCCATTAACATTTAAATACATGAGACTTTTGGGGGACATTCCAGAGTCAAACCACAATATCCTGGTAGTCAAATTAGGCAAATATCTGAAAGACATAGGCGTAGGCAAGGACTTTAACAAGACACCAAAAGCAAAAGAATTAGCCCCCAGGATTAACAAATGGGATTATGTCAAATTAAAAATTTTCTGCATGGCAAATGAAATTATTAACAGTGTGAAAAAAAAACACAGAAAGGGAAAAAAATATTTATCACCTATACCTCAGATATGAGGCTCATAACTAGAATACACAGGGAACTGAAAAAAAATAGGCCTTGCAAAACCAAAGATCCAGTTGAAAAATGGGCAACGGAAATGAATAGGCAGTTCTCAGATGAACTAGTTCAAATGGCCAATAAAGCCCAGTAGCCTTTGGATACCTACAAACTCCTCTAGATGAATTTAAATTAGACATCAAAGATACTTTTAAATCTGCAATAAAAGCATTTTTGAGAATGGTTCACTTAAGCAAAATTCTGCTTTCTTGAAATTTGATCTTGAGAAAGGTGATTTAAAAAATGACAAAGTGACCAGGATGCAAACATTAATATTAAAGTATCAACAGCTTTTGTATATACCAGTAATGCACTGGCTCAGAAAGAAACAAAATAAAATTCCATTCACAATAGCTTCAAAAAACAAAATACCCAGGAAACAATGTAAACCAAGAGGATAAAGATTTCTATAATTGAAAGTATAGAACACTGTAGAAAAAAATGTATAAAACACTTAAAGATGGGAATACCTTCTTGTTCATGAAACAACAGAATTAATCCTGTTAAATGGTCATATTGCTGAAAACAATCTACAGACCCAATACCTCCCCATCAAAATTCCAAAGACATTCTTCACAGAACTAGAAAAATACAATTATAAAATGTATACAGAAGCACAAATGCCTAAAGCAATTCTGTGCAAAAAGAATAAGGGTTAAGCCATCATAATACTCAAGTTCAAATTATACTACAAAGTCAAAGAAATAAGAGCAGCATGGTAACAGAATAAAAAGAAACACAGAAGCCAGTGCAACAGAGTAGAAGACAGAGAAACAGATGCACACCACTACAGCAACCTGACTGTTGACAAATGAGCCAAAATTGATGTTGGAAACGAGACCGCCGCCATAACAAATGCTGCTGACGAAATTGGAGAATGTTTAAGCTGGGTCCTTATTTCTCATCCTCTTAAAAGTCAACTCAAAACAGAGAAAAATCTAGATATTTAGATCTTTGAAAGTGCTAGAAGAAAACATAAGATAAAAGTGTAAAGTCATGGGCACCGTGAAACTTTTGGAATAGAACTTCAGTGGCACAGGAAGCAATGGCAAGAATCAACTAAGGGGACTGCACCAAACTAAAAATTTCTTGCACATTTGCAGCTACTCTTCCAACAGAAGAGTAATATCTAGAATAGGTAAAACAAAAACCACCAAAAAAACAAGCAGCCCATCGATGGCTGGGTAAGTGAATGGGACTAGATACATATGAAAAGAAGGAAAATGACCAATCAGTATATGAAAAAACTGTTCAACATCTTGAGCCATTAGAGAAAGGCAACTCAAAACTAAATTGAGACTCCACCTCACTCCTTTCATTAAGAATACAGAATGAGGACAGAGTAAAAGGGAATGTTTCTATGTTGCTGATGGAAATGTAAATTGTTCAACCAGTATGAAATCAGCAGGGAAGTATCTCAAAAAATACTAAAAATAGAACTACTATTTGACACAGCTAATCACCCTTTGGTATATACCCACAGGAAGTGAATTCACCATGTTGAATGGATACACGCATACTTTCTTGAGGTATAAATTACAATAACCAAGATATGGAACCGGGTGAGGTGCTCGTGGATGAATGAATAAAGAAAATAATGGTAATGTACATAATGGAGTACTATGCAACCATAAAGAAGAAAGAAAGCATGTCATTTGTAGGAAAATGGATGACTGGAGATCATCAGGGTGAGGAAATGAACCTGAATCAGAAGACAAGCATCGATCAAGCATGCCTAGCACGCCTGAACTAGGACAACTGACACAAGAGCAGGAGAAAGACAAGAGGAAGAGGACAGAGTTAGAGATCAGGAGGCAAAAGAGAGGACAAGAGGACATGCATATGATCACACCAAAATACAATATTTTAAGAAAGTAAATAGGCACTAACAAAATACAATTTTTAGAATACTAGATACTTCGTGCTATTCTTATTGGAAATATGTTAATCACTAAAGACTCAGAGAGTGTCTTCCACATTTTTTATATATTTATAACCTCAACAGATCAGATGGAAAATCAATTTGGAGTCCCTCATTACTAAAGTTCTACATCACCAAACCAAAACAAAGTTGTCAGCTAACTTTCTGAAAAGCAACAGTTGATTTCCCAAACAGGTTAGTTTCAATAAGCACCATCATGGAAGTCCCCTTGCCTTAATCCATAATGAGGTCAGGGAGAGAGAGAGGAGAGAGACAGAAGGGCGAGGGGACAGAGATCCTGAGGTAATTTGATGCTATTTGGAGTCATTCCTTTACTGTTCTGTATTTTCTGTTCCCATCCTACAAGAAAAGTAATGTAGGAAGGACCAACCTGCTCTGGGTTTGTCGGCACTGCTGTCTGTGGCCTTCCTCTGTCTATACTCGCTGTTCTGCTCAGCTCACTGGAATTCATACTCATTTTATGGAGTGAAATGTTGCCCAGATGCTCAGCACCATAAATAAAGTCAATTAAGATCTTGAAGCTAAACATGTTGCAATTTTATCTTTTGACACTATTTAAACATCACATTCGTTAGGAAAAGTTAGCTCTTTATCCTAAAAGAAACAGAGTATTTTCATTTTCCATAGATCAGGAAATCAATCAAAGTGAACCATTTGTCTTTTAAATGATTCATTCAGATTGACAAAGGAAATCACTGTCGTACCAGGAAGTGGCCAGTTTCTGTTTTGAAGAACAGCAGGCAGTAGGAAGAAAAATGGATTCTGTAGTTTGGGAAAGTCACTCTTAGTTCTGACTCAAATCCTAATCAATCCCAGCCACCACCCCCAATCATCCTGCCTCTTCAGCCAAGATGACAAACTTTCAAAAGTATGGAACCGAAACACACAGCCTTAGAGAACTGTCTCTACAGTCTCGTGTCATGACCCCCTTTGTATGTCACCCACGTGCTAAACGCACACGCATACTCCAATACCAACACCTCCCCGACCATCCTCATGTAATTTCCACAAAACAACCGTGTCCACAAGGAAGGGATCTGAGAGCTAAGTACCCTGCCAAGCCAGAGGTCCTGGTGTCTTCATGCAAGCCCAGGTGGCTCATGGGGTAAGTTCCTTGCCGGGCCACTGGCTCCAGCCCCAGGTCACTGCCATTTCTGGCAAAGTAGGTTTGTTTAACCTTCCAGAGAACGCAGAGTCATTCAAAGCTGACAAATGAAGAGAGGCCCTGGCAGACTAATTTCAAACTAAGCTTCATATCAGAGCCTTTCCATCGTTTTTAAGAGAAGTATTTTATGCTGTTCTGATGAAAAACTCCAACAGTAGTGGCTTCTCTCTGATAGACACCATTCAGGGTGGAACAGCAAGTCTGAAGCAAAGGGGAAGGAATAACTTTTTTTTTTTGGTCACATGAGGCAAAATCGTGAAAACAAGACACTACTGGAGTTGGAAAGAATAATCTATACTTATTTTGATAATGACTCACATCAGCATTTTAAATATCACTGTAAAATGCTGACAACTAACTATGTGAAAGCTGCTATGAAAAACTAAATCTAGCTAAGAGTGTTCTGTGGTGTTCGTGCTTTATCTTAACCACACTCGTGTGCCCAGGGGACACTGTTCAGGAACCTCTGGGAGGAGCCCCCAGAATCTACAATACTACACTGGATACACTACAAGTATACTACTACCACCCACCGGAAAATAAAAAAGTAAAAAATTACAGAATGTGTACTGTAGTACACTTAACCTGCAGGCCTGAACTCTCATCCATCAGGTTTCTGGCTGGGTGGTGCTGGGAAAGGGATGTAGTAGGGATGGTGTCAATGAACAAGCCAGAGGACAATTTTTTCATCTGAAGAAATGGTCAAAGTCTTATAATAGGTTTATTATAAGGATTAAATGATGACATGTACACACACACACACACACACACACACACACACACACACACACACACATATATATATATATACACACATATATATAGATAAAAGAATGAAACATAGCAGAATACGCCAACCCCAGAATATGCCAGTTTGGCACAAAGATTACTTTGAGCTGAAGGCATTTGGAAGGCAGTGGATACAAGAAAATTTGTCTGTTCTCCCCCTATTAGCCTAAAAGTAGGATATAAACTTGTAAAATGCCCTTTCCATTCACCAGAAAGGACAAAAATTTATCATCAGAAAATCTCTAGAACTTTGACAGCTCAGAGATACAAGAGAAAAGTGCATAACACACTTAATAGTTCTTATCTTCTGTGAGTTCTTCCCTATATTTATTTTTCCACAAACTTACCACATGGAAACACAGTCCTTTTCCTTTGTCTTTTCACTCCTCTAAAACCTCATTGCTCATGTGTTAAGAGCTACATAAGGCTAGGTTCTAATCGCCCCTCTGAGTTACTCATCACGGAATACTCCCACATGTATGCACAATGCACATGTTAATAAACTTTTGTTTCTCTGTAGTTAATCTGTCATTTGTCAGTCTAATTTACAGGGCCCCAGCTGAAGAATCTAGGATAGGAGCAAAAAGCACTAGCTCAGAACAGCGCATTCAGTATGTGCAATTGGTTGCTATTATCATTATTATACTATTAATGACTGTCACAGAGCATCCATCTTTAAAGACATACCAAGCCTAATGACATAGCATTATTCTGAGGAAAGTTAACCCAAGAAAATGCAACTTGTCCAACCAAGCTCCCTGTTCAAAGCACATACTTGCATCACACCATATCATCTGAAATTGGAATGTCTACAGATGAGAGAGCAAGTGTGAGATTTGGAAATTAAACACAAAGGCAAGTATAGAGTGCCTGATCTTACTTTACTAATCAGACTGTTAGTCTTCCCTTCTCTAATGTTTGCTACCCAATACGTGGCCCGCACAACCCAGGACCAGCATCACTTGGGGCCTTTGTACAAATTCAGGCCCCACCCCAGGCTTTCTGAATGCTAGAACCTTAAAAAGATCTCAGGTGAGTGGTATATACATTAATATTTGAGGAATGTTGCTAGAGACTATGTAGTATAATGCTGAAACTATCTTTTTTTTATTAGTGGGGGAGGTTGGGTGATCTTTGCTGCTTAACAAATACCCAAATGCAATGACGTAAGATAAAATTCACTTATTAGGCCCACTTCTTCTACCAGGGAAGGGCGTATCTGGGTCTTTACCCTGCATGGTACTGACTAGGAAAGTCCAGTTTGATCTGCCGGAGGTTCCCTTCTCTCACACGCCCTAGGCTGGCCTGGAGTGTGCCTGCGGCAATTTCATTGTTTCACATGATGTCCCCTAGAGAGTGAAACCCTGAATCTCTAGCCATTTTAAGGTCTAGTCTGAGAGCTGACACAACGCATTTCTGCCGCTTTTTTTTATTAACCAAAGAAATTCAAAACACCAACCAAAATTCAAGGCTTACTAGTCAGATTTCTGTCTCCAGGATCAAGTATGTAACACTTGCAATTTAAAGCAGGAGAGGCTTATCTGGGCTCATCATTCCAGGAAGGTCAGTCCATGGTCTGGTGGCCTCATGACAGGAGCCGCATGGTGGAAGGGCCTGACAAAAAAACCTGCTCATGTTCCAGCAGCCTGAAACACAGAGCAGGAAGGGAGAACCTTGGGACGAGTGCACGACCTTCAGGTTCAGGACCCAGTCACCCACCCCCTCCAACTGGGCCCCGACTTCAAACACAAAAATTTGGGGAGACATGCTAGATCTAAGCTTCAATACAAATGAAGATAAAGGATTTCTTGCCCTGATGGAGGGGAGGCACACACAGACAGGAATGGAAGGACTCGTTAGCAGCAGTCTTTGCACACTAGCTACCATACAGTGCCTGTCACTTTTTCACTTTTCTCTCTCTCTGTTCTTCTGAGCGGTAACAGCCACTTCGTTTCAATTTCACAATTACATGCAGCAGAAGGAAGGTGAAGGCACAATTCCCCATTCAAGGAGTGTGCTGTAAAGTAACTGGTGAAGAAAGGCAGCCAATTGAAATCTTAATTACAATAAAATAATGTAACAACAAATATTTAAGCAGCAGTGCAAGATAACAATAGAAATTGTCCTGAAGGCCATGAGCCTTTCATTTACTTACGTGTGCACAGACAAGCCACTCTCTGAGTTCAGAGAAGGCAGGGAAGGGAAGGGGAAGGAAGGGCCACGAGGTTGCAGCGTGATTGCTATCTGAATAGAAAGAAGAGCCACGTGGCCTTCAAAGCAGAGGCTCCGTGGGATGTGTTCAGAGGATACACTGGCATCAAGGAGCCATGGGAATGGGGTTACAGGGACAGACGGCCATGAGCGAGCATCTCCTCATCATCTTCAGTGATGATTGTAAATTCAATGTTCTTGAATTTCTGGTCTCATAACATCTACCTTTACTTCTCCCTTTAGATATTATATGTTCATATGCCGTTTGTGGAATCCCCACCAGCAATATAACTTTGTATTAATAATGAAGGATTTTTACTAACCTTATAAATTTTACTATACCTTGTGGGGGAGAAGGGAGCACACAAAGAGAAATGCAGACATTGTCAAATGGCAACTTGAAAACTTCACTATTCATGGAATAGGAGCTAGTGCTCTCAGTATTGTTAAGGAACAACTTGTAAATTTTACCCTCCCTTAGAAAATAAACATGGAATAAAAGGCACTGCTTAGAAGAAACATATAAATTTCAATCTCCACTGAAGGAAAATAAGCTCTGATTACACCACATAGTTCATGCACTTCAAGGGGCAGAGCACTTGGTTTATTACACATTCATGTATAAGGAGTTAGTTTTCCAGAAACAAGGAATGAAATTTACAAGTTGGTATTTAACTTTTTTAGGAATGTATTTTTCTTCTGACTCTGCCCCCTCACCCACACACACACCCCAGAAACAACATTAACAATGAGGCTTATGAACAACACACACAGTTCCTTCTATAATAGTGATTAACACAATTTTAAACATTGTTCTCAAGGCCTAGTGGTACCACGCACACTAGAACAGCACAACTTCTGGCCATACATTTCAAACAACTAGTCTTTACCTTGTTGAGGATAGGAAAAGGGGTTTTCAAAAAGTTGATAATATGCACCATTATTATCCTTCGTTTCTATTTTGTTGAAAAGGAACAGGTGGATGATTCATAGGCTCTCTACCATTTCCATAAATGTACACATGAAAACTCAGAGCGAGTGGGTTTAAATGATTTTGCCATTTGAAAAGATACTCTGGACAGGAAAGATAGAAACATTTATAAAAAATAAGTGGGTATATCTCTTCCATAAAGCCATGACAAGAAATGATGAAAAAAGGGGAGTTGCCACCTCCACACTAAAAAAAATGTCAGTGCAATCATATCTTAATAAAGGAGATTCTAATAGAAGTTATAAAAATTCCATACCAGGAAATATTCTCAAAACAAAACTTACATATAGAACAATACAGAATGAACCAAAGACACCTTTACATCAAGAAGTAAAAAGACACTATTCCAAAATTTCTTAAGTCATAAGGTCTGAAAAGATAATATATACACAATGTAAACACTGAAACAGTACTGAAGTCCTGAAAGACACTGAAAAACAGGTCCTCCCCTCCCACTATTAATGAACCCACATAGTTTTCAGCCTATGCATAAACATAGACACTATATTTCTAATTTCTATTACCAGAAATGATAGCATGTTGTAATTCCTTTTCATTTAACAGTATCATAGAAATAGTTCTACATAAGTAACATTCTTTGTGATGACTTAATTGTTGTACAAGACTACAATGTGTTCCATAATTTATGTACCATATCTCCTATTGTTTAGACATTTAAGCTCTTTCTAATCATTTACAGTTGAACATAGCAGCATGATGAAAAATTTTATACATAAATTTTTGTGTACCTGTGTGGCTGTATTTCTAAAATAAATTACTACAAATAAAATTCTCAGATTAACAGTTTTGCATGCATTTTATTTTGCCTCATATTTACTAGAATGTACATGTGATGCACAGTGGTTGCTCTGAGTTTCAGAACTTTGCGCACCTAATTATAGCATCAACTTCACGAACCCTTTCTCTCCCCCTCTGTGCCATCCCACCACCTCCCTCATCTGCCCCGACTCCCACTATCTCACTCATTTGACTCCATCATTTATTTTTATTCTTGGTCTTTCAATTCATGATACCAGCATATCTTGCATGGAAAGAATTCCAAAATAATAAGAATTTCATCAATATGTTTTGACCATAGATTTCTCATTAATGGGGTAAGTGTAAAAAATCACATTTTCTCCTTCCCAACCTTAGGCAGGTTATAATTATTATTGCCCAGATCCAAGGCTACTTCCTCACACACTGTACCGCTCTGTCCTCACCATGCTGTAATTCTCGCTGGTTAGATAGATCTCTAGTTTGCAGATCTCCCCAGCACACAGATTATCTGCATTCTGCAGACATCTGCAAAAAGCCATTCGCAAGTGCATCTTTCACGGCTGAATATTTTTACATCACATCAGCTGGAGCCTGACGCTGCTGCACTCTCGCCAAGTGTCACAACCTACTCTATTATATCAAAAAGCAGCACCAATTAGTCATTCTCTTCCCGTGGTGACGGCAGCTATAATAGCACACAGTGCTCTGTTGAAGTTTATAATACAAAGTAGAGATGGGGATATTAAAAAGGAAGTAATACAGAATTAGAATAACACATCAAAAAAAGCACATCATCCCCAAAACAGTCATTTGGAGAAATTATAACATTTCTGAAACAGTAGTCAAGAAGGAATACAAAAATGCAATTATTTTTGAAAAGAATGAATAAATAAATTGGCCCGGGTACCACATTCTTGCCCCAGATAGGACCTTGGTTTTTACTGACTAATCTAGTCATTAATTGTCATCATGAAAATAACATCAATAAAAATATTTGGTGAATAGAAAGAAAACATAAGTCTTAAAGAGAAGTATAGAATGAAAATAAATACCCAAAAAGCCTGCTGCTCTGAATGCATCATACAGCAGTAAACAAGCAAGCAGGCGTGACACAACTGCCTCTGCCCTCGGTGCGCGCCCCTCCTCTCAGACCACTGGACTCCGCGCCAGGCTCACCCTCCAGCATAAAGCCAGTGCCTCCGAAATGAGAAACTGCCTCCCGCTTGTCCAATTCACCACCTTCCATATTCAACAGCTGATGTTATTTTTTAAATATATAAACGATATTACATCACTCCCTTTCATCCAGCCTGCCTGTGGTTCCCCTACAAAGCGAGACTAAAATCTTTATCACGGCTGGTAAGGACCTACATACATCAACCTTGTCAGCTCCTAGATGACTTGTCCCGTTGTTCTTTTCTACCCCTACCCAGGTCTCCATCGAGAAGTCACGTCTCGGGTCCTCGGGTCTTACTGTTGCCTCCAGCTGTGCTGTGTGCTCCACAGTCCCATGCATCCCTCATCCACTTTGTTCAGGTCTGTCCCCAGGTGTTGCCACATCAAAGAATGAACCTCGGGCCACTCAACCAGGAAGGGCATCCTAATTCCTCATCAATGTGTACTTATTTACTGTCCTGCTTTATTGTGCTGCTTAGCTTCACTTAACATTAAGATATACAGAAATATGTCTGCTAGTTATCTATACCCCACTTTAAAATGTGATTTCTATGAAAACAGGAAGCAAAGACATGTTTTGGATCCTTGGGCATCCCACCAGATACAAAAGCATCCTGTTACTGTGAACTATACTTACATTGAAAAAACAACATTGAACTCACTTGGGTCGAATTCATTTAACCTCTTTAATAAATGAGTATTAGCTGTGAAATTCCAGGAGCCTAAATCCCACTCTCCATTGGCCAACAAGAGTAGGGTAGATGTAAGCGCCAGGGAATTCGGAGGAAGAGACGCCGGGGTAGGCAAAGCAAGCAAGCTAAGCTTCAGGAAGAAGGATGGAGAAGATCTGGGAAGGCGCCAGGAGCAGGAAGGCATTCTGGGTGAGAGAGGTGCTCCCCAAGCATTTGGGCATGGGTAGGGTGCTATGCAGGCCACATATGGGGGAAACCAAAAACTAATAGTTACGTCCCCTTCCATTCTTTTTTAATCTTTCTAATTCATTCAATAAGAAAGTGTAAATTGGGCACTAGTATTTTAAACCACTTACATACTACTTGCTAATCTGATTTAGTATCAATTTACTTTGGTTTTGTTTCCCTTTATGGTCAATCCCCTATTCATATACAAATAACAGGGTTTCCATTGCTTAAATAACACAAATTTTACATATAACATCTTGTACATAAGCTTATGTAAGTAAAACAAGGTAACTTGTTTTAAAACCAGACAGTAACTTAAACATGAATCCGGTGGTTGGAACATGACCATCCAGACACAGAGTAGAGCCCACCTTTCAAGTCCTCAAACAGGGCTCAGTGGAGAAGAGGACAAAGTTATGCTTTTGTCAAAATGCAAGATGACTCGTGTCAGGCTAAGGGTTCTAAAAAATACTCTCTAGGTCTGTGGTTTTCCAACATATCTCAAAGTCAAATTCCTTGGAAACACGCCCTCCAAATACGAGTGCCATATGTATTTTAGTTTCAAGGCAATATAAAATATGGCAACCTTCACTTCCATTATACAACCCCACTATACACACCTAAAGTAGAAACAAACAAATATGACTTCATACGATATGTGACAAACAAAAGCACCACCACAACCACAGCTTTAAGTAAAAGGGGGGAATCTGTATCAATTATGCTCCAGCAAGCAGCAGATGGAGTGTAGAACACTTACATGAAGAGAACTTCTTCCAAAGTGCGGCCACAGCAAGGGAACAAGGGAAGTGCCCGCGGAGAAGAAACCTAACACAGGGCAGCAGGACATCACTGTGCAGAGATAAGAGAAAGACCCCAGCACATAACAAGGCTGTTCAAATATTTTATTTGCTGTGTATTAATTGATCTACTTGTCTATAAAGAATAAAAGCACACATAGCCTTCACTGGAAAGTTCAGCTCTCATTCACTACCTGTGTGAATTCTTAAGCTCTGTGATCTCGTTTTTTTTAACAAAATGGGACAAGACACAGTGTCTGCTGCAAGGTCGGTATGAGAAGCAAGTGAGTTAACACATGTCGAGTACTCAACATACCTCACCTGCAATAAATGTCCATATCTTAGGAGAAAGTCATGTCAGCCTCAAACATTTGGCATAATTTTATGGGTGCAAGGCTTAAAATTGTGAAAAATCTCAACTTAAATGTGTTAATCCTGCACATGACTTGGTAAATAACTCCACATTTTCTCATTTTATTGATGAAAACATAGAATTATCTTAAAGATATACAAGGAAAAAATCTGATCTGTTAGAAGGGGCATGGTGAGCAGTGGTGGGAAAGGTGGCACTAAAGACCTTCAGACCATGAGAGCCAGAAAAGCTGTTAGCTCAGGAAGGGCAAACCTCCCTATGTAGAGAGAACCCAACATGGCGAGGCCCTGGGGAGGAGGCAGCACCCCAGGTTCCATCAACTGCATGATCAACAGGTAGTAGAAGCCTAAAGGGGTCTGGGGGGACCTTCACCCACACTACAAGAATGGGAATTACACGGAGCAGGAGGGCAAGGAGAAGCCCTTGAAGGATTTTAAGCCAGCAAAAGGCAAGATCCCTCCTGTGAACAGATTATCATAATGAAAAAAATCACTGCCAAAGAAAGGGGGAGTCATTATACAATTTTGAGCCATGAGCTGAACAAGGAAAGTGTTTCAAACATCATTTCTATTATTTTGTTACTATTATTTTGTTACTTTGCCATGTTTTTCCTTAGCTATATAAATGTATTTATTCTAAACAACTTATTTATTCATGGAGATATTTACTGAACAGCTATTATTTACCAGAATTGTCCATAAGCAGGAGCAGACGAAAGAAACACACAAACTAGCGGAATAAAAAGTGCACACATTTGAAAGGCTGAGGCCATGTCTCAGAGGTGGATAAAATTTCCAAAGTGAATCAAGAACTGACTGAGCACCTACCATGTGCTGGCAAAGTAGGCAATGCTGGCAGGACACTGAATGCAAAAATACCTACAGTATTACTACAATAACACAATCCCCCCCCCCCTCCAATGCCAGGTCAATTATCCATGGGGCATGAGAAAAAAAACAGAGGAGTAAGTGAGGCACAGTACCTTAATTTAAGGAGGCTTGGAGAGGCAATCAAATACTTTTAATTAAAAACCTCCCTTCTGAGAATAGACAGCCTTCAAAAGCTTGTGTAAACTGTAAATAAATTATATGCAAATATATTAGTAGCATTATAGCTTTTTAAATGACACTGTAGCTTTTAAGATGTCAAATAGTTCTGAAAGTTAAATACCACCACTCCCCTCCCCAAAGAAAAATCATGAGCATCATGATTTGACCAGCTGATGCCAAACCAAAGCAACCTAGCCAAAAGGGAATATTCCTCACACCTTGTAGAAGGAACACTTCAAATGCAGCCAGATCTTTGTTTCCTGAGAATCCTGATGCTGACAGACCCCACAAGCCAGCCTAAGTAAGCAGGGCAGCTCAAGAACGCAGGAGCTGTGCTCCCAGCCCCAAGCTCACGTTTCCACCTCGGCTGCTGGTTATGCCAACACATCACAGTGTAATAATGGTAATTTAATAATGTAATCGGCCAGCCTGTGACCACAGTAGAAAGCACAAGAAAATAAATGGGGCCTGCAAGCCAAACAGAGAGAAACTTCTCCAGGCCGTGCCTGGGGCCCGGAGATACCTGGTAATGAAATGCCAGCTCCTGTCCCCATTCATTATGCAGAAGGAAAACCTAAAAGGGGAGTCTGGAAAGGTGAACCTCTTAATATGGAAATAAGTAAATAAGCTCATCTGCCATGGTGGGATCTCTAAAAATGACTCTGAAGGACAGCCCCTGAATTTTCAAAGGGGATGGGGCAAAGTTTCATCGGATGTCAGGGGAGGTAATTATTCCTGACTTGCTTGGGCACATTTGCTGGATAAATTGGCCTCCTCAACTTCATCTTTCCATGGCGCACCAGATACAGGAACTCTGTTTAAACTCTGCAATGTTCTCTCTGGATTTTTATCATACTAAAGAAATAAAATGTGCCCTGAGCACTTGGCAAATCAGTCCAACGTTATATGGGGACCCATTATCTTTGACCTTCGTGTGTGTGCTTCCCTGACTCACAGCAAATCCTCAGGAACTCTTTCCAAGGATGTCTTGTTGGCATCCTCTCTAGGAGAAGGGGAGTGTTTTTGCAACATAAAAATTACCTAAGTCAAAGTGGTAAATGGTTTCTGATTTCAGTTGGTCTGTTACCTGCTCAAAACTTAAAAATGCACTTATAAGTGTTGAGAAAAAACTGTCTCCTACAATGTTATTAACATATTAAGCCGTGAGCTCTTTCCTTCTGTTCCTTGACTCTCCTCTGCAATCACCAAGATAACTCTAACATCTCTCCATCTTAGTTTCTTAATTAAAAAAAAAGTATCTGACAAATAACTGCCATCCACTGTCATTCCTGAAACCAGTAATGAGCTGTCAGAAGAAGAAGGGTGGATTAAAACCATGGAGTCTGCTTTGTATCCTCTCATGATCAGTAAGTGCAGAACTAAAGGTGCCTTTCAGCATATCATGTAACTGATGTCAATCACAGTTTAAAGAAACACTTGGTCATAAACAATATTTTAACTGAATATTTGGTAAACATCTTGCATCCATAGCCATAAATTCCATTAGCGCATCTAGTGGGGCTAGATTTGACATTAAGATCCATCAAGAAAGTATTTTCTACTAATAAGCTGAAGAATGTATCTGCAATCAGTAAGAGATTTATGGAGATCCAAAGTGCTCTTGACTATCTCACACGGGGTTACCAGAGTTTCCATCCTTTACAAAATGTTCTCACTTCCAAACCATGACAAAAATATTTTTAAAAGAAGTGATACTGAGCAGCAGTTAAGAGCTCGCACTCTAGAAATGCAATGCGCTTCAATTCTGGCCTCTGGTCCTTACTAAACACCAGACCTTAATCACGTTGCCTCATTTCTGGAGCCTCTATTTCCTTATTTGTAAAATGAAGAAAACATTACACATTTGCCAAGCCACTGAGAGGATTAAATGACATAATATTCATAAAGCATTTTAAATAGTGAGTAGAAATTTGTAAAGGTTAATAAATGTAAGCTGATCTTCTTACTGATTTTTTTTATTCATTTGACAATTTTGTGGCCTAAAGAGATCTGGTAATTTAATAATATGAATATACATGTATGTATACACACATATATGCATATATTCACAAATTAGAGATTGCTCATATTTAATAATATGAATATATATGTGCACACATATATATTATTATACATGGATTGAACCAGGGCCTTACATCCCAAGCCCTATTTTTGTTTCTCTCTTTCTTTTTTTTTTTTTTTTTTGAGACAAAATTGCAGCAGGGCTTGAACTTGTAATCTTCCTGCATCAGCCTCCCAGGCCTGGAATTATAGGCTTTTGCCACCAAACCCAGCTCACATTTAGATTTTTCATGTACAGCAGTTTCCCCTTATCCAGATGATGTCTGAAACCACAGGTGATGCTAACTGTGCACACTCTGCTTTCTCCCACACAGCCTCTTTTACGTAAAAGTATTTTATGGCTTCGCTTTGGTATATCTGTATCGTCAGCGTCACCACTTCTACACACTGGGACCACTGTTAAAGAAGATTAAAGGTTTCTTAAACACAAATACCACAGTACCTAGATAGCGGCTCTGAAAACTGAGACAAGTACTAAGTATGTACTTGGCAGTAGTATGTGCTGGACAGGTTCACTGGACAAGATCCACATCCGAAATGGGACAGATTTCCTCACATGCCTCAGAATCACACACAATCTAAAAGACAAGTGCTTCTTTCTGGGATTTTCAATTTAATATTTTTGGCCACAGTTGACTTTGCAGGTCACCTCGGGAAGTGAAACTGCAGGCAGCGGGGGCCACTGTGTGCTCATTTGTTTACACTACTGCGCTTCTCATATTTTGATGTGAAATAGAGAGATGACATTTCCGAGTCCCTTAGTTCAGGATGTTGCCACTCAGTTTTAGCACAGTCTGCAAAGGAAGGGGAACAACGGGTTCAGATCACCTGAAGGCTGCCAGTTCCACCCTTTGCTTGTAAACTAACTCCGCATGCGTCCAAGGAGCACTTCCCGGGGAGTGCTTGTGAAAGACGCCAATTTATGAAAGTATTTGCCTTAGAGTTTGGGATTTGTTTTCTCAGGTTTATGTCTAGGAAAGCTTGCTAAGGCTGACAGTCCAGCAATTTTATTAAACTCCGTTTAATTTAAGCATTTTTTAAAAAAAAAAAAACCATAGAGAAACCGCATGGGCAATGGCTATTCAAATTTCCCAGTGGATGCCAAAAATAATAAAAGGACACTTAAATGACCATTTTTGAGCAGAGCCAACAGCGTGTGGCCTAATTATACAACTATGTGAAAAATTCTATGGATTTTTTACCAGAGTACAAGAGTTTGATATGCACAGTTGAGAATACAAATCCACCGCACCAGGGTGAGCAGAACTTTTCAAGTCTCTATATAAGGCCCAGGTCTATCAGAGTAAATAGCTCCTCTAATTTGTCATTTGATTAACCTCTGAAAAATGATTAATGGGGAACAGGGCAAGAATTTGATGCAGCCCAGTGGTAAGCCACTGACGAATACAAGAGGAGAAAATTATCATTGTGCCACACACCCTCCTTTATTCACTCCCATTCCAACCACAGGAGGCAGGTGTCACTGCACGCATTTTACAGTTGAGGAAACCAAAGCACAGAAGCACAAGAGCGCCTGCTTCAGAGGGTGAGGACCATCCTTCCCCACTCTCAGCTTCACATCCCTTCTCCACCCCCCTGCCTTGGTGCTGAGCTCTCTGCTGCAGGACACGAACTGTTGCTCTTGAGATGGGCACCTTGCTATGCGGCCCACACTGGTCTTCAGCTCCTCAAGTGAAACTCCCACCAGTGTCCCAGGTGAAGGCACAGCAAGTGTGCACTATCTCACCCACTTGCAACAGACCTTTATAAATTCAGCACCTATGTTCCCTGGATTCTCTTAAACTAAGAAAATGCCAGGCAGGAACAGAGAATCAGAGAACAGGAGGAGAAAGCCCAGGGTACCTACTCCCCACCTGCTTCTTCCTCCCACACACCACACAGCCGTGGTTTTGATGAGTACACATGTTCTTCTGCCTCTGACTACAGTTCCCATTAGTGTCACTACCAGGGCTCTTATTGTGTTCAGGTAACTATGCTTTCCCATTTTGCCATCAGAAGCTCCATAGCTGCTTCCCCAGGTTTTTCGGTTTCCTTGACTCTACTCACCTCGCTGTCAACATTCCATTCATTCACCTTTCCTGAGATCCCTCATTTTGAGTAGGCCGCACATTTTCTGTTGGATAACAGAAACCTCCCCATCTAACATCCACCCACAGTACATAGTCAATCGCACCTCAAGCAAGTCTACAACTCAGTCATTTGCCTTCCAGAAACAAACCCTAGGACTACGCCTAAGGATGTACCCAATGACATTGCTATAAATACGTTTCTGCTCAGTTCACATCGCAGTTATCCCTCATACAGGTTGTGCTTTTCATGGTTTTAGTGACCTGCAGTCAACTCTCATACAAAAATACTAAGCAGAAAAATCTAGAGGAAAACAACTCCTAAGTTACATTTTGTGTTGTTCTGAGTAGGTTGGTAAAAATCTCACACCATTCTACTCCATCTCACCTGGGGTGCAAGTCACCCTTTGTCCAGTGTGTCCCTGCTGTACCTGCTGCCTCTGCTAGTCACCTAGCAATCAGGTCATGTGTCACAGAACTGTACTGCTTGTGTCCAGGTAACTCCTACAGAGTAGATCAATGCCATGTCACCAGGCCTAAGTCATTTACCTCACTTCCGCACATCATGAAGACACTGTATCATCTCAGGTCACCACAAGAAGGTTGACTGTGTTAAAATAAGATATTCTGTTTTCATGAAACTTTTATTACAATACAGTTTTATAATTTTTTCTATTTTATTATGTTATTATTGTCAAATTTTACTGTGTCATAATTCAATAAATTTCATCATGTATGTGGATGTATTGGAAAAAGTATTTACAAGGTTTGGTATTACCTGTGGCTACCAGCATCTACTAGGGGTCTTGGATGTATCTCTCACAGATAAGGGGGAATTAGTACAACTATGAAAAATAATAACCTAAGTGTTCAACAATAGGAACTCAGATTAACTAAGGCACGTTAAGATAGTGCAATACTACAAATGATGAAAACTAACATTTCATGACACATAGTCACAACATATTAACTGAAAAACTGGAATACTAAGCTATATGTAGATTATTTTATATTCTATAAAACTATATCACAAGCTATATGTAGAATTAATTTATATATGCAAAAGTCTTAAGGAGTTTGTCCAACAGTAATATGATAAAAGGCACATATGTAATTTTTTAATGTCTACTAGTCACATTAACAAAAAGCTAAAAGAAATTAGATTCACTTGATGATATATTTTTAACTCAAATGATACAAAGCAGTAACATGTCAACATACATCCAACATAAATTGACAAGAAATACGAAATTCTTCTTTTCCAGATCACATCCTAGAAGCTTGTTTGTAGATTATACTAGTAGCATGTGTCAATCTAACCTTGTTGCATATTAAATACTTGGGACCCACATGAGCCTACTGCCTAGCATGCTGGACATCTTAGGTAAGCAACAACAGTAGGTTGGAAGAGTATCACTTCATGTGGTTTTTACTTCTTTCTCTTTTACTACAATTACTGTTTGTAGTTTTACTATCAAATTGACTATTTCTGCAATAAGAAACAAGGTTATTTTTAAAATATTGACATTAGTATTTTTTCTCTGTCTATGGAATGCTAACATCCTTGCAATGTGCAGATTAGTCACTCCTGAGTCGTGGAGAAACTACTGCCCTTTCCTTTCTCCCTTTCTGTTCTCTTCAGCTCCCTAGCACCTGTCCTTGGGCATATGAGAGAGGGCCATAACTTGCCAGACTTCACAGTGGCTGCGAAGTGAGCTTCCACTCTCCAGTGGTGCAACCTGGAATCTATCAGGATTCACAGCACTGTGTTCATAGCTCTGATGCGCTCATGGAAGGGCATGGAATGGGGCCAGAAGCTACTTAATTTTAGGTTAATTAAATAGTGATGACAAGCCTTAATCTCCAACTTGTCATCAGATTGTAAACACTGATTACAGCTACAGAAATCTGCAATAAGCCTATGGAAAGAACTCTTGACCAGAATAAAATGAGGAGGTTGGTTACCTAGATGAAGTGGGGAAGTGATACCAGAGAAATACAGGCGCTTGTCCGTGGAGAAATGGAAACCCAAAATGAGAGAAACTAAAGAAAGAGTGGGTCAGATCTGATTCCCATACAGCCCTAACACAAAGTTGGGTTGGATTCCATGCACCTGGAGGCTAAAAGAAGTAAGGGTAGAGACATAAGAATATCATCAAAGTGAAAACTTGGGGAGGTCACACTAGCCTGACCTTCTATTAGCCACTGTGAGGGGATTCCAAAAAGAAAACCCATGTGTGCCACTACAAGTGCTGATGCCTTTAGACGGATGGTTATAGCATGAAGGCAACCTGAGCAGAGACAGGAAGATGAAGACTAGCATGGTCAGTGCCTACCAGTCACCCAGAGAGTTCTGGTAAGTACTTCCTACAGTGGGTACTATTTTTGTCCTTAATTTACACACCAGAACAACAAATCTCAGAGGTCTCCATCTTGTCTAAGAACACATAAGAGATGGGTCACACTCAAACTCAGACTCATGTGAGAATAATTAGAACAGGAAAGGACCCATGACAGCTGTTGACAAATAGTTAATGAACTAATATATTATGTGTGTGTGTGTGTGTGTGCGTGTGTGCGTGCGCGCGCGATTTAAGTCCATATTATCCCCTGAAGCCTTTTGAAACAAAGCCAAGTTTTCATCTATTAATTCCTTCATACAGAAGTAACAGTGAGCACACCTCTCCTATCAGAGCATGCAGTCTAAAAGGAACAACATAGTAGTGATAGAAATGTCACATGAATAAGTGGAACCTGTGATAAGGATTCCAAGTTGTAGGTAAATGAGATATTATCAGTTTATCCTACATACAGAATTAGGATCTATACAGAGAGTAATCAGGGAGACAATTTGTGGCTCGTTATTTGGAAAAAGTTTCAATCCTCATAGTTAAAAAATGCACTCCTCCCCTAAGCATGCCCCCGCAGAGCATCCCAAGTGGGCAGACGGAGGCACGCAAGGCAAGAGCAGCTTCGGGTAGCTTCTCAAGTCTCTTCTGACTCTAAAATACTGCGGTTCCACATTTTATACAAAATATTTTCTCAAGTGGCAGTTAAAGTTGGCTAAATTAAATTTCTAGGACAATCAAAAAGTGTGTGCAGAGAAGAATCGTTTTCTGCATATGGACAGAAATGAAACACAGCTGAGTGTCCTGAACGCCTCAGGGGCTTTCTGCTCTTCTGTCGCACACAGTCACTCGCCTGTTTCCCTCGCTGTGCTGTACGCCCCCTAAGGACAGGGCCTGAGTCACTGCCCTGCTCCTGGGAAACGGAAAATGAGGATGGGGCTAAAAGCGCAGACCGGCTGACTTACCAAACCGTTGCTGCTGAGGGCCTCATAATTGAACTTTCTTCAATAATTAATGATTTTGGAAGTCAATCAATCACTTATCTCCTGATTAATAGTCAGGGTTCTTTGTCCAAACAGCCACTTAGTTCTATTAAAAAATTAATAGTTTTCCACAAAATAGATACACATTGTATATAGTATATCACTTTTAATAAGTGATTGAGTAATGTAAAAAGACTAAGAGTCTGTTAACTAAGAGAACCCCACGAACTTGTCCTCCAAGTCATTATCCATTTACTACCCATTTCTCTTTTGATTTTTAAAATCATGTAACCAAGAAAGCAGTAGCTCTGAAGAGAGAGTAAATAACACAAACAGGTTGTCATATGTTTTCCATTTACAAACGGCCACTGTGCGTTTCTGTTACAGATCTGAGGTACACTGCTTCTCCTGGGAATGAGGAGAACATTAGACAGATCAATAAGAAGCAGACACCATGTGCAAAACGTTAAGGGTCTATTCATTGGAAAATCATGAACCATGTTACAGAACTTAGCCAGGTCAGAGCTAAATTAAATTATTGATCTACATTCATTTTCTCTATTCTGTGTGGCTATCTCCTAGTTTTTATAACATACATTATTTGCCTATGCAGAAAATTAATCATCTTGGTCTAGGCCCAGCGTGTCTGCTGGCTGACAATATTCTGAAATTAGCTGTCTTCTTGGTTGCATTCAGATCTATAAATTGAGCTCCCCTTGCATAAACACCCAAGCGTTCAAGATAAAATTTATAAACTTTTATAGCATGGACTCAAACAGAAGAGGGTAAGTTTCATCTTTTCTCAATACAAAGAAAAAGCATGAAATGTTATTTTTGTTAACATGACTCCACAAACTGCATGATTCTTGATGAGACCAACAACTATCCAGTTGACTTATTAAAAAGTGACTGTACTGCTGAGCAAAGTGCTAGTCCGCCCTTCGTGAGCCGCCATTTTCTCAACTGTCAGACATAAATCATTGAGATATGTAATCGCCAATCCTAGGAGTAGCCTTACTAATTGCTTTGGAGATTTCTTTAAGTATAAAGGACTTCTATTCTCCTGACAACCCCCAAAATGAAAAAGAAAAGTATATTGAATGAGGATTTCCCCTCACCTGATGAAAAAAGGTACAAATACTTTGTAGAAAATATAAACTCCACAATCTTACACTAATTCATGAGGAAGGGAGCTGACAGAGTTTTTGATAGGAATGATCTTTGATTTGTGGCTCTTATTTAGCCAGTAAGTTTTGCCCACTGAAAAAATACTTCTCTTTAATGAAGTAGTGTCAGACACAAGAAGCCTCTTCATCATCTGTAATGGGGATTCGCTCATTCTGACTTGTGCTCCAAATGAGGCAGAAATTATCCCTAATATGTAGCTGGAACATTCGTATGAAAATATAGCCAGGCACTATTTTTGACACTGATGAGCAAACTACAGAGCTCACCAGACGTCTGCCTCTCTACGTGGAGAATCGGCCTGCTGTTTTTCACGCTGACTGTCGCTGCTACAGGCTCCCACTGCGGGGCACGTCCCAGGGTATCACACAAACACCAGTCCGTCCCTGTCTCTGGGACAAGGAATTCCAGCCTCACAGCAGGCCTGAGGGACTGGCTTTCTCTATAGGTCTGCGCCAAAGCGCAGCGTCCTTTGCACTAGAAATCAATGTCAGCCAACAAAAGGTCCAGGATGGAGAAAGCTAAATATCAGCAGCTAGCACACGTGTCCTGGGCAGCGCCCCTCCCCACTGCGCTTCTGCCAGGTGACAACAAGCAACAAGGAAAACAGAGCAAGCAAGGGCCCAGGGGAAAACGCACAGATCCGCAGAGCATGGAAGTTGGAAAGAAGCGAAGCTTCAAGCAGCAAGAGATGCGAGCTCCCCACTGGGCAGAAACCCAGAACGCCCCCTGCCGCCTTGCATTACAGCGGCACGTGCTCACCCCAAGGCCAAGCCAAGGGCAGGGACCCTCTGCGCAGTTCCTTCAGGTCTGGCCCCTAGAGTTTCTGTTGTTTGTCTGTCTGTCTGTTTTTCAATACGCAGTAGGAAATCTATCTCTCAGGAAGTGAGTTATGTTAAGTCAGCTCAAAAGACCAACGTATAAAATCAGAACCCCAAGGGCACAGTGGACAGCTTGCAATGCCACTAGTGCACACGTGTCACATGACCAGTACATTCGCCCTCCCGCAAGTGTCCTCTTGCAAAGCCAAGTCCTAACTAGGCAGCGGTGTGGTGTCTGAGGAATTCTAATGGCAGGTGTTCACACGAAGAAAGGACTGGGAGAGGGCATCCAGCCGATGGAGTTAATAACGGACAGAATACACGATGCGCGCTTGTTTTCAGTCACCTGCATCCAACATCACTACAGCCCAACACACCAGACACACTCCACGTTCCCCCTAGCAAGGACCCCTGCCTCTCTAGAGAACTATGTGTGCACGTCTCGGGCACTTCCATCGTGGGCTAACCATGATCTGAATGTGACAAAGTACTTCTTTTGTTATAAAACATCTGCATCATTTTTCCACATTGCAAATGAAAGTATGTTCACTATAACAAGTAATATACGAGAAAGGAGTACAATAAAATTATTCTATTCATTAAAAGATCTGTAGGTGAAGAATTATCCAGCTCTTTATAAACAACTTAGGTGGACCACACAAAATTTTTTTGCAGATATTAAAAAGTTTATTAGTAATTTCACCTAATTTGGCTTAATATCCACGCTGAAATTAAAGTAGGATTATTCCTGAATTTTGATTTGTTTTCTTTTAATTAACAAGTGCTCATGAACTGCTGTCCCTAAGTTGTGCCATGACAGACAATCTTGTATATAAATCTTCTTTGCCAAAACCTCTGATTATTTCCTCAGATATTATTGTATGTAGAACTGGTGAGTCCAAAAGAACATCTACAGCCAATCATTTACGTGTTGTGTAAGGTTGCTTTCACCCATCAATATTAAGGAGTAGCTGGTACTGTAGTACAGAAACCTTACAATCTTTTTAAAAAATCATTTGCTAACCCCTGGCAATGAGCTAGTCAACCTCCAGACATGCATCTCACAAAAAGACAAACACTTTACACTTTGTAAAACTCACCAGGACTAGGCATGAATTTCTTGCACTTCAAATACTTTTTCCCTTCAGTGTTTTTAATCGCTCTTAAAGTACTATGTACTATTACTTCATTATCATTAAAATATTATTAAAGAACACTGAGAGAACTGTATCTCCATTATTTTAACTACAGAAATTATTATAATCTAAGACATACATGAAATTCAAATAAAACAAAATGAGATGAGTTATTTCCTTCTTCAGCACCAACAATATAAAATAAACATGTTTTCTTAAATATTTAATGTAAAAATTGATTATTAAATTAAAAAACTAAGAAATTTCATGTCTTGTGTCTTTGATTTGAAAAAAATAGAATTTTGGATTGGATTCCCTTGTTTAAGGGAATGAGCAAGACTCAGCAGCGTGGCTAAGGAATGAACACATTGCACTTTTTATTGGGGCAGAATCACAGAGACCACATCTGAATTATTACAAAATTCTCGTTCATTAGATTTTAATCTGCATGGCTATACCACAGACTAGAAAACCACCCAAACACAAGCTATATGAGACAGTTTTACTGCCATTACTTTAAGAGCCATTTAAAAGATTTTCTATGGGATAAAGATTGGGTGATTTATCATGGTTTTACACTCCTTTAATCTGTTCCATCTTCCCATTGTAAAATAAATATTGGTTTTAAAATAAATGGTTCTGCCTAGGTTTTGATGAGAAAAATTGCCCTGTAAATCATAAGCTCACGTGTGCCAAACTCTAAGTCCAATATTAACTAGCCCATTCTGAAGAAAAATAAGTCAATTTTATGGAACAAAAGTGAAGGAAGACAATTACTTACGTATATTATCAACACTGCATTGTAACTAACTTGAGATCTGACCTTTCCTTCCCCATGTTTGCAATGCTTGAAATAACCACTAGTTGATAGAAACGAATGCTCTAACTACACATGAAAATGTGCACTTCGCTGTAGTTTTTATAATATTCTGTCCAATAGCAACGCATAAGTATTGTAACTTTTTGTGTTTAAAAATAAGAACAAGGTTAACTGTATGTTCAAATAACATCTTTATCAGCCATTTTTCCGTGTACAAATTGCCAAATCAATTTAACCGTGAGTTCCTTCAGTGATTTCACAGAACTCTGAGAAATCAGCAATATGCATATCTTCTTATAACAAGTACAATAATTTCATAAGTGCCTTGGAGTCTCTGAATGATTTAAAGTAGTGGCTCACAATTCATCTATGATGTAAGGCTAATCGACTGCACTTCCCATTTCCAATATATTGTGGCTGATGACACATAGGAAGAACACAATGAAAAGTATACTGGGATGTTGTGGCGATGCTGGCTGCTCCACAAGCCTCTAAACCAGTGCTCAACAATGGGAATGGGAGACCGACATGTGTAATTCTAAACTTTCTGTGGCCACATTTAAGATGCAAAAAGAAACAAGTGAAATTATGTAATAGCATTTATTTTCCCCAATATACCTTTCAACATACAATCAATATGCAACATTTTACTTTTTCTACAAAGTCACAGAAACCCTCCACTGTTCACTTCACTTTTCAGACTGGCCACTGGCCACATCTGAAGGACCTATACGCTACAGGCAGCTAGTGGGTGCTGCTTTGGGCCACTGAGTCCCAAAACCCTGACTTTCAATTCCTTCATTTCCCACTTCCGGCACTGACCAGAGTCCACAACTGCAGTAGTGCCACCCAAGCACCGCTGCCTTTTGAATGGTACCTTAGGGTTTCTCTCCTGTCATTTTCTGCTTGATATTTTACAATTGAGGCCTCCATTTCAGATAAGACCAATATTTTCTTTTTGAAATTTGATAAGGATAATATTAAATGAAGTTAGTAAACAGACTTCCATCGCTAGGGGATAGATGCAGACAGCTCTTTGCTCTAACTTCTCCAAAAGTAATCACTATTCTGAATGAAGTCACTTCACGTTCTTCTCAACCATGTTTTCTACTTTCTCTTCAGATTATGTTCTTGGGTACCCACGAGGCAAAGTGTTTGCCCTCCAAGAGATGGGTGATCTTGATGTGCCTGTGGCACTCACTAAAGCTGTATGTACATCTTCCCACCTCTCACCCCATGTTCCCTCAGGGTCCTCCATACTACACGGCTTTAATGTATGTTATTCCTTTTACTCTGTCTTTGAATCAAACTCCATCTCCTTACCTGGATTATTCCTATAGGTCATAGTTTAGACCTCATTTCTTCAAGTGACATTTGCTGATCTGTCCTTTGCCCTACGAAGATTAGGTCCCCTGTTAAAAACTATCATTTTACCGCCATGTCAATTCCTACAACTGCATATGCCTATTTTTGTAATGACTGTTTAACGGCCATTTAATTCATAGAAATATTTTAGCAAAACCACAATTTCCAATACATATCCACTACCAATGAATATTTGTTGATTGAATGAATGAATTTCCATTCAGAAAAACTAGAATCAACCTCGCCATCATGTTTCTAAATCTGTAAGATGAGCATTCTCATTATCTGCTTGTCACAACTTAGAATGTATATATCACACACGTATTTATTAAATGTAGATTTTCAGGTAAAATTTATTGTCAATACATTTCAAATAAATATACTGGCATAAATTTATTCACATATATCCTTTGGACTTTTATTCCCTGGGGGAACTTATATTTAAGTTCCCCTTTTCATTTGTGCTCTCTCTCTTCTTCTCTCAGGCTGACCAAGTCTGTAAAATGTTCACATGCTTTTTGCAATTTTTGCAAGAACCTTCTCTTGTTTTGTTGATCTTCTGTACAATTATTTTGTATTCTATTTCATTGGCTTTTATAATATTCCATGTTTTAATTCCTTTCTTCCGGTGTATTTTACTTTGTTATTCTACTTATACCATTCTGACTGAATCCCTCCCTACCTTACTAATAAGAAGTCCATTTTCATTACCAATATACGCACATAACAGTGTACACATTTCCCACTGTGCACATATGTAGCTTATCACGAAGAGTTTAGATATTTACTATCTGTAATTCCTTTTCTTCAACTCAAGAATCCTCTAGAAGTATGATTTAAAATTTCTCCTGTATAAGACATTGATACCTATCAGTTTCTGGACTTCTGTTTCATCCTCTACGATAAAAACAATGTAGAAAAGGTCATTTTTGTTCTGGTTTTCTTGATGTATAGTTTATGTTAGAGGAACTCAAATTTCTGTATATGTCCATTTGACAAGTTAATGAACTATGTGGTTTACATCTTTATCTTTTCTAAGTTTCCAGTGTGTGTAATTCATCAGGGTCTGGGAGAAGCTAGTTGAAAACTCTCAGATTAGGGTTATGTACATTCTTAATACCTCTTGACAATCTTGTCAATTTTTAATTCATATATTTTGAAAGGATGAATTACTATTTTATCATTGAATACTGATTTTCTTTACCTGAAATAATAACTTTTGTCTGATATTAGCAGGGTGTTCCTTACAACTTGGTTTCTTGTTTTGTTTTGCTTTATTAGCTTAATTTTGTTTTGTTTTTTTGTTTTTGTATGAGACAAGGTCTCACTCTGCAGTCCAGGCTGGTCCTGCTCTCCACAGCTTTCTTTTCAATGATACTAACATGGCCTTTCAGGACACTTTTCACCTATTTTTCTTTCACTCATCCCATGCCATCTTTTTGGTAGGGTGTCCCTTGTTACTTGTAGGGAAAATTTAGCTGTCCTCCCATTCAACTTAAGGACATTTGTCTATTGATAGATGTTTAATAATTTTCATATTTTTATGACTATGGACACAGTTATTCTTAACTTCAATCATCTAATCAAGCTAGTTTCTGAAAAGTCAGGGATTATGGCTTCTAAATGTACCAATATTTCTATACACTATTAACAAGCATTGCTATATTTAGCATGGGCTCATAATCCAATATTCTCTCTAGGCAATTTAGGCACATTAATAAAGTTTATTTTCTTAAAACAATAAGGTAATAATGACTTATACAAATAACACAAAAATCCTAAACCAAGGGCGAATGCTCCATTACTTTATTTCTTTACATGTGCGTGAACATAAGAGAATAACTGTCACCTACACCTGACGATGTCTTTGCCTCTTCCCTCCTTTTAGGTATTCCACCCAGCCCCCTTTCCTCATCTATTACCAGGATGACTACACACACTTCTTTTCTCTCCCTTCTCTCATCTTACTTCCTACCACTCTAACTCATCCTTCAGTTAAATGAGGGCCTTGCATTTGAGGTAAGAAATTATAACTTTGCCTTGAATTCAGTGTTTCTCAAACTGAGATCCAAAAACACTATCTCATAATTAGAAACAGTCTATGCAAAATTGTTAATTTTTTGTGATTTAATTCCAATTAATGTTCCAATGAATGTAAATGACAACTTGATAAGTGAGCTGTGCTTTCCAGGAGCAGCGCTTGAGTTTGTCCTGGTTTTTCCCCATCGACTCCCTTCTGTTTTCAGTGTCATTGGCACCAATCATGTAAAGTGACAATTTTTAACTTTCAATATGTCATTGAGGACATCTGGCTGTTAGGTTGGCATATTCAATGCTAAAATTGTCCTGAGTCTGCTACTGTACTCTTTAGTGGCAATATTTGCAATTGAAAGATATTGTCATGGAATAAGCGTTTAATTTATTAAGTTACTTAATTAATAAAGACATTGATATGACATCATAAAAACTCAGTGTGGCAAAGTAATGGTCTATTTTAATTGTTAAGGGCTAATGAGAAAAGAACAAAGGCAAAATTAATATGTAAATTAAGTGTTTATATCAAAAAAAAGCCAAATGATATTGTGGGACACTGTACAAAGGAAGGTTTTCCAATCTTTCCAATACAGAAAGGTGGTAAGAGATGTGAATCATCCTCAGCCTCAGTAAAGACAAGTCACATTAAATGAACCTTTGCCACAGTACACTTTGGTTACTCAACATTCATTAACCAAAAGGTAGTAAATGCTTAACTAATGGGGATTGAGTGCTAACCATTGTTCCAGGTTCCAAAGATAAAGAAGTAGATAACAATCAGATTAACCCGAGTTTATAACAGGATAGCAGAAAGTGATAAGTTCTGTGAAGAAAAAATAATGCAGGGCAAGGAGATAAAGAACAATGGAGGAGGAAGAATAGGAGGGAAGGCAGTGTGGGCAAGACCGGTGGTCTCAGCAGATGACCTTGCAGCAGAGAGCAGAGTGCAAAGCGAGACCGAGATGGGCCGGGTGAGGAAGGCACACTGATGCCACAGTATATACGATGAGCTCCACATACCCAGGAACATCAGGGACCCCAGTGTGGGTCACCCTCGGTGGGGAGACAGAGCGCCATGCAATGAGGTGAGAAAGTGAAAAGCCATGGAGCCTGGAGGCCATGGCATGGCTTTGCACGGTTCCTTGTGCAGAGCACCAAACAGGGAGCTTGTTGATGCCTCTCGGAGATGAGGCAGCTTCCTCTGATTTTGTTTTCTACTTCCCCAATGAAATTTAAGGGAGGGCATCACCTGTGTGGAAGAACTACCAGTATGGATGCAGAGTTGAGGCAAAAGTAGAAACTACCTGTCACCAAGAGTGGACGTATTAGTACACAGACCCGTCACACACAGCAGAAGATCCACAGGAGACTTGTCGACATAAACCGAAAAGCTAGACTGTAAGCACAACTTTGTGTTCTTCTCCCTCCACCCACACTCAGGCCCATGAGAGGCAGAGGGCCGAGTGCCAGGGTTTTGCCAGGGGAGAATGAAAGAGAGGCAGAGGGGGTGAGCAGGTACTGGAGAGCGGGAGCCTGGTGGCTGCGGGTGGGAAGGGAGGGGAGTGGGGCCAGATGGGGACAACGAGGAGCACCGAAAGCAGGAGATATCAACTGATGGGAGCCCCTGAGGGATCAAAGAACCTGCTGGGGGAGAGGTGTTAGTGCCATTTGAGGGAGCATCCCTGGGAAATCGGGAGGTGGCAATCAGAGAGCACCATGCCTTCTATTGCATTTCAAAGAACAGTGTTTTTTCCCAACAGCAATGTTGGCATTCAGAGTGAAATAATTCTTTGTTGCATAAAAGACTTCACATACTAAACGACATTTAGCATCTTTGGTGTCCGCCTACTAAATGACAGTGACATTCTTTATGTTTGTAGATATTCACTAGACGAGTGGTACCTCCTGGATGGCAAACTACTGGCTTGGGGTATGACAGCAAGGTAAGGAGATTGTAAAGGAGAAACTGAAGGAACCAAGAGGCCAGATGTGCACATTCTCCATGAAACCATGACAGACGACAGGAAGGAATCAGACATAAAGACAGTGGGGTATGGGCGGAAGTGCCAAGAAGTGGCCATATGAGAGTTTGATGGCACACTTCTGTGAGTGAAAAGTGAAGAGGCTGTGTAGAAGTGACGATGATAATTTAAAAAGAAAATAAAATGGTTACCGGACTTACTGCCAATGAAAAGAAAAACCGCTCCCACAGGAGCAGGAGAGGGTAGCCCTGAAGCCGGAGTATGAAGAAGCTGTGCAAGAGACGTTCAGTAATGTCAGGAAATGGATCCCCTATCCCCTAGAGCCAAATGCCACATGTGACCACTGAGCCCCGGAAGTGAGCCAGATGTGTCTGAAGAATCAAATTTTTACTTGGCTTTATTTTCACGAATTTAAATGTAAAAGTTTACACATAGCTAGTGGTTACCAAAGTGAAAGGTGAGTGGAGCAAAAGGAGGAGGATATATGCAGAAGGAGCTGAAGGCAAGCAGACGTCCTGCTCCCTGAACACGAGCATGATGGCCAGGCAGTGTGGCTCTCCATGAGCTGCAGGTCTGCAGCAGGGAGACAGAGAAGGCGGAGAGGCATAAGATGGGTGCTCATGCAGGCTGAGTGTGAAAGTCACAGTCAACAAGCAAGATTCAAACAACTCACTGTAATTCTTCTGTACCTCCTTCTACACCAAATTGCATTCCAAATCATGTTGAAGACACTTAGGAAAAAAATACTTCAAAAGCATAAAATATCATCACCATGTAAGAATTATTCCTTTTCTTAAGAAGCACCTGGCATTAACAGAGCGGGACTATCACCCATTTTTGAGATTTAAGTGTCGCTCCCCCGCAAAATTGAGTTTCTATCTCTCACAAAGAAAGAAAAATACTACTTCTGAAAATTCCCTATTGAAAGGCTTTATTCTTGAGTACAACTCATGTGTCTTGATTTTTGGATATAAAAGAATATGAAGAAATTGTTCTTTGGTTTCTAAAGTGAGGCAAAAATATTCTAATTGGCTTCAAACTGCCAATGTTTCACTTGTACCTCAGCAAGGTAATAATGTGACCAAGTCCTGCTCTCTGCTCCCCACCCCATCTCACCCAGCCTTTCAGAACGGTCATGAGTTGACTCTCCCAAAACGGCTGTGATCACCAACTGAATGAACAACACCAGGTAGGAGGCAGGAACACTCACCCGATAGAAGAATCCCACCTTCCGATGAGGCAGAGCACAGGAATTATCTGGATATAGCTGGGCACCACCTTTGTTTAGAATAAAGGAACCAGAAAACATTTTTGTTAGTTTCTTAGTGCCTCCAGTTTCCATTTTATTGCAATCAAAATACCCTCTAGCTCTAATTTAATAGACTCTAAATTATATAATTAAAAAATTGTCTCTGTGAGACTACTCAGCATAGTTTATGATTGGTCAAATTCCCTAACTGATAGAGGTCAGTCTCCCCTGGTCCTCAAGGCAGAATATCTGCCTTGGGGGTCCTGAACAAAACCAGGCACCAACCATCCATCTGGTCTCCAGGGCCTGAGGCTCACTTATTCCTAAAGGAATCATTTATATTAACCTTGCTTCCAAACTCTAGGGATGGGCAAGTCAGGCAGAAGCCTCAAGAACTGAAGAGTCCACAGAGGCCTGCAATGGTGGTAGAGCAGATTCTCCCACATGCTTCATCTGGGATCCACTTTGGGTTCGTGGGTCACATGGATACTGCCACCATCGCAAATGCCACAACTTCTAGTAGTTGGCTCAGGGTGGGGATAAGAAGCCATTCGCACTTTCCCCTTTAGTTTCCTCTGATGGGACTTTGATCAACATGTCAACCAAAACGCACCACAGTGCTAGATTACAGCTAATGACACTTTATCCTGCGGCTACTGGCATGGGACAAGAAGACTCAGACGGAAGGAGGTGGATGGATGCTCAAAGTCCTCCTCAGGTAATAAGAACAAAATAAGTCATAATACACAAACAGCAGAAAGAATCTGAATTAATTCCCACTACCTCTCTCTGTCCACAAGCCCCCTCTGGTGGAGGAACTAATTGATAATGAAAAATCTATAATAAAAATAATTTTAAATGTTTAAAAAGGAGATCAGCCTTTGTAGATAGAAGGCCCCGTAGAATTGAGAGTCAAATACAGTGATTAACAACATGAGCTGCACCTGGAAAGCCATTTGTGGCTGAAGCCCTATGATGAATGATTTACCAAAAAGTGAATGTCCTTTTATCTTCCCTGCCTGTCAGTTGCCATCACTCGGATGTGTGCAGCACATGAAAAGAGGGATGCCATAAAGCATTCACCAGAAAAATCAAACTCATTTGCAACATTAAAAAAAGAAACATCTAGCTGGAATCACTGAATCACATGGGCCAGCTTCCTAGTAAGGATTCCTTCCTTATGCCCACCAGAAAAAAATGTTGACATTTAAAATCCAACTCAGCAAGTTCTGGAACTCTCTGCCCTAAGCTTGGCCTTGCAGATCCACTGTTAGTTCTCAAGCAAACACCCACCGATGGTGGCGCAGGACGTGGAGGCTGCACATCAGCACTTCCCCTCTGCTGCCCTGGAAGCCAGACTTCCAGCAGCCTCGGGTGTTTAGCTGGCATGAGTGCCAGGCTTTCAACTCTGACGTGGCTGCAATACATTCTGACAGATGAGCTCTGTGATAAACTACCTTCCTACTCTCATTTGGCAACGTGTATATCATGAAGCACAATGCCAAGTGAAACTATATTTTCAGGAAGAAGGGATTCTGAAATTAAATATCTGCAAACTTTTAGATCACCTTAACCAAGCCTCAAAAGCCATTATTACATTTTAATGAAATTGATTCAATTGATTTCATCAGAAAATGGGTCATTTCCCTCCTCAGCATCATGCCTTTGAATTTACCAACTTCTTATCTGAGTGTAGTAAATCAATGAGATATTTTGCATCTGGCAGATAAAATCCAAGTTATTTGTGTTATTTAAAAAGTACTCTCCTCAGACTTGTTTACCTAGGTATCTGCTTACTTATTTATGCCATTATTGTAGAGTTTTTAAAGGCAGAAACTAAACCAAAGGTAAAACGCCAAAAGAATTCAGAAAAATAAGTATCTCTACAAATATATTCATCACTACATTTTTATTATAGTAAAACTTGGGAATACTAAAAGTCAAACACAAGATAATTACATTATAGTCATAAAGTGGAATCTGACAGATAAAGAAAACTATATGGAAGAATAGTTGATGATATGAAAAAAGGATTTGTGATATTCACAAGGAGAGAACACATTACAAAAACAGTAAATACGCTATCGTACTTATTGAGAATGGTTATATGTCAATCAGAAGGCTCAAGGTTTGACAAACGTTGCCTGCTTAGAGCATCTTCCTGTGACGATGCTTCTCTCCAACATTCCCTGCAACTAGGGCTGGCTCTGGAAACTGAGTCAGCTGTGAAGGGCTCCTTTTGAATTCACTAACAGAAACGGAATCCGGCAACAGTGCAGAGTCCCTCCTTTTGGTCATCCTTTACCTTCCCAACCTCAGCTCTGTGCCTCAGCAGTAAGAGCTTCAAGTTGGCCATTAACAAAGGATGGAATACTGAAACCTATGAACAAGCAGCACCAAACCACTAGCTCAACTCTGTCTTAAAATTCTGAGCAGAGTTTCTGTGGGGTGGTTGTTCTTAATCTGTAGTTGATCACAGTCTGTATTCACAGCTGGTTCTTACAGAAACTGCGCCCTGCCTCCCGAGACTCACCTCCCCAGGCAGCAGGGACTCTTCCCTGCTTGGACTTCTCTCACCGCTCTCCCACATAGCACTTCTCACGCTCTGTGCCCTCTCCCTGAGACTTGAGCACTTGCACAAGCTCTATGGCCTTTGCAACTTTAAATAACCCCAGGGACAGCATCCCCAGGCAGGCCCAAGGGTGTGCACCATGTGCCAGAGGCACATGCTGCAAGCCAGAGCCAGTGGGTTTAGGGTGCACACCTGTAAGCAGTCCCTCCTCCCTTCAGGAGCACCAGAGGACTTGCTATACAATTGCCACCAAGAGAAATCTGTAGGCTATCAGTCAGAGCCTCAACTAATTCAAGAAACAAGAGCACAGGCAAGAAATGTTGCCAACAGTGGAATACTTAAAGTTGCTTATTACCACCAATGTTTTCACTGTCTTCTACACATTCTGCTTATCACTACTAATATTACTATTTTTCTACTCTGGGAACATGTGAGGTCTACTAGAGTGGCAGGTATTGTGTAAGGACTAAGAATCCAAACATTAACAGTTGTCATCAAAAGGAACGACACCCATAAATAAAGAGTACATTCCAAGAATTAAAACATCTTACCTGACATTACTCAGTTTCCCAATGGGGAAGCAAGAACTCAAATGCATTTCTCTGGACTTCAGATAACTTTTCTCATTCTACCACATGCTTGATCATTAATATTTGGCTAAAAGATGTTTAAAATACAGGAAAATTTAGGAAGGATGAAGTAGATAGGACCAAAAAAAAAAAAAAAGGAAATCATAGTTTGTTTTTCATTAACAAGCACTTACTGCTAGAACAAGAGATTTTTTCTTCCTAATAAAGGTAAAGTTCTGCTTAAATGAAGCAGAGAAGACTCCTTTTTTCACAATCATCAGCTGATCAATTTATGACCACTGATGTTAATCTCAGCCAGTTATGAGGGTGAGCAAAAGAAAAAACAAAAGCAGTGAAATCGCCTGTCTGATGCCACGAGCAACCCTGCAATGGGACTTACATTCTCATCTTTCACCATTTGTTTTGATGTCCATGTAGCAGTAATTAAAAAATCATTCCTAAGAATCTATGGAGTTCTGCTGAAATGGAATTAAGGCCTCAAGTAGTGTGCGGAACAAAAATACCATTCCAGAGTAAGGAAGGGGAGAAGAATATGTCGTCTCAAGTATAACACTTCGGCGTAACTATTTCTTTGAGACAAAGGCATTCAAGAAAGCAACAGATACCAAAAGAGCATGGTAACTCTCCCTTTTTTTCTTCCCAAAAATGGATAAAGTCTCAGAATGGAAGATGCCCTCTCTATATCAGATGGAAAGTAACACTCTGATCAAGAAAGCATGACAACAAGACAATCCTTTACAAACAAATATTGCTAAAACATTTTTTTCCTTTAGCTTCCCTACATAACTCAGTTAAGTTTCTCACAACTGCTCTCTTTGTTCAACAAAATACGAAACCATAAAGAGTATGTCACTTTTTTAGTTCATTTCATTGTGATGGCTGCAAGTTACATAAAATTTAGATTAAATAAGTTTATATGCATCCTTCTGTTAATTTGTCTTTGGTAAATTTAGTTCTCAAGCCTAGCTCACCCCCTCCCACTATGAAATAAAACAAAACTCCAAGCAAATAAAGACAAAATTTTGCCTTCCCTAAAGTAGCCATCTTGAAAGCTGAAAGGTCACTCTTGTACCCTCGAGAGTAAGAACAAGGACAGGGCTGTTTCTCAGAGGGACAACTAAGAAAAGTAAGCATGATAGAGTATGAACAAGTGACACAAACATCAACATCACCTGGCTTCCACATGCCTTCTGTGAGAGGTATGGTTATGAACTGTTGCTATGGTTTGGATCTTGAGTGTCCACCAAAAGCCCCATGTATCTGGAACAGTGGTACTGGAAAAGGGATTTGGCTTGAAGGGGCAGATTCTTAAGGATGGACACAGAAAGACTGCAGAAATTTGCTGAGACTGTGGGTGCTCAGAGCAGAGCTTTCAGGTATGTATGTCTGACTTGTGGGCCAGGATATGTGGCAGGGGCACCGAACTTGGCAGCTTCAAGTAATTAAAGGAAGGAGAAAGAAACATGGTTACAGCTTCTCCCTGGGAAACCTCTAGCCTGCCTGAGTCTCCAGACATCGGCTGGCTCCTACTGCACTCTGGTTTCTTTCTGCAATGAGTGAGCAGCTCTCCAGCCTCTGCCATGTGCCTTCACTGTTGCCTGCTACCCTATGAATGGATTGCGTGGGACCTTATGAAACTGCAAGCTAGAACAAATCTTTCCTCCCTTAAATCGTGGATGTCAAAGACTTTGTTACAGCAATACAAAAGTAACTAAGACACCCACCTGTTTAAAATGTTTATATTCAAACTGGACTATCAGCTCCCTAAAAGCAAGGAGTTTCTGTTTATTTTCATCTTTGTTCAGAATGCGTAGGCCTTCTTCCTTTCAAGGATTCAGAAGCAAAGTTAGATTCCAACTATAAGGGCCTAAAAATTCAACAAAAATTTTGACTGAAAACCCTTCTTCATTCCAAGTTATCTTACTTTTTTGTAAAAAGTCAATAATTTTTTTAACATTTCAAAATACCTTGAAGGAGGGTGGAAATCACACATTAAATTCTGTCAAGCAACATTTACTTCTGGAAGCCTTGAATAACTGCAAATGACTGGACTTAACACTTTATCTATAACAATTCAGTTCCTGTTGTGTCAACTAAAAAAAGCCAACATCTCTTCCCTTTTCATACAATATCCCATCCCCTCAGTCACTCTAGAGGCTGATGACCTACTGTGACCACTTCCTACCAGATCAAAGCAGAAATTATAAACCAACATAGAGTAGCCTCATCCAGAAGAGCTATGGCAGAGCTAGACGAGATTACAGGGGGTGGGGGGTGCAGATTAACTACTATTGATGCTCTGGTGGCAATTTCATGGAAACATATCCATTGCACTTATATAAAGAACACTGACTCATTTCTAACTCTTTTGTCTTTAACTTTATTTTTTAAAAATCAATGAAAAAGAACAAGAAAATAGAAATTGGGTGATGGGGCCCAAAGGCTTTCTACAGAGTGAGAATCCTTCATCACTGAACCCCAGTCAGGTTAGTATTCTTCCACAGTGTCCAAGACACTTATTTATTGAGCCGCAAGACTGCCATACTGGTATGTCATGGAAGAAGCCAATGTGTAATGACTCAAGCCACATTTCACAATAGACACAAAGGACACATGATGTCATTTGCTAAAATGAGTCAATGCAGATGGAAAGCATTCCAACCTATCTATAATTGATTGACCTTTGCTATGCTTTGCCTGGTTATTTATATACTATCATATGCATGAATGTATATCAGTGGTATTTACACTTGGCAGCTACTCTTAAGAACACATTATTCAACTGGAATTTGAAGCTTTTTATGACCATTTCCTGACCAAATACTCACAAATGAAGAACAAAGAAAGCTGTTATCTTCAAAATAATGTTTAATAGGCTAAGGAAAGTCTTAAGAGTCATTACTACTCTACATGTTTTAAATTACAGGGGACAAAGTCTAATTATCTGCGCACAGCTAAGTTCAGATGTGATACTGAATGTACCCAAGGACATTTTATCTATTTTATACCTTGGTCCTCAGTAATCATGGTGAAATATGGTTTACTGAAGAAAGGGAATATTTTGAATACTAGTGAAAAAGCCATCAACCATGGTTAAGGTAAATTAGTGGCCATAATAATTTATCTGGGAACAGGGCACAAGTATGTGATGTTCTTCTACTTTTACATCTAGTTATGAATTTGGTTTCCCTTAAAGGGATTAGCAACAAATTTTATACTATTCAGAAGCTCATAATTGCCTGAAGAAAATCATATAATGAAAGAGATGAAGTTACTAGGTTAGGGAATGCAAATATGTAGCAGGTATACACTTACTCTCATTACACACTCCTAGGAAAGACATCAATAGCAGATCCCTGAATTCTTAGCCACTGAACCTTCACATGGACTCAGAATATTTTTATAATAATACTCCAGGACACATTCGCATCAACAAATGAGTCCTAATAACATAATAAAGAAGGTTTTATCTTACTGACTGATGAAAGTATTTCTAGCTCTTACTAACATCTACTTCAAATTCAGTCTACAAGTAAATCATCTCTTAGAATCCTACAAAACATTTTATTAAGTCATTGTCCATAAGCTGTGGTAGGCTTGCATGATCCCAAACACAGAGAGGAGATCTATAAACAGGATAAGATAAAAACATACATATGTTTACATAGCAATGCCATACAGAGGCAAAAAGGAGTGAAGTACATCAAGACGCATATACAAGTCCCCACCTTAGAACCATATGGCAAACATTGCATATAGAAAATCACATAAAGCAAAGTTTTCCAATTGATGCTACTCATTGACTGGTTTACATATGTTTGAACACATTTATCCTCTTAATTCTGAAAGTAAAGAATATATGGAGAGGCCAGGGTCTTATGAAGAGGCATGAACATGTAGAGTGGGGTCAGAAGGGTCCTATGACATTTCAAGTTTGATATTTGCTGAGATATGAAGAAGCTGAAAAGAAGTGACACTCATCACAAAGCTATTCAATAATACTCAAAAGCTGAAACTGGTCTCATATACTTATGATGCAACTATTTTAAGAAAAGAAAAGTGAGAGATGAGTGGGAAAAGCAGACCCTGTACCTGCTGTTCAGTGGGAAAGGAATGTGATGTGGCCAGGAATGAACACGTGAGTAGCAACAGTGCAACAGCTTGACAGCTCTGACATTACACGTGAACTGTAGTTCATGGGTATTTCATTAATTATGTTCTGAGGATGCTGATTTACAAATACAAGATACGATGTGATACTTTGAAAAAACACCAAGATAAAAAGAAAAAACAACTTCCTAGATTATTCTCAGTCATGTTTTAATAAGAAAGTCTTAGCCTACAAACTCAAGAATAGGAGAGGCTCGAACCCAGAGGTCATTGAGTGGAAACCCTATTCAATGATCACAAGGTTTTGTACTGCTAATGAACCTAGGTCCATAGGTTTTCAAAAGTCAACCAGAATACCCTATCAATGATGACAGAATTCTTTCTAATTTGAGCGTCCATTTTCCTCACAGTTACTGTCTTTTATTAGTATGCATTTGTGATACACTGTAGTTACATTACACTTGAGAAATTGGTGCACATACATGTCACATTAACTTCACACTCACTTCTCTCCCTTTTTTTTGCCTTCTCACCACCTCCCTCATACTCTGTCTCTTTCCACAAGTCCATGTCTCCCTGCTTCCTACCATATCACTAGTGGTTGGCTCTATTACTTATTATACTTTGGGGTTTCAAATATTAGAGGAATTATTATAAAGTATTTAATCTTCTGTGTCGGATTCCACTTCACTAAGCATGACAGTTTCAAAGTGCATCCATTGTCTACAAAGGACTGAAATATTTTTTTTCTTTATGGCAGAGGAATATTCCACTATGTATATATATATATATACCACATTTTCTTTATTCTTTGATCTGTTGATAGATTTACCTAAATCTTTCATGATTTAGCTATTATGAGTTGTACTGCTATAAACCAGAGTATGTGTGTATCTCTCTCATGTGATGTTTTTAAATCTTTTTGAAAGATGCCCAGAAAAGCATATCTGAGTCAAATGGAATATTTCTCTTTAATTTTTTGAGGAATCTACATACTGATTTCCATAATGACCGTACCAGTTTACATTTCCACCAGCAATACAGAAGTGTTTCTTTTTGTGCCATATCCTCACCAGCATCTATTGTTTTTTCAGTTCTTCATAGCAGCCATTCTCATTGGGAACCTCAGTAGCTCCTCCTCCTCCTATCTCCCCTCCCCCTCCCTTTCTCCCTCTTCCCCCTCCTCTTCCTCTTCCTCCTCCTCCTCTTCCCTTTCTTCTCCTTTTTTGAGACAGTCTCACTCTGTAGCCCAGGCTGCACTTGGACTCCCAGCAGTCCTCCTGCCTCTGCTTCCTGAGTGTTGGGATTACAGGTGTGTGCCAACATGCCTGGCTTTACGTGGTGCTACGGAATCGAATTCAGGGCCCTGTACTTACAAGACATGAGCTTTAATCACTGTGCCATTCCTCCAGCCCGTCTCATGACCTTTTTTATGTTGATCTTTTTTTCATGTGTTTGTCAGCCATTTGTACTTCTTCTGAAAACTCCAACTCATTTTAATTGCAGATTTTTTAATTTGAACTTTTATTTTGGGAGGCCTGTTCTATTTTTTAAGTTCTTTGTATATTCTAGATATTAGCCCTCTGTCCAAAGAGTAGGTACTCTCTTCACTTTACTAATTGTTTCCTTTGCTGTATAAAAGCTTTTTAATTTAATATAATACCTGCTGTTAATTCTTGGTATTATTTCTTGGGCATGAGGTATTTTATTGAGAAAGTCTTTGCCTACACCTATGTCTTCAAATTTTTTACTTATTCTGTCCTCCAGCAAGTTTAATGTTTTTATTTTAATATCTAGGTCTTTGATCCATTTAGATTTAATTTTAGTATAGGGAGAAAAATGGGCCTAGATTTATTTTTCTGTAATTGAGTAGTCAATTCTCCCAGTACCATCTGTTGAAGAAACTATCTTTTCTCCAGCGTATGTTTTTGGCTCTTGTGTCAAAGATCAGAGAGAAGACTGAGAGTGCTCGAAACTGGCTAATCCTCAAGTCTGTTTCATTGATGCACCTACCTGTTTTTATGCCAATGTCATATATATATTTAATCACTATTGCTAGGTAATATAACTTGATGTCCAGAATCGTGATGCGGCTTGCCTTTGTCAGCATTGCTCTGGCTATTTTGGGTCATTTGGTTCCACAGGAATTTTAGGCCTGTCTTTTCTTGTTCTCTGAATTGTTGCTGACATTTTGATAGGGATTGTGTTGAATCTGTGTATCAGTTTTGGTAAAATGGATATTTTGACAATATTCACTCTGCATATCCAAGATCAGGAGATGTCTTTCCATTTTCTGATGTCCTCTTCAGTTTCTTTTTCAGCATGATATAATTTTCATTGTAGAGGTCTTTTACTTCCATACTTAGGTTTATCTGCAGGTACTTAATTGGAGGGAAGGCTTTTTCTCATCTCTTTCTCAGTGACTTCATTGTTAGTATATAGGAATGCTATTGTTTTTTTCTGTTAAGCTTTTCCTGAAACTTGGCTAAAATTTGTAAATTGTAAGGGTCTTCTGGTGGAGTTTCTGGGGTGTTCCACATAGAGAATTGCGTCATCTGCCAATAAGGACAATTTAACGTCTTCCTTCCCGAGACGAATTCTCTTATTTCTTTCTCTGACCCCACGGTTCTGGCTGGAGTTTCAAGCACGACACTGAATAGCAGTAGTGACAGTGATGACCCTCATCTTGCTCCTTACCAAGGAAAAATGTTTTCAATTTTTCCCCATTTAGTATAATGTGTGCAGTTGGTCCAGCACAAATGGCTTTTTCAGCTTGAGGTGAGGTCCTTCTACACCTATTTTCATCTTTTTTTTTAATGAATGAACATTGGGGTTTTTTTTCAAAAGTTATTTCTGCATCTATGGAGATGATCACATGACTTTTGCCCTTGCTTTTGTTTATGTGGTATATTATATTAATCGATTTGCTCATGATAATTTCTCTTCTTCTACTAGTTTTGGATGTGGTTTGTTCTTGTTTCTCTAGAACCCTGAAGTACATTCTTAAATTATTTGGGATTGCTTTGTTTTTGTTTGTTTGTTTGTTTTGTTTTTAACATATGCACTCCTAAGTATAAATTTTCCTCTTGGTTCTGCTTTCATTGTGTCCCACAGATTCTGGTGAGAATGTTCATGATTTTTTTTTTTTTTTGCTAAACTTCCATTTACTCATTGAAATAAAACACCACAAAACCACATGTAAGTCTCTTAATTAATATTCATTCAGTTACAAGAAACAAACAAAAAGAAATTCTCCATGAGTCGAAATAGAAGAGGTATTTTAGAAGTTCCCTCTGTAAATAGGGCCATAAGTGCAACAAGACTTGATGAGGAGCTAGGTTGTGGTAAGCTACTCGGATCAAGACTAATGCCTCCACTTTCTCTCTGGGGTGACAGAGTCCTCTGTGTCAATTTCCTTCTGAAACTTCTACCTTATTGCCTCTACCTAGATATACTTTCACTACTCTGGCATCAACATAACTAAATATTTTTGGTTTTTGCAGCTTATGTTTAGCCAAACATTATCTTGCTATGTTATACACAACTTTAAAATGCCCCAAAGAGAAAATCTGAATGACCAACCAAGGCCAAAATATGTCAGTACTTGGTCAGACAGGCACAACTGTTCACACGAAGTTACCAATTCCAGTTCCAACACCTACAGATCAGGCAGGGAACTAAAGGTATGAAGCTGACCAGGAAAGAAACTAGAAGAAAAGGAACTGCAACCAACATAGCACACCCGATTGTCCACTCTGGCAACCCTATAACAGAAATGTAGATTTTCAATGAAGGCTTCTGGTTTTAAAGCATATCTATGAGCCCTATTAGGCCACAGTCCGATACACATGCACACTAAAAATTGAGCAATGAGTATCCTAGTTTCAGCAGGCCACATTGGGCAAACCGGGTGTTAAGTGCCAGGCTTTTTGGTGGAAGGAGAATTCCTCCAGAAGAGCCAATCTCAAGCAGTCACTCCTGCGAGTATGGATTCTATACAGCCCTTATTAATACACGTATCTCACACACAACACTCATATTAGCTTAATTTGTTAAAATGTCATTTCGAGTTCAGTTTTTTTCTTTTTTTATTTGTTTGTTTGTTTGCTTGTGTGAGACAGTATCTTGCTCTGGTCTGTGTAGCCCAGGCCATCCTTGGACTCACACCAGTCTTCCTGCCTCAGTCTCCTGAGTGCTGGGATTACAGGCATATACCACCATGCTTATGCGGTGCTGGGAAATCAAACTCAGGTACTTAGGGCTGAGTTATTCCTCTCGTTCTTTGAGTTCAGATTCTAAGCTCTGGATAGATTCATAGAAAAAGGCAATCAAAAAATTGCTGCCATAAAAACTTTACTCATTACTTGACAATCATGGTCCCTGGCCCTCCTGTGCCAAAGTCTTGACCACACTCTGTGACACTCAGAAGTCTCAGCTTCGACGTTACTTCCCCTAGGAAGTCTAGCCAGGGCCCCTCACCCTGTGTATGGAAGCACCCCGAAGCTGTCCACACAGCAGAGCATAGCCTCCTCCCTACTGCTGCTCCTAGCCTTGGTACATACATGTTCATAGCTTTTCTTTTCTCACCATATACATGAGCCCCTTGAGAGCAGAGATGTTTCTTCCCCTTCTCTCCCTAATGCCCACTTGTTGAATAAATACTTACAATTGGCCACTCTGAATACTTTGTTTTTAGCAGTGAAATCAGAAAAAAAAAGTTAAATTCAGTCTAGCTTCTTCCCTATTCTATTGTATGAACTTTAAAGTTTCCAATAAAATAGTTAAAAGCCATTTGAGTAAATGAGAATTACATATATTATGGTGAATTATTAAAAATTCAAAATCACATGTATTTATCTTAAAAGCGCTTACAGGCACCTTTTGTCAGCTTCTCTATTTTCTCAGGTCTTCTCCATATACCTATAGTGATACAGCTATAAATATACCTGGTCTACAACAGCAGGGAATGGTAAAATTCTTTCCTCAGATACAAAATCCATATATTTAAGCTTTAAGAGAAGTTGGGGAAAGTATACTATATGCATGTCTTGCAAAAGTTATGTTTCATTTTAAAGAAATGAATCTTGGCAAATTTCCCTACTACCAAGAACTATTTAACAGGAATTAATTTTTAAATGAAATAAGCTAAAAGTGAAATAGATGTACTATTATTATAGTTAAGTCTGTTCTTCAGTAATTATTGAAAATGACAATAGTATGTTTTATCATCAGTAATTGGACTGAGTTTGACAAATGTCTCCTTTTCCCTATGAAAAATAGTTGCAATATTATATTTTTTTTTCTGCGGCTCCAGGTCTGGAGGCCATTTATCATGTGCAATTTGGTAGCCTAAAAAGTGTGGTGGGAACTGAGCATAATTGTATAGCAATAAGTATATCTGATACAGGAATGAGGTTAGTGAAGTCTCTATTTCTTTGGACATTTGACCCTAACTTATGACAAATTAAGCCTAAAGGCAATGCTTCATTTTGAACAGAGGGCCTCCTCGCTGTAGCAGTGTGGAAGCATTTGGCCAATGTCTTCTACACCATGTTATCTAGTGATGGAATTACCACCAGTGTAAAAGATGCATAAAGCAAATGGACAAACAAAGAAACAAATGTGTGGTAGCATCTGCCAAGTCGAATTACATTCATGGTAATACAAAAGGAAAGAGATGCCATGTAACATGAAGTTACACAGGGCTTCTCACTCCAGGAATTGTCAGTGTTTAACACTCCGGATGGTCTTCATGAATTTTCAGGAGGGCAATACCACTTGCAGCATCTGCCGTGCTTTTCTGTCTAGGCAAAGGCTTTCTGCCCAAAAGTGCTGTTAGGAACACTAGCACGATCTCACAAGGCCAGGTTAATGTTCTAGCTCTCCCACTCAGCGGCCATGTTCCCCTTGGTGAATTTCTTAACTCCTCTAAGCCTCAGCTAACCCATCTGAAAAATCCATCCTTCGTGTTTCTTTGGAATTTCTGCTCTGACCTTCTCTTTGACGTTATTCCTCTAATTAGTCAAAAATTATAGTATCTCTTCCTACAATAATCTTATTCCCCCAATATTTAAAAATTTACATACATTCTTTTTTATTTCAACTAACATGGGCAAAGCAGAGTTGCAAGCTGGGCACAAACATACAAGGTATCTGCACACAGAGACATGTACAGTTTCAGGATGAGACAGCAAGGCACCGCAGCACCGGGCCCAAGAAGAGGTCGTAAACAGGGCTCTAGTCTAATCCACAGAGGAGGAAACATTTGCGTTAATATCTGAAAAGAGGGAATTAAAGAGATGAAGAAAATCCAGTTCTACTGGATGAAGAAACTAAATCTTACATCTTTGTTATTTTTTTGTTGCTGTGATGGAATACCTGACATCTATAACTTTGGGAGAAGAAAAATTAATTTTAACTCACAGTTTCAGAAGGTCACAGTCCATTCACAAGTGGCTGGCAACAGTGGAAGGACATGGCAGAGGTGGAGATAGAGGAGGAGGCAGTACCTCACAGCATTGCAAAAGGGAAGCCAAGCCAACTTAAGTCAAGGAAGGAAGGAAGTAGCATACATAGATACACACACACACACACACACACACACACACACACACACACACTTTCAGGTCCCATCCCATTGATCTGCCCCATCTTGGTCCAGCCTAATGGATCCACCCCTTCCCGGTTTAAGCCCCCACCACTTGCCTATAATCCAACCCACACACCTGTAATCCAATCTGCCACACACCTGTTCTCCATCACATACCCATAATGCCCTCCTCCAAACCGGCTCCCATCTCCCAACAGCACACAGTTCTATAGACAATATCTAATATCCAAATACATGAGACTTCTCGGAGATATCCCAGATCCAAACTAATAGCAAGTTGATGGCTACAAAAACATTACAGAATATTATATACAAATACCTAAATGAAAATAGTAGGACAAAAATATCAGTGGACACTTCTAAGGAGTGAATTCTGAACACAAATGTAAGATTTTTTTGCTACTTTTATGCAACAATTATGAATTGTTTAAATTTTAGAAATAGGTATTAGTTTGTAACAAAAACTGAACAGTTGACCACGAAATTCACCACCATATTTGGTAACCCCAGGTAGCACAGGGCAACATTTACAACAGAAGCCAAATGCATTAGATTCAAATTATATATAGTATTTTAGGATCATAATAAGGTTAGTCATGTAACGCATTTACATATATGCTATGACATTGTATAAGGGCTTGGCTATATTTGAATATGATCTATACAAAAGAAAATTAAAGATACCAAATCACTCTTTTAGACCTTGGCCACATCAACATAGGAAGCATAGTACATAGTAGACCATCTGATCATGAGGCTCCCCCAGCTACTACACATAGGAATCACAATACACTCACTAAAACTTCTGATGCTTTCCCCTCATAAGATTATGCTGAATTGGCTCCAATATAATGACAAATAAAAATAGAAATAATAGGTATATTTATTTAAGATATCAAAGAAAATTCTGTTGATATTGCAAAATTAAGTACGAGGTTTGTAGTAACTTTTCTATAGATATTATAGATAGTTACTATGGATATTACTTATCAGATTAAGGAAGTTCTGTCCTAATCTTATTTCTCAAAGAGTTTTTAATCATGAATAAAAGAGTACTAGATTTTATCAGTTATTCCCTTACCTACTGATATGACTTTTCACTTTCATTCTATTAAGATGGTAAATTGCACTGACTGATTTTCAAACAATTAACTTTTATTCTGTGAATAAAACCAATTTGATAGTGATATTTTTTACATATTACCTCATTTGATTTACTAATGCTTTATGTTGAATTTTTCCATCTATGTTCATGAGCAAAAGCACTGCAAACTTTTTTCTTTTATTAATACCTTGATTGTCTTTGGCATTAAGTTTAGGCTGGCTTAACAATGTGAAGCTAGATATACTTAGTATTTCTTCCTCCTTAATGCTTAGAAGAATTTGCTGGTAAATTTGATGGGTGATTACTTTGTGGAAAGATTTATAATTATGAAGCTAGTATCTTTAATTGATATAAAATAATTCAGAATTCCTAAAATGTAATATATTTATGTTTTTTAAAGAATTTAACCAACTCATTTAAACTTGAAAGTTATTAGCATAAGACTTGGTAATGACTTACTATTTTTAATGATGCCATATTCTTATTTTTGTTGCTGGCAATTGGTGTTTTTTCCTTATTCTTATCAATGGTTAGTCATTTTTACGATATTTTTTCCCAAAGAACCAAATTCTGCTTTTATTACTTTTATTATTTCTTTTCTATTTTAATTATTTCTGCTGTTTATTTTCTTTGAATTTTTCCTGCTGTTCCTTTTTTAGCTCTTGATATTAATGTTTAAATCAGTGGTGTTTAATTTTTTTTTTCTTTAAGGCTATACATAACCCTCTAAATACTGTTATAGCTACAAATTCAAGTTTTGCCATGTTGCTATGTCATTATCAGTTAGCAGTATTTCTAGTTATTATTGTTATTATTTTTGACATGTAGGAGATACAGCATTAATTCTCAAAAATTAGAATTCTCTCACTATAACTTTGTTATTGATTTCCATCATAATATTATGCAATCAGAATAGATTCCAAGCCTTTGAAATCTGTTGAGAAATAATTAAGCCAAGGCATATGGTCTAGTTGCTACATGTTTAAAAATGTACATTCTTTAGTTGGTAGGTGCAGTGTTCTATATTTTACAATTCTATCGGTTGGTTAAATCCAGCACCTGAATCCTTCATCTGTTGACTGACAGCTCCCTCCATATTCACCAACCCTTAGCTCCACTTCACTCTTTTATGACTGTGCCGTTCACATGCACAGGTAGAGTCTGAGCTGCTTGTTTGAGTAAGTGTGTGTATGATATTTCTTTTGGGTTTACACTCAGATTTCCTTCATGTTGTCAGCTTATCCCTATCTTGTTTTATGATCCAGTGAGATAATCCTGGTTTTTAAATTGAAATATCCCAGTCTTTCACATTAATACAATCACTATTAGCTTTATATTCTAGTCACTATCTTAACATATTCTTTGTCTCTCAGTTCTTTGTTCACGAGTAACTGTTGTTATATCTTCAATTAATCAAATGTATGTTATCCTTTCATTATCTCCCCCTGTCAGCTGGTGTAGTTATACATTCTTTAAGTGATTACTATAAAAGCCAAAAATATGTTCTTTTGAATTATTGAAATTTACTTTAATTAATTTTTGATCCCCTCTGGATAAGAATTTAATATTATTTTAACTTTACTTAATCTCAATACTAGTTTATGTATTATTGCTGCCTTTTGTTGAATCCATAAATTTACTAGATCTTAAAAATAAGGATATTATAATTCATTTTTCTACCTATTAGCTATAATAATATTAAAAAGAGAAAATGTCATATTTGTGTATTTACTATATATATTTACTTAGTATTATAGAAAATTCAAGATAAGAACCTGAATCTTTATTTTTCAAAACAATAATTGAATCAGTAACATTTTACCATGATAGCACTTTGGTTATTGTTATTAACTTTATAAACTAATGGAATTAAAATATTTGGCATGTTCCAATCCACTGATATTACTATCATAATAGATGTCTATACTTTCCATCAGGAATTGCTTAAAAGGGAGTTAAAACTCTACTACATGCTTTCTAAACAATCTGTATCTACCTATACTCACATTTCATATCTATATCTCTATCCTCTATATTTTTGGTGTTCCTTATGTATTACTACATTTCCATGATTCCACCAGGACAATTTCACCCTGACTGAGGATATCCTTCTAGTCATTTCAAAATTAAAAATGATGGCAATTAATTCTCTTGATCTTGATTTTTCTAAAAATATTTTTCTTGAAGGATATGTTAACTGGGTATAAAATTCAAATTTGGTGGTAATCTCCTTTTGTTATTTTATGTAATTTCTTGGTCTTAGAGCTTTTGGTGGTTCTGTTTAAAAATTAGCTAGAAGTTTAATTGGTGTTCCTTTGAAAAGCTTGTTCTCTTTATATACATTCTAAAATTCTTATGTGTTCCTGGCTTTCAAGCAATTTTATTATAATATGCCTCTATTTTATTTGATTTCCTTTGCCTATACAGTTTCTAGTATCTATTTGAAAGTGCATGACTTATAGCTTTAAGATATGAATCACTTTCACTTTTGGCTATTTGCTGCCCTTGATTTTTGGTCACTTATCTCTGTTTCCTGGTATGCCTGTTTTATAGTCAATGACATCTTAATTGTGTATGGTAATTGTACAAGTTTTGAGTGATGTTAACTTGCTCCAAAGATGTTATAATTTTCTTGTGGCAGGCAGAGAGAATACAGGAAGGTCATCCTAATCTAAATGAAGCTAGTGTATTTCCTAATCCTTGGATATAACTCTTCAGGGTCTTCAACTAAAAGCTCTGAGTGTTTATCAGGTTCCTAAATCCTTAGAAGTCCTGAAATCTGTAAGGGTTTATGAGATTATTAGATCTCTACTTTGCATTTTACTATCTTATCAACGGTTTTGAGTTTTAAGTTTGCTGTCTATCTCTGGGGCTGTGCAACGCGGCCTCCAGTAATATCCTATAAAACATTAAATGTAATTCTTCGTGACTCTTCTCCTGGTTCCTAATGTCATGGTATCCTTGAACTCCCCCATCAGAAAAAAAAAAAAATAAACTATTTTCATTTCAGGAAATAAATTTTAAGTTATATTCTTTGCTTGATGCATTAATGTTTTTATTATCCCTGATTTTTATTATTGTTAAATGCCAGTCATATTGTCATCATTTTTAATATGCTCACAAAGATACATGCAGTAATGGAAAGCAAAGAATTATTGACCTTTGCTAGGCCACCAACTCTCAGATAATGACCCAAAATCTGAAGATTTCTCAAATAGGGATACAAAAATAAAGAAAAGCAAAATGTGTTATTTATAACAGACAATAATCAGCCCAATTTTATTGCTCCATGGAAGCTTTTAGAGATGCTATTATTATTTGGAAGCCCTCCAGCAAGCACTAAGTATTTAAAAAAATAGCACCTATACTCACCTGTTTATTAGTCAAATCATCTGTTTATTACTCAGAGTGATGAAAATCATTTAATAAAGTATTATAAACACTTGCTCAAAATCATGAGTACAATTCAAATACTCAGAAATTGAATCAAATTCTACACAGGGCTTAATACATACATGTTAAATGTATAACTCAGAAAGATAAAGATCATTTCACTGTTTTTTAAAGATATTAATGGTTGGTCAAAAAGCCAAAATAAAATCTCTTTAGTAGCATCTGCTAATTTTGCTGGGACAGAATCTACATACAGCTTTACTGTTTTATTAATAGTCTACAATTATTTCTTTGGAGAGCATGCTACTCCTGCTGCTACCTTTGGAATACAGATATAGGAATGTAAGTCAGGCCTGGATAATCTTTGTTCCACAGTTATTGGTCCAACAATGAACATGTGATCCTAGATACTCCAATAAGACTCAGTACTTGGATTCTGTAACAGCTACTTGAGTAAAAAACAAAACAAAAAAAATTGCATTGGTAAATTGGTAGAGCAGAAGGTTCAATGTGGTAATGCCAAAAAAAAAAAGGTCTAATGGAAGAATAGGGCTAAAAGTATCTGAAGTTTTTTTACTGCCTGAGCCAATAAATATCCCTTATTGCTAAAGGCAGTTTAGTTAGTCTGGCTTTGACATGCAATCAAGAGTCTTTACTATAACTATCACTACATCAAAAACATATATAGCAACACATTTGTCAGCAAGAGTAATCAAACTCCAGATTTACAAACAAAACTCTAGCTTCTAGTTGAAACAATGCAGGTGTGTTAAGAATACACTTTATGTGTGTGGTAGAAGTTTTTCCAGTCCACTGACAATGTTTCAATTTCCTACTTCAATTTAAATGATGTTCAAAGCATGAGCCTAAATTTGTCAGTAAAATCAACTAACATAGTTCCACTCTTAAAGTTTTGCAGTTAGATTATTATTGGCACTTAAGCCTCTTCTTGAAAAATTCTTAGTTATTTGGGAAGAAAGCAAGTTATGAGATATTCTAAAAATGGAAACAATATTGATGTGTTTTATGACATTTAAATTATGTTTTCATTTTTGGCTTAATACAGTGGTTGCAGATGGTAGCTATAAATAATATTCCCTGGAGAACGCCTTCAAATAAAACACAAATTCCTTAGCATGTATTTTTTTTTTGTCCTTCAAGTGGACACAGATACAAGCATGTCCACTCATGATGATCATACATTTCCACTCATGGCATTTAATTAAGAGTAAAGCGTGTAGGATCAGAATTTTAAATATCAGTTTTATAACCTTTGTGCACTTAATTTCCAAATGATTTTCGTCCCCTCTGCAGAGGCACCTAACGTCAAGCACAGGTGTTAAGGTGAAATCAAGATGAGTCATGGTAACTGAAAATCTATGAGGTAGGCACCGGTCACAATTAGTAATTTAAAAAATATGAAATACTTCCTTCCCTAAAAAATATGCCTTGTCAATATAGCCTGAACTTTGAAGTGTGGCTGTATTTCCCTCATTCACAACTAATCACTGTCTCCAGGAGGAACAGATTTCAAAAGAAATATAGCCTTTTCGAGGAGAGAAATATCGCCACTCCAAAACCCCAACGTAAGTGAGAAGTAAAAAGAAAAATGACAAGTTGATTATTTACAGTACAATTTTCAGTGTGCCAATTACAGCTGATACCAGATGACCATGACAAAATACAGCAAACCAGTGGCTTTCAAACTTTCTGAGTATAGCCTGGTGTATAAAACTGTCTGTCTATCTATCTCTCTATCCATCTATCCATCTATTCAACTATCATCTAACTACAACATGACCATGTACATATATGCAAAATGCAAATCACTTCTATATTAAGTGAACTCTGATATTTTCTATTCAACTCTGTTTCATTTCTCTAAGATAATGGGGATCACAAATCTCCAGATTGTTTTCACAACTTCAATTTACTAGCTTACAGCCTGACATGAAGTACACAATCTGATCTAACTAGAACACACAATACACCTTAGGCTGAGAGAGTGACACATATTCAAATCATTACCAACACTAACTTGAGATTAAGACCTTTCAGAAATGAATTCAGCTCTATCTACAATGCGAAAGTTCTTAGATTGCTCAAAAACTTCACCACGTATCTCCATGAAGCATTTAAAGAGAAATATCCCATTCAGAAAGTGACCCTCTGAACATATTTTGAAATGGCTCAATGAAAGCTCACCACTAAAAGTCAGGTTCCAAATAATCCTAAAAATACCAGTTAAATACATGCCGTGGGATAAGTAATAGTCTACTGTAACAAAGGAGTCCCCCTGCAGTGTATTCTGCTTTACCTTGAATATCAACTGCTACGTGACAACTGTATCCATGAAGAAAAATGTTTTCCTACAGAACCCTAGAGGAGGACAATGATTTGATGAGTAAATCAGGTGACATGTAAACCAAATAGTCCTCATCCCACACCTGTATAGGTAATACCACTTGCGCCCCCAGATTTCCTTAAAGCCTAAATCTTACTATTCTCCCTTCCTCAATATTTTGTTTTACTCAGGAGGCAAGTGTAAAAGAATGACTATTTCCTTGCCCAATCCACCATTAACTCAAATTCCAGTCCCCAGAATGTCTTCTCCATTTGCAAAAATGTCCTGAATTTCTATTAAAAGATTTCCTTTATTAACTCTGCCTAAGAATTTACATGTCGGCATGTTTGAAAGTAAGTCCTGCAGGAAAGAAATGGGTCACTCCGCTCACCATCCACGTGACAGTCTGGTGAAGCGTGTACGAGCTTCCTGTTGACTTCCATGTCACATTTGGTAAATTGCTGTTGAGACCACAGAGTAAACCGCCCACTTATGACATCTTTTGGTTTCTTTCTGCTTCACAGATCAGTCATAATCACACATGGGGGAAAGACAGACAGACAGACAGACAGAATTGCACATGTCCACTTCCATTGCTGCTCAATACAGAAGCCAACGGCATTCATTCTCAGAGCTTAAAACCAAACTTATGTGGTAACAAGCAGCAACTCTTACAGCATAACAGATTCACGTCCGGGCCAAAAAGCCTCTCTAAACCCCAGGGTTCTGTCAATGATAGTTTTTGCAAGCTTGCCCTTAAAGGTACAAATGTATCATACTTATGCTCAGCCACCCTTAAAATGCTTCCTTGTGTACGTGTGTAAGAAATAGAAATAAAGCCTACACAGCCAGTATCTGGATTGAATGAGCAAGCAAATATGCTCAGCTTCCAAAATAATTGTGGTTGCTCTAATGATTCCAAGAGGGTGCACTGAGCAGTCGGGATTGCTGGCATCCCCTGGGAAGGGGTCATTGTTAGCCCTGCTGCTTAGCACAGTTTTGGAAAGAGGCATGACGCTGGCACATGACGCTGTTCAGAAATCTCTACAGTTTAATTTTATGGTTTTTTTCTTTCATCCTTTCCTTACTTTGCTGCCATAATGACAAGTGAAAAACACTAGAAAGAGAAAAGAGGAAGAGAGAGGGAAAAGGTATGGTGCCCACTATTCTTAGATGCTGGCTCACACTTGGGTCATGAGCAGCCATGGGCTTTCCTTGAGCCACATCCTTAAAAGATTCTGACAAATGAATGAGACTGAAGCTGCTTTGGGGTGGCTACCAGTGTCTTCATAATATAAATGTGGTTAAAAAAAACACACATGGTGGTTCATGTTAAAATTCTGGGTTTGATCCCATCAGTGGGGGTCTCAGGGTTTGTATTACCTGGGGATCTTGTTAAAATATCCACTTAAATCCTGCATTTCTCCTCTTAGAAAACCCCAAGCTGCCACTTCCTCGGTTACTCCTTGACTCTGAGCAAGCAGCCACCTCGCCCTGATCTTCCCAGATATCCCTTGCTTCCTTCTCTTCTTTAAAGCTGCCTCCAGGAAAGAGAAACAAAACAGGGCAGAGTAGAGGCTCTAGACTCAGATAAGTTCGGGCCACCACCCCAACTCTGCAACTTGTTTGTCATCTGTGTGAACATAGGTGAGCTTTTGTTTATCCATTTGTTCCCCCAACCCCCGAGATCCATTTTCTGCATCTATAAACTTGACATGTCATTTTTCTAACTCTCTAGGTCATTACAAAAACCAAAAGAGACCATGTGTATAAAACAGCAGGTTCATTTCAGGAATGAATAAAGAGTCAACAACATGATAATTCCATCCACAGGTAAGAGTCGGGCACTATATTATCTGAATTACCTTACTTTTCTTAATAATTTAACTGACTTTTTTCTTAGATCTACAACTGAGGGTTGTACAGCCAGACATCTCTTCCCATTTCCAAAATTTCTTGACTCCAGAAATCCTATTCTGTTCATGTTTTTTAAGTAATGACAGAATTCAGAGCAGACCATGTTTGTTTGTTTGCTTTTTTGGTGACACAAGGGATTCAACCCAGAGGTGCTCTACCATTGAGTACAACCCCAGTCTTTTTCACTTTTTCTTATTTTGAGACAGGTTCTCACTCAGTTGCCTAGGTTAGGCACCAACCTGGGCCCCTCCTGCCTCAGCCTCCCTCAGTTCCAAAAATTATTGGTGTACATCGCCATCCCTTGCTTAGACCAGATTTTTAAGAACATTTCTTCCTGAATGTAAAGGTAAAATATAACTGTGAATTTCTTTCATCAGATTAAATCAGGTGCTAGGCTTGCTCTTTTGGACTTCTCTGGCTCCTATTTCCAACAGTAACTATCTCCAGCCACCCCTTCCTGTCTCTCTTCTCCATCATGCAGTAAGGTGCCCACAGCAAATGAGGCAAAGGCGATTCACCAGGTGTTCACTGGCAAATCTGAGTTCCTCCAGGGGAACCCTAATGCTAACTACACATCAGCCAGGAGGAATGAACGTGCAAACTGCTAATGCAAGTCTTCTCCAATCCTCCACTGCAGTAGACAGACAGAGTTTAATAAAGAGAAAAGGAAAGCAGAGCTATGTTATTTAATAAAACAGAAACAAAAAGAGGAGGAAATTCTAACCATGGTATCAGCTGCTGCATCCCGCCTCGTTCTAGCATTTCTCCAGGACAGATGATGCTGGCCGTGGATGGGCACAGTGACTCCTATGGATCCTGCTGTGACACTTCTGGGCCTCTGTCAGGAATTCCATTTAAGTGACCATAAGGTCTTAGGACACCATCAGAAACGGAAAGGCATGCCTAAGTCAGAAGTGCCAACTTACGACTGACTGTTCCTTCTTATAACCTCCCCTATCCCAGGGTCTGTATCTCCCTAACTTCTCTCCTCAGATTGCTACAGAAGTGGGACTTGATTTCCACTAGCTCATTGCCATCTCAGACTGAAACACTGAAACGAATAATTACTGACTCAACATCTTATGAGATTTATCCACATGAGACAGCCATATTTGTAGATCAAATGTTGGTAATTTTAAATAGATTTAATCCTATATCTTTTTAGAAAGGCAAAATCTCACTGTGATAAGTAACTGAACCATTTCTGTGTCTGAGCTATGCTCCTCAGAATGAAGTTATCTTAAATTCATTTACTGCAAGTCTGCATACTTTAAGGTAAGACATACCGACGGTGGTCATGGCCCTTGTTTTCTAGTTTTCTGCAGCAAGATAAATTCAGCAACAAACTTTAGAAAATGTCCCATCTCAAGCAACAACTATCAGTCAAATGACATGGAATCACTTTGCCTTTATTCAGTATAAAACTTCAGAAAGAAAGAAAAAAGATTTCTTTCTTTCCCTAAGGAGTAACTGATAGAACTGGAGAAAGAGAGAATGATGCAAAAGGGAAAAGAATGAAACAACAACATAGGGAATGTCACAAGACAGACCATGATCATTTGCTAAATAAGTGGAATAGAAAGTAAGTGCAGTGAGTCGAGAGGCAGGAGCAATCACCTAGAATCTGATTTGAGCCACTTTCCATCTAATTTAGCTCATCAATCACGGCACCCTCCCACCTCCTTACTGTGGGAAGTTATCACAGAAAATGAAAATTGCCTCTCTGCCTACTTGTAATTCCTGGACAATGGTTCCAGTGAAGTATACCCAGTTGGTCTCACACCAATCCCTCTCATTTATTGGGTCCATCTCACGAAGAGATGAGAGAACAGAGGTATTAATGCTGAACACTTTTCTTCTTTAGCAGACATTAGTATAACATGGGAGGGGGGAGATTTAATGGTGTGTATCAAATATAAACTGTGGCTACCTGCTGTGAACTAGTGCTTTTCCTAACTCTATGACCCCTTGTCATTCTGAATTTCAGTGCCTCTGAGCAGTTGTCAAGAGTCAAAAATGGATGTAGAGGTAAGGGCAAATGGTGCCACATGAGCCCTTCACAATAACAAGCTACGGAGCAGCTCCCAAAACTTGCTCATTTGCAGACTGTCTGGTGGCTCCTGCTCTCCTTCTGGCTAAGGTATGCCCCCTGACAGTGGAGTCTAGCCACAGGACCCTGTCTCCAACACTGCCCAGGGAAAGGACACTTCCTTACCCAAAAGACACAATCGGATGTTCTCTAAAGTCTTAGTTTCTTAGCACTTCTGCATCAAAGCCACACACACCCCAAAGAAACATCTCTCCTGGGGAATTTTCTCTCATCTTCCACATACATTTATCTGTATGTTTAGATGCTGGCTTCACCAACATTCCACAAAAGCACAGCCTGAGGAAAAATCTGACAGGCTTCTAATTTATTAGAATGTGCTATCCAGGGAAGTCAAAAAGAGAGAACAAGGAAATGAAGCAGGAGCACAGGAAAAGTGTACTAGGGCGCATTTCTGAGTTTGTCACCACTATTGTCAAGGACAACTGTCTGATCTCCAAGACTCATCTCCTAGCAGAAGTCATGTGATTGGCAGGATCTCTGAGCAGCACAGTGCAGGGTACAAAGGAGAGGAACGACATTCTCCACCCTACAGCCACTGACACTTCCAGGTGTCACCTATGAGCGATCTGAGCTGTGTAGTGTATCTCAGACCTCAGTGGCAATATGGAAGTCTTGGGTAGAGATGATATGAGAAATGGGGGACAGTCACTGTGACAGCCCTTCCTCGGCCACTAGCAAATGTCAGCAACATCTGGGACTCTGGCTCCACAAACCATGGAAGTAGCTCCGATCAGTCTACTACACTGATGAGGGGGTGGGGACGTTCACCTGATTTGAGCACAGACAGGTATGAAGAGGGTGGCTGCCCAAATGCCTCCCTTGAGAATGACAAGGGACACAAAGGCTCTCACCCCTGCAGCTTCTACTCACGCCACTGATCTCCATGTGCCACGAAATCACAGTTTTTCTGGTGAGGCCACGGTACAGCCTCCAAATTCTTCTCAATACAGGGCTGGACACAGCCGCTATCTTTAATAATATCTATCAACAATACATTTCCAGAAGAAAATCTTGCTTAAAATATTCTTTCGTGTACCATGAACTCATTGGATTTTTGGAAAATTAGCAAGATTCCGAGGAAAAGATATAATAAGCCTCAGTGTACAAATGGACAACTAAACTGTGGGAAGCCTCATACTTCTGGAATAAGGACAAAAACTCAAATTTCCCAACACCTTAACTGTAAGAAAATCTACTATGCACAAGATCATATACATAGGCTGGGATAAAAAATGACTGAGAATCATACAGAAATCTTATTAATTTAACACGAAGAGGATAAATACACATTTCTTAAGACTTGTTTTCATTTGTTTTGTTGTCCATGCAAGCACGGAAACGTAAGACTGAAACACGAGATGGGAGAATCACAACAATGATGAAAATAAGAAAAATCAGAAAGAACATTTACATGGAAGAATGTTACAAATTCATATCCAAACTGATAAAACCCAAAATATGAAGACAGTGAGAATGGTCAATTCCAGATACTGGAAAGCGCCCAGGAAGGGAATTCCTCCTCTCCCGTTACCCCCGTATCTTCTATCTAATCCAGCACAGAAGCTTGGATGTCTCTGTCCATGGGTCTCCTTGATATTGTGGGAAAAGTGAGTGTCAGGCAAAGGACAGCCTGTCTAGAAAGCAGAGCCTGGCACAGCAGCTCTCCTCACTCTGCAGGAGGTGCCAGTTCTGCAGATCTAATGCATCAAAGTCACAAACACCTGAGGAAAACATCTCACTATAATGTGTTTAGAAGTGAACCCACCGATTTTTTTCCTAAATTCTAAGTCAATACAGAATAAACACAATCACTATTTCTATTGATCCTCCATTTCTTTTTCACTCACCAAAAACACTCGCCCAAATGTGTGAAGCTTTCTATATGCTTCTTAAAAGTCCAATAATGAGCAAGAGCAATGTGCTGTATCATAAGGCATCAGGAACATTTGGAGCTCTGGTTAGACTTCATGGATCTGATGTTTAAGCCTTTATGAAGTTCTCAATATATGTAGAGAAATGTGCTTCAGAACTGATGGGTGCTACAACAGATAAGCTACTGCTGCTTCATTTTTTAAGTAGTAGAGTCCAAACCTCAGGATATAACACAAACATGGACCATGAAATGGATTCAGAAAACTGAACAGAATTGAAGGTAAAATAGTAAACAATATACCTCCTGTAGTAGGAAGAGTGGGTATAGTTTTGTGGATGTGTGTGTGTGTGTGTGTGTGTGTGTGTGTGTGAAACTGTATTCCTTATCACTGGTAATCTAACAATTTCAAAGCCAAAGATGTCCACAGAGGAAAAGCCATCGTTTGGACAAGTAATGATAAAAATTTATGCATGATGAATCTGCAGAGCAATACATAATGAGTATTCCACATGCATATAGGATGGCAGAGGCTGGCACTAATAGGACTGGCACTCAGGCAGTGACAAGAGCCCAGAGTCGGCACTCTTCAGCCCAGATTCATCAGACTACCCCCAACTCAAAAACAACACATGTGCTCCCACCACCGAGAACATAATCCCAACTCATGAATATAGCATCTGAGAACTTCCAAGGTAATTTCAGTTTTCACTCCCATCCTGGTCTCTTGTTACCACACCGCTTCTACTAACATAAACCTTTTCATCATTTCTTTAATAGCTTTTATGTTTTTCCACTGCTGGGCCCTTGTAAGAACTCTTGTTTTTAATTCAAATTTATTTTCTTCTATAACCGACCACTGACTCATACACTTATAAGGGATGGCCTTAGTTTTGTTTCTCCAGAAAACTAACCTAATGTTATGATGTGGATTTCCAAAGTCCCCCACAAGCGTACATATTCTGAGGTACGGCTTTCCAAAAGGGGCACCAACTTCATCAGTGGATTAATTCTTTAATGAGATCAGAATGTGATATCATTACTAGAAGGAAATGGAAACGTAGCACTGGGGCCTAGGTTAAGGCAGTGGGAGATGGTGGTATGAACCTAACAATTATGTCTTATCCCTGGCCCTTTCCTTTCCGGCTCTTCCCTTCTCTTTCTGCTTCCTGGTAGCCATGAAGTAAACAACCTTCCTCTGCCATGCCCTTCCATCATGACATTTCTGCCTTGCCACAGGCCTAAAAGCAATAGAACCAGCTGACCATGAACCGAAACTAAATCTTTACTTCTTTAAGTTGTTATTCTCAAGTATCTTATCTAACTAAAACATATTCTAAGCTGTACCTCAGGGGCTCTGGAACTCAGGCCTGACACTTAAGCACGCACTCAAGTGAAAATCTCATCAGAAGACATGAAAGGAAGCAGATATTGGCTGCACTGCTGGAACACACTCAGTGATGTTCAAAGTTCTTTGCAAGTCTTAGAGATCTTGTTCATTTTTGTCTCCCATGTGCACCATATATGGCAGACACTGTGCATCTACGTTGCTGATTCATTCCATTGGCCATAAGCTCCTTCAGAGTAGGGGCTAGGTTTTATTTACCTTTTGTAGCCAGCACAAAACAAAGTGAGTGATACCTCACATGACATTTGTAGTGAAATATTTGAGGTACCAGATTATATGTGAGTAAAAAAGTAGCAGTGACTCATTTGGGGTGGGGCTTGATGTAAAATTTCTTTGGAAAAACAGGTAGAATTTAAAACATGGTACAGCAGACATGTCAGAGATATTGCAAAAACCTAAACAAAAAAATAAATCTAAAATCAATTCATAGAGACTTCTCAGTAAGTCCACAGTTTAGCTTAGAAGCAATCAAAGACCAAAGGCTTTCTAGGAGGTACAAGTTTTCAAAGAGACAAGAAGGATTGAAAGGGGGCCTTCAAGTTCTCTTCTAACCACCTGAGTCTAGGCACTGAAGTATCGTGTATCTGTCCTTTGTTCTTAATGATTTACTCTATCTGACTGTAACTCTTAGAATTCAAACACTAGACACAACCTTTTTTTCCACCAGGATTTTAAAATCAATATTTTTACTATGATACTTATTCCCAGAATGTATTTATAAAATTGTCTGATATGCTTTGAAGACTGAAAGCATCTTAAGGAGAAAAAGAATGTCACCTTGTACTACCGCAGCATTGTATTAAACAGTGGCTTCTCACAAAATCAAAAGTCTGCTGGTTAAAATGCTATTAAATCTTAACCTCTTAAATCAACAAATAATCATTTCAAAGGGACAAAACAGCAAACTTAAAATACTGTGGATGAGAACTGCTACAGTATAAGAGAACAATGTGATCTAGTATTCCATCCATTTACTTGTAAGCACCATGAAAATGAACTCTTACTCAAAAAAAGGCACCTACCACAGTGGGCAGATAAGGCACCTAACAGGTGCCAGCATCTGTGGGGTACAAAAGCTGCGAGAAGAATCTCTATCCCACTGGGACCATTGATCTAGTCAAGATAGACAATAAACCAATAACTATGAATAATTAATACACAAGAGGACAAAATAAAATGGAAGCATTCCAGGTGCAATAGGAACACAGAACCGAGCATGGAGACTATCTGAGGAACCAAGAGGCCCTCCACAGGACGAGTTTCCAGACGAGCACTTCAGGATGAGTATCAGCTGACCAGCAGCACCGAATGCAGAGGAGCTTCCCAGCAAGTGGCCACCATGCACGGGAGCAGAGGGAATGGGTAAGGAACAGGCAGGCCTGTTCAAGAACATTCAGTGACGACGAGATGAGTACAGAGAGCTCATGTATTTCTTTAAGCTTATTCTCCAAGTATCGTGCCTTTCAAATCTCCTAGTTCTACATTATCTTTCTAGAGAGGAAGCTGTTCCTTCTGAAATTCAGTACATACTAAGAAATACTCAGAAATCTTACATTCAATACATTATTTGAAATATAATTATGACTCTAACAATACTTGCAAAAGTTTTCAAATTGATATGAGCTTCTTACAAAAATTTAAGTAGTTAGGTCACTGGGTAGGGGCTGGTTTTCAGATCTACAGTGTTGGAGAAGCATTTGTTTTTGGAGGTATCTTTCCTGGGTTTGCTGTAAAGTACACAGACATCTGAACTCTTGAAGATGACAACACCGTTGTTCCAAGAGATCTTACCTCAGAGATGTTAATCAAGCACACTATGTACAAGACACTCTCTGGCGGGTCGCACAAGTGTCTCTCACTGAACCTTCACAACAAGTCTAGGAGGTAGTACCACCCACTATTATTAATTTTTGAATGTGCCAGTGGAAGTTTAGATTGGCAATGCTTTAAAGAGCACACAGGGTGTGAGCAGTGGGGCCCATAACCTCTCCACTGTTACCCAGGAAAGTTCTGCCTTTGGTAAATGCTGATCATTTTTTTTTCCTGAGGTGGGACGATACTTTTTGACTCTATGTTTCCCTTTGAATTACCACCTAATGGTTATTGTTGGAGTTTTTAATAAGCGATGTGTTATCCCTGGGCACTGGAACTAATATCATTATTCAGCGACGGTAAACAGAAGTTTGCATTTACGTACTGCCTGGAGGTGGAAACATCAATAAAAGCCTGAGGTGGGAGGAAGAGATAAATGTGCAGACTTGAGTCAGAAGCAAGGGATGCAATTTGATGTGGAGTAATAATAAATTCTGCCTACACCAGCAGAGAGGCATGATTCTCTACCACGGCTAGGCTCAAATGCCTGCTTACTCTTCTCCTAATACAGCTTCTCTTTCCTCCACAGGCACAAAGGCCCCAACCCTGCCCATCAAACCAGGTATAGGCCCCGGGGTACTGGGCCTGCAATCTCCCAGGAGCAATCTGAGCTCCAAGTCCCTTAGACAAAGTCTGCCTGGGGGGCTGGGAATTTTAATCTACATCAGGGAGCTAAAGACATTTAAATTAAAAATTTCCTACCAATTCAACAGCTAAAAGAACAGAAAATGTAAAGCTTAAAAAATTAGCCTGCAGTCTTCCAAATGGCAGTGGCAGCTTGTTATTTATGACAAAATAAAGAGCAGCTTGTTACTGAAAGCATCTCTGTTAACCCCATGCACTGAGCAAAAGAAAAGATCGTTCGGGATCCCCACATCTGTCATGTTAAGATGAGGCAGCAGTGACGAAGGAGCATCTAGATGTGCTTCTTAGCACGTGTGACATTTCCTATTTTGAAACTGTGGTACAAAAACGTGTTAATTTTTATGATTTGTGTGCCCTGCTATGCTCCGGGGTTGGACAAGAAAGAGTTTCCCCATCTAATATTTTACAATGAGCAATAAACAAACAATAAACAATGACAACAAGAAAAGAACCACTTTCCAGGATCATATGATTAGTTCTGACATTTGGGAAATTGCTTCATTGCCAGAAGTCAATTCCTGAGATTGCAAGCATCTTTCCCACACAAAATTAATAATGGGCACAGCTTCCCTCTCTTTTTTATTTTATTATATTTAGACTGGGATACCCTGCCAGAATGTAGAAACATATTTAGGTAAGACTGCCTTTCTTTATAAAACATATAAGGAAACAGTCTACAGACTCACAAAAAAAAAATCCCTGGAGGTGTACGTTTACTTACTCCTTTTTAAATTCAACCAAAACCTGTCAAGTACCTACGCTGGGCCAGGCACTTTTCTAGAACCTGAGGATTCCTAACGAATATGACAACTCAGCAAGGCAGAGAACAGACAAATCACACCGGAAGTGAACAATGTAAGTTTGGGAATAGTACCTGTTGGGAAAGAAATAAGGCAATGTGACAGAGGAGGCCATGTCTAGCGGGTGCTCAGAGGACTCTGTGGAACGATGATGTTGTAGCTGAGAGCGGACGATCTCGGGAAGAACATCCTGTGCAGAGGAACACAAAAGCCAAGGGCCAGCGCCAGAGGCAGCAATCCCAACCAGCGCAAGAACACATAAGGCCCACAGATCGTAGAGGACTGATGATGGGGCTGAGGTCAGGCAGGGAGGCAGAAGCAGGTCAGGTGGAGTCTGTGGACAAGGCGTGAGGTAAGGGTTTCTTATGAGTGACAAGAAGTGCTACTAGAGATACCGAGCCAGGGCATGATGGGTGCTAAGTGGCATTTTAAAGTGACAGCCAGCTTTGGTCACGGGAGAAAAGAATAGAAAAAATCGTGTTCCACTCAAACATTAGTTCCTTACAGCTTCTAGGGCCTCATCGTCTTTGACGGTGTGTGCAGTGATTAACAACATAGCATCGGTCAGAAAAACTAGGTTTGAATCTTCTCTGAGCCATCAAGCAAATGATCTTAGGCCATCAATCAGATGAGCCCACTGAACTTAGTGGAGCCTTAGTTCCTTCATGTAGTAACTGTGAGAACCCTGCTGATGGTCTTCTTGAGAATCAAAGTAGACCCTACACAGGCATCAGCACTAGTGCCAGTGCTCATTCAGGAAATAATAACTGTCATTTGTTGTTGTTGCTGTTGGCTTTATCATTAGAATCAGGAAAAAGAGAAGGTAGGATGAAGTAAAGGGTTAGCAATTAGCCAGGTCACTGAGGCTATAGGACAAGCCTGTAGGAGGCAGGGTAGCCATTCCTATCCCCACAGAGTCCTCTGTGCTCCAGGTCCCTGGGTAAGTGCTGCCTCTTAATGTCCTGACCATGGTAGAACAAACCAAAGTAGAATTTTAGTAAAAAATGAAAACAATCCAATTGCTCATCGAGCCAATAAAAAGTGGTATATTCATACAATGCAATACTCCAAGGGAACAAAAACAAATCAACTCCTGGCACTTCCAGTACCACAGATGCATCTTACAAATATGTTGATTGAAAAAACTAGACAGAAGAGACAACATGCTGTGTAATTCCATTTTAGATGAAACTCCAGGACAGTTGAAACTAATGGGTGCTGTATGTGTATTAGATCTATTTCTTTTTTAATTTATCATTTTCAGGGATGAAAATCAACTAAATAAACAAATTGTGACTGCTCACCAAATGGTGACTCCTCAGAAACACTTGGGAGCTTGTTCATTTCCAAGGCCATTTCTCCCCACCTACAGGAAACAGTCCTACCCACTGTCAACCACAAGAAGAACTAACCATAGGGACAGAAAAAGAGAAGTTCTGCTAGCAGTGAGGCAATGAGGAAGCACATGAAACCGGCCATGACCAACTGCTCAAAAATCACCCTGTTGCTGCCCAGGGCCCACGGGGCACCTTGCCTTTCATTCATACTGACTTGTTTGCATTAAACAAAAGCTCAAGGGAGCAACAGGAGTGCAGAGCACATGTTTAAATGGCATTTACTTTCTTGCATTTCCATAAAGGATACTTACGCAGAAGACCTCCAGCATAGGAAAATTGAATCCAAATGGATTCATTTTCCTGACAGACACAACCCACAGTGCAAAAGTCATTAAGTCTCATTACACAGCATCAAAAAACACTTTTAGGCTACCTGTAGCCAAAAGATGCCCAGGGCAAGTTTTTATGACTGTATCACCACTACCTGAAATTCAAATTGGTAAACTAACTAGAATACACAATGACCAGGACAGTCCAGGGTTTCACTACATTTATTTCAGTGAAAAATCGGTGATTAAAAAAAAACCTTCTTAAACAAGTCAGGACCAGTTTCCACAAAGCAATAACAGCTCACTCGTAATTAACTGCCTGTAGTTTGTCTCTCAGTATTACACATCACAATTACAAACGCTCTGGATAAACTTGCATTTTGGACTCAGGCTGTCCACTCTGGTATCGCCTGAAACGACTTGAGCACCTTTACAGCACACCTCACTGCTTTGTTCTTTAGCTGATTGTCCAAGGACATTCTTATATTTCCAACAACACTGCACCTTCCTTCTCTTTGTGTGTTCACTTGCTATCCCCAGGGGTAGGCAAAAAGGAACTTCTTGTGAATTGATATCTCATCTCGGGCTTACCAGGGAATATAAACTACTTTAGGAGATAAAACACATTCCTGTGAAATCTTATCCTAACTCCCACCATTAAAACTCTAAAATTGCCCTAAAAGCAGGAGAGAAAAACTAAAATTATACCAACTCCTTGGCTTACCAAACATTGAGCAGTTGTATTCATAAAAAAGAATAAATAATTCATTCTAATCTCATTGTGTATCTCAAAACTCACAGAACTGGTTTGCAGAAGGAATTCTGAACTAGGTCTGGGAACTCTGGAGTGATGCTTTGGCCACTACAGGAACCAAGTCCCTCACTTTATTCTCTGCATGATCAGTTTTGGGGTCTGCGACGTCACCCTGTACAGTCAGGTGTGCTTCCAGATAGAGAGCGCCAGAGATGAACTGCACAGGAGGATGGCCCACATGTGGGTACTGCAGAAGTGACTGCTCGTGGGGTGTGTGGGGACAAGCAACACACCTGCGACAGGAAGAGTGTGGTAAGAGTAAAGGAAGGGGGTTTCAGGAGGTTTTTTTTTTTTTCTGTCTTCTGTATCAGATTGGGCTAAATGAAACATATTACTAAAAATTCATCTTTTCACTTCTTTATTTTCACTTTTTAAAATTTTGCTGTTTAAAAATTAATCTTTTTAGCTGGAAAGGTAGCACATACCTGGATTGTCAGTTACCCAAGTGAGGCAAGAAAATGGCAAATTTGAGGCCAGCCTGGGCAGTTTAGAAAGACTCATTTTCAGGACAAATTAAAAAGAGGTTGCCATGTAGTCAACAGTAGAACACTGCTTAGCATGTGCAAGGCCCTGGGTCCCATCCCTAATACTACCTAGGAAAAACCAAAACAACAACAACAAAAACAAACGTATATACTTCACATGGCATTTCATTGGGATGGCATTGATCTAGGCCACTGTAGATTATGTAAGGGCCAAGATCTCTCCTGAGGACATGGAAAGAACATTACCATCCAAACAGTCCATGTGGATGTGTCTTATATGTCTTAAGGATGGAGAAGGCAGTGGAAGACGCAGCAATGTAATCATCAAGTAACTTGCATGTCTAATTAGCTCAAACTTTCCGAAGAATATTACAAAAAAAAAAAAAAAAGAAAGAAAAGAAAGGAAAATGCATAGGCCCTTATCCTCCTGACATAGAAATGAGATTGAATATGATTTTTTAGATCAAACTATCTCAAATGTGAATTCTGCCTCTAGCTTCCCTCTCCCTGTTTGTGAACTGGACAGCACATTTCAGAGAGTTCAAGGAGATTAGGTAGACCAGCTGTGCCTGGTGACATCAGGAAGCCCTGGGAGTGAGGATTCTAGCACTGGAGATGCTGAGCGGGAGCTGGAGGGGCTCTGACCTAAAAATATCCACCAGGTAGCTGGGTATTCGAGGCTAGAGAATAACAGCAACAGAAGAAGATGAAATCATCTAAGAAAACTTGCACAAGGGCTTGCAAGCCCTACCTTAGAGTCAAATGAGACAGAAAAAATAATAATAAAAGTAAAAATGGAGAGTGTGCATGCTGGGCATCAAGTAGGGGACCTCCAATCTAACCCTCACAGAGCCAGCTCATCGCCGGCTCACTGCCACCACGAAGGCACCCTAATGATCCTATAATGTTGACTGATTTTCCAATCTTGCAAGAGACAAGATGTTTATACTTAGAATGTTCATTTTCTTTTTTTCTTTCTTCCTTCTTTTCTTTTTAGAGCTCTCTTTATTCCAGGAAGAACCCATGGGAAGATGGTTTAATGCATCTACTGCCTTGAAGGTCAACAAGGAACCTGTTACACTCCTACCACATGAAAGTGACCGGGAATCTCAAATGAAATTCCCTGCAGCCCCAACACATCCGAGCTGCCAAAACTGGACAGTGAGAGAGAGTTACCTCTCCCCGCCTCAGCTCCAGCATACAGCACGAGCACAGATGCAGCGGAGACAGCTGTCCCAGTGGCCTCTTCCTTCCCCAAGACCCTGACCTGGATGTTGTGCGCAATGTTCTAAAGAGCTGCAAAAGCATTTAGACTCTTTGCAGGGGACACGTGACATAGCCGAGGAGCAACTCTGGCTATTATTTACTGCCTACTTTAGGTCTCTCTAGAACACTGTCTGTTTCAGTGTCAGGCACACAGGTTAACTATTTCGCTTAATAAATTACCATAATGTGTAAATCTGTAAACCTGGAAGATCCCCCATGAAAAATATTTTTTTAAAATCACACTTTAAAAAAATAAATACAAAGTAGCTTCTCTGTAGCTATGGCAAGGAAGAAGGGACTTCATATCTGAAAAATTAAATTTACAGTAGTTATTCCTTCCTCAACAAGTGGTTCTTAGGAAATGCATTTTAAAGAGGATGACTTTCCAGTGAACACTTTAATTTTAATTTAACCTTCCCAGAAAATGAAGTGCTTTGTGTAGAACCTTTTGGTCTTATTTAAGGCATAAAAATTAATTCTGAACTGTGATAATTGTGGGCTTAGGAATGTAATCATTCCAAGCACCTCTTCTGACTTGCTTATAATCCATACAGATCTACAGTTGCTGTTTATTGCTAATTCAAAGCTGGCAAGTTGCTTAATTGCAAAGCTAAACTTACACTAAGAGAGAGATGTGATAGATGGAGGTAAATTTTTCACTTTGCTTATAACAGGGCACCCAAAGTCCTGGTGGATGACGGAGTACAAAGTGGGCATTCTGAATGTGTGATTATTCTGTTTATTAATCTTACTTAGGGTGGCGAAATATTTAAGCGTGGGGAACTATTGTTTCAATAGATTTCTACCTTTTGAAATAAACCTCCGAGAGACCAATTGGTTCCCATCATTCACATTCATCATCTTGGTCTTAGCTATGGCTCTTAGTTGTTGCTGCAAGGATTGAACCTTATATTTTATTCTTTAAAGGAAAATACGGTGGTCTGAACCTGGGTTATAGAAAAATTTTGAAGTCCATTATAAGTAAAGTATTTCTAAATATTTTTAAATTGCATATTTGAATCTACACCAGCATACTTACACTTATATGATCAATGTCAATCAAAAAAATCATGTAGTATATTTCATTGAAAGAAAAGTGATCTTGGTAAATACCTTCGGTAAATTAATGAATTTCTCCTTAAGTATGGGGGCATTTAAATTGAGATTCCATGAATAAAACTCTGATTTCCACATATCACAATTCCTGAAAGTTTTCAGCCTTCAGATATGAAAATCATTAAAAGATAATTTGAGCAAATATTTTAAAATGTGGTGTTTAGTGTGCATTTATCGGTAATTTGAAAAAATAAAAATTTCACCCTCATTTTAACTTCTCTGAGGTTTCCTCTTAGAAAACAGTAAGAGAACATTCTGACTACGTGAATATTTTTCACATATGTCTTTATGTCACAGAACAAACCACACATCGCTGGCCCGGGTATGCAGACTCAGGGCCCCAAATGCCTGTGGGGGGAGCCAGTTGGTCTACTGTTGTGGTTTCTGATTTTTTATTCAAAATCATTTACTGGCACATGATACAGAAGTAGGCACTGGGCCTCCTAGATTTTGGAGATGGAGCAGTGGAAAATGTATAATCCTCTCCCTCAGGCAGCTTAGAACCTCCTTTATTCTGTATCTCATGAATCCCAAACCAGGAAGGAGGAGCACTTCTCAGACACAGCCTGCTAGAGGGAAAGATGAACAGCACTACCGCCGGGGCTCACCTGTCCTTCTGTTTGCTTCTTTTTAGTAGCTGTCAATATTTTTACATAAAAGTCCGAACTGCTGAAGTTTGAATTATCTTTTTTTTTTCTTTTTTAACAATGTGACTTAGCATACTGGGCCAAAAATCCCACTTGGCAGCAACTGGCTGGCGTTGGGCTGAGTGGCATGCTTCCCAGCATCACAGGCACCTGCCTCAGTGCACAAGGCTCCTGTTACTCATTAACAGGACTTGTTTAGTCTTTATATTACATTGTATAAAACTTTGTTCCTGAGAAGTGACTAGCAGTCAGAGAACCTGTTTTCTGTAGCCCTTGGTCTTCTGTTTATTAAATACATGACTTAACTCATTGGTGTGTCAGTTTTTCTCTTCTAAAAAAAAAAAAGAACAAAAACATGAATCACAAAACAAAACAAAATACCTCTACCCTGCTTTCCTGGCACTACCGTGTGAATGCCCAAAGAGATTCAAAGCCTGGGAACTACAAGGCAAAGGAATGCGATTATTAGAATTATATTCTTGGAAACAAAGTATCTAGATGGTCAGAAATAACAGCCTATAACATCATGAAAAAGACAGAAAGCAACAACTGCTAGCAGGAAGTAGAAATAGAAATGTGTCCACACCATTGGTAGGAATGTAAAATAACACTGCCACTGCAGAAAGCAATGGAAGTTCCTCAAGGTGTGAAAACCAGAACTACCATACAACCCAGCACCTCCAGATAACTTCTTATATCCAGGAGAAAAGAGCACAGGCCAAAGACATATCTGCATGTTCTTGCGTCCTGCAGCATCACTCCCAACAGCCAAGACAGAGAGAGGCCCACCTGGGTGTCCACCGACAGATGAAACGACTCAGGAAAGGAGGCACAAAGGCATAGTGGGGTGTCATTCAGCCATAAAAAACAGACCATCATCTGTGACAACATAAATGAGCTTGGAGGACACTACATTAAGTGAAATAAGCCAGGCACCAAAGGACAAACACCACTCATGAATGAGTCGAAAAGCTTCACCTCAAAGAAGTACCAAACATGAAAGTGGTTACCAGAAACTGAGAGGGCGTAGCATGGAAGGGTGGGCTATCAAGGAACGCAAATCCAATCAGGAGAGAAGACCAAGTTCAAGTGCTCTATAGCACAGTGGGGTGACTACAGCCAACAAAAAGTTACTGTGTGTCCCAAAATAGCCAGAAGAGAGGATTTTGATTTTGAATATTCCCAACACAAAGACATGATCCACTTTAGGTGACTTTATTATTAACCTTACATGATTACTACACATTATGTACATGGGTCAAAATATCACATTCTACTGCACGAATGTGCACCATTATTATGTGTCAAAAATAAAATTTTACAAGATTAAATCAAAACAATGACATCAGAAAAGCATTACGATGACCACAAAGTACTTTCACCTGAACTAAAATTTTCATGACTTTGTGATAAATATGACTGAAACCATTTTAAAGGTGAAAAAACTAAGGCTAAAAAATCACCAATGTTGACTTTTTCAGAATGTTTAAAATTTTGGAGGGACAAAAGGAGAGTGGGAAAGCCCTTGTCACCTTGACAAGATACATATGTGCATAAAAGGTTCAACTCCATTGTAAACCTTAAATTTTGCACGTATACATATCAATAAAATGGGGAAATTTTTTAAATTAATGCATAATATTTATATATACTTATGAAGTGATGTTCTGCTTCATGTATACTTGGTAGTGGCCAGGGTAATTAACACCACCTTTACTTTTAATATTTAACAGTTCTTCATGATGATGTATTTCAAATTACTTTCTTCTAATTTTATTTTTAGACAGGGTCTCTCTCTCTAATCCCAGCTGACCCTGAACTCATTATATAGCCCAGGCTGGCCTGGAACTCACTGCAATCCTCCTGAGAGAAATAATGTGTTATTGTTAATCATATTCACACCGCTGGTACGTAGAACATAAGAACTTACTCCCCTGGGCAAAAAACAGCACAGTACCATTGGCCCACACTTTATGAACGTCAGCTCTCAAGATGGCTCCCATAATGTGAATACCCATGAGGAGAGCAGAAACAACTGATATTCCACGATAAGCTACAACCGGTGAGGTGAGCCATCATTTTCCAAGGACATGTTCTTGAAAAAGAGAAACCTATTTTTTGAAAACAGCAATTTTTAACAGGGAACATGTTATAATGTCACAAAAGTATTTTAGTAAGTATTTGTAATAAACACTCATTTGAAATTTTAACACATTGGAGAGGCTAAACATTTTTTAAGGACGCCCTGTGTTTTTAAATGTTTGTCAACATCACATTTTCAGGAGATGGTCACCAGCAACAGGGTATGTAGTAAATTCTACGAGGAACAAAGCCCCTTCATTTTTATTAAAGTCTACTTTTATTAATGCCCATCTCACCTCCTATTTTAGACCATCTGAACCACATTGCAGTTCGGAAAGAAATATGAGAATCAACCTGGCTCCCTTTTACATGCTTTTCTTTTATTTCTAGATATAGATAAAAGTGTGATTTCAACATGAATTGAAGGTTTATCGTTTACCTTTAAGAAAAAACTCTCCAGAGAAACAGTAAGCTTTCCTAATGCATTTACATTTTTATTAGGCTTACAAAAATTCAATTTACTGGTGTCTTTATGTACACATTTATGGAATAAAGTCAAATATAAAACACTTTCATAACAACTTTTTAAGAAAGATGCAGTGAGCTTATATAATTTTCCTCCATATCTCCCTATAATTCAGGTACAGAAAACTTTAAATGAACAAGCAGAGGAGTGACTTTAAGTGCATGGGAGATCTCTGCATTGTTAATTTAGAGGCACCATGGGAAATAAATAAGGAGATACGTGAACACATAACTAGTTCATAGTGAGAGGTGTGCATGAGTGAGTAATGAGCAAACTACTGTTTGCACATTGCAATCAGCTGGAGGCAAAGAAAAAAAAAGGCTTAAAGCTAATGGCACTGCCACTACCATGTTTGCTTTATAAAGCCCCAAATTAAGCAAAGATACTCAGACTACATGCCACATGGTGAACACAATGCCCAGGCCACGCATGCAAGCATGCAGAGACTAAATATTAACAGCGACTGCAGAAGCTGTGATTTCAGACTGAAATAACCTTTCTGAAACAGTAATCTACAATAATGGCTGAACGGGTGATGACTCTTCGACTCTTCATAAAAACAGCTGGTCCCAGGAAACCTAAAAGGATTCCAAGCCATTGTTCTCAGACCATGAAATTTCAAAACTTAGGGGAGAAGTGCATAACACCTTAGCCTTTTCCTCTTCCAAGTAAAGATTTTGAAAACACACAAGATTACTATCTATTATAGCCATGGGGGGATGGGGGGAGGTGGTATTGTAATTTTAGAAGTAGGGAGAACATGATATCTGTTTAAAGGATGATTCCATTTAGAAAAACCCATTAGAAGATCTGCAAAGGACTGGCACTCCCAGGGATATAGATTCACCACATTAGGGTGAAGGAGGTTTTAAAGGAAGGCTTTTGAGATCAATACCAGTGGGAAGAAGGAGAGGGGCTGAAAGCAGGAAGCACGCTGAGAGGAAAAAGCTCCAGAGGTGCCACCCAAGAGCAGGGAAGATGGGTAAGGTAGTCCTTCTGGGCTGCCAGAATGAAATTCCATAAACCGAGCACCTTATGAAAAACACAAATTTATTCCTCATCCTCCTTCCCAGAGTCTGGACAATCCAAGATCATGACACCAACAGTTTACCATATCGTGAAGGCCTCCTTCTTGATTCAAAGATAATGCCTTCTGCCTGTGTCCTCACATAGCAGAGATGACTAGCTAGTGCACTAGTGTCCTTGTATAAGGGCAACCAATTTCATCCTCAAGAGTGGTGTTCCCATGACCAAATCGTCTTCCAAAGACTCATCTCAATATATGAGTTTTGTCATGGGGGCGTCGAGGGGGGATTCTGTGAGGAAAACAAGATTTAGAAAATTGTGTGAGATGTCCTGCATCCGCCTGAGAAAACAGGTATCTTTTTACCCAACAGTGATCAGTCATCAGAGGCTGGCCAACTCACACAGGAGATGTGTCTTTATAAGAAGGCTGGGTATGGGCAGCATCCCCCAAAGGAGGGGTAATAAGCAACACAGAGTCTATGTTATGCTTGGGCCCCAGGTTAGCTAAAATATTCTCAAGCTCTGATGCTAAGAGCAGTTAATGTTAAGCTTGTAATCCTAAACAAGCCACCTTAGTGCAAAAGACACAATGGTGGGAACTGTGAAGAGGCCAAAGCTTACAGCACTCCTACTGGCCACCAGAGAACACCAGGAAATCAGTCCCCTGTTTGATACCAAAGGGCTTCTTAAATATCAGGTCTACAGACTAGCTCTGGAAAAAAGAGGGTACAGACCCATTTTTTCTCTGCTCTTTCCTGTTAGATGCATCACTAAATACTCCAGAAAATAGTCAAGAGAAAATGACAAAAGAATTCTGTACCCCAGAAACAAGAACACAAGGTGTTGAGGGAATCTCAGAAGTTGAAGAACAGCAGTGCAGAGAGTTCCCTATGTCTTGTTTAGGTGTCGGCTTTTCTTTTTAGTTTCCAATATATCTTAACCTTGGCTCTGAAAGGCCTGGGTACCAAACTGCCAACACGGAGAAACAGCTGCCTTTGCTCAAATGAGGGAAGCCTGATTCAGAACTAGCAGGGAGCTCAATCTGCCTTCAACACAAGTGACATCCTCAGCCATCTCCACCACACAGATGACAAGGGAATAATATCCAGAATACATAAAGGGTTCTCAAAACTCAACAGTAAAATCCTAGCAATCAGAAAAAGACAGTAAGTAGCCCAATACGTAATGAGATCTCTCACTAAACAGCATATGCACGCGGTAAAGCATGTGAAAAGACGCTTAACATCCATTAGAGAAATGCAATTTAAAACCACAATAACATAGTACTACACACCCATCAGAATGGCTAAAACAAAGAGTGGTAACATGAAACACTGGTGAGGAGGCGAAGAAAAGGAATTTGTCGTTCACTGCTTTTCTTGGTTGGTTGGTTGGTTGGTTGGTTTGAGAGTGGGTTTTGTTCTGTAATCCAGGCTGATCCTCTGCTCACTCAGTAGACAAGGCTGGCCTCAAACTCACAGCAATCCTCCTGCCCTCAGACTCCAGGGTGCTGGGATTACAAGTGCGCACCACCACTCCTGGCATGCATTGCTAATAGCAATGCAAAATGGAATAACCATTCTAGAAAAACAGTTTGACAATTCCTTTCAAAACTAAAAACAATTTATCACATGATCTAGCAATTGCACTGTTAATCAGAGAAACGAAAGCGTATTGTTACACACAGTCTTGTACAAGAATGTTGATAGCAGCTTACCTTGAAACAGTGAAACTCAGAAGTTAACCAAATGTCCCTCAGGCAGTAAAATGGCTGAACAGCTGTGGTATGCTCTACACAGAACACTAGTTAGCAGTACAGCGGGAAAACTACCGATACACACACGGATGAACACAAGGGAAATTATGCTCAGTGGGAAAAAAAATCTCAAAAGAATACTACAATATACACACTTTTATATAACACTCATGAAATATAATTTTAAAGCTCAAAAGTATTAGCTGTTAAGGATCGGTAAAGCTATGAAAGCTAAGCACAAGGGGAGCCGTCTGGTGCAGGTATGACTGAAAGTATTAGTAGTGGCAAAGTCTCGTGAAGTTACACCTAAAACTGAGTATGGGATATGGGCTGGAATGATGTCAGTTTCCTGGTTTTATATTGTCCTAAACATAAGCAAGATGTTAAGGGAAGCGGGGTGAAGAGTACAGGCCCTCTCTGTATATTTCTTTGTTTCTATGAATCTATAATTATTAACATTTTAAAATTTTAAGCCTTTATAAATTGACAGTACAAGCACATATATAGGTATGTATATAATAATATAATATTATATATAATTAATGGGTACAATACAGTCCTTTGTATATATTTATGTGGTACAAAGTAGAATTATTAAATCAAGCTAATCAACAAATCTATTACCTCATTTTTGTGGTGAGACACTTAAAATCACCTCAGCAATTATTATTTACTATATTCATAATGTTATGCAGTTGACCTCAAAAATGTACTCCTTCAAACTGAAACTTAGTTCCTCTGACCATTTTCCCACTTTCTCCCTTTTCCCTGAAGCCTCTGGTAACCACCCTTCCACTCACTACTTCTCTGACAAAATTTAACTGTCCCACTGTTTTTAAATCAGAACTGCTGGTTGGGTATGGTACATAGTCCTGAGCTAACTCTTTCTTTACACTTTGCCCAGTACCTGCACTGATCACTGAAAGCAGTTCATAAACTCAGAATCAACTCAAACACCAATGCCTCCAATAACTTCTTTTATCCCCAAGCCCTGTTCCATGCACCACGCCCAATCCACACAGGTGTTTGGCTGGAATCCGTCATGGTTAGGAGAACTCTATGCCAGCTCCCGGGCTGTGCCTTAAGCTCCTTCTTGGCCCTAGCCCAACCCTGCTGCTTTCCCTCTCTCAGGTCCACTGCGTCAGGGAAGCAGAAGAAAGGGACTCTGGTGCAGTCCTCCTCATCAAACGCAGTCCAATTGCAACTGCTTGCGGCATTTTGCAGCACCATAAAAAAACAAACAAACAAAAACTAAAGCATAGCAGAAGGACTTTAAGTGTTCACATAAATAATTTACTGTATATAAAGTCTCCCAAGAGAAACCCGTCAGTAAACAGAGAGTGTCTCTCTCAGGGTACCCAGGCCATTTGTCAATAAATGCATCTTATGGATAGCCATTTGCGATCTGCCAGAAAAAAAAAATTGACCAAAGGCAGAATATTGCACTGTTTTTCCTTTGTAAGAAACTTATTCTAATTTCAAAATTAAGAATTTTTATATTCTTTTATTAACAAGGCTTTAACATATAGCCACTGAATTCTGGAAGCATTACTAGTTTATCTCCTTGTGATAGTTAAGCTTATCAAAACATTAGGGATAAAAGCTTTTATTTTAAAATTCTGTTAATTCTAATATTCACTTACAATATGCATTCTGCTGTGACTTGATATTCATGCCCTTTAAAAGCCAAAGCTGAGACTGCCCTGTTACTGATTGTTTCAAGGCTTATCCTTAATTAAGAGGTTAAAAAAAAAAAACCTATTAACCGGATATCTGTGATCAGGCTTTCAAAGCAAGAAACATCAATATCCTGTAACTGAGAACAGTTAGGAATAAATTTTAATAAGCAAAAGAGACAGAGGAGGAAAAAATGTTCTTTACTATATCAAATTGAAATCAGATCAGTATATCCTATTGAAAAGTTATAATTGCCCAGGCCTTCTAGGCATCTGTCCAATTTTTCTCTAAGAGCAGATGCTAAAGAAGAGAAATACAGTCAAGCTTATCCATTTCTATAATGTTTATAGATATAACACATCAACAATATATTGCTTGGGGTTTTTAAGGGACGCTAACATCATGATGCAAAATTGCTCTGCTACTATACATGTGTATTCAATTCACTTTACTCTTATCCTTGGGGTGGGCAGAATGGCCATTAAGTAACTGCTATCCTGAGTGCACACTAAAAACAGTGCTGTACTTAGGCGAAGGGCCAGAGAGGAGCAGGAGGCCACACTCTAAAGGAGTGCGAAATCTGGTATTACAGACGCGTAACTAAATTGCAAATGAAAGGACCAGAGCACGTGTGCCTGTGGTGAAACCCAAGTGCATAACATCAATGAAGACTGATAAAAATGAAATCATCTAGAGGTGATGGCAAGACGATGCGCGTCTTTTGCTCCCTAATCAACTTCACCAACATCCAGGCAAGCCACCCCATTACACTGTGTGTGCACGCCCAGTTTCAAAACAAAGTTCCCTGTACTCTACTTTTTTGTATCAGTGATGATCCCCGAAGGAAACAGATGGCCCACTCAAGTTAGAATCTTCTAATGAGGACTTAAGAAAAGGGCCGTTGATGAAACTTTAGGTGGTATGTAGGGAGGCTAGAAGGGATACTCCGCACTCTGGAGTTATGATCACCACGAAGTCTAAAGACAGAAGGGAAGGTAGCAGATTGTGACCAGAATTTCCCAGGACAGTCCAAGGCTTCTCCAGCCAGCATCCTCAAGCCTTTCCAAACTCCTCCTGCAAACCAGTTCCAAAGGCTTCCAAACCACACGGTCAGTAAAGTCACAGCAACAACCCCACTTCTCTGGTTCCAATTTCTGCCTAGTTACTTTCTCATTGCAGTGACTCGATACCTGACATCCACAAATTTAGGAAAGGAAAGGTTTATTGTAGCTCACAGTTTCAGAAGGTCACAGTCCATTCAGGGGCAGCCGGCAGCAATCAAAATACATGGCAGAGACAGAGGTGGAGGCAGCTTCTCAGGGTACCACAAACAGGCAGGCAAGTTGAGACTAGTTGAGACTAGTCCTCCAAGGAAGGCAGGAAGCAGCTTATATATCCTTCCAGGTCTCATCCCAGTGACCAGCCCCTCCTGGATCCAGGTGTGGAAGGTGTGGTAAGCCCCCACTACACACCTGTAATCGAACTTACATGCCTGCAATCCAATTTACATGACTGTAATACACCCCTAGAGATCAGGCCCTAATCTTCCAACAGCATATCATCCCATAGATAATCTATAATATTCAAATACATGAGACTTTTGAGGTACATTCCAGATCCAAACCTCAATACAGATCAAAACTAGAAAGGACAAACTGATAGAGTGACAGAGAAGTCAGCCTCAAGAAGAGCCACTGTCTTTGTCAGCTTTAACAGAAGTACAGTGAGCCCCAGAGGCCTCACTTAGAGGCATACAAAGCACTTACCACTCTTAAATCACTCTTACGCCCCACACCCCCATTCATTTTTTTCAGGTATAAGATTAAACCCAAGATTTCATGTATGTTAGGCAAATGTTTTAATACTATGCTAAATTCTCTGACCAAAACTTTCCTCCAAACTCTTCTTGACTGAGTTCCTTTAAAGGCAAGAAATGCACTCATAAATGTAAAGGTGGAAAATAATAGAGACTAAATCTTACTATTCACAAAACCAACCAACTTCCTACTACAGAGGTTCTGTGAAAATTATGTGATATAAAACACACATACCTCAAACATAAGTAAATAAGAAATATGTTATTAAATGCATAGTTTTTTATTAAACCACTCAACTTCACAATGACTTACATTTCCTGTCATTTTTCCCCATATGAGGGGCACTAAACTGAGGGAGAAGACCCAGCTTGCTGGGTGGTGAAGGATCACAGTGTAACTGAATATTTGCTCTACACACCACCACTTTTCATCCTCCGTAGAGAGTAAGAGATGGACTCACTAAGGCCCTGGAAAAAGGAAGATATAAAGATCAGATATCTTGCCCAACTTGCTTAGGATTCTAATTATAAAATCATATCTGCCAAATTCCAAAGACAATCGCTTCTCCATTATTGTACGTTATGAGTTGTAGGTGGACTATCTATCCCCATCAGAAATATTTTTTATCAAGTTAAGGAGAATTAGTGGAAAACCTACTAAGACTAAAACACCCAGCTTAGGGTGCTTGATGTGACGATGCACAGAAGAGGGTTAGAGTGATGTTCATGGTGACAATGATGACAGCGACTGGGGGGGTTATGGTGGTGACTTGTGGTCAGACATCTCACTTGGTTACTTCAGAGCTCAGAGCTTCTATAGCTGACACCAAAAATTCCTTAATAGAGCACAACACAGCAAGATGGCCCTGTGGTTTTGGTGGGTGGGGAGAATCTGGGAACAGAAAGAGTTGTTACACCTCTGCTTCCATTTTTTTCTGTCAGATAAAAATTGCTTAAAATCACATTTGAAAATAAAAGCTAGGTAAATGTGTCGATGGCAGATAGTTTGTAAAGCAATTTTACTAAGAACAGAGCATTGTTAATGGTACAAATATGGTTTTAAACCTCCCTTTAGATAGATATACTATATCTATATATCATATAGATATACTGTTCCCAAATAAGGGTTTAGATTGTAATCAGCCAAAAGTTGACTCAGAAGGTAACCTCAAGCACTATTTTCCAGGGGAAAAAAAAGTTAGCATTTGAACAACTAAAACAAAATGTTTTTTAAAATTATGGCATGATGAAAACAGCAACGGCAATGAGTATGATTAATGTTAAATAAGAGAGTTATTACCAAAATTAAAAAATGATTCAGAGACCTATTATAATAAATACTTTGGAGGTGATACTTGATATTTTAGATTCATGTGATGAGCCATTGTCAACTTTTGTTTAAGATTTCCTTCTGAAAAAAATTTCAGGAAAAAAAAAAGAAGATATAAAAAAACCACCTAGTTGGTTGGAGAAACAAATTCTTTTTTTCTTGTTTTTTGCGATTGATTGCATTTGAAGAAAAGGAACATTTAAATCAAATACCTATCACAAAATTTTCTTTTTAGATTGGACTTTAGTAATGTAGTGAAGATGAATCTTTGGTCAAAAATGTGTCAAGTACAAAGTAAATAAAATATCTTCACATCACCTTATATAACATATGTAGTTTTATCAATATTCATGACTATATTCCAAAACCCACAGAGCAGAAAGTTTCATAATTTATTACTCTGGGCTACTGATGGTTTTCATAGGGAAGAAGGAAGAGGAATAAAGAGATAACAAAAAATGAAGTTTAGATATGTTCTTTGCCCTTTAAGATATAAAATACTTTATAACTTATACTAATATATTAAAATGAAATGTTGCCTCTTTTGTCTTACTTTAATAAAAAGCCTATTAAAGAAGGTAAGTCGATATGAATGGGCTCACCTGAAGTGATAAAAATTTTGAATTATAACTGAATCAATGAAATGTTGTTTAATATTTTATTGTTTTGCTGCTTGTTTAGAGATAGTCTTCACAGTCTGTCTAAACAATTCTCGGTGCACTGACATTTGCAGTAACCCGTTTGCATCACAGCTTTAGGCCCTGTCACTTGATATAACAAGGGGCTGCACTGTACAGCACCCAGGCACTTTGCACACCTGACTTCCTCTTCAGCAAGAGTGTAGTTGTTTTCCATCTGTCGTGTTTAATTACCTTTACAGACATTAACAAGACATTGGTGAAATTCAGTGGCAGAGGGACAGATAAGTTAGGTTGCATGGGGTTAAGAGCTGTCATCCTATTTTTCTCGGGTGAAGATCTATTGGAGAATAACTTCATCTTCCATAGGGTTAAAATATCTACAACAGGATTTTCATCTTTCTATCAGTTCTTGGTCTCCTACTAAAGACAAAATAAACAATGAATAGTTAACGATGCTCTCTGACTCTGCCACAGAACATTCAAACAGGAAGTATGGGCTCTCTCGTGCATGCAAATGCCCTAAACCACACAATGTGTTTCCTCCACTTCTGAGACTGTTGATGTTCACTATTGGTAGGTCACTGCTCCCCCGAAGCACTGCTGCCAATCTGCTCCCCTTGATCAGAAGCACCTCACCCAGAGACGCCTGGGAGGCAAACCACCAGACTTTGCCCCTACCCAGGTGCCCACAGCTACTGACAGTGCAGTGGGAAGGAGAGGTATGAAAGCTTACTTCCTTGCCGCAAAACCAAACTGGTACGTTCCTTACAGACCCCGCATGTAATCAGCCTCACTGCACTGGAAACCACAACCTTGATGGCTTCTTCTCTTCACTGTCATAATTCCCTCATTTCCTTCATGGCTTCTCCCAAGAGCTGCCACCAATCTCCCCTCTTTATTTTTTATTTTTCTGGTACTGGAGATGGACCTCTGTACTAAGCCATATCCCATCCCTTATTTTTAATTTTGAGACAGTATCTTGCTAAGTCACTAATTTGCCCAATTGGGCTCAAACTTAAGGTCCTCCTACTTGAGCCCTCCGGAGTGCTGGGATGACAGGTGTGTACCAACATGCCTGGCTCCAAGAACCCTCTGTCAATAATCCCTTAAACAATAATCCTCAGTTCTTGTTGACCAAATCTGAACCTCACAGGAGCAGACACCAAAGAAACCACAGTTACACAAATGATCTTCCAGTTCCTATATGTAATCAACACTTCAGTCATTTTTTTAAAAAAGTGCCCTATTAACAATGCTTTATGAGCACAAGCTGGACACGGAGGATGGGAGGGGCGGATAATATGCCAGTTATGTAATCTGGTGAAGGGCAGTCCCTAAGATCTCCAGAGTCTCATCATTTGCAGAAGTCACTGAGTGCTCCCTACCCTGAAGAAGGCTGCAGTCGGCAAGGGCTGCCCTTCTTGGCAGGCATCAGACAAGGCCTTGCACTGAATTCTCCCTGAATCGGAGAACAAAGAAGTCTAAGGCTCGTGGGGAGAAATATGACAAGCTGAGCATCAAACTATAAACAGCTCTTTGAAACCTCCCTGATGGAGGCACCTATGCTTGTGCCAGTCGCTGGGTTGAGTTTCCTAATGAAAGGACAGATCTCTACTTTCTCCAGGCTGTCAGGAATGAAAGCCATCAAAACCGAGTCTGAATAGGCCTCACTGTCGCCCTCTAAATCTAACGTGGACAGCTTAATGAGAGAGGGACATTATCTTTTCTCACACTCTAGTTCTACTCACATAAGAAATGTGGCCCATATTGGCAATTAACTTGAAAGATTAATTAAACCCAGTAGCAAGTTCTGCTCTGTCTATGGTGCATTCCGATAGCATGTAAAGGCACGAACATGCTGTGGGCACTTAGCACATGTTAAATAATAATTACTAAAATAATCAAACTAATTCTATTTTATTTTCGTTGCAGAAAATTGTCAGCTAACCTCCTCAGCGAATTAACCCCACAATCTGATACAGCTACTCAATATTTCACAGTCTTATTTCTAAACTCTGCTTTATTATCCCAAAATTCCCAACAACTACTGTCCAGTAATTGTGTTTCTTTTCTCAGCAATTTTACACACTAAATTTACTTATGTATTTCTTTCTTTCTTTCTTTATTTACTTACTTACTTGCTTGCTCTGTAGTTCAGGCTGGTCTAGAACTCACTATGGAGCCCAGGCTAGCCTCAAACTCAGGCAATCCTGCTGCCTCAGCCTCCCAAGTGCTGGCATTACAGGTGTGTGCCACCACACACCGCTGATGTGGTGCTGGGGATTTGAACTCAGGCAAACACTTTAACTGCTGAGTCATTCCTCCAGCTCCAACTAACTACATTTAACATATTTTCTGGGGTCTTCTGAGAAGACAGCCGATCAGGCAAAACAAAAACTCTGACCCAGCTTAAAAAGGGACAGGCGGGATCCTGTGTGTCTCTGACTCACATGGAGGGAAAAATCAAGACAGAGGCAGGAAGGCCATTCATTCCTTGGTGTCAGAAAGCCATGGAGTATGTATCTGCCCACTTTCTTAGAGGTTCCAGATTCATTCTCACTTCTTATTTTCTTTCTTTCTTTCTTTCTTTCTTTCTTTCTTTCTTTCTTTCTTTTCTTTCTTTCCCTGTGCTGGGGAACAAATCCAGGATCTGGTGCAGGCTGAATGCATACTCTATCACTGTACTACACCCTTGGCCTCATCTTTGTCCTTTTTCTCTGAAATGCTAAAGTTCTTTTCTCTATTACCACATACAAAGTCTGGTCTTAGGAATTAGGGATCTTCAAGCTTGACAAATTGGCCAAATGATGATTAAGTTGTTGCCTTCTGAAAGTCAATAAAATTGCTGTTTAATGGATTGTGTTATAACCATGTACTTACAGATCAAATTAATATAATAATTACATAAATGCTATATATGAATAATGATCCTATTCCTGCCCTACTGCTCCCAAGTCAACCTACCCCCCAAAATATTTCCCAACAGTGTCACTCCCAAGGACTTCTTTTATTATCATTTTTAGAATGTAGTAGATGTTTTAAATATTTTAACTACCCAAGTTCTAGAGTTCATTTCCTTTTTAGTATTATTTAAAAAGACACATATGCTATCTGATAGAACTTCTGACCAACAAGTGACAGAAATCAGGACATATAACTAACATGTTTTGACAAAAAGAGAAAAATGTGACATTTAAGTCACCTCTCCACAGTCAGTGTGATTCCTGATACCCTCTTGGAAATCCTGAGGCTCTTGAGCATCTCCTTTCCATTTTAGAGGGAATCCTAGGACCAGGGGTACCTTAGGCCTACCCTAATAGTCTAAATGAAGAAAATTTACATTAGTAAGTCTTTTATACAGCAAGAGGTTGCATCTACCCAAGAGGAACTGGAAAGGGGGATAACTTAAATTACAGCCGAAAGTCCCAAAAATAGTCACGTAATGTTACCTGATGTGTAATATCTCTGGGTATATTTCAGGTATTACCAAAAATATTCACACTTAAGATACTTGAAGACAAAGTATAAAAAACCTAAACCAACTTACTGAATTTAATTATTGGATTTGTGGTAACCTTAAATTTGCATCCTACTGAAAAAATTTAATTCACCTAATCCACATGTAGTCTATGTTCTTCTCTAAGGCCTTTACTCTGAGCCCGAGAGTATTCATAAAAGCTCATAAAAGTGAGCTCTTGAAGTTCTACATCACATAATCACTTTTGTAACGTGACAATCCTATGGGGTAAGCACTACTATCATTCTCATTTTCCAGATGGAGAAACCAAGGTTCACTATGATTCAGGATCATGCAGAGCCACAGAGCATCTAGGTGTATCAGGACCAAGCAACCCAAAGGATCTGGCTTGGCAGGAAGATGCCAGACACAATAAGCTGCCTTTGCACCCTATGCTTTCTTCAAGCTTGTCAAGACTAACACTACCAGTACAGAAGAGATTTAAATAGTCCTTTGGGATATTTCTCATATCACCAGTTTCCCAGCACACAAAGTAAATTTACAGGTTCTAAAATCAACTTGACTATTTCTCACTGTAATAGAACTATGCAAATATTAGATAATATAAAGAGCTGACAGTTCTGCTTTTATAAGATGTAACAGGCAGAAAAAACACAATCCAGCAATATCACTGAATTCTCAGTTTACACAGAAGTAAGGGCATAATGTTATATTATTGGCATAAATGCTATATTAATTATACATTTTTATATATGTTTAATTCACATTCTTCAACACAAAGAATCTCTTTTGTTTAGATGATATTACAATGTTTCCTTTCTCTCCATAACATGGAAATCTTAAAAAAAAAAAAAAAGGCTACTGAACAACCAAGAAATCACATGTACTGGCTTATGTATCAGGTCTTAAGAGTTAAATTGCAGGTTAATAAACAGTTTCTTGTATTAGCCCAGAGAATTTTCCATATTGTTTACAACTGTAACTATAGAATTCCACAAAACTGGTTCTGAGGAAGTTCCAAATCACAACAAGTTATTAAATGTTTCATCATGGATATAAGTGTAAAACACAAATTCCAAAAATTTACCACTCAAAGGGCTTACCTTTTATTTTTAGCTTATTCTTGCACAAAAATTGATCTGAAACCCATTTTAGGGAGAAATCATTCCTCATAAATATTTGATGATTAAGATCACTAATACATATGTGAGATACTAACATCCTCAGAACATCTGGAGATAGTTAAAATTTACCATCACTAAATGGCCCTGTACTGGATTTTATAGATGTTATAATAGTGACGTCCAACTGCGGTTCACAGATCAGATACTTTTAAGAGAATCAATTTCCAGATCTTCAAATTTTTCCTAAATTGATCTAAGAATACACCTGTAGTTGAGAAGTCATGAGGATGAGGATGGCAGTCTGTGATTGAAGGGTTGCCTTCTCATCTACAAGCCATTGTCAATGAACACGTCGCTCCTGAGAAAAATCCCATGAGGAGAAAACACAAAGAGAATCAATAAGAAACACCCACAGAGGTGTTGCCTTGTTTCTCCCTGGGGAAGACCCTCTGCAAGCCTCTTCACCATATGTAGCCATCCATTTCAGACAGAACTCTGAAGCGAAACGACAGGCATGGAAAGGGCCCACAGGGAAGTTCACTATAATGCTAAAATTCAACCTGAAAGAAAGTTGGACTAAGCTGATTCATTCAGCAAATAAATTTTTCAAAAGAAATGTCAAGGGGAACATTTTCTATAAACCTAATGAGCTAAGCCTGCGTTCATGAAATATACATTAAGCATTTGGTAAGCAAGTGTCTTGTCCAAAAATTGAAAGTCATACTAGCAACAATATATTGAAATTTCCAACGATTCTAACTTTCCAACTACGCCTTTATCAGGTTCAACATGGCACCTGTAAGAGAAGGAGCAACGGGTACAATTAATAGGCACCTGAGAAGTTTCAGTAAGCTTTGGGGTTGACTTCTCAGAAAAAGAGAACATGAGTATCCTCAATGAATGAGCAGCAAGTCCTCTTTTAAGTCAAGTTTTCCTTTCCATAAATCTGAAAAAAGTAACTGTCTTGTCATGGGATGAATCACAAAACATAATTTCATGAGAATCACTAGGTGATTTGGGCATAAATGTAGCACAATTGTTTAAAGTTCAGTAACTAGAAGTCCTTCCAATCTCATCCACTAAGTTATGTGGGAAAGATTTCAACACTGAAGTCCAGAAAAATGAAAATCTGAAAGTGTGCCAAATTCTATCTTGTTTTTCAAGTAAATATTTGGTTTAATAAACTATTTTAAAAACATCCCAGTCCATCTTATTAATAAGTGAAAATTCAATAAATGTTTGTATTTAATGAATATCAGTATTTGTTAAATATTTATGGTTTGATTCAGCCTTATGCTAATAATAGTACTATAAACTCAATCTAAATATGGCTTTTGAAATACAGGAGAATATATGTCCAGAAATTTTTTGAAAGTTTTAATGTTCTGATTCTATATGATATTCAATAAAGCTTTCTTAAGTATATCACACTGATAAAATTCTGTGAGGCAAGTAAGTGAAATATAAGTTCAAAGACAACAGAAGAATGATATAAGTTTTTCAACCAACAAAGAACACATTTATAGGTAGACATCAGTTTGAAGTAAATCATTACAGGAAGATTCTAAATGTATAATCTATTAAAATGAACCCTTTAATTTTAAAACTCAGTATTTACAACATACTAGAAACAAGATTCTTTGCATCTCTTTAAGCTTATAGTGAAAAATTTGAGCTCTATAGTTTTTCCAGAAACCTTTCAAGGTTCAGAGAGCCAAAAAAGAAAAAAAAAAAAAAAAAAAAAGGAGCCTTGTGCATTGTTTCACTTGCCTTGTCATTATTTCTGCAATTAGATGGTATGTTTGCTGGTCCCACTTTCAGATTTACTTTTTGATCCACTTTCCTCTTGGAAATTGGGCTTCTGAGTAACTGTGATCTCCAAATCACTGAATTGTGGGTATGATTAACTTTCAAACAAATAAGATACTAATTATTTGTTTTACCATAAGACTCATTAAAGCATTCTTTCAAATAACGATCTCCTCTAGTGCTTTTGAAATATGGTTCTAGGATTATAAAAATTCATCTGGCACTCTATTTACAGGCGCTTCACGTTTTAAGTCTAAAATACAAATGTGTTGCTTTGATGCTGTAGCAGATTTTCAGGAATAATCCTTTTTTAAGTGTCTTCACAGATATGTTATTGAGTTCAGCATGGGGCGGGGGAGAAGAAGCCAAAAAAAGCAGGAAAAAGGGGACAAAAAAGGAGAAGATAAAATGGTAGGATGGGACCAGAGAAAAAGGTGGGCAGCTGAAAGCAGTTTTAGGACCTTTTCAAATGTGAGATGGGTAAACTGTATTACTACTTTACAATGGGATTAAAACATGAATTATTTTTCACTTGAAAGTAACAACAGCAACAATACTCTTGTTGAATATTGTTCTTGTCCCAAGGCAATACCAGTCTGATTTCTTTCATGGTTTTCTTTGTGAGATAAGAAATGCCTAGACAAGGGGGTAAATGTATTCTTAAGGGCTAATCTTCATAAGTTTCTTGACCACTCCACAAACCTCTCTTACCTGCAAAATAAGAAGGCTGCCAGATCACAACTCCTATGGAACTTAAGACAAAAGACAAAGTAGGGTGGGGGTGGGGGGAGGGACAAAAGGAGAGTGGGAAAGCCCTTGTCACCTTGACAAGATATGTATGTGCACAAAATGCTAACTCCCTTGTAAACCTTGAATTTTGGATGTATACGTATCAATAAAGCGTGGGGAAAAAATTAAGAAGGCTGGTCTAAGCCAGTTATTTGAGGAGGGGCAGGAGAGAGGACAGAAAAAAAAAAAAAAAGTACATGAGAGGCGCCATGCCAAGGAATGAACTTTTTTCTCCAACAGGCCTTCCCAGCTCCTGACTCAAGCTGCCTTCCTACAGCACAGGGCCACCAGCAAGAACCGCTGTAGGAATATGCATCCTCTCCTCCGTAGGGGCAGAAACAGCGCTGGGAATCAAACCTAGAGACTCACTCCTACTAAGCAAGCACTCAACCCCCGGACTGTGCACCTAACCACAATGCTCAGGGTCCTCCTATCCAGCAGCAAGATTCCCTGATCCACAGCTAGGACCGGAAAGAAGGCTACTGACAGGCCTTCCCTCCCTCCCCCCCTTACGTCCTTTGTTTCTGCAGCCTCCCAAGACACCTTGTTTGACACCTAGAGGAGGAAGAGGCATATTTCTTAGGGGAAGAAAATGAAAGGTAGAAGAACAGGTATCTGTTTAGCAGCTAGGAAGCTGAAGAGCTCCACGAACCTGTCGCTTGGGGCTTTCATGACTTCACAATCCTCCCAGCTTAAAAAAGTACATGTGAGATATTTTAAAAGATCCTCTTTTCTCTCATCTTCAAGCCTGTTAAAAGATGTGTGTAAAAAGAAACTAAAAAGATGAGGCTGCCTGATAAGCTACTTTTTCAGAATCAAAGAAGCTCACGGACAAAATGGGGACTGACTTGGTGGCCAGCTGTCACAGTGAAATTAATTTAACGGTGACAATAGTCAAGCACGTCAGATTAAGTGCTTGATCCAGAACCTGAACATATTTTTCAATAAAATGACCTTGATGGCAGTAAAAGCAGACAATCTCAGGTAGAGAAAGACTACACTGGAAATAAATTAAGAAAACATCCCACAGACTCTAGGGGGAAAAGATTCTTTTTTATTTGCCTAGTACATTTTCCTCCATGTAACTTTCAAGAGTTCCTGTCTTCAAGAGGTTTTCAGCCACAATTATGAGCTGACAGAAATGTCTGTGCCCTGGATCTAGTGACTTCTTGTCACGGCTCCGAAGCTCACAGTTACTCCCGCTTACAAAGTCTCCTTTTATTTTTTTTTTATTCTGCTTGATCTCTTTTTATCTAATTAATTACATCTCAGAAACCAAGAAGTAATTATATTAGAAACTTGGAGGCATGCCTTCAGGAATGTCACTACAGCTTTCTGTTTGTTTTGCTTTAAAGCACTCTGCACTTGGTTCAGATAAGCAACCAATTTTGTGCATTCAGTTGGACACAAAGCAATGGCTGTACTCCTGGTGATCAGAATAAGAAATCACGAGAAAGTCATAACTGAGCACGTTTGTCCGTCTGTCTCTCTGTCTCCCCCTCTCTCCCTATCTTTCTTTCTCTCTCTCTTCCTCTGCCCCCTTGCTTCTATTTCAATTTGTTACACTAAGTTTAGGCCACTGACTTTGCATTTACCATATTGAACAGTATTTACTTCTTTATTGAAGGTCAAGTATGATGAAAGACAAGGAAAAAATTGAGTAACTTTCTACGAATAGCTATGTATCAAAGCACAAAGGAACAACATGGATCTTCAAAGGTACTTCTTTTGTCTTCCTTCAAAAATTTTTTTCAGCCTAGTAAGTGTTGATGACTATTTGCTAAACCATTCACAGCATCAGTGTGCTGAGACCTCCCTTCACTTCCATACCCTTGTGGGCTTCGGCAAATATCTGAACCATGTTCCAAGGCCTCTTCCAAGGAGAAGGAAGCAGCCCGAAGAGGACGGGTTCTCAGAAAAGTCCTCAATACATTTAAGAAGTTCTCTGAAGCTCATAAGCCACCTGATTTCCTAAGCAAGTCCTCTTGTCACATTAGTCACATTACTTACAGCTTAAGTCAGAGCCGGTGGGGGAAGAGAGCCAGAGGGAGGAAAAGTAGGAGAAACGGGGAGCTGATGAGTGATTAAAGGAAATGAGCTGATTAGTGGAACATAAATGTTTAAAAGTCGTAAAGAGTGTATCCCTAGGGTGAAAATCAGGAAGCAACAAAAAATCAGAACCAAATTGCCAAACTGGTGAAACTGAGAACAAAAGAAAACAGAGAAATGCTTGTGTTGGCATAAGCATTATTTAAAGGATGTAAGATTTTGGAACTTAGTGCTTAGGAGCTATTTGTTTAAGCAAAAATAAATTTATGTTGCTCGGTTTCGTAAAGGTTACTTAGTGACAATGAGCCACGTACAGGTGAGAGCCTGTAGCTACCCAGGTATAAGGAAAGCAGACTTGGTAGCTGCTGAACATTTCTTCCTGCAAGAAATCTGATTCACAGCATCAGAATTTATAGGGACGCTCAGCTCATTGGCTCCAACACTAATGAAATTAGCACCTGGATTTTCACAGCTATCACACAGGGCAGACATGGCTCTCCAGAGGGATACTCTACGTATGAAATCTGCACTAATAAAAGCAAATTCATGGAAGATACACAAACAATTTACAAACGTGATCTGGTCTAAAGGTCTGCATGGTGATACAAACAGACAGAAACCACTGATGGACACAGACGCCCTATGTTCTTCACAAGAACTGATCTGTACACATGTGAGGGCAAAATAACACAAAACAATCCTACTGCGATAGAAGAAATGAGAACAAGTGAAAATAAAACAGGAGACAAGGAGCGCATGCATGTGTACGCATGTGCGTGTGTGTTGAGTGTGTGCTAATGATTTTGAATATTAGTACACTAAGGGGTGCTACTTTAAAAATTAGAAGATGGGAATAGCTACAGAGATTCTTAAAAATTTGCTTGAGGGTACATTCCCAAACTGTGAATGTCATAACATAGTTAGGTTGTTTTGTTGTTATTGCATTTAATGAAGCCTTATTTTCCAGGACAGTTTCTTCTTTTTCCCTCTGTATGAGCCAGGGCACCGTGCACACAGCTCCTACTCCCCAGTCCTGGTTCAGGATGATGGTCAGCTCACTAAAGCCAGAGTCCAGGACTCCTCGTTTTGTCACTTGGGTGTCTAACATACTCCATAAACATCTACAAATATACAAATGAATGATTTACTGAAAGAACATTGGGAAGAATTTGATAATGATAGATATTATCTTTTTATAAGGACATTGGTTAATTCATTATATAATTTTCCAGAGTAACAAAAGTAAGGTGCTGATATTGAAAAGGAATAACTGCTTCCTGCAGAAGCAGATAGAGAAAAAAATAATTAGTTGTGGGGATGGGACAGTTGTGTCACACATCTATAATCTTAGCTACTTGGAAAGCTGAGGTAGAAGGATTCTAAGTTTAAGGTCAACCTGAAAACATTAGTGACATCCACCCTCAAAATTTAAATAAAAGATTTAGCACAGTGGTAAGGTGCCCTGGATTCTGGATTTGATTCCCAGTAATGCAGACACAGAAAGAGCGAGACAGAGAGAGAGACAGACAGACAGAGAGAGAGAGAGAGAGAGAGAGAGAGAGAGAGAACCTGACACTAGCACAAAACACTGAAAAAGACAGCAATAAGGAAAATTTCAAAGTCAGACAGTTCTACCAAAAAAGTACAAAGAAGGTACAGGAAGAGTCACTAACAACGTTACTGAAACACATCAACAGAATTTGAGTACTACAACAAAGCAGTAAAAATGAAAAATAAAATAAAAACATCAGCAATTATGTATTTACTATTTATGATGTTACCTAAAGCACAATCCTTTCAGGTCAGCAACCAAACATTAGAGAAAGGGCAAATAATTCCTCCAAAGTCACCAACCTAGTTAGGGATGGGTCTGATGAACACATCTCCCAGACAGATACAAACAAGAATCTTGGCCCTCTTTTTCCATTTAGAAAAAGTGACACAGAATTCTCGACCTGTACTTGAGAGTGACTTGCTAAAAATTTGACCATCACCGTTACACAATTTCAAAGGAGAAGTGTCTAAATTCGCCTCCTCCAAATAGTTACTTAAGGCCAGTTTTCCTAAGTTTAATTCCAAAGGGGACGTGGCCCATGACACGAGTGTCCCATTAGGGCAGACCCTGTCGGCCAGTCAGACCCCATAAGGAAAACCCGGCATGGTTAGTCGGTATGACAAGGCACTCCACCAACCCCAGCTCAGAGCACACGGGGAGAGCCACTGAGATAAGGTAAGGCAGCACCAGCCCAATGCTTGTATCTGCTATCAAGGCATATCAGCAACCCCTAGGTTGTGTTCATTTATAAATCTTAAGATGTCTCCTTTAGTCACTGCTGTTTTTTTTTCCCCCTCACTTAGGGATAAATGCATTTTCTAATTTAAACCTCTATGATAACTATTTCTATTACCCTCAGCACTTCACTGCCTTCCAATATGTCCTTCATCAGTAACACTCAAATAGTTCACTGCGGTCACTGTGGCCAACAGACCTTAAAGATGAGAATCGGGCCGAGCAGAGTGACGGCCCGGCAGCTCCCTGGCTGCGGGAAGTGAGGCTGGGCCAGCGACATCAAGTGGCGGCGTGACATCTAAAGGGAACTTTGGCTTTCCCTGTTTCACACCGTAGATACAGTATAGGCTGCCCGGTCTCCCTCAAGGAGAGCACTCCCTGCTACAAGGTAGGTGGGCTTATTTTTAATCTGTAAAAGTAAGTATAGGTTTATCAGCTGTGATACCTACATCTGCCTCGTATTTCATTCTCCACAGGTATTACCTACGGTATGCAATAGGCAATGAAATGCATTAGGTGGAGGTGGTTCAAACCACTGAGAGTTCACACACCTTTATAGCTGGACCTAGTTAGTACTTGGTGAGTTCCAGCATCAAATGACTGAGCCAGGTCCTTTGGTTTTATTATTTCTTTAAAAGTTACCGCCGCACACTACTCTATGGCTGGCAAGGGTGTACAATACAGGGGAGGGAGGGAAGAGCAAGTGAATGATACATCTGGAGAATAAAACCTATCGGTAAGCGTGAGTCTCATCAACCTAACAACTAGGAGGCCTCATAGATACCATGGGTGGGAAAGAAACACTGCGACTTCAGCAGCATGTAAACAGAGTCCCAAAATTAGCAACGTACAGGTTCTTTCCCACTCACTCGGTGTGGCATGAGGCTACTGAGCACGCGTGGCTCACTTTATAACTCAGCGCTTCAGCGTGAAAGGAGCCATTTTCCTCCTGCGTTGTAAATCTTCCCCATGAGCTCCTTTCACATTCCGGTCAGAGAGGAGAAGGCGGCCATTTCTTTTTCCATTCAAGTTACCTGAACTAGTCTCCAGGCCCAAGAGTGAAAAGACTGCCTGAGGCAGTATCTTCACTTATTCCTGCGCTCTTCATCTTGAATAATATTACAGAAGTCAATCAAACTGAGAAGATACTGGGATCATATGATATATTCTATAAGACAAAACGTATGACACAAACAATAGAAGAGATTCTGCTACAGATGAGGCTATTTCTTCATCATCTACAAGTGTCTTTGAAAATGACCTACACAGTCTTAAAAATTTATTGCCAAAAAGAAAAAAGACAGAACCGGCTAAACTCCAAAAGCACAAAAGTACTAACTCGGCTCTTGAACCTCCATTTTCCATAAAAGAAAACTTAAGCAATAGAGAGAAAAACTCTAACACAGAGCTGGCCCTCTGTCTCTGTGGTTCCACATCTTTAAATTCAAATGACTATAGATTAAAAATATTCAGAAGAAAATAGATCAGTATCAAGCATGTACAGACATTTTTTGTCACTGTTATCTAAACAATACACTAAAACAATTATTTACATATTGCTTTAGGTATTATTAATGTAAGTAATATGGAGATAATTGAATGTTTTCAGAAGAATATGTAACAGGTTACACACAGCACCACTTACAGAAGGGCCCAGAACAGCCATATGCTTTGGTATCATAGAGGCCCTGAGAAACAAGGCCTTTAAGAGTTCTGAGGGACAAATGTGCCAGTTTTCTTCTACTACTTAGAAAACTGATTTTGATTAGGTGGTCATTGAAGCTGAGCTAATAGTTCTCCTAAGCTTTAAATTCTCTAGTAAGATTGAGTTTTATTTGTTAAGGAAAGAGCTTCTATTTGGGTTTCTTTTCTCTTTTCAAGAAATAGTATCTACATAATTATAGGTTTATGGTTACATTTGTGGAACAACATATGGATAAAGAAAGAAAAACATCATGAAATTGGTTATCACTAAATGTATAAAGATGGAATATTCTAACAATGGCAGGTGAATGTATACTGTAACACAACTGTAATTTACATCAAGCTACTGAAATATTTCAAAGGAGAATTTGCTTTTTATTACAATATATCTTTCAAGAGAATATGATCTATTAACAATATGCTATAAAATGAAATATGCCAAACACTGCTTATGTTAGTAAGTACTATAGCTTCCCAAGAAACACTCTTTACAGGGTAACCCTGACTAATACACAAGAGATAGTCTCCTTCGAAGAATAACCTTATCAGATGCCCCCGTTTTCAAAACAGTGTTTATAAGAGCTGAAAAGGTGACACTGCTTTAGACATCACTTGTCTGTATCCACCAATGATCAGTGCAGAAAATCCCCCAAGGTTTTCTCCAGCCTCCATCCCCACTTAGATACGTTTCTATCTCTACATAGCTTGGCCACTTCAAACAGGAAACAGACAAAGCTATTCTTACATGCAAACTCTGAAAATGTTTCTTTCTGGGTTTAATGACCTACTAGACCTTTGAAGATTAAGACTGAATTAAGGTTTTGGGGGTTTTTTGTTTGTTTGTTTGTTTGTTTGTTTGTTTGTTTTTGTAGAACCACATAAGACTTGTATATCATGAGCTGCAGGACACAGCTTATTAAATGATTTCACTAGTCACATAACTGAATGTAAGAGGGGAAACGTTTCACTGCCTATAGTCAAATGTAATTGTGGCTGCAGTATATTAAAGGCCTCAGAAGTACCCTTAGTTAGGTCGTGACCAAATGTCACTCCAGATGATTTTGTTCTTCATGGGCAAAGTCTTCAGAGTGCTAGACGTGTGAAAATGTATCCTGAATTTTACTTTACTGTCATCTTTGGAATGGATAAATCTTTGTGACATGAAAATCTTATCTCTGCTTCTTTCCAACAAGACATCAGCAGAATTCAGATTTGCAATGTTCACTAAAATCTGGATATAAAATTATTATTTTTTGAGACAGTTTCTCACTCTGTAGCCCTGGCTGGTCCTGAACTCAGGATGGAGCCCAGACTGGCCTTGGACTCACAGCAATCCTCCTGTCTCAGCTTCCCGAGTGCTAGGATTATATGCCTAGTTTATGTGGTGCTGGGGAATTGAACTTGGGTACTTAGCACTTGTCTTAGCACTTGCTAGGCAAGCACTTTAATGGCTGAGCCATTCCTCCAGCCCCATAAAATTAGCCCAAAAGTTGATATTGAGTTTGTGAATCATCCATATTTTGATGCTACTTGCTTCCTACTAAGGCATGGAGAAAAGTAAGAAATATAAGCTAAGCTCAAATCCGTGTGGCACTGCTTGTTAACACCCCTCGTGAATATGTGAAGTACAGCATAGCTGTATAAACATGAATGGAGTGCGGGGGCACTTTCCACTTCAGACACTGTAGCCTGGTCACCTGGCTTACACTTCCCCAACAGTGAAGCCCTATGGTTATCAAAATTGTTTAAGTCTTTCTAAACTCTGAAAATAACAATGAAAAAAATAATAAATATGCATATATGTTGATATATACCCTATTATATATTCTTTATGTTTTGCATGTCATACACAAAAAAATTATTAGTGCATACCCTTGGTGGTTAAAACTTTGGTCATCTCTGCGGGAAAGAATCTGAAGTTATTTTCTTTTTTACCTTTTCACATCTTATGCAATTTTAACTTGTCTGCAATAAACGCAGGAAGACTGTACAGTTGTAGAGAGAAAAAGACATCCTCCCACCATGTGCCCACCCCAGAAAGACGAATAACAAAGGTCAGAAAGATGGAGGTGACCAAGAAGCCTGCCTGCTCTGTGTGCGCCATGTCCCACCCCTTTGCAACCCTACAACCGCTGCTGTAGCCAGGAGGGTTTCTGGAGCCTGTCCCTCTGCTCCCTCCCACTCCCCAGGCTTTGGTTTCCCTCTCCACAGAAGGAAGGCACTCAGCTCACTGAGGAGTCAGGAGGGGCAGCAGGGTGCACGCGGAGATCTCAGCCCAGGGCCCGGCTCAAAGATGCGCATCCCCTCATGTCAGCTGCACGTTGTTTTCCCTGGGGTAGAACCCTTAAGACTGGCAAAATACTCAGTAGCTTACCATAAGCTTGGCAGCAAATGGTAAGTAATTTAATTTATAATCTGACCACAAAAGTCAAGGCTGGAATCCATGCCTCCTTTTGCATACCATAAGTCTGATCAGTGAACACCATTTCTGTCTTGACTGTCTCAGCCCTGAGCTAGTGCTATCTCCTATGGGTTCACTTCCAACCATTAAATTTTAGGAATTTTGCAACCCAGTTGTTAAGTGCAGTCATTGTTTATTAATTTATATACTCTTAGGTAAGTTAAAATATAAAATGTACTATTAAATTAAAATATTTTAACAATAATGAATACACAAAAGATCCTCATCTCTCATCATTTTTATTATTGTCTGAACTGTTTAAAATTACTTATATTCGTTTGTTATGATTTGAATCTGGAATGGCCCAGAAAGCCTCAATTCAAAAGGTAATTGGATTATGGGGCACTGTACTCGTCGGTAGATTTGCCTGTCCATGATTTCATGTGCTGCACAGGTGGGGCCTGCCAGAGGGGCTGTGGCTGAGCCCAGGCCTGGAAGGCAATCTTCTTGCGTCCAGCTCCTCTCCACCTCCCTCTGCTTCCTCTAGCCATGCAGTGCACAGCTTCTCTCCAGCTAAGTCCTGTGCTCTGCCTCTGCCACCACTGGGATTCGTGAAAGGGCTGCAGCCTCTGAAGTGTGAGCCACAGAAAACCTCTCCTCCTTGTACTGGGAAGGGCCCCCATAACGAGAGAGCGAATAACACAGCATTTTATCTGTAGGGTGGAAGTCCTCTGTAACAGGCTACTGGGCATCTCAGGCCAGGCCCACCTTCCATAAAATTGCCAAATGCTAAAAATTGAAATGTGATATCTTGTTGACCTGAGAGCCATGGAAAATATGCAGAGTAATGTAAAAAATGTGCCACATGTGTACATATTATACTCTGAATAGCATCAAAAAAGGAATGGAGGACATATTCTTCCAGTATTTAAAACTGTTGTATGACCTTTAGGACAGGATGACACTTATTCATTAATTGCAAATATACCTTGAGTACGGTTGTAAGAATTTAGCAAAAACAAAATAAAGCAAAAAAAAACCCAAAAGGACAGTAAGAATCTATTGGCTACTGGAAACTTACAGGGCAGGGCAGGGCAGTTATTATTACTCATAAAGTGCATACTGTACATCCTTGCATCTGTGCCATTTACACGCACACACAGACACGTACATAATTTTCCCTAGTGTACCACTAAATGAGTTTCAAACCAAGATGAATCCAGAAGCTCTTCACAGAGGCACCAGCACATCCTCCAAGCACTAAAGTTGGGCTATCACGGTGTTAGCTTCAGTTGAGTCTACCCAATCAGACCACTGGATTTAATTTAAATACACTGCAATCTTGAAATGAAGTCTGCTTGTTACTGCAAGTTCATAAATATAGAAAATTGGGGAAAGTAAGATAGGTTCCTCTAATCCAAGGGGACTTTGGAATGGAAAGATGAGGAAGACAGCTTAGTAAGACAGCAACGAAATGTAACACGGGTACACAGTGACTGGTAGGTATGAAGTGCTATGAGTCCAAGGTCCTGAATAATGGCACCAGTTTCATTTGCCCCAAAGCAAACAAGAGAAAGAAGGATAGCCCTTGAGTGACAGAGAAATTTGGGAAATATGGCACACTAGGTAGGAAAAGGATTTCTGAATGACACAGTGGCCTCAAAGCCAGGATCCCCACTCAGCATCTGTGTGGACTTGGACAAGGTGCTCGGCCCTTCCAAGTTTGTTTTTCTTTATATAGAGTAGGGGAGGGAGGGAGAGAGAATTCCTAGCTCAGAGCATTTGTTTTAGAGAGGATAAAATGAAAGACTATAGGTAAAGTATTCAGTATAGTGCTTGGTACATCAAACATTTTCAACAGATGTTATCTACTCCTGTGACTGTCATTGCTGTTGCACTCGAGTGGTGAAAAGGTCACCTCTAAGTGGTGGAGGAGGGTGCAGGAATTGGGTAGAGGCCATTTCAGGTAGAGAAAGAAAATAAGAAAAATTACATGCTGGGGGCCAGTTAGTTCCCCTAGCCTATGAGAACAATCCCGCTGTCAGACCATGAGGGGAGGCGAGACTGGGCCTCGGCCAAACTGCCCAACTGCATCCCACTGTCCTCATTCTCTCCTGAGAAAAACAAAATCAAGTTTTTAAGATGATATTATTTTTTTTCTCCTGACACGTACTATATTTGATATATTTGCTAAGAGCCTAAAAGGGAATCATAAATCAGGAGATATTACATAAATTCATCAGAACCTTAATTGTTGTTAAATACTAACAACACCTAAAATTGATCCACACCAAGATTTACTGTTCTGGCAAAAAAAAAAAAAAAATCCACCTGGAAAAGAGCATATGATAATTAAGAAAAACGAACACGGATTTGCAGCACTACAGGGCTCATGAGCAAGATTTAAACTCTTTTCTGAGGGGCTAACTGGGTGATGTTCATTCTGCAGATGAACAATGTGATTATAACAATGGAAAAGATTGATGAGATCTTTTTTAATCTCCAGGAGCTTGATTTAACCAGCGATAACAGATAACACAAAGGTGCAGGACCAAATCATCCAGAACTGCTCCAAAAATCCCTGTAAGAGGTAACTGGCACACACCACCAGTGACCTGGAAATGTGGACTGCACGCCGGGCAGGAGCATCAGGCTGCTACAAGCTGGAATAGAAGATTTCAGAATGTAAGAAAACATTTTCTAAATTAATCACAACTGAATCTGATCAAATTAGAGAGAAAAAGTACCAAGTGAGTCACATTCAAATCACAGATTAGGGGATGAACTTTTCTTTTTGCAGCCTGTAAGGCTACATGCTTCATGGGCTCTGACAGGTAATATACCCAGTCATCTTGTTCAGAAGATGAGGGCCCACCATGCCACTAGACATCCAACCTAAAAGCAAGGCGGCGTTGCTCCTGCAAAGCTCTGCTACCTAACGCATAAAGAGGCCTCACCTGAAAGTTTGTTACAAACACATCAGTGGGCTCCACTCTAGACCCACTAAATCAGAATGTGCATTTTTAACAAGATCTCCAGGTGATTTCTATAAAATATGAGAAGCGGCGCTCAAGAAAGGTAAGTTGTTCATCCATGAGTTCAACAGATGAATTTCTAAGATCTGTGGTGTCACCTACGGCAGGGAGCCACACGTGACTATTAAGTTTAAATCAATTAATATTACAATTCAAAAATGTATTTCCACTAACCATGCTGTAAGTGTTCAATTAGCAGATGGAGCTAGTATCCAACAAGTACAGTTCCATCACCACAGAAATTTCTAGAGGAGGACACATCACTGGATAAACAAGACAAGCACCCCGTGCCCATGGAGTGCACATTCTAATGTTGGCTTGGAAAATAAATACACGTAAGTGACTAAATCAAATGGAATACGAAAAGTTAAATGTCAAGTACAAAAAGAAAAAAATCGTGCAGTCTTCAATGAGGAAAACAGACACAGTAAATTTTATTATGGCAGGTGTGGGTGCCTCCTTGAGAAGATCACATTAAAGAAAAACAGGGCTCTCAGCTAAAGGGCCAAAGATTGTACCTTATAAAGAAGAAAGGCCCTGGGGCAGGCACATTCAAGGAACAGCAAGGGGTCCAAGTGGCTGAAGAAGAGCAGGAGGAGTGGGTGGCTGCAGGGGCAGCCTAACAGTGCAGAAGGCACTCGCACAGGGACGGTCTGCTCCCTCCTTGTGAAAAGCAGGAACTTTGACGTGGATTGAAATGAAAAAATCTTGCAGTTTTAGGCAGACAGAAATGCTTCCACGGGTTTTGTTGTTGTTGTTGTTGTTGTTGTTGTTTTGTTTTGTTTTGTTTTTTTGAGGTGCTGAGGACTGAACACAGGGCTTTTCATTGTTTATCTGAAACAGGGTCATGCTAACTCCCTAACTTGCTCACCTGGGCTTGAACTTGTGAGTATCCTGTCTCAACCTCCCAAAGTAGTGAGGTCACAGGCCTGCAGCACAGGCCAGGTTAACATGGTCTGAAGACAGAGCTAAAGATTTAGTTCAGCAAAAAGTACTATAAACAAGTTTTTAAAAAACATTTGTTTTAATTCAAGGTCACATTTAGATGCAGAAAGACCTTAGTAGCCACACTGGCAAATGACTTCATTTATAAGTTTGGGTAACCACCTGAAGCTTGTTAATGACACAGAAATCTAATCTATTAAAACCTATCACTGTAAAATCCAGATGCCTGTTCAGAATCGCCATTAATACACACAGTCACAGGCTCTTTCAGGTTACCACCCAGAATCTGGAGTCTTCTTGTTATAAACAAACCGAGCAAATCCTGAGAAATGCAAATCAGAATTGCCAGATTAACCAAAAGGTACAACTGAGTGTCTCACCCTCAAAACCTCTGGATTCCTTTTTACCAACTTCCAGGTATTTCTTAGAGACATGGAAATCTGGGAAATAGTTCCACATTCTTCATTTTCCCCAACCCCATATAAACCCATTTCACCTACTCTTTTATCACTGCAGTTAAATGTCAACGCTTTGGAAATCAAGGGACAAGTTTTGTTTTTCAGATTCCTCAGAAGCAATGACACATTTTACCAGCAACTGAGAATTTCTCTTTTAGGTAATCCAACTACTGTTCTATGAACTACAGGTCACCATACCCTTTCTACAAAATGCCATCATCAGCCTCAAGGCCTGTGTGCATTAAGACCGCCGCATGAAAGTTACACTGAAGAGTTAGTCCGAAAATGACTGAGAGCTATTGCTTGCAATTTATTCCCTGAGGACCACCAACAAGCATGATCCTGCCAGAGTTCTGGCAGAAAAATTCAGTAAGGTCACCTTCAGTAAATTAAATCAAGTGAACAATAAATCAAGGTGTGCTGGGTCATTGGAAACTAACTGTTCAGATGTCGACGGTAGGGGAGTGAATCAGAAAGCATCATTTTTAGGAAACCAGACACAGCATTTTTATGGTAGAGAACCTAAGAGGAGATTTTGGCCACTGAACTATTACCAGTTTGAATGACGAGTCCAAATCCATGAGTGCGCTGTTATTTCATTCAGTCATGAAAGATACACTGCAGACGTTCAGTAGGGAAGAACTATACTCTAGGCTGAACATGCGACAGCAGCTGCTCAGTTGAGGGCCCAGTGTTGGGTTTATTTACTTCATGAGTCCCTCTTGGAGCCATGAGAGCGGCAGAGCTAGAAGACCTCAAGGGATCCTTCGTGGATGGAAGGACTCAGAGACTACGTTAGAATTACAAGAACACACAGGAGGAGTGCCAGTAGAAGGTGAATTGAAAGAAGTGTGTGTATACAGTAAGCTTTACACTCTTGCTCAGGTCAGAGGACCTGAGAGCCCCCACGCTTCTGTGTCCACACATGGAAGTCACCTCCAGGAAGTGAAGCCCACCTCCTCATCCCACTTTCTTGCTGGAACAGAAAAACCAGAAGCACAGAGAAAACCCAAGTCCAGAGGCTACACGCATGAAGACGCTAAAAGTGAGGGCAAGGACCGATAGGTAGGCTTAAAGAATCAACTACGAGAAAGAGAACCACCACTGGGCAGCAACTGCCACATGCAAGCGAAATATGATATATTAGTCATTATGATGTATTAGTGAGATAAACAGAGCAGCAGGCAAATAAAGACACATACAAAAGGACTTACTGTGAAAGACTGGCCCATACCTGTATCTAGGCTGAGAAGGTTTACTATTCAGCAGTCTGTAAGCAAGAGGTCCAGGAAAGCCGGTAGCACCAAGGAAAGCCTAAGGGCTATTAACCAGAGGAGCCAGCTACTGTCTCTCAGTCTGAGGGTCCAAAAACCAAAGTTTCAATATCTGAAGGCAGTAAAAAATGGACAGAGCTGCCCCAGCACAGAGGGCAAATTTACCTTCCTGTGCCTCTTGCTCTATTCAAGCTCTCAAATGATCAGATGATGCCCACTGGCATTGGTGAGGATGGTCTTCTCTACTTATTCAAATTGTAATCTCTTCCAGAAACACTCTCATGACACACACAGAAATAATGGACATCCCTTAGCCTAGTCAAGGTGACACACAAAACTGACCATACAGAGACTTCACCCTAGTTTTGTAAACAGTTTTCTTGGAACACAGCCATGCTCACTTGTATATTTATTGTCTATGGGTGCTCTTGGTAGGAAGGGAGGAAGGGAGGAAGGAAGGAAGGAAGGAAGGAAGGAAGGAAGGAAGGAAGGAAGGAAGGAAGGAAGGGAGGGATGGGAAGGAGGGAGGGAGAGAGGGAGGGAGAGAGGGAGGGAGGGAGGGAGGGGCCAGGGAGGAAGGAAGGAAGGAAGGAAGGAAGGAAGGAAGGAAGGAAGGAAGGAAGGGAATTGAGCAGTTTCTATAGACTGTATGGACCATAAAGGTAAAAATAGTTGTTCTCTGTCCCTTTATAGAAAAAGTATGCCAGTCCTAGGACTTCTACTGTTCACCAAATGTGGCTGACACAAATGCAGATGTTTTTTAAGTCTAGAATATATACCACATTTAAGAGACTTAGTATGAAAAAAGTGGAATATCTCATCAGTAATTTTTTTATATTGAGTACAAGGTAAAATATTTTATACACTTGACTAGATAAATGCTACTAAAATTAAATTCATTATTTCTTTTTGTTGTCTTTACGGTTGTCTATGAGGAAGTACAAAATTGTGTGTGGCGCTTGCATTTTTGGCTCACCCCATTTTGGGGAGGGCAGGACTGGTAGTGAAGGAATGCCTCCAACAGACCAAGAGATAAGGCAAGGGTGATAACTGTTCTCACTCCACTTTCCACTTTATCTTTCACACTCTACTTCGAGATCTCTCTAATAATTAACCCAAATTCACAAACTCACTAACTGAAACTATTGATCCCTATTACTAAAAGTTTAACAGAAGCAAATGTATAAATACAGAACTTCTTCCCAAGGAGGATCATCGGTTTGGTACACTGGGTATTTGCTAGCTGGCACCATTCTTTCTACTATAGAAAGGCTCTAAGCAGAATCCACAAGGGAGATATACTTTTGAAGCTTCATGGTACATGGAGGCTGAGGCAGGAGAATCACATGTTCAAGCCCAGCACATGCAATGTAGCAACTTAGTGAGACCCTGTGTCAAAATCAGAACAGAAACAGAAATCAATATCACTACAAGATACGGCTTTCATCTGTTAGGATGGCACAAACTTTTTAAATGTAAAATAATAAGTGTTACAGGATATGGAGAAATTGCAACCCTTTAACACTGCTGGCAGGAATACAAGATGGTATAGACACTGTGGGAAATGATTTCATATGTTCATAGAAACATAAATGTGTAATTAAACAGGACCCAGAAATTCGATACTATTCCTACGTATAAACCCAGGAGAATTGAAATTAGGTAACGCTCTACAAGTACATGGACAAATGTATTCCTGGGAAAAAAGAAATTTACAAAGTAGGTACTGATGGTCCTGTGGCGAGTTCCCTCGCCTGACTCTCTGGCCCCTGAAGTGTTGAACATGCACACTGCGATACAGAAAACCCCTCGAAGGCCTGCAGTGTGGCTCTTAATTTCACTGATGTGGAAAGGCCAATCAAATGAAATGGTCAGAGGCGATCTCTAAAATTGAAAGATGCATCTTGCCAAGTGTCTGGATTGCAGTAGACTCCCCAAGGGCACTTCAGAAGTTTCTGCTGTGGGTCCAGGGCCTGGGCAACAAGCTGCCTAAGGCAGCCTAGCTCTACACCTGGCTAGGCTGTCCTGCAACAACCTCTCCTTTCTAAAAGCAAGAAGATTCTACTACTCCTTATCTACTATCTTATAAGGAGAGATTTAAAGTCTTAAAAACAATAAAGAAAAGAAAAAATATATATGCTTCATCCAAAAGCTACAAAAGCACTGTTTGGAAAGTTTGAGAAGTTTATTAGGTCAATCTAGGCACTAATACACTCCGATTATTGATTTGGAACTGTAAGCACAATAAATCACAGTGGCTGTGGAGGTGGCACTCATGGAAAGTGAGAGCACAGATCAATTATCTGAGAGTTCTGGGATTGCTCACTGGCCTGCCATCATAGAATTATTTTTAAGGTTGGCTTTTTTCCTGTCTTCTTCCTTCTTCCCTACCTTCTTTCTTTCTTTCTTTCTTTCTTTCTTTCTTTTTTTTTCTTTCTTTCCTTTATTTAATAAAAGCACTGGCCACCTAGAAAAGCACGATGAAATTTGAGCAGCGATGCTCAGTTCCAGTATCAAAGAACTTGAGTTCTAATCAAAGCTCTCTCTCTCCCTGCATGCCTGAGATTTTTATCTATACAGCAGGGAAAATACAGTGTATTCCAAATTCTGACACATATGCCTCTGGAAAAATATCAGATGATATTACAGGGGATATGAGTAGTTTTCCTTTTATTTTAATAAAAATACATTTAATTCCAAGTATATTGAAATAAATATGGGTAGCACACCACATTAAATAACATTATGGCCTAGGACAAATCCGAGTTAAGAAAAAGAAACAGCAAATTTCAAATCTCCCTAGTTGTGAAGGAAAGTTTTTTAGTGAAGAAAAAATCTATGCAAGAAATATAAAAGAAGTAAGTACTAGAAATCCTAATTTTTGCAATCACTTAATGAAATAAACGTGAAAGTACAATTATCAGTAGAAGAGACCATTTCATGGAGAACCGCAGTGGGACTGCAAGAAGGGGCAGCCAGCAATTAGCTACCAAACCCACTATGAACCTCAGCTTCACTGACTGGTTTCAATACGGCTTCAAGCTGGCTCTGAGCACAGTTCTTCACCCTGGACCCCGTAAGTAACACCTCATCCATTTTCTGGGAAGTCACCCCAAGGAATTCATTGATCACCAAATTAGATTCCAGTGAAATTGTTACTGTGGTCTGTTTGTCCTGCCTTATCTGGGGTGAACAGACATTTGCATATGCCTCTCCAGGAAAAGCTAGTCACACAGCACAGGGAGCACCTCAGGGAAGCATACTTGCCAAGAACAGACACACACATCAAGCCTAAAGCTAACTGCCATAACAGGGAAGAGGAGGAGCTAGGCCCAGTGGTGCAGGCCTGGAATCCCAGCACTTTGGGAGGCCGAGGCAGGAAGATCACAAGTTCAAGCCGAGCCTGGGCAACTTAGCAACTCGGTGAGACACTGCCTTAACCTCAAAAATAAAAAACTGAGCTAGGATATATCCCAGAGTGAAGGCCCCAAGTGTGGTCCCAAATCCTGCCTCCACCACTGCCGTAACTAACAACAGAAAGACTGGAAATAGAAAAGACGAAAGAAGCTCCGTAACACGACAGGAAGCCAAAGCACATCGCCCCTGCAGAACAACATGCCCTGGTCCTTCCCAAGTCGGCAGGAGAGACAAAGGCGGGACTTTCCTAGCTTAAGACTTAGGACGCCTACATGATGCTGTGCATGTGCAGACTATGTCTGAATTTTAAAACAAAGAAAAAACAGTAAACGATATTTTCTAGTTAGTTGGGTAAGTTACACTGTGAAACAGGATTATATAATTTCAAATAATTACTGTTTGTTTTGCTACATATGATAATGGTATTGTGGGGAGACACAAATATGCCCTTTTATTTTAGCGCTGTCTTCTGAAAACATGAAAGGAGTGTGAAGTGATGTCTATAATCAACTTTAAGAGATTTCAGAAGAAACAAAGCAAGAGACTGAAAAAAAAAAAAAACAGACATAGGGGAAAAAGAAGAAAACGCACCAAGAACCCAGACAGTGACTGAACCTAAATGGGACATCAGCTACATAATATTCAGGGCTCAGAGCAAACTAAAAATGCAGGGACTTTTATTCAAAGTTACAAAGAATTTCTAACCAAAGAGCAGGAACCCCCACGCGGAGTCCTGAGACCATGGCTCTGCGATCACTTCCAAGACGTCCGCCCATGAGCCCAGCTCTGCCCATGCATTCATGGGAACTCACTGGACTATTCCTGCCCACTTGTGTGCATCTGGAAATTTTCTATAATAACTCAAAAGAGTTCACTTAAAAGACAACAAATGAAAACAGCACGGGAAAAATGGCAAAAATGGCGGTGGTTGGAGATATGGTGCTGCAATTTCCAAAATAATACGGATATGATCATGAAATGTTTTGGGAATAGTGCCCGGCACACAGCAAATCCAAAGTGTAGCTCCCAGTACTGCCTCTACGGCTAGCACTACTGCTTTTACAAAGGCTCCCTTGAGCTAATAAAAAATGCCAGAATTTCCAGCATTTTGTGGAAATGTGACATTAAACACATAATAAAGTCCTTCCTGAGAGATCTGCCTATGCATAGAAACAATCTTAACATTAACTTTTCAAAAATTTCTTTACAGATATCACTCCTTTGTACAATAGATTATCTGTAATATTTGATGCGAAGGATTTCTTTCCTTCCTTCCTTCCTTCCTTCCTTCCTTCCTTCCTTCCTTTGTTCTCTCATTCCCTTCTGGATTTGTTTATTTCGTACTTTTGTCCCCTGCCCTCTCCCCCCCCCCGACACACACACACACAGACACACACACAACCCTCCAAGGCAGGTGACCAGAGCCAGAGCCTCCCACATCCTCAGCACCTGCACCACACCTGCACAGCATCCCAGGCTCCCAGGCTATGAAGTGTGGACTGTGAGCCACTGCAGCCTTTAGGGCAAGTCTGTTACCAACTTCAAGATTCTTCAGATATCAAGGCTTTTCTTTGTAGATCAAGCAATATCATTTGTGATACCAGAGAATGAGTATCAGAAGGAAATAAGTCCCTCTATGAATCTTGGGAAATAATGTTTTCTTTCTTGGGTAAGAAAATCCAGCTGAAAATTTCAAAGGGGAACCTCACTCCTTATATGTGCAAATTAAGCCCTTCAGTACTTCATATAGGTTTATATAAAGAATTAATGTCAGGAGGAGTTAAAAGTATATTTTTACAACAAAGGTAGTTTCCTATTTTGGATTGAAAACTTCTGACATAAAATGTAAAAGTTGTATTATTATGTGTGACCTAAAACATTTGCTGAATTACAATAAAATATCCATTACCTTACAAAGTTCATAGGCGCCTTCATTTTACCCCCATCAGTACAGCCTGTTACTCAGAACAATTCTCACAGCCCCAGGGAACTCCTTAGCATTCCGGTTCTTTATACATTGGACTAGAAGAAGCACTCCTGAAGATCAGAAGAGTTAGTACAAAACACAGTTTAAGAAAAATGAATAAATTGGTGAACCATCCACTTATTTGTGTATCTAGAATGATAGTTTTATGATGTTCCACAATAAGGTATATTTTCAAAAAGTTACCCTATCTACCTTATGAAATATCCAATGGGAAAACTGTCACTGCTTTCTTAGGCACTTTAATATTGTATCTTCGCATGTTAAAATTGAAACAAGATAGAGTTTTCTAATCAATAATCTTTAATTATATTAAGCAGTCTATAGAATTAAGGAGACTGCATATAGCCCAAGGACAATGAGGAAGTGTGTGGATCTGTTGCTTCTATTAAGTATTTACATATGAAGTAGGGTCATATACTGTCAAAGTGGTTGTCTTATGGCTATCCCATGCAGTCAGTCATCATCCTCCAAGCCAGATAGCAACAACACAGCAGAGACTACTTATGCTTCATTCTCCATAGAAAGCAAACCTTTGCCTTTCCAGACAGCCCAGTAGGCTAGGCCTGGCCTGGGCCAGCCAGGACCCAGAAAGGAGGGAGCCTGAGAGTTAGGAATACAATGCAAATTCCTTGGCAGCCTTCTCCTGTCTCCGTATCCTGCCCTAGGACTTCTCCTCTTTGCCCTTGTGTGCATCCTGGACACTGGATGACACAGCTCAAAATTCACAAAACAAGGCTCAGTACTTTCATATTAAGATTGACAGTACTGTACAGAGTCTATACCTTCTGAAAGATGAATGTTACCTCTGTATAAAACCACCATTCTTCTTGGGTCTACTGATTTATTTACCAATTAGCAACACAATTGGGCCATTCTTTTATCTGTATGTGGTCATGGATATTAATCAACCCTTCTTATTCTTGAAGTAATTCTTAGTTTTATAGAAAGCCAGTATCTACACCTACCTATAAGTTATAGACAAGTATGACCTCATCATTAAAAAGTTAAAAAAAAAAACACCCATCCAAAACAAAGCTGTTTCATCACTGATTTCCTTCACTGCCGTTGCTTGGAAATCATATTCTTTTTTAAAAAGTGATGATGGGAAAACTGGATATTCACATACAAAAGATTATAAAAATCAAGATACATGAAATTCCTAAATGTAAGACCAAAAACTCTGCAGCTACTGAAAGGAATCATAGGAAAATAAATGAAGCATAGGAGAACACGGAAAAAAAAAAATAGAAAGATTTCTAGACACATAAAAAATGTCCAAATTAAACTAAGAAGACATAAAAACCCTGACTAGACCCATAACAAGCATGGAAATTGAGTCAATAATAAAGTCTCAACCCACAAAGAAAAGCCCAGGATCAGATGAATTCACAGAAGAATTATACTAGTACTTCAAAGAATAACTATCACCAGTGCTTCTCAAACTATGAAACTCTAAGAGAAGGAACACTGCCAAACTCATTTCTGGAAGATAGCATTACCCTGATACCAAAATGAGACAAAGACTAGGAATGAAAACTACAAACCAATCTCTTTATGAATATGGACTCAAAACTCACACAAAAGATAATGTTAAATAGAACTCAGAAAAACATATTTGGTCAAGACCATACTTGATCAAGATGACTGCATTCTTAGGATGCAAGAATGGTTCAACATATGTAAATCAATTAATGTAATACTTCACATAAATGAAAGAACAAAAATCATATGATCATCTTTATAGATTCAGAAAAGTCCTGTGACAAATTTCAGCATCTATGTATAATAAAAACCGTGATAAAAAAAAATAGGAATAGAAGGACATTGCCTGAAGTTGATAGAGGTAATTTATGCCAAACCTATTGTCAATATTATACTAACTGGGAAAAATTGAAAGCATTTCCCCTTAGGTTGAACACAACAAGGCAGTCCACTCACACCACTTCTATTCAACATAGTACTCAAACCCCTACCCAGCACAACAAGGCAGGAGAATGAAACAAATAAAGGGAATGCATATTGGAAAGGAAGAAGTGAAAGCCAGCAGCGCAGTGCTTGCCTGGCATGTGCAGGGTCCTAGGTTCAACCCCTGGTTCCAAAACAAAAGACGACCAAAAAAGATCAATAAAATAAAATAAAATAAACTATCCTTATTTGCAGATGACATGATTTTCTACATAGAAGACCTGAAAAACTCCACCAAGAAACTCCTAAAACTAATTAACAAATTCAGCCAAATGGCAGGCTAAAAAAATAATACAAAAAATCAACAGCATTCCTCTACACCAGCAATGACCTCATGGAGGCAGAGGAGAGAACAACTGCATTCTCAGTAGCTCCATCTCAGGTAGGCATAACCCTAACTAAGAAGGTGAAGGACCTCTGCAATGAAAATAACATTATGGTGAAAAGTGAAATTCAAGAAGACATTTTCTAGAAAATGGAAAGACACCCTCTGATCCCAAATAGGTAGAATTAATATTGCCAAAATAGTTATACTGCCAAAAATGACATACAGATTGGATGCAATTCCTATAAAAATACTGAAAACATTTTTTCACAGAACTTGAAGAAACAAACTTAAAATTCATATGAAGCCAAAGAGACTCAGAATAGCCAAAGTAATCCTGAATAACAAAACAAAAGCAGATGGCAGTACAATTACATACACCAAGCTATATTACAAAGCAACAGTAATAAAAACCATATGGTATTGTCACAAAAACAGACAGGCTGGCAAATGGGACAGAACTGAGGACACAGAGATAACCTCAAGTTACCTTATTTTTGACAAAGGGACCAACAACATATACTAAAAAAAGGAGAGTTTCTTCAACAAACAGTGCTGGGAGAACTGATTATCAACATGCAGAAGAATGAACCTACATACACACCTATCACCATGTATCAAAATCAGATCAAAGTGGATCCAAGACCTAGATATTAAAAGTGAAACACTGAATCTCCTGGTGGAAAAAATAGATAAAACTCTTGAAGATGTAGGCATGGGCAAAGACTTTCTTAATAGGACACCTGATGCAAAGGCAATAACCCCCAGAATTAACAAATGGCTTCATATCAAATTAAAAATTTTATGCATGGCAAAGGAAACAAATAAGAGTGAAGAGAGAACGGCCAGGATGGGGGAAAAAATTTTTCCCCATTTTATTGATATGAATAGGTGCAAAATTTAAGGTTTACAATGAAGTTGAGCATTTTGTGCACATATGTATCTTGTCAAGGTGACAATGACTTTCCCACTCTCCTTTTGTCCCTCCCACTACCTACCTCTCCCTCCCTCCCCACTCCCCTCCTGTTTCACTTTGTTTTTCCTTTTAAGTTCTATAAGAGTTGTGATCTGGATCTCTCATATCAGAGAGACCATTTGATGTTTCACCTTCTACTTTTGACTGACTTCACTAAGCATGATGTTCTCAACCTTCTTCCATTTGCCTGCAAAAGCCTCCATGTTGTTGGACTTTACAGATGCATAGTATTCCATTGTGTATAAATACCACAGTTTGTGTACCCATTGGTCGGTTGATGGGTATTTTGGTGACTTCCAAATTTTAGCTATTGTTAGTTGTGCTGCTGTGAACGTGGGCATACATATGTCTCTGCTATGTGTTGTTTTGGCCTCTTTTGGATATATTCCCAGGAGGGGTGTCACTGGATTGAAGGGGATAGTTATTTCTAGTCTTTTGCAAGATCTCCATACTGCTTTCCAAAGTGGTTGCATGAATTTACATTCCCACCAGTGGTGGAAGAGGGTCCCTTTCTCCCCATAGCCTGGCCAGCACTGATTGCTATTTGACTTGTTGATACAGGCCATTCTCTCTGGAGTGAGATGGTATCTTAGCATTGTTTTGATTTGCATTTCTCTTATGGCTAGAGATGCTGAGCATCTTTTCATGTATCTATTGGCCACTTGTACTTCTTTGTGAGTGAACTGCCTCTTCCTTTCATTTGCCCATTTTTCAATAGGATCCTTTATTTTGGTAGGCTTACTTTTCTTTAGCTCCCTGTATATTCTAGTTATGAGCTTCCTATCTGAGTTGTTGGTGGCAAATATTTTTTCCCAGTCTGTTGGTTCTGTTTACAATGTTGATAGTTTCCTTTGCTGTGCAGAAGTTTTTTAATAGGACAAGATCCCATTTGTTAATCATGGGGATAATTTCTTTTGCTCTTGGTGTCTTGTCAAGGAAGTCTTTGCCTACCCATATGTCTTTTAGATATTTGCCTAATTTGTCTTCTAGGAGGTTCAGTGTTTCACTTTCAATGTCTACGTCTTTGATCCACTTTGATTTAACTCTGGTGCATGGTGATAGGTGTGTGACTAGATTCATTCTTCTGCATGTGGATGTCCAGTTTTCCCAGCATCATTTGTTGAACAGGCTGTCCTTTTTCCACTGTATGCATTTGGCCCAGTTGTCGAAGACTAAGTAATTGAGGATATTTGGGTTTGTATCTGCGTCTTCAATTCTGTTCCACTGGTCTATTTTTGTGCCAGTACCATATTGTTTTTACAATTATTGCTTTATAATACAGCCTGATGTCTGGAACTGTAATGCCTCCTCCCTTGGACTTGTTGCTCAGGATTGCTTTGGCTATCCTTGGTCTCTTTTGGTACCTTATGAATTTAAGAATTGCTGTTTCAAGTTCTTTGAAGAAACTTGTGGGTATTTTGATAGGAATTGCATTGAATCTATATATCAGTTTTGGTAGTATAGTCATTTTGACTATATTTATTTTGCCTATCCAAGAGCAGGGGATGCCTTTCCATTTTCTAATGTCGCCTATAACTTCCTTCTTCAATATAGTGTAGTTTTCTTTATATAAGTCCTTCACTTCCCTGGTTAGGTATACTCCTCGGTGTTTAATTTTTTGCTGAGCTATTGAGAATGGAATTGTTTTCCTGAGTTCTTGATCAATAAATTCACTGTTAGAGTAGAGAAAAGCTATTGATTTTTTTTTAGTGTTAAATTTTGTAGCCTGTGATTTGGCTAAATCTTTTTATTATTTCCAGGAGTTTCATACTGGAGTTTTGGGGATCTTCCATGGAGACAATCATATTATTTGCAAATAAGGAAAGTCTGACTTCCTTCTTTCCAATGCAGATTCTTTATTTCATTTTCTTGTCTGATTGCTATGGCAAGTGTTTCAAGGACTATGTTGAATAAGAGTGGTGAAAGTGGGCAGCCTTGTCTTGTTCTTGATTTGAGAGGGAACGATTTCATTTTTCCTCCACTTACTATGATATTTTCAGTAGGCTTAGCATATATGGCTTCTATGAGTTTTAGGTAGGGCCCTTATTTTTCTCAGTGTTTTTATCATGAAGAGGTGCTGGATTTTGTCAAAGGCTTTTTCTGCATCAACAGAAATGATCATGTGGTTTTTGTTTTCGCTTTTGTTGATATGGTTATTACACTGATTGATTTACATATGTTGAACCAACCTTGCATTTCAGGGATGAAGCCCACTTAATCATGGCGCATGATCTTTCTGATTACTTGGTGGATTCCGTTTGCCAGAATCTTATTGAGGATTTTTGCATCTATATTCATTAACAATATTGGTCTGTAATTTTCCTTCCTCCTTATGTCTTTGTCTGGTTTTGGGACTAGAGTGATCCTAGCCTCAAGAAATGAGTTTGGTAGTATTCCTTCACTTTCTATTTTATGAAATAGTTTGAGGAGGATTGGAGTAAGTTCTTCCCTAAAGTACTGAAAAAATTCTGCTGTGACTCCATCTGGGCCTGGACTTTTGTAGGTAGAGCTTTTATTACTGCTTCAATTTCTGTGTACATGATGGGGTTGTTCATGATTTTTATATCTTCCTCATTTAATTTTGATATTTTATATGTATCTAGGAAGTCGTCCATTTCTTCCCAGTTCTTAAATTTGTTAGAATATAGGTGCTCAAAGTAATTTCTTGTAATATTCTGAATTTCTGTAGGATCTGTTGTAATTTCACCCTTTTCATTTCTAAGTGTGCTAATCTGTGCCTTGTCTTTCCTTTTCTTGATGAGGTTAGCAAGAGGTTTATCGATTTTGTTGATCCTTTAAAAGAACCAGCTCTTTGATTCATTAATCTTTTTTACTGTTTTTTAATTTCAATCTCATTTATTTCAGATCCAATCTTCATAATTTCCTCTCTTCTGCTTCCTTTTGGTTTAAGTTGTTCCTGTTTCTCTAGGTCCTTAAGGTGCATCATTAGCGAATTTATTTGTGACTGTTTTGTTTTTTTGACATGTGCATTTATAGCTATGAATTTTCCTCTAAGGACTGCTTTCATTGTGTCCCACAGAGTTTGATATGATGTACTTTCATCATCATTTAACTCTATAAAGTTTTAATTTCTTTTGTGATTTCTACCGTAATCCATTGTTTGGTCAGTAGTAAGTTGTTAAGTCTCCATGTATTTGTGTATTTCTTCTGTTTCTGCTGTTGTTAAGTTCCAGTCTTATTCAGCTATGGTCTGAGAGTATGCAGGGAATTATTTCTACCCCTTTGTACTTGTTTAAGGATGACTTATGTCCTCAGACGTGGTCTATTTTAGAAAATGTTCCAAGTGCAAAGAATGTGTATTCAGTTGTTGTTGCATGGAAAACTCTGTAAACGTCTATTATGCCCAAGTTTTCTATACTGTCTTTTGAGTCATTTGTAGGAAAATGGACACAACTTGAGACCATCATGCTTAGTGAAATGAGTCAGACTCAAAAAGTTAAATATTACATAGTTTCTTTAATGTGAGAAACTCAGAGTACAAATAAATAGTAGAGTCAAATGGGAAAGATATTGGGACTTAGGGGGGATGGTGAAGGGGGCAGGAGGGAAAAAGGGGGAAAGGAAGGGATTGTGAAGTTGAAGTGATATATGTGTGCACAAAACTATCAAGCTCAATGTAACCATTTTGTATCATGCATATATATACATGGGGGTGTAAAAAAAGAAAACACAGGAAGAAATTAGCACAGGAAAAGTTATCTAGATAAGATCCTAAAAGTACAGGAAACAAAAGTCAAAACTGACCAATAGAATCACATCATTTTAAAAAGCCATGGAAACCATCAATAAAGAGAAAACCTATAGACATTTTTCTCCATGAATTTCTGCAGAAGAAGATATATGTCAACTATACATGTGACAGACAGCTGATATTCAGAACATATAAAAGTATACCAAAAAACCCCTAAAGAATAACAAATAATTCAGTTTAAAAATGGGCTAGACACTTCTCAAAAGAATAAAATCAATGGCCAGCATACATAAAAACATGCTGATATCATTAGCCTACAGAGAAATACAAATAATTCCAATGAGATACCATCTCTCCCCAATTAGAATCACTATTTAAAAACTAACAAAAGCTGGAGATAAAGTAGACTGAAAGGAACAGAGTTGTTGGAAATATGAATTAATGGAGCTCTTCCCAAAAGCAGCACAGATGCTTTGCACACACTGAAAGTAGACCTGCACATGATCCAACTGGGCCAAGTCTGGGCACATAGCTGACGGAAACAAATTAACATTCCAAAGAGATACCGGTGTGCTTATCTTTATTATGACATTTTTCATAATACTTAGATATGGACTTGGCCTTCATGCCCATGAACAGATGAGTGGATAAAGAAAACATGGTGTATATACAAGATGGAGCATTTATCCCCTACAAAGAAGAATAAAATCCTCTCATGTGAGGCAAAACGGATGGAAGAGAAGGACAACATTTTAAGTGAGCCAGGTCAGACGCAGATAAATGCTGCACATTCTTCCTCACATATGAAAGCTAAAATGATCAACCTGAAAGCTGACTGGATTACTAGAGATCAGGAAGTTGGGGGTGTTGGGGAAGGATAGAAAAATGCGGTCTGGATTTGACCAGTGCATGCTATGTAACAGCGAGCCTCATTGATATGCTCAATCAGTACATGTTAATAAATGTTTTTAAGAAATAGTTCTTCATACAATTCCTTGTAGTAAATGGAAAAGGCATGACAGAATTAGAAACTGCCATTTTGCACCCCTACTGAAATAAACCTACGATCCATACATAGGGAACTATCAACTGCAGATAGTAAATTATTCATACAAGGATGAGGGTTGCTATGATTTTGATCTGGAATGTCCTGCAAAAAAGAAAAAAAAAATAATGTTTGGAAGGTGATTCACTCACAGGGGCTAATCCACTGGTTTCCTGTGCTGGTAGGAGGTGGGGCCCGGTCAGAGGGGCAGTTCAACGGAGCTGACTGTGGGGACCTGGCCTCAAGCGTATATGCCAGCTGTGCCCTCCCTCACTCATTGGGCTCCCCTCTTGCCATGCCATGGACTTCTTGTCTTGGCTAGGCCTCTGCCATGCCCTTCTACCGTGCAGGCTACCAGTGAGTAGACTGAGCCCTTCTGAAACTGTGATGCACAGAACATTTCCTCCCTTAAGTTTTGGGTTAGGGTACTGTGTGCCAGCAATGAAAAAACTCAAACAAGAGGAGCTTGGAGACAAAAAGCTAGTGACATCCGCACCTACTAGTGAGCCTTATCTTCACTTTGTCTAATCAGATTTCAACATGGCTGTCACTTCTTCATCCAAGCCCACAGAAGACGGCACAGGCCTACTAGTACCTTTCAGCCTGATAATTTTCCTGTTATAATGGCCTCAGCCATAAACTTAAGGTGGGAAACAAAGGCATTTATTTTCTCCTTGGAGAAATAAGCTAAACACTACCACAAAAGACAAACTGTCAATTACATCACAAAGGGAAAATGATCCATTTTCTCCCCAAAATCAAGTACACAGGAGAAGAGGGATAAGCGGACCATTAAAGGCAGCTTAAGCAACATAACAACCCAGGGTAATATGCGACTCTCATTTGGATTCTCACTCAAAATTAACAATTAGAGAAGGACAATTAGAGAAGTGAGAAGGTAGATACCAAGGAATTGTTCGTTTCATTAAATGTAATGATGACAGGTTACTTAAGTATAAGGAAAAATGTCCTTATCAGTTAGAGATAAATATGAAAAAATTTTCAGGTAAGACAATGTCTATCCAAGTTTTTCTTTTAAATAAGCAGGTAGAAGAAAGAAAAAGAAAATAAAATGGAAAAATTGAAATAAGATTAGAAAAATATGGATAATTTCAAAGCTGGATATTGTATACACTGGTGCTTCTTATGCTATAGTTTTACTTTTATGTACATTTGAAATTTGCCAAATTAAAACTGTCAAGGCACAAGCCTGGAGACAGACACTGATTCACCAGCTCTCCTATGTACACAGTACACAGCATAAGAAATTGGACAGGTCACAGCAGCCTACACTATACCATCCCACATCATCAGGAGCACAGGAGTTCCCAATAAGTAGGATCTATGACCATGCCTGAGATTTTTCTTCCACTAGACAGCCATCCAGCCTGGGAGTTTAGATGCTGACCCTTCCAATGTTCACACAAGATGCAGGCCATACCAATTATGTCCCAACTGCTACTAAGAGTGATTATAACTAATTATGACCATCAATTATGGTCATAAGTGACCATTAATTATGAGATATGTCCCAATTCAGAGATTAAAATGTAGAAAAATGCATTTAGAAACCTATGAAGACAGAGACATGGAGACAAAGTGCTGATAACGAAAATGTGGCTGATGAGAGTCTCTAAGTACTTCACCTCCAGGTATTTTTTGGTTATTTTTAGTTTGTATGTTTCATTGGCTAAAATACCTCCATGGTGTTGGCAAATGATAGAATTTCAAAACGTTTTTCATAGCTGTTTGCTGCATGAATAAGGAAAGTGTAATTTCTAAGGCAAAAAAAAAAAAAACAAGAGAAATGCAATACATGTAAAAATGTGGGAGGTTAATCTATAGTTCTCTGTACAAAATTCTGGAAGCTAATCTAAGAAAATTTACCAAGGAAGTCTTTGTACAAAGTTCTGGAAGCTAATATGAGGAGATTCACCGAAGATTTGTGTGTAACACTTTTTCCAGAGTAGAGTTAAAATTCATGAGGCAGAGCAAGAGTTCCGTAGCATTTTAATAATGAGTGGGAGGGCACATCTGCTCCTTGGAAGCATTCCTTATGCACATACACGGGTTCTAGTACTACACATCAAAAGATGCTTAAGATTCAGAAGACACGTAAGGGTACAGTCTTTGATAAATGATTTTCACTGGAACCTAAATATAAAATTTTTCCTTCAAATCCACATCCTGATAGTTTCATAAAGTATGCACCAAGTGAGGACACTGGTACATTTGGTTCCCTAATATCCCTCGATAGGGTGAGAGGCACATACTTAATAATAAATACTGGTAAACGCCATTTATGAAGCTTTATTATGCTTCACATACCATTCTCAAGGTCTTTCCAGGGCTGCCAAAGTTAGCTGAAGTCTGATGCAGTGGCCCTGCAGCTTTACCTATAATATCTTTATCATTTAAGTCAGCCACAATTCCACAATGTAAGTGCCACCTTACATTTTTAGGAGAAACAGTTAGATACATTTGATATCCAGCCCAAGTCAAATAGGCCCCCAAAATAGCATGTACTAGACTCATATCCAGACCTACAAGTGACCAACACTTGGACTGTAGGTTTTTTGTTTCATTGTTTTTTTTTTGTTTGTTTGTTTGTTTTTTCTAAATACTGTCAGTGTCACAAAGATTACCTACTACGAAGGATCAAGGTGTTTTGGGTTTTACCCCAACCTGCTACACATAAATATACTTACAAAACACAATGAAAAAGAATCACTAGAAAAATCAATTAAAAGTAAAGGAATTCAAAGTAAAAGTTTAAATGTATTGGATTCAACCAACAAATTTACTCTGTTAAACTGTATGTGAGTTCTTAAATCCTTACTCTCAATGCTGTGTGTTTAATTTGTTGCACGACAGCACTGGGCATGGACAACACTTTCCATGGTGCTACACTTGACTTCGCTGTTAGATCTGTGCCTAGAAAGAACACAGCTTCTAATGAGGTTTCAAGGTTCCTCTGTTGACAGAGAGGCTAACCATTCTTTTAGGTGCTAATCTTTTTTTTTAATTAAAAGGATTATTTTTTTCTTCTAGCCTAAAAATAACTGATACCAGATATGAGTTCCAAAGCAAACAAAATCATAGAGTGTTTGAAATTTTGTGCTACTTTATACTACCATGCTACGGTATTTTGACACCTTAAAAGAAAAATGTGAAATTATGAAATCTATTCTGTCATCAAAGGAACACTGAGTAATTGTGAAGAAAAGCAAAAAGGAGCAGAATTGTCTGGTACTCCCCTTTCCGTACTCTACAGGAGAAGACTCTTTCAACCTCATCTGAAAGGTGAGGAGCTATTGGGGAACTGAAAAGTAAGTGCTGAAGAAATCTCAAATACAAGATGACACAAGGAATTCTTCAAACTGCCATGCCTCTTGAGAAGATCTCAGTTAAATAACAAAAGTGACACTCAAAATATATTCACACACACAAAAAAAAATAATGTCCTGAGAGGGAAAAACGAAAAGATGGGAGAAAAAGTTAATGCTTCTTGGATTTAAAAAAAAAAAAATACTTAAAATTTCAATTTTTTTTTACAGTCATCACAACTCAAGTGGCACTGGTATGAGTTGATGGAGTGAACACATCACTTCTCTGGCTACTCAGAAAATTAATAAAGGAAGGCAAGGAAAGGCACGATATGAAGGAGAGAAATTGCTAGACAAGAGTCAGCAGCCCAGAGCAAACCCAATTTGAAGGAAACAATTAGAACCTGGCACAGGTCCTAACTCAATAAGCAGGGTAGCTGTGGGCAGAGGACATAATGGCTGGGTAATGAAACTAAACCGCAGGTAAGAGAACACCAGGAATGGAGCAGCTCTGCTGGTCTCTGGATGAGGGGCGGATCACCCTTGAGAGGCTGAAAAAGACGGGCTCTCACGGCCCAGCTAGCTGCTGATGTCACAGCCCATGGGAATTAACAGTATTGATGGGGTTTTCCCAAACCCCTCGCTGTTCACCTTGTCAGGCCCCATGTACAGTCCCAACAGGGAAAACACATTGCACAGAACTTGCAAGGGATTGGAAGAGCTTTGCAACTGGATTTCCCATTACCTCTAATGGAGGCTGTGCTAATAAATTCCCCCAGCACTGAGCTGAACAGGTGTAATTCAGTAATGTAGCCATAATTGAGTCATGTCAACTCAATGCAATTTGGAATGTTTTTCTAACAAATTATCCCTTTTTTTCCTGAATAAAGATATCTGTGCTTCCATGTGATAAGTTGTTTTAAAAGGCTGATACACAGTGCTAATGATAAAGGTCTTTAATTGATGGAATGTTAAAATAACGTCAGCTAAGAATTATCTTAGCTGATTCTTCACACACTATTAACCTTGAAAACACAGCAAGCACTCATTTCCAACCAGCAACATTGAAAATGTTCTGTATCTGTGACTCATGGTCTGCAGATATCCCTGTATTCCATCACCGAGAGCAATTCCGTTAGAGAAGTTTTTTGTAAGCTGGCAGCTTAGCCATCCTCTTTCCTTGTATCATTCCCAAGCCAGATCTACGCACTACCTGTGTGCCTGCAAGACCTCTGGTTTCCAGATGTGCACACCTCCCCCTCCTCTCCACTTTCATGAGCCTGGCGGTGACCTGTTGTCTCTTAAGGTCCCGCCAAAACCCCCTTCCCTGAAACTCTGCAGACCTACAGGTAGGTCTCTCTCCGGCTACATCTTCCTGGGTTACCTGGGTGTCCCTCTGTTACTACCTTGTTACACGGCACGTCACCTGGCATGTGCTCTTCTCCTGCTGCTGCCCTGGCTAAGGGCCAAGTATCTTTGGGGCTCAGTATCCTGCCTAAAGGAGAACCTTCCCTGCCCCACATCAGGCATTTTATGCAGACTTTTTCACACTTCTGTATTTCTTTTCTTTGTTGTGCTACTTATGGTTGTCACCAGTATCATTTGTGTTTTTCTGGTCCGCTATGACTGGGCTGGCTTAACATAAGACCTACGTCAGGTTTTTCTTTAGTCTGGTAGGACACACACACTATTCACTATTCCATACCTGAAGAAACAATGAATGAGAACAAATACAACCTCAGAGCCGGGGTCTCTGTCTGGACTGACCTTTCCACAATTTTGTGAGCTTACAGGCAACACCCTCTTCACTGATACCACTATTTTACTATTATATCTAACTTGTATCTTGCACATAACAGACATCAGAAAAACTCAACTAACCTAAAATGAACTTTTACGGTAACATTAGCATCAAGTTAATGGCCACAGGGAATTCAGTCCCAAAGCTTACTGTGTTTTGTAGCACCTGCTGTCCATGCACCCCATCAAGCTACTAACATGTGTCATCCATGCTGCAGGGTACTGCAGAACAGAAGCAAATGATATTTAGAACCAGAGACTCCCAAGTTCAAAACAATTCCCATGCATGACTACATTCCTGCACTCGTGCCAGATACAGGGGAATTGTGGAGGTCAATCCAGCACCGATGGCATCCTCAGAGAGCTCAGGGGATATCCAGGTAAGAGAAAGATGTCAGGAGGTACCCGTGGCCATGGAGGAGGGGGCCCAATGAAAGCCCCAGGCATCACAATCAGAAACAGAGGAGACAAAGGATTAAGTGGGGGACAGTTTGTAAAATGAGTCTTACCTAAGTAGAGAATGAGACTATGGATGTAGCATAAAGGAAATGAGGATGGAGAACAAGGATGCTTATCCCTCAGTTCAATAGATCTTTATCAGCTAGGATGTGAGGCACTGGGAATTCAACGGGAAGTAAATCTAAGTCCATTGTCAATAGAGCTTACATCTTAACAGTGGAGAAAGAAAAAAGCAAGCAATCGATGACACCACAGGGTGATGGGTGCTTCAATGAAAAACAGGAGAAAATCAGGGGCCTGATAAGATGTCTACTGTGGGTGGGTAGTAAGGGTGTAAGATGAAGAGGAAACTATCACAGCAACAACACTGAAAGACAGAGTGGGTCATGCGCTACGCCAATGGAAAACCATTCTTACCAAAGTCTTACCCACAGAGGGGGATCTACCAACCCATTTCTTTTTCAGGGAGTCTTGGGGCATTTTGGGGGTATCTGAATGCTGCTGAAGAGGATTTTTAACTTTATATGAATAATACCATTTAAAAATATTCCAGATGTATTCTGCAGCATCCCATGGCTCCGAACCAGCATCTGGCATGTGCATTTACAATTGTGGTATCAGGTACTGCTCTTTTAATTATCATATGCCAAAGATAAAAGAAGCAGACTTACTAATTAATAAATAGTGTGTTGGTGAGCAAAATCCTCGGAGCAGGCACAAGTGAACCCCTGTAGAAGCAGCTGAAAAGGTTCAATAAATTGACCCATCACATAGCATCCAGTGAATACAGGTATGACAAACCACATGGAACCTTTGACACAACAGATATCTCACATCAGCATTTCCAGAGATGGTTTTGTTTAACAAAACATCGTCCATCATGTTAAATTAATGTTGCTAAGTTGAATTTGGTTTGTTCTTTTGATTGCATTTGATCTGTAAATGTGTTCTCATTTCATTTGTCTAAGAACTACATACACACTGAGTTTTTTATATTTTTGTGTGGCTCAGTAAACCAATAATTAAAAACTTCAGCTCACATTGAGGGATCATGTGAATTCTTTTCCTCCGAATGGCATCCACATGTTACTCAAGGTACACCAGTGGTGGAAACTGCATTTTCCAGAACCTCCCCAGGTCAAAGCTCTTGCTGGTTTACAAGAAGTACAGGAAGGAAAAGAGATAAATAAATAAGTGGAAGAAAAAATACCACAAATCAGATATTTGTAATGACTGCAGCTTTTCTTTTCTGGTACCTGGGAACAGAAAGGTTATAGAACATACAGATTAAGCCTCCTCTGAACATCATTATTAACGTTAAACACTAAACACAGAAAAGCTGATGAGGGCAGAGAACAGATGAAGATGCTCCAAGTGGAAGGTTCCCTGCACTCGGGTGGCAGATGAAGCACAGAGACACATGATGATGAGTCAAGTTATTACTCAAAATGCAAAATAAGCCCAGCTAAACATACTTCCTCCACAAGGCAACATTTTTCTCACACTAGGCTATGCAGAGAAAGGGATCAGGATCTAAGATGACTGAAAATATCAAGCCATTGGTGGAAAAGGCTCTCTGGGTCATAGAACCTTCTAAACAAAATGACAGTAGCTGGGAATGGGCACCTGCAATCTGCTAACTAATGGGAGTTGCAGAATGGCCCCCAACAAAGGATTAGCTCTGAGACATGAGCAAGAAATGTAAAATAATACCTATATTACTAGGTTGTTGAATATGCCATTTAGAATGCCGCCTAGCAAATAGCAACTACTCCCTAAACGAAAACCAGTTCTTAAACTGCTGCAGGTCTATGATTATATAAGTACAAGTCTCCACAGACCATTTACGCAACTCTACAGCTCTGGAACAATGCCTACATAGTTAACACCTTCCCCTGATGATATCATACATACACATGAAAAGAATACCTCAGATCAACCTTAAGATATCATTATTGTCACTCACTGCCCTCCTTATATTTTCTAATGAGGAAAGGCACAGGTGGATCGCAGAGAGGGCCAGCACCTTCAAAGAGGCTTTCCTCTACTAGGCATCTCCTTAAGTTATCATTCACTGTTGGGCTGTCACTTAATACAAAGAGTAATTTCTTTTTAAAAATCATGCATTTGTATAGTATTATAGTAACTTTCATGAATTAAACTTAATATGAAAATACTATCCAAACTATTACACAATGTTCCATCAACCACAGCTAACTGAATCAAATCACATGTGAATTTAAGTTCCAAACAAAGGGATTGCTTGACTTTTGTCAGACAATGGAAACCATTTCAATGTGACTTTTCTCTTTTCCTTTTCCTTTCTTCACATGTTTCACCACTTAAACAAATTGAAACCCAAAAACTCAAGAAAAAAGCAGCTAATGCAGAATACATCTTTACACTTACTCTGCTTTTAAAGCATGTCTCTGTCATTGTTTTTGTCTTTTTGCAACTTACTCTATCGAAGAAATATTTTTATTTGTAAACAGCCACACATTCTCTTTGAAGCAAGAGGAAATAAAGACTTTAAATATGTCAAGTAGTTTTCAGGTCCTGCAAATCTGCCCCTAAGTGGGGAAACTGCAATTGCCTTTGAGGCATGCAGGCAGAGCCACAGAGCTCGAAGGGCCAGAAACAACCACGGAGCGTTGTCCTTAACTAGAGCTGGACAGGCTGCTGCCCAGCACCACAACACAGCCAATGAGGAGACAGTGCTGTGAACACAGCAAAAGCAGCAGTGGTGGGCTGGGGGTCGGGGAAGCTCCCTGTCACTGGAGCTGTCTCTTAGCAGTAACTTGCTGCTGCTGCTGCTGCTGTCATCTGTGTGTCCTTCTCATTAAGAGCCACATGACGGGTCATCACAGCCTCTTCAGCAGAAGCAAAGGCAACACCCTGGAACTGCCCTGTGGCCCTGATGTGTGACTAATGACTAGGACTCTGGCTTCTTGCTTGATGCTTGGCCTTCAGAACTACACGAACCTGCTCTGAAAGACACCACTGTCACAGATGTATGAGGACAGATTAAGCTCCAGATGGAAGACTGCCAGTGTCGATCAGTCACTGTTCTTACAGCCTGCTGCCTTTCATCGAAGCGACAACAGAGGAGGATTCTGCAGCTCTCGCTTCCTGCTGGAGGTCAGGTTCTCCTGACGTCCCAAGCATCCACACCAAATGCTGGGCTTTGCCCATTCCCACCCACTTATGCACAGTGTCCTCTTGTTACCGCATTCATCCTTGAGCATGTCTTCCCATTGTCAAGTGACGGCTCAATATTCTGCAGAACGTCCCAGCTCTTCACTGGGCTGTATATTATTGTCACATCAGCTGTCCCATAAAAAGATAAAGTCTAGATCAAATACAGGGCTTGCTGTCAGGAGAGGGGAGACAAGGTGAGGAATTAGTAGACAGCTGGGAAGAGGAATGACATGACTGAAGTTTATGCAACATTTAGAACATTACTGAACACCTGCCACTTGCCCTTTTCTTTCCTCCTCTGCGTCTCCAGATCACCAAGTTCCAGCCAGTGTGTTTTACATTCCCATTGCAGTACAGAGTTGGTTCAAGGCCCGTGACTCTGTGCCTCTGTCACAGGTCAGGCCTCTGTGTTCCTGTGTGTATCACGTGTCTCCTCTTCTCCTCTCATAGCTCCAGTTTTTAAAAATAAATGCATGACATCTGATATCAAAGACATATCACCGAGAGTCATAAATTCCTACACCAGACTCCAGATGCCTAGGGAAATTTTTTAATTCATTTCAGTCATTTTTGCCTTTTTGCTATAAACTTATACTAATATTAACAATAATGGGTAATGTTTTTGCAGGATGGTGTGCCTGGAGTTATTTGTTCAGTCTTCTTTTGTATGGAAAGTATCACTATCCTCTTTTAGAGTTAAAATAACTAAGGCCAGCAGAAGCCTTGAACATGTGCTTCAGCAATGATGCCTCTAGGATGTGAGTCAGAGCAACACCACTTTCAAACTTGCTTTCTTGATCTCCATTCCAAAGGACCCTTACAACTCCAGAGTTTCCATTCCAAATTCTCAAATGTAAAAAAATACTCCTTATACACAGGTACTGTATCAAAACATGTGTAAAAGTATTTAAATTAAGGATTAAATTTTGCCTCCTCCCCCATCCTATTTCACTTCTCTCCTGGCCTTACAGTATTACTCCCCAAGGAAGCTAGTAATAAACAATTTGGTATGTATCTATTTTGCATGCAGATATATATTTTATACACATATTTATATAAAACACACTGCTCTGCCACATGCTCGATATCTTTCCACATTAATTCATATGGACATATGCAGTGATGTTAATGGTTGCAGAATAACATCAATGTATTGACAAGTAGCACTGTATTTAACTAGACCTTATAAGGGATACTTAATTTACATTTAATTTCTCACTAGTATTAACAATGCTTCAATGAGCTTCACTGAATACTTGGTCAAGTGTATCTACAGAGTACATTCTTAGGCATTTCAAGGAATTCGTAGATCAAAACATTTCAGACTATGGTCTGTAATTCCAAACTGCCCATTCCAAAGTTTCCCATATATTTTGAGCCACAGTGGTTATTATTCCAACCAAATTACTTTTTTGTTTAATCATAAAATGGGATTATAAGGAGTTTCCGAATGTCCCACATGGGATTCCTAATTTACTAAGATCTACTTGGCAAGTCTTGAGAATAAAACCAACTAAAAATATGCTTTGCCTCTCCCAAACAACCCTAATTGTGATTCACTTATGTGATGACTTCTAGACCTCTCCAGATCAACTTACAGATAGGTGGATCTCCTGGAACCTAGACCAAAAAAATAAAACAAGTAGACTTTTTGGTAGGGAAATTATGACTCTCACCAGAGATGTCAAGAATTGTTTCCTGTGTTCCCGGGCATAAACTAAAATATCCACTATTTTATGACAGAATAAATGCAGAATGCATTCCAGTCTGAATAGAAATGAATGAATTTTGAGTGCAGGACCAAATTTCTGGAAACTGTATAGGCTACCTGGAGGTATGAATTAGGTGGATCTGATTCCATCTAGAAAGGAGCAGAAAAATTATTTCAATGGTTATTGCCCTTCAATAACCTTGTTTGAGCTCCTTAGAAGGTATAGGAGGGTGTTAATGTGTGTGTGTGTGTGTGTGTGTGTGTGTGTGTGTGTGTGTGTGTACACACATGCACATACATCTTGCTGTCCATTAGCTCCACTTACTGAAAATGTTGTGATTTGTGTTACCAAGAGGCATCTCTAACAGTTAACTGACATCATTAACACAGACTCAGAGAGACATCCTCTCCCCTTCTGCATCATAATCATACTGGATTAGTATTAGGTCAATCATGCACTGTGCTGTCCTCAAATGAACCACATGAAGTAGTTTCCTTTATTGCTGCATTTTAGAGAGAGGAAAACTAGAGCACACGTGAGACCTACTGCTATGGCTTTGGCTCCTTCTGTATTAGGCCACAGCCATGTTTCTGAACTCTGCACTACCCTCCTTCCCACAGGCATGACATAAATAAAGATATACATTAGAAGCAAAAGAAACCCAAAAATTGGGAGAGGAATGAGGATGTGGCCGTGGGCACAGTGGAACATAGTGGAGTACACTGACTATCAGCCTCTTGTTTCATAATGTCTGCACATAACAAGAATCTAGAGATGAAGATTCACAACACGAATGTCTACAGGGAACTGGAAGGTAACAGGCATGAGCAAAGAAGGCCACACATGTGAAAAGTGGCAAAGAACATGGCAAGCTGAATTACATGCCCCATTGGAAGTGGACAATTGCCAGAGCTATACTTACATGTGCACAGGTAGCTTAAATGTTGCCAAATCATTGATTTTTTTTTTCAGTAGAAATGAAAAGAATCTAATTTTAATGCGAAGTATTTATATTTCTAAATTCTAAGTTCCATGTTTTAAAAACATTCAGAGAGTATCCACAACTCTGACCTGTACATGTAAGCACTAATGTGGAGGAGTTGCAACAGCACTGAGGTGCTCTCCCGGCAGCCACTGGTCCCTCATCCCTGCTGACACAACACCTCATTGTCCTGGTACCTGGAAGGTGGTAAGGTCATCAGGTAAGTGGAACAACCCCATCCAGAGACACTAACTTTATTGCCCCTACCCAGAGAAGGTCAGTGAATTTCCCTCTGCCATTGACCATTCTAGGAGGGGTTACAATCACGACCCAGTCCTAACTAAGAAAGAGGCCCACCACAACCAGATTGTTTCTTAGCCCCTCCCCTCTCGCTGGTGCTCACTGCTAAGCTGAACACCATGGAGAAGTCTCTGGCAGCCATCCTGTGAGCAGTACAAACACGCGCAAGGATGAAGGCCACCAAGCCATTAGCAAATGTGTAGAATCACGGTCAGGCTCGGCTCCCAGCCAAGCCGCTACATGAATCCTAAGATTATTGTCTTGATGCTTCTGGTACAGAAAATAACAAGCATCTGTGTGTTTAGCAGGGCCTGCTAAGCTGCGGTACTGAACACACACCAGTGCAGGCCCGCTCGCAACCCAGTACAGAACCCGGCCTTTTGTTTGCAGCATCCCTGATACAGGAAGCTCGGCAATATCAAGTTTACATAGTTGGAGTCTGCAACTAGATGTGAGATAAGGCTCTGCCACTTGAGAACACCCAAACTCTGCTTCAAAAATTTAAATTATGCTGTTAGCTTTTTAAGATGGATGAAATCCTTTATAGGCTCATACAACAAGGACTAAATTGCTCTCACAGTTGCCAGGCAACTGCATATGTGTTGCCTAGAGACAAAATTCATGACCCTGTAACTCCCCAAAGGGGGATCTTTATCCACAACTGATATGCATGTGCCCAAGTTTGACACTTTCCATCCAACAAAGGTCATAGTGTACAACTGGGCTATCCAATAATCCCAGGCTCATTATACTGCCAGCTTATATCATTCCTGATCACATCATAAATTGTGGCTTCTGCATGCAAAGCCAAAAAACATAGCAAAGACTGTCTTGGGGCATAATTCCCTATCCTTTGGCCTGTCTCATTATGTAGACTGATTGGGCACCATGCAACCAAAGGAAAAGAATATGTGAAGGTTCCTATCAGTCTAAAGAATCACTGTCAGGTAAACAGAATTTTGTAAACATCTTCCAACATTCAAGGAAAGTTTGGGTCCTCACAGTGAGTGATGTGACCAACTTTAATGACACCTCAAGGGATTTCTACCTCATGAGCCATTTTCATACACACATAGGCTAAGATGTGCTCATTATTTTATTAGTAAGAAAATCTAAAAATGCAAACTTAGATGGTGTCCCTACATTTTCGTTGCATAATGATCTCAGTGTTTCATTTCTGCAAGTGAAGTTTTCAATACTTTAAATTCATGGAATCATGGCATTGTGAAAATCGAGAGACCCAGAGATCAAGAAGTCAAATCCAAGAGCGCTTAAAAGACGCACAGCTCCTTAGGGGTAAACACAAAGCCCAAGTTGCTTGATGCTCAGTGGACGGCTCTTCCCACAAAATAATGTGTCTGTTCTCTCATGAGTTGAGCCCTCAATCACTGTGATGATAAAAGTCAGGGGCAATTTAGTTTTAATCTAATGATAAACCAAAGTCTCCATATAGCTACTGCCTACCATTAATAGCAGGTATTAGATACCTGGAATTAGTTGAGTTGCATGTGAGCCATCCTGTTGAACTTCTTCAATCCACAAATGACCAGTGGATTAAACATACATCCTTTCAATCTGTCATTTAATAAGTTTGGAGGTCAGTAGTCTACAAATTCAATAGACCCACATGCTTTCAAACTTACCGCTCCTCCCTGGAAAAGCAACTAATGAACTTTGATGTCTGTATCCCAATTCACAACCAGGAGGAATCTCTGATACTCCTTAAGGATAATCCTTAAGGATTCTTCTAGTTTAGGCAGTCCCAAAAGCAGAGCTGAGACAAAGCTCAAATCGTATGTCTCAGGTAGCTTATTGAGAAGGATATAGGGAACAGTAGTAAAAGAAAGAACAGGAAGAAAAAGGGAACACCCAACAAGAGAGAGTATTATTGTTGCCCTGGGAACCATTTCAGAAACCCAGAAACTATGCAGAATGTACCTCACCACTACCCATCTAGTTGACAGAAGGTTGCTTCAATGTACCAACTCCTGCCCCTATTGGTTGAGCCCTGACCCTGAAGGTGCCGCTGCTCTGATCATACCTATGCATAGCCTGCAAAGGACTTCTTCCAACCTAGAATGAAACCTTACCCAGCAAAGTAGATATGCAGCTGAGCAGAACTCAAGGACCCTGGCAAGGCTTGGAAGGGCCTGTCACAGCTACAGTGAAATTATATAGGGCCAAGGTGCCGTGGCAAACCTGCTTCACAAATGTGTCCAGACCATTGCCTGTTAAACCTCTACTTACGTCTGTGTGTGAAGAGCCCCACATGTCACAAATTGAACCCAGAAAAGTTGCATCCTATTAAATATGGTCCTTTTCAGTCAATGAATCCAGATTAAAACCAGGAAAAAAACTTACGAGAAGCCAAACCCAGGCTTAAAGTTGTCTTTTACCAGCAGTCACTCAGGTGGCTCTTTCTTCTCCCAACGATGATGTATGACAACATGCATGAAGTATTGCCATGCTAAGATGCTCACCCAAGACCCGGTGTCCATGGTTCATTTTGAAGTTGGTCACATAGAACAGAAGCACTCTTATGACTCACTTTAACAACCAGTCTCCAAGCCCTGGGTCTAGAGCCTCAGGTGAATAAAAACGGGCATTCACTAGAAATCACATGGTCAATATAAACTATCAGGCAAGGCCCAAGGCCTCAGTGAAACAAAATACACCCTCATCTGGCAGGATAGTTCAAGAGCACAAAGCTTACCTCTTAGGAGTTGGTTAAGGGCAGTCTTTTTAATGCCTTTGAGTTAACCCACTAGTATGTAACCTACTGGAATTATCCATCTGGTTCTCAGACTGTAACATCAATGCCATAGTCACCTGGAGCATCCCTTAATACATACTGCAGAGGTTTTGATTCAGTAGGTCTGACGTGAGCCCTGAGAATTTCCATTTCAACAAGACCCCAGGTCTTATTTCATTGCTGAAATAAATTATCACCAACTAAGAGGTTAAAACAACACCAATTCATTGTGTCACTGCCTTGTCAGTCAGAAGCCTGACAGTTCCCATCAGGCTAAAGGCCACATTGCTTTCTAGAGGCTCTAGAGGATAATCCATTGCCTCTCTCATTCAGAGTTTCTGGCAGAATTCCAGAGCCCCTGATGCCTTACCACCCTTCAGCTGGAAGTCCCTCTGACATCCTAGGCCATGCCCACTTCTTGGCAGTTCTCCCCACCCTCCATCATCAGGTCAGCACCAAGGGACAGGGCTCTTGTCATGCTTTGAGTGTCACATGAATTATGTTTTATCTTCAAATCTTACTGTATCCTGGGGACAGTCTCTATGATTTCAATAGTTCATATGGCTAAACTGGGCCCACCTGGATGGTCTAGGCTGCCCCTCCCTCTCAAGATACATAAGTTTAATCGCATATACACAGCCCTTTTTCAAGGCAAAAGAGCACAGCCACAGATTTCAAGACAGACTCCACATGAGGAGGGGGAATAACTGCCTATACCGCCAGTTCATGTTGATGCTTCCAGTTCAGGGACCACACTGAGAACCCCCTGAGCAGATCTGAAATGATTACCAGCCTCATTCACAACACAGGCTTCTTTTACATTGTTTGAAAGAGTCTACAGATGCCTCTGAAGAACAGATGGCTGTTTTACCTGTTCACTGGCCCACGGCACCTCAAAAAGTACTGAGGAATAGGGCAGAAAAGGGTCTCAAGAACAAAAAAACAAAGAATAGAAAGCACTTTCAAAGTAGATAAATAGCTCTCGTACAATCTAGCCATTTCTCAGAATGTAGTTAGTGAAATGCTTGGTAGAAAAAGAGAGACAGAGGCAGAGTGAGAGGTCACATGCCAGGCCCAAATAAAAAAATGACAGCAATTCTGCTAACCTTCAACAAGTTCTTCTTTTAATGACAAGCCTCCCCGGGACCTTTAGGACACGAGTGTATGCTGTGACTCTCCAAAGGCAGCGTTTCTCAAAACCATCTAGCCATGGACTATTTTCTTTATGGGCTCCCTGGAAAATACAGTCATAATAAAGCTGTCCTACGGGCTGAAAGGTGGGAACTCAATGCACCCTCACTCTCTCCTTTGCTTATCATGTTTCTTCTTATCTTTCAGTGCTTACTGGTATCAGCTTGGAACCTTTTAGAAAACACAGGCACATACCTGTAATCCCAGTACTCTGGGAGGCCAAGGCAGAATTGCAAGTTCCAGCCATCCCGGGCAGCTTAGAGGTCTACTAAAAACTTGTCTCAAAATACTCAAAAGATAAAAACGCTAAGGATTTATCAGTCCTTGATGTATATATGGATTAAAAAAAAAAAACCACCTAGATTTCCAGGTAAACAACTTAAGATTCTGATGCAATCAGTATGGCACAAATGGACATTGTGCTTTTTTGCTCACATTTTCCAGGTGATTTTAATTACAGGCACTATCACCGTTAGTGATAACCCTGTTTTCCTGAGCCTTTTAGACTGTACAATTACTAAACACAGAGTAAGAAGACGCAGTATTTCTCTTTTTTTAACTCCAATCTGACCACACTAAAAGAGTGACTTCAAAGATTAAAAATAAGAAACGATGGCCTCGACAGCAGGGGACTATTATTTTCTTCACACTCAAAAAAACCAAATCCTTTCCTATGATCTCTGAATAATTTTAAAACTTTTTATATGTCTAGACTTTAACACAGCTCTACATACGCGGATGTTCAAGAAGAACTCTGGTAAATGACAAAACAGGAAGAAAAAGTACCCTTCCAAAGGCAGATCTTGGGAGAATCACACTTCAGTAAAAAGTAAGAGCCGACTACTGCAGTCACACAAGTGGATCTGGCAAGCAAGATAGCAAATGAGCATCTTTATTGGCCTGATAAAGACACACAGAGCTTAGCCAATAAGTATTGGATGTCTCAAAGAGTAAATGAATTTTGGCATAAAGAAAAGCAGGCTTCACTATGTTCAATTCATGAGGTAACTGAATGAGGACTTGGGGAACAGAGCCCAGAGCAGACAGAATTTCTGAGAAGGCAGAGGCAGTTAACATAACGTGCCTGCTATTTCAGGTTTACACACGTCACTCACTGAAAGTGCTTGGTAAGCCAGTGAAAATCACCCATAAAAACCTTACTGGAATGGACAGTCTTCGTTGGAAATTTGCATGTCTCAGGTATCCCTAATTCATCTCTTTTCTCATAACCTACTGCAATCCAAGTCAACTTCTCCAGTTCTCTCCAGAAGAATGGGAAAAGGAACAATGCACACGAGACAACACATCTTCCCCTGTTCCTTCTCTCTGACACCAAAGGGATGTTGCAAAACAGCCTATCACCCCTTCCTAGGGTCCCTTCAAGTCATCTCCTCTGTACATAAGGTAGGCAGCAGCAATTGTCATGCAGCCCTAACAAGTGCCCGACCCCAAGAAGATGCAGCCTGTCAGCCAATGCTCTATCATTTCATATGTAGTGCTGTTTATCTTGGCTATAAATGAATGAGTTATTAGCATATTAGAAAGTTTCATACCACCTTTCTTCCTCTCCATTATCATAAAATTTAATATTTATTTATGAATCAAATAATTTATCTGAACATTTTAACAATGTAGAAGCACTTACAGAGATTTTCATTTCAATTTTATACAGATACAAAATCAAACCTCACTTCATACAAGTTATGATGTTTTTTCTCAATACTTTATGAAATATGGAGTTCCATTTTGGTCTTGTACGATTAATACAAGAAACATAATGAACTTTCAACAATCCCCTTGAGATAATGCAAATGGGTCATAACAATAATTTATCTGTGTAACAAAAGGCCTTGTTGTAAGACTTCCAAAATAGTGCAAATTACAAATAAAAGAATCCATCTATCTATCCATCTACTTATCTATAGCAAAGAGCTATCAAGAAAGAGCCAGAATACTCTTAAAGTCTTCCAGGAAGGCAGGCCACGTGACATAACTGGGTTGCAAACTGGCAATATGCTTCAAATTTTCACAGCTCTAAAGTGTCCACTCCATGGCCTCCTCATTCAAAGGTATACTTAAAAAACAAAACAAAACAAAACAAAAACAAAACAAAACAAAACAAAAAAAAACACTGAAAGTGTGCCTGAAGAGATAGCATATATGGATACACACTTACAGTGTAAATAGCCTGGCAACTCAAGTCCCCTTTCAAAGGTTTGTTTTAGGATATGGTTCAAAATTCTGGCCAATCACCTGGAAGAGAGAATCACTGTGGGTCATAGGAAAGAGTTTTATATACATTTAAGAAAACAAAGTCACATCCCACAGAAGGATGACAATTTTTTTCTTGTTTCTGGCCTTCAGATCCTGTCATCTGAGGATGTCTAGAAGAACAGCAGCCAACTTGGAACCAGAAGGGCACAATGGAAACACCTTGGCTCTCACTAACATTGAATTCTTGCATGCCCTTACTTTTTTAAATCTACTGTTAACATGTTTTTAAGTCCACTGAATTGGATTTCTTTTACCTCCATCCAAAGATATCCTTCAGGAGGCAAATGCCAAGTCCAGGATAGACAGCAGAGTTGAAAAATCAAAGTCCTCTCTATGTGTGTCTCTGTCTCTCTCTATATCTCTAATCTCTGTCTGCCTCTCTCTCTCTTTCTCTCTACATATATATGTGTGTGTGCACACACGCACACACACATGCATATGTATTTTCTGTATAGAAATATACATAAACAATACATAACGTGCACTAGTTTATGATATGTATGCATGGTTCACAGGGAAGTAACAAGAAAGAAAGAAATGAGTAGACGGTCCTGTTCTCCCCACGACATGCACACAAACTACAATATAAGGCCCCCCACAATTGAGGGGCAAAGTTTTCCAAGGGAAGTTGTGTGTCTCAGTAGATTAGATTTTGTAGAAAGGGAATTCTAGACCTTCTTTAAAAAAAAAAAAAAAAAAACTTGAATAGTAAAGACCTGCTCTGATCCTTCCCTCCCTGTAAATCTTGAACAGTGGGCCAGAGGCCATGCTTTCATAAGAGGTTCCCCCAGATAGAGTGGGACGGATGGACTGTATGCTATTAGATCAAAAGAAAGTATTTGCTACTTGAGTATGCACAGGCTACATTATCCATGAGTCTTAATCAAGTAGTGAAGACTGACAATCTCCTTAACCAATTGGGAGTATATGTAATAAAGTATGCACTTTACTGGACCTATAGTTAACACACAGTGCCTGCTACTCCAGATTTGTATAAGTCACTGAAAATATTTGTTAAGCCAATGAAAATCACCCATAAAAACCTCTGCTGGGATGGACAGTGTTGTTTGGAAATCTGCATATGTCAGGTATCTCTAAGTCATTTTTGTTTTGGTAAACTTAATATTCTGACTCTGTATCCCAAACTCCTCTTCTCATATCCTTTTGTATCTGGTCCTAAGAGGAAGAACAAAATACTCTGTGATATGCTTTGCTATTTTCCACTTTAGTATAAAACACCACATTAAACTTTAAAAGACTAATATTCAAAAAAAAAATGGCAAGTGGGAACTCAAAATCACCCTAGCAGCACTGCAAAGAATTCACAAGTATCCAATCCTTAAGAAGCTGCTTTGTGCGTTTCCTTTTATGCGTACTGCTTCCCATTCCAGAATGTGGCACTCGGTGAGAAGGGCTGGCAGTGTCCTGCTGGCCCTGTTCCTATGTGTCATCTTGCTGCATTTCCAGTTAATGGCATGACTGTAATGACTAGCAATTTAAATAATGGAGGCTGGAGCAGAGGCAGCTATAAGGACACAATGCCGAAATTGCCACAGTTTATCAACATCACTGGCACCCAGCTCTTCATTACCTCCTTGAATAGGGTCAAAGTAGTTAAAGTGACGCTGTAAATAGCGACTAAAACAAAGCAGCTGTTTATTCTTGATTTGGCATTGGGTATTTATGACAAACAAGTTGCATTGCTCAGAATTGTGAGAATGTAATTGATATTAACCAACTTTTAGGCTTCAGTAACTTTTTCTCACTATATGTTACTTTTTTTTTAAGCATAAGTACCGCATGCCAAGTAGAAAGCCAAAGGAGGAGCGCACAACCCTGAAGCCCTCGGCACGACACGCCGAGCAAGGAACACGTGCATCTCAGAGACGTCTGCCCAGGTCTGCTACCAACTCAGAAGAAAACACTGCAGTCTTCTCTTTCTAAAGGGGATTCGAATGATTCTGAGAAACGAGCCACCTCTAAGGTTACCCTGCTTTTGTTCAGAACCCGAGCAACGCAAACAATGGCTCTAGCGCAGAGGGTGTCCTCCGAGCTGGCGGTGGCCAGACTGGATGCAGATGATCTGTTAGCGGAATCAGACCCAGGCCCTGTTTCACCTGGACCACATGGAAATGACTACTTTAGCATTAAAACATTTTTAAATTCTTTTAAATGTTTATAAAATGAGACATTTTAAAGAAAATACTGCCAGAAGCCCTGACCTTCCCGAGGCCACCTCCTACATAGTAACAACTGGCTTGGCCGAGCTGAGGTTAAGCCTGTTGGAATGGAGCCTGCATACCTCTGTGGTTGGCCTCAGTCACTCCACCCCTACACTTTCAGCTCTTTGAGACCAATTTATAATTACTGTTCATTGTCACTGCAGGATTACTTTTTTAAGTAAAGACTCAAGGCAAATGTTTCATGTTGCTGGGTCTTAAAAATCTTGAGAAAACTCAAGACAGATTATGAAGCCTGTTTCTGGAAAAAGGAAAAAATTATTGTCCTCGATAGAAGAAAATATTTCTTATCTAATCCCCTTTGCTCAATAACAAAATCCTCACAGATGGCCTCCAAGGGCACTTGAGTATGACCCTTGTGACAAGTGTCAAGGAGAAGTTTTGTAGAAGACCTATCAGACTTTCAGAAAAGCCAGCTGGGTTCAGTCTCAGACAAGAGCCACCAGGACATGAAGGAAAAAAAAGCAGGTGCCGCACTAATAGGAAAAACTAAGAGAAGAGAACAGATGGGATTGAAGACACAGAAGGAAAAAAGCAGGTTTCAGTGTCCCCCAAAAAACTTCTCAGCTCCTGCCTAGGTTCCCTTAAGGGAACACACTGGGCACAGCAGGAAGCTGCCCTGGGCCTCTGAGGTTATCTGGTTGTTCTTGGTTAGGGGTGCTGCCTTAGCCTCTTTTCCCACCAAGGCAATGGCGACAAACCTCCACTGCCCACTGATCTTATGATCTTTCTCTTTCTGGAAGGAGCAGGAAATGTTGTAAGAGATGTTTGTTTTTAGTAGGTGAAATAAACATATATATGCAATGCACATATCCACAAATGCCAGAAAATATGATTTCATAGCGTCCACAGCCTCTGGAATTCCACCCAGACATAATTTTCCAAAAACCTAAAGAACAAAGAGCACTCTGACCCAATACACCTGCGTTGATGAGAGGTTTGGAATACCACTGCATCGTAACAAGCTAAACATGATGAAAGCCTTCAGAGAATCAGAAGAGGTAAAAAGAACACACTCAGTCCATTCTATCCAATCTCACGGTAAAGTACCCAAAGAACTTTTGGATGTAACTAGAAAAAGTTAAGCAGAGAGCCCGGTAAATAACAAGCATTTGCTTACTTCCTTCTGTGTACAAGCATCATCTGAACATATTTTGATAAGAAAATAGCAGCATTTTTTGCTTATTTATCAAATAACTATTTGTTTACTGTCTCCTATGAGTGAGGCATTTCTAGGGATGTAAAAATTTAAAGATGTTGTTTTCTTGTTTCATGTTTGAATTTAATAAGGAAATAGACAAATATTTCATAAAAATAAGTAAGTATGAGCAGGACAATGACACAATGACTAATAATTTAGTGTTTTACTAGAGTGATTAGCACTTGCTATGTGATTAATTGAGTGTGTATTCTGTGATGGGAGGTGTGCTAAATACTTCACGTTGCTGCTCTTATAGTCCTTCATAGGAGTCACCTGACTGAAGTACTAATTCCTTCATTTTACAGAGGAGAAAAGTAAACCTTACAATATGTCTTATTGACAGAATTTGAGCCACCAGTGGGAGATCTGAGATTCAAGCCCTGGCTGTTCTCCACTACACAACCAGCAGATAATCCACTACCTCGAACCACTACTGTGCTACTGTGAAACTACCGGCACAACTGTGCAGAGGGCGAAGCTTAGCCTGTTTAATTTGCAAAATATTTCCCCTACAGGAAATAAGCTTCCAGAATCCAGCAGCTCCAGAAAGTGGTAGCTTGTAGAAACCAAAATAGACTTTCAGAATGGCTTCACTTGTGCCCAGAAAATAGCTTCTAGAAAGAAGAAAGAAAGAAAGAAAGAAAGAAAGAAAGAAAGAAAGAAAGAAAGAAAGAAAGGAAGGAAGGAAGAGATTACACTAAGCTTTTCAGATCTAGGGGCAAATGGAAAAGTGAAGACCTCTGCTTTCATTTGGATCTGGAATGTTCCCCAAAAGCCTCATGCATTTGGATATGGTATAGTACCTAGGGAACCATGTGCTGTGAAGAGGTGGGGCCTGGTCAGAAAGTGCAGAACACTGGGGCTCGACCTGAAAGAGGCAAAACACTGGAACACAGGACTTGGAAGGATATAGGTTAGCTCTGCCCTTCCTTGCTCTCTTGGCCAACTTTCTGCCATATCACAAACAGCTTTTCCTCCGGATGCTTCTGCCATGTGTTTCCACCATTGCCCACTGCCCATGAATGGACTGAGACTCTCTGAAACTATATGCAAAAATAAACCTTTTCTCCCTTAACTTGAGGATGATAGGCATTGTGTCCCAGAAAAGTAAGTAGGGCTGAGGAACAGCTCACCAGCTAAAGTGCTTACCTAGCAAGTCCTAACAACCCAAGTTCCATTCTCCAGCACTACATAAGCTGGGTGTGGTGGCACACAAGATTGTCTTGAGTTCAAGACCAGTCTAAGCTACAAAGTGAGCTCAGAACCAGCCTGGATTATAAAGCAAGTCTCAAAAAGAAAAAGAAAAGAAAAAAAAAAGAACAAATAAGTAACCTCCCACGATTGGTGGTATTGGATACCCATGTATGCCTCAGTAGAGAAATTTTTGTTGCCAAACACAGATAGGTTGCAAAGTCTCATCCCACTTTTATACTTCTGAAAATAATATAATACAACAAAAATGAAATACTGTGTGTTTAATATATTCCTAGCACAGTAGTAGGCATCATCTACATATTGTTTTTACTATGCATGAGAGACACCATAAGGTCAAACTCTACAGGAAAAAAAGAACATTATGCTCACAGAGGCTAAGTAACTTGTCCAAGGCTGCCCAGGTAGTACAGGCATGATTTAAAACTAGAAAAATATGACTCCAATATTAATATTATCTCCATTATACCAAAGTTCAAAGAATAGGCCAAAGTACTACAAATATTTATTGTGCCTTTTTGATTCTTCATTCATTCACATAAAATAATTTTATTCTGTAAATACAAGGGTTATGGTATCAACCTTCATGCATCTGAGAAGTAAATCAAAGAAACAAATGTGTAAATGTATAAGCACATTTGCAGACAACACAAATGAGGCCAACTGTGTGGATTATTAAAATGAAATCCATGGAGTAAGCTACTTTGGTTTGTTGATTGTTGTCACATATCCAGAGCATAATCTGGAAAAAAACAAACATCTACTTAATGGAAGGATAATGCAAACAGCCACACTCATGTAAACCTAAGGCAGAACTAGCTTTTCCTGGGATAAACCAAAGACAGACTCCCAGAAAGGCAGCCCTAAACTGCACCTGGGAAAAAGGATGAAGTCAAATGACTTGAGTCCTTCGATTGCTCCCCGCTGTCTGTAGAAGAATCCCAAACATCTAACTTAGTATCTCACTCTCTGCAAAATTCTCCAATGTCTTCACTCTCTGTCTATTCCTAGCATAATTCTGCAACAGACCTTACTCTTTCACTTCCTAGTCTTTCCCTGGCTGTCCTTTAGCCCAAAGACTATCCATCAGTCCTTATACCTTTCAGCAGGCTGGCTCCCACCACTCAGCACAGTAGGCTTAGCTCACGCACTGGCCTCTGAGAAGCCTTCCTAGATGATCTTAAATCTCCATCCTATTCTGCACCCACCTCACCTAGCGTCACGAAGCTTCCTATCTTTCTTCCCCGTTGCTGCTCTCTACAAGGGCAGGCACTATCTTTGTAACATCTCTTTGCCTTGTAAGCGTTCTGGAACATAGCAAGTATCCAATAAATATCCTGGAAATAATTGTTAGCTTAGAGAAAACAGTGATTGATGGGCTGACTGATTATTGTTGAGAAAACAAAGTCAAAGAGAGCCACAGGAGGTTAATGTTATCGTCCAGGGGAAAAAAAAAAAAAATCTTCTCTTTACAAAGGCCCAGAAGCATTTGTTAAGATAGACACTTTTCTAAGTGGAGAAAAGGAAGCACTAGTTGGAGAAGGAAGATGGCAAGTCAGCAACGAGCACAGCTGGTAGGCCATGCTGAGGAGCCCACAATTCCATGTGATGATAGCCATTAGCATGCAACACTGAGTAATTTGATTTTCATGACAGACAGATTTATTTTGACTTCTAAATATATAAATCCGAAGTTATGCTTTACAGCTAACCTAACAACTTGATATGTGTCTGACATTCCATCTTAAAACAAGATTCCAGCTTCTAATTAATATTTATTCACTTACCACTCTAACTAGAGAGGCAGAAAATCTCAGTGGAATAAACAATAGACAGAATATTAGTTGATCACCCCTATGCTACATTTTTGGAAGAGTACAGTAAACCCGGGAAGGACTCATTCTCCCTACAACTGCCATGAAAAATAAGTGGAGAGCATCATAGTGGAACATGATAGTCATTGTTTCTAATAAAGTAACCAATCCCTATGAACCTCCTAATATCCCCAGCCCTTACGTGCCATACAGAAATACGAGGCATGATAATGGTTAAGTCTGCTTCAAGACAGATCACTGCCTGGGTGTTACCTACCATACACCTGTTTTCTCCACTGATACTTCCATTAAAGAACAATTGAAGCTGAGTCAAAAATGTCATATTGACACAAATTTAAATCTACTAATATCTATGAAAGCTGAAAATACTATCAACAGCTTTTTCTATAATTCATTCACACCAAGACACTGGTAAAAGTGCAAAGCAGTATAGATGTAGTTGGGGAAACATTTGTAAACTGCTTATTTTTTTAAAAATTAGCATGCTATAAATCCATTTTTAAAAATTAATTTTAATATAGACATACAATCTTAAAAATATTTATTCCAGGTTTTTCTCACAAATATGAAACACAACACTAACATCCACATTAGGGGAAAATAGCTGATTATGTTTAATTTTGTAACGATTTAAGCATGAAGTTCTCACTATATGCTGGACACAGTTCTTAAAATGTAGATGCACTAAATCCTGGCCAAAACTCTCTAAAATATCATAATTTTCTCTTGTGACATTGAAGAAACTAAGGATCCCAGGGGTTTCAAAAGCTGCTTGCAATCACAAAAGCAAATAAACGATACCGCTGAGATTTCAATCGAGGCTGGTGGCAGAGGCTCTACCACTTTGATCTTAACCAATATACAGCCTCAGGGATTTAAGGGAAGCTTGCTAAATAAATTATAGTATAAATAGCCTGTTGTGTTTGCTGAAGCCATAAATCTAAACTACACAATCAGCCTCACATTGAAAACACTATGGTGTTTAGGGCTTCTGGCAAGCAGATTTTTAAAATTTGGATACCTGTCTGTTTACCACTTTATAGAATACAGACCAGCAAATAAGTAAATAAATAAATAAATAAATTCAGCAACCATTTGTCTGAGGGACATCATGAGCCACAAGTAATTCCATTTTATGGTTCACAATAAATAATGAAAATAAGTAAATATAAAAAGGTCTACAGAGTCTCCAACTTCATTAAAATTATACAGTCTCTAAATCTGCAGTGCCTGTCCAGTTGATTTGATGGTGGGAAAGATGTTTTATCACCCATGTGCATACACATAATCACCCCCAAAATACCAAAGGCCTTCCAAGCTCAATCTAAAAAATATAAAAAGGTAGACTCACAAAATTTTTTTTAAAAAGTTCATTCACCTGGCCTTCAAGATACATAAAATCATACTTAGATAAATAAAATTATATAGTCTCACTATAAAATCAAATGTAAATACAAAATATTTCATTACTTTCCCCTAAAAATACAGCTTATTCGTAAGAATGAAACATGTCGTACACACCAGTAATGACTTGGAAAAAAATAAAATTGTTTATTAAAATTGTCATCAAACCTTTAAGACATTTCATTATTTTTTTCATAAATGAATCCACACTGGAGCAGAAATCAAACATCTAAATGAAGGTGCAAGGCATTCACATTACAGCTAACTACAGGGCTGATTCATAAGTTTCACAGTCTTTTAATGAAATCATATTTTGACTCTAGCACTATTTAGTCAGGGTTTTATTGAGTCATTTAATTATAAAATAAGATCCACGATGTTCAGATGGAACCGTACAGAGTACAATCCAACCCATCGCAGGAAGCCATTCACTCCGTCCTTTGGAGGTCTGCTTTCTGGGCCCACTCCCAGTCAACGCAGCCTCTGCGGTAACACCACATCTGCCCTTGCCCTCCTTTGCCCTCAAAATCAACAGAGCATAATGTGATTCTTGCGAAAGCCTTAGGAAAACATTGTTGGAATGCATGAGTCAAAATGTAGAGATGAATTGGAACTGAAAATACACAAGTTTTAGAAAATGGAAAATCAATTACTATTTTTAATAAGTAGAAATAGCTTTTGTGCTAAGAAAAATTACCCAAAAACAAAATAGATGTCAATATTATAGTGCACTAATGAGTACATTTACATGTAATTTTCTGAAATTTATGTCCAGGACTAACTGCAAGTAGAATTTAGTATCAAAAGGAGTTTACAAAATCCATTCATTTTTCCTCTAATCATATTGAACTTAAGGTGCCTGATTAGACTGATTGTTTTTCTTCTGGAGCCAAGAAAGAGCCCCAATACCTTTCAAAGTGATGGATTACTAGGGCATTTCCCACCAATGGGAAACATTCCGGGCAGTCACAGCAGGAAGAAAAACAGCAAATTTTTTCCAGTTCACATGCAGGCCACTAAGTGGAATCTTCAGACAACTCAGAAAGGCTATCCTTGTCAAAGAGCCAGTACAAAAAGAGGAAGAGACAGAGACCCACACTTAGTAGAACTTCGCTGCCTCCCAGCTCACAAGCTGCCTCTTCATTTCAAGAAAGCCTGGAGAGAAGATTCTGACAAAGATCCATCTCCTACTGCCCAGGAAAGATTAAAACAACACAGGCCCTAGCGAATCTCCTACTGCTCAGAATCGAGAAACTGAAAGGGAAATGTAGCTAATTTGCAGTAACCCTGCTTCCTTGCTCAGATTTCCTGAAGTATAATAAAATGGAGAGGCTGTGTCTCCAGGGTTTCACTCCCAACTGTGCCCCACAAGTTGGAAAAAACAAGAAGCGACATGTTAACTATTCACACCAACCTGCTCCTCCTGCTGCCATTCATCCAAGTAATTCTAAGGGAGTTTCGTGAGTCCATCTCTAAAATACTTTAAGATGTCTTCCTAACTGGTCAAGGACATTTAGGTGAAATCCTGACTGAGAAGAATGAAAAATGAGATGCTTTGTTTAAACGCCCAATTCTTGATGCACTACATTCTACTCTCCACTGAAAGCATCTTCGACACTTAGCCAAAATTTCAACTTTTGGTTTGATGGTCTCTATAAAATTCAGTTTGGTCAATTTAGTGCACCATCACCCAGAAGTTCCTCTGAGACTTCTAGAACACTTCTTTACCTCTTCCTACTTTTTGGTGGTGGTGATCATTCCTTCATTCCTCGGTATTCCTTACAACTGTTTCACTCCAATCTTTGCCTCTATGGTAATGATTACGTGGCATTCTCCTCTCTATGTCTCTCTGTGTTTTCTCCTCTTATGATAAGGCCACAAGTCATTTTACAGAAAGGGCCCAGCTACTGCGATTAGGATTGTCACTGGGTCCACTTGGCACCATGATCACCGTCTTACTGTCATATGCCTTCAACTAGTTAACTAAATAGATTTGCAAGGAGCATATTTCCAAATAAAGTCACACTCTGAGGCGACAGAAGTTAGAATTTTTAAGATCCATTAGAGGCACATAATTCAACCCATAACTCTTCTGTATTGAACGAATTCACATGCAGATTACCTCTTAAATAACTCTCAGACTGCCCACATTTCCTATCCCCACCAGTACCCTGACTCCAGGTGATAATCCACCTGCATAATTGTACGAGATCCCTAACCACTCTTCTAACTCTAATTCTATACTGCTCCAGTTGATTCTCAAAAAGACCTCACTTACCGAAATGTGACATACATACAGAAAAGTGTAAAAACAACAATTAATTTTCAGAGTATGCATCTCATATAACCACAAACCAAATAAAAAATACAATATTACCAGCATCCCCAAAGCCCACTTCATATCTCCTCCCAATTAATTTCTCCTTGCCACATCCCAAAGCTAGCCATTATTCTGACCTCTAACAACACGGATTAGTTTTACATGGCTTGAGAGCTCATATGAATGGTACCAGACAGTACATACATTTTTGTATCTTGCCCATATTAACAAGACTCGTCTTTGCTGTGGCAAACAGAAATAACTGACTCTTTTTCATTGTTTTGTAAGTGTTTCCATGTATGATTGTATCATTTTATTGATCCATGCTATTGTTGGGGCTATTCAGATAGAGTTTCATTTCAAGAGCTATTACAATTTACAATTAACGGAATTACGAAGAGTCTAACGTGTTTTTGTACATACCTAACAGAATCGTGAGGTTATAGCATCTATGATATGGTATTTCAGTAAAAAATGCAAACTATTTTCGACAGAGACCATGCTAATTTTTGATCCCAGAGAACTATTTGACAACTCCAGCTGCTTCACATCCTTGCTGACACTTAATATCCAGTGCTTTTCTTTTGCTTTTCTTTTCATTTCAGCCCCTTTTAATGAATGGTATCTAGTGGTACCACATTGCTCCTGTATTTTGCACTTTTTACAGTGAATAATATTATTGTAAGAAATTCTTCATGTGTGTATGATAGCTGTTTTGTTTTCAGGTTCTGGAGATCAAGCCCAGAGCCTTCATGAGCTACAGCCTTTTTTTTTTTTTTTTTTTTTTTTTTTTTTTTTTTTTTTTTTTTTTTTTTTTTTTTTTTTTTTTTTTTTTTTTTTTTTTTTTTTTTTTTTTTTGGAGACAGAATCTCACTAAGTCTTAATTGTCCAGGCTGGGCTCCAGCTAGAGATGTCCCTACCTTGGCCTCCCCAAGTGCTGGGATTGCAGGATTGTGCAATGCTTATTAGCCATGCAAATATCCCTGTCTGTGAGGGGCTTCTTCAAATCTACTGCCCATTTTTCTGTCCAGCTTTCTTCTTCTTAATGATTTGTAAAATACATTAGCATCAACTGGGTGCTACCCCTTTGCCAGGAATACTGCATTTATCATCTTCCATTATGTAGCTTGCCTTTTCTCTCAGTTAATATCTTTAGTATAAAATCTTTGCATTTTAATGCACTCAATCCACTCATCTCTTCTTGTTTGCTGTTGTTAAACATTGTTTCATTGATATCTAATTCACTTACTATCCAATTTACCTACCTAAAATGTGGTTCAAAGTTTTCTAGTGTGTTCATAAAGTTGCACAACAATCACCACAATCTAATTTTGGAACATTCATGTCACCCAAAAAAGAAACCCCTCACAAATTAGTTGCTATCCTCCGTTCCTCTGAACAACCTTATCGAATCCAAAGCAGACACGAACCCACTTCCTGTCTTAAATAATTTGCCTGTTCTGAGCATTTATTTTTAACTGGAATCATGCAATACATGGTCTTTTATGACTGGTCACTGTGACTCTCACTCAGCACAACATTGTCAAGCCCATCCATGGTGCAGCATGTATCAATTTCTCTTGCCTAACATTTACTTCTCCTTCTATAAGTTGACAAATACTTGACTTGTTTTCACTTCTGGCCTATTGTACATATAATGCTGCTTGGTTAGTGGGAGTTTTTTTGTATTCTTTTTTTTTTAAGAAAAAGTATATAGCTACCCCAAAATAATGAGGGCATTATATGTGATTTTCTAAATGCTGTATGGTTTTACCACTCATGTTCAGATCAATAATCTAATAGGAATTTGCTTCTCCTGATGTGAGGAGCTGTCTAGAATCATTTCCTACCTCCTATATCATCAGTGGACTCAGCATCATTTAATGAAAAGATCATCTGTTCCTCGCTGCTCGCTGCTCTTCTTCAAAAATCAAGGTCCCTCAAAGAGCAGCAATTAGTGGTTTTTTCCAATTGTCCTTTGTGACTATTTTGTTTATCCTTAAGCAATACCACACCACCCTAATTACTCATACCCGACAATGTGAACTTTTTGTGTTCGGATTCCTATCTATCCTTGGCCCCTGCATTATGACTGAGACAGCAATGAACTGACAGATCACACTCCAGAGAACAGACCTCCTGGCAACACTGAACCCTATGCTTTGTGCATTTTTTTTTTTTTTTTTTGCACAAGAATATTCTCTACCTTTTTCTGGAGAGGATAATGGATCTTTTGTTAGATGTATTCCTATGTTTTTAACATTTTAAGCTATTTCGAACAGTAACTTCTTAACTTCATTAAGGTGAAGCTACATGCCCTGAGATCCACACATTTAGGTTTACAGCACAACTCTTAACAAATTTAAAGAGCCCTGCCACCATCAGCATAGTAGAGTCTTTGCGTACCTCTGTCAACTGAAATGTTATCTGGTGCTCGGTGCAGTAAAGGCCCGCTCCCACACAGTGCAACAACTAATTGGTTTGTATCTCTGTAGTTTTGCCTTTTTTAGAAATTGCATAAAAATTAAATATTAGAGCATACTTTGTGTCTGGATTCATTCATTTAGCACACTGTTTCTGAAGTACATTGTGTATTAGCCACCCACTTCACTAAAATATGGGGTAGGCTCCCTTGTATACATACGGCAGTGGTTAGTCACTCATTTACAAATTGACAGGTATCTGGATTGATCCTAGCCCAGAGCCATTATGAATAACACAGTGTGTCAAATATGCCTGATTGTGTGTATACATACACCTCACTTCTTGAGAAAATTTTCATTTTGATACTTAAAAATGATATTGAAATGAGTCACATGATAAAGACTTTTCAGAAAGCAACAAACTTTGCCTGAAACAGCTGTAGCATTTACATTTCTGCCAGGAATATATAAAGGTTCCAGTTTTACACATTTTCACCAGTAATTCTTAAGAACATTTTTATTTTACTCATCCCAGTGAGCTTCAAATAGTATTTCATTGTGGTTTATAATATTTCACATTGCCCCTTTTCTTTGAATTTGCATTTTAATAGTTTCAGAGACCATCTCTCTTTACATGTGTTTATTTCCCATTAATATACATGCATTGGTTTATTTCCTTATCATTAATCTGCCAGCCCTTTTTACATATTTTGGATGTAAATGCATTCTTTGCATATGACTTGGCTTTATCTATATATTTTCTGTGGATTTTATTCTATTTTTAATAGTATCCTTAAAGAACTCAAGTTTGTAATTTTTTAAAGTCCATTTTATCACTTTTTCTTGATTTTGGTGTTTAATCTGAGAAATCTTAAAAAACATCAAGTCATAAAAAATTTATTCCATCTTTCTTCATACAAAAGTTTTAGATTTTTTGTGTTTACATTTTGGCTTATACTCCATTCCACATTAGTTTTATACATAGTGTAAGGTGAATTTTGTATAAAGATATTAAATTATGTTTCATATTGTTTGTTAATGCAATTTGCTCATGGTTTATAAACTTTTTATCGGTTATGTGATTTTTTTCAAATTATCTTTTTAAAATTCATCTTGTAATAGTTCTTCCGAATACAGAATAAAATTAGTTTGGAGGCATAGTGCTGGGAATGGAACCCAGGGCCTTCATGCTAAGTTATATACATTCCCAGCCCATTATTTTGGCTTTGATTTTGAGACACAGTCCTGCCCACTCTGCCCTTGAGCTTGCAATCCTCCTGTCTCAGCCTTTCAGAATACTGTGAATACAATCCTGCACCATCAGGCTCTGTACATCCAGAAAGCTTCTGAAATTCATTTGTTCAATTTACATAATTACATCTTTTGTAAGTCATATAATTTTATTACCTCTTTCCCAATCACGCCTCTCTGTTTTTCCTCTTCTAACCTCTCTATAGTCACTAGAACTTCCTGACCAATGTTAAACACCACTGATAAGAAGCTTCATGTCCAATCTCAGGGTAAGGCTCTCAATATTTTACTTTAGTAGAATGTTTTTCATAGTTGATGATTCTTTAAGAATCATTTCTTATATTTATAGTTTGCCAAAATTTTTAATTAGAATTAGATGCTGTCTTTTATCAAGTACTTTTCTGTATTTTTTAAGATGACCAAATAGATTTTCTTCTTTTTCTTTTTATATCTCTTGATCTTTCAATCATGACCCAGCTTGTCAGAACAATAATAAGTACAATATGGTCATAACATATATCATTTTTAGATACTGGCTGTTGTGTAATTGTCTTGTTTAGGATTTTTGCATACTTGAGACTGCCAAAAATCTCTGCTCAACTTCCTCACTTCTGCAGTTATTGCTTTCATTTGGCCACGTTTTAGTCTTTCATGTCTTGATCATTTACAAATCATCAAATGTTTCCAAGAGAAAAAAGAATGAGAATACTGAAATCATCTCAATGCATTTTCTCTCTCCAGGATTCTGGCCCTTCAAGTCTTGGCTGCTTTGGTATCTGTTAGTGCCTTCAAATAAACGTTTTCCCTTTATTCTTTTCTTGTTTTTCTACTTGTTCTACTGGATTTTGTTGGCTGCCTTACCATTACCACTAACCGAAATTCATCTTTCATAATGTAAACTAAATCAAATCATTCTCCGAATTTGTTAACAGCTAATCATCTGTGATTATAATAAGCTTCATATTCTTCACGAGGCTCTATGAGTGGCCAAATAATTTAATTCCTGCAATCCCTCCTACCAACTCACTGCTTTTATTCCTCTATAGCAATATATATCTACTTTTTGCCTATCTAACCCCAACAAAATCATACCTATTCAGGGATTTTGCATTGATTTCTTCTTCTCTCTGGAATTCTCGGTCCATGATCTCTGCATGACTACCTGACTTGGGTCATTCTGTTTCAGTCAAAATACCCCATCCTCAAAGAGGTATTCTCAAGGTAATATATCTAATCTTGTGCCCCACATGCTGATCCCTACAAAAATAGCCTAGATGAAAGAAGAATCCAAAATAAAGAAAGCAAGAACCTTTCAAAAAGTATATAAACAAGTCAACACAACAACAACAAAAATTATGAAGAAATCTCAAAATTGAACAAGTGGAGCTAATGCATCACTACACAGTGTTTCATGCAACAAAGACAAAGTGCACATTATTTTCAGCAGCACATGAAGCTTTCTTCCAAATAGATCATATGTTAGGACATAAGGAATGAATTCATAAAATATGAAAGAATTGAAATAATTTCTTAAAACACAACAGAATGAAACTAGAAATCAGCAGCAAAAGAAATCACAGAAATTATGTAAACAGAGACTAAATAATGCACTCTTGACAGGAAGGTTGCTGTGAGTCCAAGGCCAGCCTGGGCTCCATAGTGAGCCCACAGACCCTGTCTCCAAAAAAATTTTTTTAAATTACAATCTTGAATCATCAATGGATCACAGAAGGAATCAGGGAAGAAATTTACATGTTTCTTGAATCAAATGACAACAGTAGTACAACGTACTAAAGTTTATGGGACATAATGAAATCATTTCTATGGAGGAATTTAGCCACAAGTACCTACGTTAGAAAAATAAAGGATACCACTAAATAAAAAAATCTAATGTGACATCTCATGTTCCTAGAAAAACATAACAATCCAAACCCAAAACTAGTAGAAGAAAACAAATTATAAAGATAAGAGCAAAAAGCAAAAATTTGTGACTAAATATGAAGAATCAATAAATAAAATAGTTGTTTCTTAAAGGAAAATAAAATTAAGAAGAAAATAAATAACAAGGATAAGAGCAGAAAGCAAAAAAATTCCAACTAAGAAATACTAAGTATCAATTACGCAAATCATTGTTTTTTAAAAGGATAAATAATATTGACAAATCCTTGGTCACACTTACCCCAAAAAAAGGAAAGAAAATACTCATATCAAGAAAGTTAGAAATGAAAAAAGACAAAATCACAATGGATAACACTAAAATCCACAGGACTGTAAGAAGCTATTCCAACAAACTTCAATTCCAATAAACTGGAGAGTCTAGAAGAAACGAATAAATTCCTAATACTACAAAAATCTTTTAAATGGAACCATGAAGATATACAAATCCTATATAGACCAATAACAAGCAATCAAATTTAGGGAGTAACAAAAACGGTACCAACTAAAAATAAAAAGCCTAGGACCCAAAAGATTCACAATTAAATTTTACCAGAACTTCGGAGGAAAAAAAAAAAAAAAAAAAAAAAAAAACACCAGCACTCTTTGTCTTAGTTGTTTCTTTGTTGCTGGGACGTGGCATCCATATTATAAAGGAGGAAAGGTTTCTTTTAGCTCAGTTTCAGAAGGTCTCACACAGTCCATTCACGGGCAGCCAACAATGGCACAAGTCTAGCCAAAGAAAAGCTCTTCCTAGTACAGCAGAGAAAGAGTGAAGGGATTGGGGAGTAAGTCAATGTAGGCAAAGGGCAAAGCTTTTGCCTATATTGAGCTTTTGCCTACATTACTAGGAAGAATCTGTAACAATGTTTCTTATTACTTCCTTTACTTAATTCAAGCCGCCAGTTGAGCCACCCACATTCACATGGGTTCACCCTTTGTCTTACTTTCTGGTCCACAAGTTACACATAACTGAAAGCTCAGCCCTGGGGTGGGATCTCGCCAATTCCTGAGACATTCTCAAGTCATCTTTCCTAGTGTCCTGATGCCAACCTGGCATCATTTTCACTCTAATTCTTTCAACAACCATGCTCTCCTATGCTGCAACTGTGCAAACCTGTGCAAGCCTTTTATTTCTGGCAAAAACTGGAAACTTTCTACATCTATTTGCTCTGCCATTCTTTCCTGATTATCAGTGTACAGCTGGATAAAAGCTGTAAGCAGTATTAATTTGACAGCTTGAATACTGGGATGTCTTCAAAGTTCCTCTACCAGATATAGTAGCCCACTGCCTTTAATCTCAATTAGACACAAAGTCTTAAAGCATGGATAAAATGCCAACACACTTTTGACAGGGAGTTTACATGCATGGTTTCTAGGCCAGTTGCCAATGGAGTCCCCCTTCTCATTTGAAACCTCTTAAGTTTGGCCTTTACAATCTGTGTTTCTGTCAGCATTCTAGCCTTCTGAGCTCTGATCAGAATATTCCACCAAACTCAGCTTACCACCTTATAAGCCTTCTATAACCAGCAGCTCCAAACCTTTTCAAACTTTTCCCACAAACCTGTTCCAAAGGCTTCTTAACCACATGGTCAGGTAAATTCACATCAATGACTACACTTCTCAGATACCAACTTCTGTCTTAGTCACTTTCTCACCACTAGGACATAATATCCACACTCACAACTAAAAAGAACAGAAGAATTTATTTTAGCTCACAGCTTTAGGAGGTCTCAGACCACTCATGGGCGACTGCAAATGGTGGAAGGGCATGTCAGAGGCTAGGTGGAGAGAAGTTGCTCATCTCATAGCAACAGGAAGCAGAGAATGTCAAGAACAGGACTAGCAAGGAAGGTATATCCTACAAGGTCATGCACCCGTGAGCCATCCCTTCCAAGTCATGCCCCAGGGATTCGCCCATTCCAATCAGGCTCCATCTCTTAATAGCACAGGAAATCAATGTATTAAGCCCTATGATTGAATCACCTTTGAAATATATGAGGCTTTGGTGGGATATTCCAGATCCAAACCCTAACATCATGGAAATGGCATAAAATATTCTATTCAGTGAAATAGAACGGAATGGAAGTGAATAGAATAGAAGACACAGAAACAATGTCATATATCATTAGCCACCTGATCTTTCACAAGAGGGCTAAAAACACACTCTAGAGAACCTTTAGCCTCTTCAACAAATGATTCTGGAGCTGTGTGTGTTATAGTACACCTGTAATCCCAGTACTCTGTGAGGCTACTGGAAGAAGGCTACCTGAAGCCTGGGCATTGTAGTGATTCAAGAAAACTCTAAGTGAGAGAATTAAAAAGGACCATGACTGTGCTTTAGCATGAAGTCTCTGAATTCAATTTTAGCACAGAAACAAAAGAACTGGGAAAACTGAATATCCACATACAAAAGAATGAACCTAGATCCTTATCACTCACTATGCACTAAAATTAAATCAAAATGGATCTGACGCCCTGATGTGACAACAGAAACACGGAATTTGCTGGAAGATAAGACAGGTAAAACTCTTAATGACACAGGCATAGGCAAAGATCTTCTGCACAGAATCCCAACTGCACAAGAAATAATATCAAGAATCAACAAATGGGATAATATCAAATTAAAAAGCTGCACAGCAAAGAATTCAACCAAAAGAGTGAAGAAACAGAGGTCTCATATCTAGAATATATAAAGAACTCAAATTAGACCACTAAAAAAACAAAACACTAATGAAAATTGTGCAACTGAAAGGAATAGACAACTTTTAAAAAGAGGAACAAATAGTCAATAAGTACATAAAATAGTCAGCATATGTGGTGATTAAAAAGACACAAACCAAACAACCCTGAAACTGCCTCTTATTCCAGTAAGAAAGGCTATCACCAAGAACTCAAAAACAAATATATATATATATTTGTTTTTGAGTTCTACGGGTAAGGTTGTGGGGGGTGGAAAGGAACCTTCCCATGTTGCAACAATGTACCTTCTTCCCTCCTTTTCTCAGTTCAAGTTGCCAGATACGCGCCTCTCCCCCATTTACTGGCCCTCAAGTAAACACCACACACCTGAAAGCGATTCCCTGGACATTCCTCAGTTGCAACAAGTTGACATAATTTCTCCAACAGCCACAATGCATTAGTCATCATATTCCAAGGATACATGCATACCCATGTTTGTAATAGCACAATTCACAATAGCTGCATTACGGGAGTAGCTATCTGCCCATTAAAAGAGGAATGGATAAAGAAAATGTAGTGTATATACCCAATAGAGCACTACAAAGTCACGAAGAATAAATTTGAATAATTTATAAGAAAATGGATGGACCTTGAGATTATAATGCTCAATACATTAAATCAGACTTAGAAATTTAAGTATTGCATGGATTCTCTTACATGAGAAACTTAAAATGTAAATAATGTAAAGGTCAAATAAAGGAGAGAAGGTAGAAAACAGAGAGGTAATTTTTTGGAGATGGGAAGGAAATCAGGAGGAGAGGAAAAGTAAGATTAGGATGAAAGAGGAGTAAAAATAACCAAGATGGATATCTCTCTATAACAATTCCCCAAAATAAAGATCATTATATACCAAAAACATATACTAATAAAAAACAGACACAGTGCTACTGCTATCCCATTTCCACATTCATGCACATAGGCATGTTATCACTCCGGGAATGTTTTACAAGAATTACTAGCCCTGAATTTGCCTAGCCTACCTCACCCCCCTTCAAGGCTGAGAGTAATTAATTTTCAGCATCTGAAGGGACATGACATTGCCAACATTTATGAGTCCGATGCAGACCACCTGAAGCGATGCTTTAGAAGTCTCCAGGCAATGTCCAAACCCGTAACCCCCTTGAGTTTCAGAATAAGTAGAGCCTCACAGACCACTCTGCAATGAAGTGATCCTCCCACCACACACAGGATCAGTTTCCTCAAGAAGAGAACTGAGGCTGTCCCCACCCCCCATGCAGGATATACATTCTCATGATGGGAACTGAACTGCCTTCAGGCAAGGATGGCTCTCCAGAACCTCACCAAACCAGTCCTGAGATACTGGTCAACCAGACTGTGATTTGCCCAGCATTATGCAAGCCCCTTGGACCCTTGCCTTTGTACCTCATTACTTAAGAGCCACAAAGTTTCCGTTAGCCACTAAAGGCAGATCTTGCACCTCTTTATTTGGGCCATGGGGATTAAGCTCCTTTCCTGGCCTTCACACTGCCCCTCTCCTTGGTTGACATTAGGGGGCTGGTGGTCAAGCTTGGTCTTTTGGGACTCCCAAAGCCAGGAATTTTGCTCCAAAACCCTGGTAACAGAACTACCTTTGCATATGGCAGTACAGAGCTGAAGAGGGTGATCTTTCTGTGAGGTGTGACAAACCAGAAATCAGACCATGGCTGCCTACCTTTCCAGGGCCATGACAGTAAGCAAAGTTCTCATCCTGAGCTCCACAAATTATGAAATGGGGATAATGATAGTGGCCATTTTATAGTACTGGTGGAATCATGTAATAAATGTTATTCCAGATGCAAAGTGGTTGGCACAAGTGCAGTGGCTGAGTCACAGGAAGTTCTCTCTAAGCCAGAGATATTATGATGACCATGTCACCCCTGAAGGAACTCATGGTGAGAACAGGCTCTTTAGCATGTTATAAAATACGAAGTCATTTAATCAAACACACACAGACATCTGCACATACAGCATTAAATATTATAATTAATCTCCACCAACTGAGTGCAGCCTTTATCAGTTGCATTAACAACATTGGTAGGAATTTGTTTTCACTGAGTTCTGTATTAGGTAAGTTGTTGGCAAGATTCATGGACCAAATTTCAGGAACCCACACAAATATAAGAGGAACTTGCTGAAAGAAGGCTGTAGTATTCTACAAAATAGAAGGGAGAACCGAAAACTCAAGCTTTATAAAAGTCAAACATCAATGTAGCTCCTAAAAACTGGAAGGCAGGAGGTTAGAGATACCCACCATTTCAGAGACTAAAATACCATCAATCCTGTCATGTCCTCTCAGTTCAAAATTCTAAATTCTTGGGAGAGAGAATCTGCTTACCATAACCAGGTTAGATGCCTGCCCACACCCCAGTCACCTCTATCCCAAGTAGCAGGGTCAAACATTACAGCCTTAATCGTTGGGAGCCCATCTCTGCAAATCAGAGAGCAGTTCTCAGAAAAACTTCTATCTTCAAACAGAAAAATCATCCCTAGAAGCTCCATGACAATCCTAGGCACCTGTCTAGGATAGGGTTTCTCTAAAAGGACTCTGAACATCCAGAGCAGTAGCAGGGAAGTTATGCACCATTAGCTGCTTGGGAGGAAGTTAATTACAAATTAAATATAATTGAATCACTGGTTCTGCTTTCAAGTACTCTACGTAGAATAGCAACATGTTACCTTGTAGAGCCAATTTTGCAAATCAAAGCTGTGTCTCTTGCTTCCAATAATGATAGAAAGCCTTGGTGACTTTTCTAAAGTGCAGAAGTACACTGTAAAATATTTTTGTAGTGCGATCCATCAAAATTTCGAGAAAATATATTGGAAACCACGCTCCACAGGAGCCATTGAAGAAACATTGTAAGAAAGTATAAAGTACTCACCATTGCCAATAGGATTTTCATATTTTGCAGTTACCAAAATTGTAATAAAATCCTTACTTTCAAAATTCCTCTCTACTCTGATAACAGAAATTTTGAGTAAACCAAAAGGCTGGGAAAGAATTAGAAACTACATGGAATGCATCCTCTTCCCAAAGGGTCTCAGCCTGTAGCTCCCGGCAAGAAGACATCAAGGAAGCGAGGCTTCGTGATGGAGCAGCGCATGCGTGGGCAGTCCCGGGGCTGAAGGCCGCCAGGGGTGAGAATCAGCAGCAGAGGGAGAAAAGGATAGCAAGGTGAGGGTGGCAATGATTCCCGGGGATCCACCGTCATCCAAACACATCTGCTGCCGACTGCTGCTTCATAACCCACCACCTGAAATATAAACAGGACCTGTGGTTCTCAGAGGTTTTTTTGAGTAGAAAAGAATTTTTTTTTCACTAAATATTTGGAAGACTGGCAGAGGCATCCAAGGAGGCGAGTAGAGGGCCAGGGAAGCGGGGTGATAGAGGAGGCTCTTCCCTCAGAACAGCAAGGCCATTGCCGGCCCGGCGACTCAGATGCGGGACCTCCAGAGGACTACATTGGCTTGTTCCCTCCGAAATGGTGGCAGTATTTGCACGCTTCTCTCCATTATGTTGTAGGATTAGCCAGTGACTGACTACAAAAAGCTGCCACCACATAGCATAGTAAGCATTTTATAAACAGTTGTTGCTATTCTTCTATTTGTGCTTCCTAGCCTTTTACATTTAAGGTTTCGGGAGAAGGATGCTAAAAACAAAGACAGAGGTCTAAGTCACGAGGTGCTCAATTTCACCAGCATCTTGATAAAATAATTAAACTAACATTTAGTATCTTCCCTCCCTTAAAGGAAGGAAATGTAAGCTTAATCCCGGAATGGAGGGAGCACATATCATTGAATAAAGAACAGTGCGCTGACCTGGCAGACCAAGAGGACAACAGGCGGCCAGGGACTGGTATCAGGACACCACTGCAACCTCCCTGGTGGCAGGCAGAGCACCTCATGCATTTTCAGGCTTTGCTATTCAGCTCCTCCTCCTCCACCAGGAAGCCTTTCCCTACACTTCTGCAAGTCAAAATTAAGTTTCAGTGCCAGAATTTCCCTGAGAGCTATGAGAGCCCACCAGCAGGAAGCTTTTGGTGCTTCCTCTCAATTGCAATAGTACGTCCATCTCCAGTTCTGTCCACAGTCTCCTCTGCAACTTGAAAAGTTCCATTATCTTGAGTTAGCATACGCTGTGTGATGGATTTCAATAAATAGGAATATGCACATTCAAAAGCACATAATAAGGCAACCCAGGATCAGTAGAAGAGTAGATTTTTAAAATGTAGTATATCTATAAAATGAAACATTTTTCAGACTTAAAAAGGAAAGAAACTCTGGCAGATGCCACAAGTAAGTAAACCCTGAAGACATTATGCTAAGCGATGTAAGCCAGTCGTACTGTACAATTCCACACACATGATGACGCTAGAGTCGCCAAACTTACACAGTAGGGGTGGGTAATGCCAGGTTCATACAAAATCAGATCGAGATGATTTCTTGCAATGTTTATGTCTTTGTCTCCACTGATTAAAGATAAGGAATTTCATACATCACACTAAAGGTGAGTTAAATAAATGTTTTAGAAAGTGTAGCAACTAATTGCTAAGATAATAATTTTGTATGGTCTGTGAATGATGTCATGAGGATCCAGATGGCCCTTGCCAAATACAGGTTCCTCACTTCTCTTACCAAGGTAGAAAACCAGATAGAGCTGCCATGCAGGAAGAGGATAACCAAAAGTTATTGTTTGATGGATACAGAGTCAGTTGGGGAAGGTAAAAATGTTCTAGACATGAAAAATGTTGATGATTACTTAACAACATGCACGTACTTAATGTCTTTAAACTATATGCTTAAATATAATTAAAATGGTACATTTCATGTTATATTATACCACAATAAAAGCTTCAAATTTTCAGGTTTAAAGCATGTAATTGGAGAAAAAAATGAAAGGAAAAAACAAGTAAAGGAGTTGAGGCAAGAAGAGAGGAGAAAGAAAACAAACCAACAACTGTCAGCTCAAGTCTTTGTGCAAGAAAGACTATGCTCTATGGTTTGTACTATTCAACCCCACATTATCAGAGCAAAAGGAATGGGTAGAAGCTACAAGGAAAGAGATTTCATTTGATACAAGAACATTCAACAGTTCTGTACAAATAGAGAATGAATTGTTTTTATAAATAATAATGAGTTCTACTTCTCTGGAAGTATTCAAATACAAACAGAACACTCCCCTGGAAGAAATCTTTAGAGAAACAAGCAAGCCCAATCTCCATATGAAGGGTGAGCTAAATAAGAGGTTCCTAAAAAGTATCTGAAAGACAGGCACCAAGACACAATGACGTGTCCTCTCACTGGTAGTAAAATAAGAAAAACAGAGACAAATTGTTAAGGTTTTATAAAGCCAAATATATTTTATCATTTTAGATATTAAATTACATCTAATTCACTCTTTTACTACCAAAATGGCTAATCTCTTCTGAAAAACTGATTAGCTATTTTTCTTCTTTTATGACTTTTTGGAACAAAACTCTAAGTTGACAAAGTCAAGCCAGCCTCTGATTTGGTGAGATTGTACTTGTCTCAAAGTCTAAGGATAGGAAAACTTCTTAGAACCCTTTTCAAATTCCAACGACCCATGTTGATAACCAAGGGCTGTCATCAAAGCTGCTTCTATTGTTTGCTTTTACCATATATCAACTGCATGGGTGGAGTGGAGCACCTCCTAGGGAGATTTCTCCCAGGGATGCTGCCCTCACAAAGATGGCCTAAGAACACACAGAACTTGAATGAATTCCCAGACTCTCAAGGATTTCCATTAGCAACAAAAGAGAGATCAGATAGATGCTTTAGAGATGTTTATCCAAATTCACTATATAGGCAATGGGCCAAATTCCAAATAGCACTGACTTCTGGATGAATACATCAATTTTATTGCTCCTGTTTACTCAGGAGAAAAAGTATATATGCCTCTGTGTGTGTGTGTGTGTGTGTGTGTGTGTGTGTGTGTGTGTGTGCATGCGTGCATGAGCACGTGTGTGTATGCCTGTCTATATAGTGATAAAAAGAAGATGTGAATTAAAAAATATTGGTACCAACAATTCTACCAATAAGATTGCTATGAGGGAAGGTGATTATATTTATAATTATATCCAAGAATAACAATGATAAATAAAAACAGGGTTTAGAGCCTGTAACTGTTGGTATCTACCACCAGCAAAAATAGCTTGTCTGTTGAATTATCTTTTTTTCTCTCTGTCAGCCTTTTTAAGCCATCATGAAAAAGTGAAAGCACCAAGATATTTTATTCACAGGAACCAAAAAGGTAAAAATGCACAAATGACATCATTCCACCCCTCCCAGAGCTTCTGATCCTGTTAATTTTTGCTTTCTCTTTCTCTCTTAATATCTGCATCAGCATCCTGCAGAAAACACTTGTTTCATCACTCATAACCTGTCGAGATAGCATTGCCTTTTGGTTTAAAAAAGAACCTCCACCTAACTTGGTGGTTGATAGAGACATTCCATTCACATTCCTTAACTAATAATAATTATTCTAACTTACCACATGGAGACAAGAAAAGAAAAGCACTTAAATTTTGCAGCTTTATTTGCATTAGGAAACACAGGGAAGAGAAATGTTCCCACACTTCAGTTTTTTAAAAAAATTATTAAGTAAAAATTTGAACTTAATAAGAATGTATGCTTTTGCTACATCCTCCCTGTCAGTGTACTGGTTAGGAGTATCACACTTAGGTTTACATCCTGGCATGGCCACTTCTGTAACCTTTCAAAAAAGACATAATCTTCCTAAATCTCAGATACTTTGTCACTAAAACTGGATTATATATCAGTATCTACCTCAAAAATTAAACTAGATAACCAATGGAAACCGTTACATCCAACCAACACAGCAGGGTAACTGTTTTTTTGTTTGTTTGTTTGTTTGTTTGTTTTGTGTTTTGCTGTTTGTTTTGTCTGATGGCCTGATGTTCACCCTTGACCAAATCATTGTCAATGCCCACTGTGCCTGACCAGCAGGAATGTGTAATGCATGTGTCCACTATCAGCCCTAATTGACAGGTACATGTAATATGTAAATAGATACTACCCTTATTACCTCTAAGACCAACAGCCAGGTTGGAAGCTTATCTCTGGTACATGGGAAATATATGTACTTAGGAGAGTTCTTTAACCTAGAAAAGAATTAATACTGTCTTGTAAGGAGGCAATCAACAACCAGATCCAAACTCACATGAATCTGCCCTGCAGGGCAAGTGTTCACCTAAGACCCTTTAAACTTCTGGATCCTAGAGAAATAAGAACAATCTAAGTCAAAAAGCAGTACAAGAAAAGAAATTTAAAAATCAAATCAGAAATTAATGAAATTGAAGCTGAAAAGCAATACAAAAGATTAATGAATCAGAGAGTTGATTGATAAACAAGACTGATAAACCTCTAACTAAACAAACCAAAAGAAAGAAAACATACATATCAATGCAATTAGAAATGAAAGCATGAATTTACAACAGACACTGATGCTATTCAGAAAATTATAAGGAACTATTTTGAAAACTCACATTCCAACAAACTGGAGAATGTGGAAGAAATGGATACATTTTTAGATACATACAGAACACCAAAATTGAACAAAGAGGACATAAAAAAAACTGTAAAAAGACCCATAAGGAACATGGATATTGAAGTAGTAATAAAACCTAACTAAAAAGAAAAGTCTAGGACCAGATGGATTCACAGCAGAATTCTACCAAGACTACAGAGCAGAGATATCACCACTACTTCTCAAACTATTCCATAAAACTGAAAGAGAAGGAATAGTGTCAAACTCATTTCTGGAAGCTAGCATTACCCTGATACCAAAACCAGACAAAGACTCAATCAGAAAAGAAAAATATAGGTCAATTTCCTCAATGAACATAGAAACAAAAATCCCCAATAAGATACTGGCAAATAAAATTATCTTATTCCATCTGACCCAGGGATATCTCTTCTTTATCTTTTTAACAGAGTTACAAGCATCACATAATCATTAAAAAGATTATATACCATGATCAAGTTGACTTCATTCCAGGGATGCAAGGATGGTTCAACATACATAAATCAATTAATATACTACATAAATAAAAGAAAGAACAAAATTCACATGATCATCTCAATAGATGTAGAAAAAAGCCTTTGACAAAATCCAACACCCATTTATGATTTTAAAAAAAAACCTGAGGAAAATAAGTATAGGAGGACCTATCCTCAAAATAATAGGAGCTATTTATGCAAGACTTACTGCCAACACTATACTGAATGGGGAAAACGTGAGAGTACTACCCCTTAAATCAGGAACACAGCATCTGTCATCTCTCCTACTGAATATACTCCTTGAAACCCTTGCCAGACCAAGGAGGCGAAAGAAAAAAAATTGGGAATGTGCATTGGAAAAGAAATCAAATTATCTTTGTATTCAGATGGCATAATTCTCTACACAGAATATCCCCAAAACTCCACCAAGGGGCTCTTGTAACTAATTAACAAACTCAACCAAGTTGCAGGATACAAAATACAAAAAAATGAATAGCATTCCTTTGCATTAGCAGTGAACTCACTAAGAAAGAGCTAAGGAAAATAATTCCATTCTCAATAGTTCCTCAAAAACCTAAATGCTCAGGAATAAACCTAACCAAGGAAGTGAAGGATCTCTACAATAACAACTACATTATGCTGAAGAGAGAAATTGAAGAGGACATTAGAAAAACGGAAAGACATCTCCTGTTCCTGGATAGGTTGAGTTAATATTGCCAAAATGGTTACATTGCCAAAACTGACATACAGATTCAATGCAATTCCTATCAAAACATCAACAATATTTTTCACAAAACTTGGAAAACAATCCTAGAATTCATATAGAACCAACCAAAAGAGAACAAGAACAGCCAAAGCAATACTGAGCAACAAAACAAAAACAGGTGGCAGTACAATTCCATACATCAAGGCATGTTACAAAGCAACAGTGATTTAAAAAAAAAAAAAAAAAAAGAGTGTGGTACTGGAACAAAACAGACAGGCTGAAGAATGAAACAGAACAGAGGATCCAGACAAACTCAAGTATCCTCAGCTATCTGATCTTTGACAAAGGGGCCAAAAACGTAGACTGGAAAAAGTATAGCCACTCGAAGTTGTAGAAAAAAAGGAACTCTTCACTGCTGGTGTGAATGCAATCTGACTCAACCATTATGGAAAGCAATCTGGAGAGTCCTTAGAAAGCTGAGAAGAGATATCCCATTTGATCCCAATTTTGCTTTACTGGGCATATTTCCAAAAGAAATGAGATCAACACATCAAAAAGACACATGCATATCCATGTTTATAGCAGCACAATTCATATTAGCTAAATCCTGGAAATGGCCTTCCTGCCCATCAACACAGGAATGGTTAAGGAAGATGTAGTACCTATATGCAATCAAATATTATGCTGCCAAAAGAAAGGCAGGATATTAAATATTTCAATGAAAATATGACCAGTTTCAGTCAATAATTCTCAGCAAAATGGACCAAACACAAAAAACTGACTATAGACAAGTATTTCTCTTATAAAATTCAGAAATAATGGCATAAAAAGGACCCAACATAGGTGACAGGGTGTAAAGAGTGGCAACGGACTCCTAGGAAAGGGGTGAACATCTGAAAAATGGGAGGGCCATGGATGGGCACTGGTTCCCCAAGCCCCATGTCCTTAATATGTTATAGAATTTGGAATTCATGTATAAATAAGTAAATAATAAATAAATAAACATAAAACAAAAAAGGATAGACTCTTCAATAAATGGTGCTGGGAGAACTGGTTATCCAAATGCAAAAGTATGAATATAGATCCACACTTGTCATCATATACTAAAATGAAATTAAAATGGACCAAAGACCTAGATACTAAAGTGAAAACAATAAACCTCCTGGAGGATAAAATTGGTAAAACCCTTGAAAACACAGGTATGGGCAAAGACGTTTTCCATAGGACACCTGCTACAAAGGAAAAAACCCCGGCACTCGGGAGGCCGATACAGGAGGACTGTCATGAGTCCAAAGCTAGCCTGGGGTGCATAGCGAGTTCAGGAGCAGCCTGAAAACACAAAACACCAGAGATATATGCATATCCATGTTTAAAGCAGCTCATCTAATAATAGCTAAATCACGAAAGATGCCAAAATATCCATCAGTAAACCAATAGATTAAAAAATTGTGGTACATATACAAGTGGAGTACTACTCTGCTATAAAGACAGACAGGAATCATTTTTATGTGAATGCATACAACTTGAGATTATCACGCTTAATGAAGTGACTCAGATGCAGAAGAATAAATATTTCATGGTTTCTCTAATATGGGAAACCTAGAGTGCAAATAAATAACAGAGTCAAAGAATTAAGGTGCTGGGGTCAGAGGGACTGAGGGTGGAGTAGGAGGGGAAAAAGGTGTGGGGAAGGGAACATGAAGTAATTGCCATATATATATATATATATATATATATATATATATATATATATATATGTACAAAATTCTTGAGTTCCATGTAATCACTGGGTATCACATACATACCCTAATAAAAATAGAGGAAAAAATCACTAAAGAGTAGTTTCTCTTAACCCGAGGGGGAGGGACCTCTGGAAAAAATTATACATGGAATACATACACATACATACACATATTACACGCATGTGTGATAGGAAGTGTAGATGTGTGGGAGTGTATGTTGAAGGTGGCACAAAAATAGCTAGGAACCACTGGGTTACACATATACATTTTTAAATATACAGGGTAGGATATGGTAGAATGTTTGAAGAGAACATTTTAAAGCTAAAGAGGCAGTATTTGGAAGTGGTTAAGAACTCAGATCTGGGGTTTGGGTTCAGTTTCTGCTGCCTACTGGCTATGCAGCCTTGAAAGTGCCTGACTGCGGGTCCTTTATGTCACCTGCAGAGCTGGGATGCTCACAGTCCTGACCCACCGACCAGGGATCTTAGAGCAATAAAACAAGGCAATGCCCATAGGCATTTACAACACACAGTGGGGATGGTTTCTGTACAGTCTTTTCACATCCAGATGGTGACAGATGCTTCAGCCTTCTCTAACTACATATGATACACACTATCAGAAAAATTGCAGCAATTCAACAACTCTCCTGTCCGCCTACTTACAGCTAGGGAGGGGGATTCATTGATTCTACACTAAACCGTGTAATAACACACAGACTAAGTATACTGAGAAGCAAACCGAGGAAGCTGTGATCTGCCCACAGCACCTCCTTTAATATAAGAAAGGCTCATTCAAACTTCTCGTTCTGGCAAGGCCCGCTGGCTGTTCCACAAACACACTTGGCACTCCATTGTTCATTACTGGACAACAACTCCACACCTGGCTCACAAACACCATGGACATATATTCCACAAGGCCTTTTTTTCAATATCCTCCATTTCTTTTGGTACCTATGTAAATAACACTTCAGATACCGGGAACTCAAATAAAGTCAGGTTGCCTTGAGGCTTGCATCTGCTCAAAAATACATCCACAAAGAACAACTTAGTAGGAATTCGCCAGTGCCTGGATGCCTTTCTCTCTTTTGAAGTAGCCCCCTGGACTTCTGGCAAACGCACTTAACTATCTCCTTCCCTTCCCTATATGAAATTCCCCCTTTCCTACCTCAGTGCCCACTAAACCTCTCCCGAGGGCTGCTAGGCGGTAACCCTGCAGGCTCCTCCTCCTGCAGAACAATACTGAGAAACAGGGGCTTTGTCTGCTCTCCCCCTGGCTTGCAGGGCAAAGTCAAAATTAATCAGAATGCCCTTTTTGCTGCTGACAGACAAAGGAGATGCGCTTGCAACCAAGAGCGTGTTCCCAAACCTTCAGGGCTTTAAATCTTTTTCAAATAAACTGCAATTTGTAAAGGAACCCCGACATGAGTTGTGCGAGGAAGTTAAAGTGGGCACAGAAGGATGAAGTAACATTTCACCATCTGCCTGGTTAATAACAATGCCTCCACATTGCAAATGTCTTGTTGCTTATGTAGCGGAAGCACGGAGATCCTGCTTTAGTCTGATGGAGAAAGATTACTCCTAAACCGTGCCTTCACACAGAAAGATGGCCAAGGTCCACGCGCCTAAGGATCCATTTTGAAACCCAGGACACAGCTGAGGAAAATGGAACCAACTCCACTACAATTGCTTAGATCAGCATCATCATGGGGCAACAGTGCTTCCCACGGTAAAATGAAAGTGCCTTAAAGCAAGCTGGCTGGCTGGTCTGGTCACCTATGAAGGAAGCAGGGCCAGGCCTTTCTGGGTCATGATTTTTTTTGTTGTTGCTTTGCTTTTTGTGGTACTGGGGATCAAGTCCAAATCCTTGACACTGAGCTACATCCCCCGATCAACTGTATTTTTGATTTTCAGACAGGGATTCAATTAGTCACTGTACTGTCCAGACTAGGCTTGAGTTTGCAATCCTCCTGCCTCAGCCCCCGACAGACAGCTGGGATTACAGGCCTGCACCGCTGGGCTCGGAAGCATACTGTTTCTCCTCCATAGCAGATCTCAGGCCTGATAAAATGCCAAGTTTCCTACACAAAATCTTGCTGTTTTTAAAATGTGGAGTTGTTATTTACTAGTAACATAAACTTGGATGAATCACCCTGCACCTGAATAGCTACACTGACAAATGAGCTGGTAAGAAGCATCAGCACCCATGCCCAGTCTACCACCAAGTACACACAGGTGGCCAAGAGACCAGAAGCAGGATACTAGTTTGCTTGCTAGCTTTGATATACATATGTGTATGTACGTATGTGTATATGTACACACACACACACACACACGCACACACACACACACACACATTGTGAAATGACTACCATAATCCAGTTAACTAAAATAGTCATCACTCCACAGTTACTTTTACATGTGGTGAGAACGCTAAAGATCTCCTTCTAGTAACTTTCATATACAATGCACTACTATTGACCAGAGCCACCACACTGCAGAATACATCTCTAGAATTTATTCCCCCCTCTAAAACTTTTTACCTTTGACCACCTACTCCCTATTTCTTCTACCCACTCCCAGTCCCTCTGTAGCGACTATTCTCATCTCTGTTTCAATGAATTAGACTTTTTCCTTCTGTATTAAATCATATTTATATTTTAGCTAAATGAAAATTATACATATTTTTCATGTGCATCATGATGTTTTGAAATGCACACACTGCTGATTGGCTAGATTGAGCTAAGACTGAGCTGCTGAGCACAGGCATTACTTCACACACTTTCTGTGTAGAAACTTTCAAAAATACATTTTGATTAATTGGAGTCATCATATTGCATGACAGCTGTCTAAATTTACCCCTCAAAATTGTATTAGACCAATACCTCATAGCTGCTCTATTCACTCCTCATAAACCCCAAGTAACCATCAGCCTCTACAAATTTGGCATTTCTTGAACCTATATGTAAATCGCTTTCTACAACTGGCTTATTCCACTTAATATATTGTCCACAGGGTCATTCATGCTGGCTCAAATAACAAGATTTCATCTTCTTTAAGGATAAATCATATTCATCATAGAGACAAGATCAGGCATATACACACCATTACATGCATTAGATACCACATCTTCATTATATATTCCTCTGCCAGTGGAAGCTTGGGTTGGTTCCATAATTAGGCTGTTAGGGATAATGCTGCAGTGAACATGAGAGTCCAAGCATCTCTGTGAAGTCCTGATTTTGTTTTCTTTGGATATGTAACCAACAGTACAACTGCTGGACCACTCAGTAGTTCTAGTTTTAGCTTTCTGAGAAATCTCTCTACTGTCTTTTGTAATGGCTCTACCAGTTTACACCCCCACAGACAGCGTTCAAGGGTTGCTTTTTGCCACATCTCACTAACTCTTGTTCTCTTTTGGTAACAGCCTTTCTAACAGGCATGAGATGATATTTTATTGGGATTTTAATTTGCATATCCCTAATGATAAATGACTGAGTATTTTTCCCTAGACTTGTTGGCCATTTGTGTGCCTTTTTGAGAAATGTCTATTGTATTATCATTATTATTGCTCTAAATAATAACAATGTTCACTAAACCATATAGCTATAGAGATTTTTGTTATACCAAGAACCTTCTACTAAAAAAACAGCTCTTGCCTCCTTAAATAGTCACCTACCTTAATGCTAAACTGTGACTTATTACTACTATTATTCATTAAACCTTAACACACAGTTTCTTGAATTACTGGGCACAGAAAACACAACACTAGATAACAGAGCAAACCCCTTGCCCTGTGGTTCACATTCTGGTAGAGGAAAGAAACAGCACACATACTAAATGAATATTAATTACAGTATGCTTGGCAGTGATGAATGCTAGACGAGGCAAAGGCATTGCTCATTAAGGTAAAGGACTCATCTCCTAAGGCACTTGAGTTGACTGTCATACAACACATGGAGACCTTCAGGTGCTACTGTCTGATCTTGAGACCTATGGTCTCCTTTGTGGTTTAAGAGGCAAATGGGTCTCAAAAAAAGTGAACAGAAAAAATACTACCATGCCTGCTTTCTGAAACCTAGTATTTCTCCAAGAGAGGATAAATTAATCCATATATATATATATATATATATACATATATATATATATATAGTGGCAGCCATTTCTATGTTATCAGACACTAGGCACATATGCTGCATTGCTCCTAATTCCTACAGTAACGGACATTTTCCTTTTCCTGCTGAGCCCAAAACCAGCTTTACCAAATTCCTCAGCATAATCTCTCCCTACATAAACATGTCAGCAATTAAAGTTCGCACAACAAATGAGGCACACGGTCATTTTAGACCTCAAAGTGGGTCTAAGTGTACCTACAACTGGGACAGGTATCATATCATCTCCAAAACTGCATGAAGGAGTAAGCGACCAGTGAACATCTTCTAAGGTTCTGGGGGAGAACTAGAAAGACATATAGCACAAGGGTATGGGGGAAGGGGGGGCACAATGCTCATAAGAGAGAAGGGCAGGTTTTATAACCCCAATCTGGATGAGCATGTGTCATTGGCATGTCCACACATCCTCTGATTTGAAAGTAATAATCTCTTTCAGTGTAACTTCATCTTTCACACTGACACACATAGCTGAGCTCACAAATTACATCTGCTCACAAATAATAGCTCTGTTCACACAATTGCTGAAGCCAAAACCTTGGAGTCTATAAGCAAAAAGTCTATATGGTCTGAACCCAGAGGATGAACTGGACCCAATCACTTCCTGTCAACTCCACCACTCTCTCCCAAATCAAGCCACCACCCAGCCATAGCTGGAGAGGCTGTATGATCTCCAATGCCTGAACTCCTGGACTGTCCATCCTCATTGGGTGCTCCCTAAATCCTAGATCAGGTCACACCCATTCTCTGGGTAGAGACTTCCAATACCTTCCCAGTTCACCCAGCCTACAGTACTACCTGCTCCTTCATGCTTCTCACCCCTGGTTCCCTCTGCTTTCTTCCCCCAAGGTTTTCCCCAATAGGCTGTGGCGCTGCTACCTTAAGACCTCTGCACTTCTTGCTGCCTCTATCAGTGAGACTTACTGCCTCTCTGCTACCAGTCACATCTTTGATGGGGCCCTGAAAGATTTACTTCATTGAAAACAGCACGCAAATCAGTCTCCACCCCCGCCCCTTCACTCAGTCTCATGTTGATAGTTCCTCATGGCACTTATTATAAACTGACCTAATATTACTCCTTCCCTCCCTGTTTCCCTATCTTTCTCTCTTTTAACTTTCATGTTCCTTTCTTCCCTTTTCTTCCCTTTAATCACTATCTCCCAAGAGACTATGTTAAGGCTCAGGAAACAATACCTCCAAGTATTGCACTTTGCATGCTGAGTGCTTGGACCTACAGAACCAAACCAAGGTTCCCTGCCCTCCAGCCGTCCGACCCTTCTGTCTTTCATCCCCGCCCCCTTTTTTCCCAAGCACAGGGAGGGGCTTTCTCTGAATCGCCCTTATCTGAGTAAAAGCAGTGCCTACAGAGGAATGCAGTTTTTATAAACTCCCTCCCCAGAATCCCAGCAGCCAGCAACCAGAGAGCACTGCCTCATATCAAAGGAAGGGAGACTTCTCAGAGCGAGACTTTGGCACAGTGTATCAGTCATTCTGCCAGGACTGATACCTGAGACTTCACCTGATAGGACAATCTTTGTTTACCACCAATGTCTCCCCCTCACTCTCCCTCCATAACCTATTAGCACCCCATCCTATCTCCCTAAACTCCTAAGCCCTACTCTTTTCTATAGTTTAAAACATCAGGTCTTTCTTGAGTTCTAGAATTTTCAGTGCCTCCATGCACACGCACGCTTTAAATTTGCCTGTCTTTTCTCCTGTTAATCTGTTTATTGTCAGTTCATTTCATAGACTCAAGTTACTGAAACTTGCAAGGAAGAAGAAAAATCCCTTTTGCTTCTAAAAACATGAGCACCATTTGCTTAAGGGCATGTTCTGTTCTGTTCATTCTTGTGCCTAGGACAGTGTTTGAGCTGCACTGTGGCAGGACACCAACTGCTTTGATAAAAACTCAATCACCAAGAGACTGGCTCCACATTACAAGAGGAAGAAACCTCTGCCTCTACTAAGTACAACAGCTCTGCTTGAGTGAGTCGAGCTCAGTCTCCTGTAACAGTAGGTGATCAAGGTCTAAACACATAATGATAGTGCTGGGGTAATGGAAAGTGAAAGTTCTGTGCTTCTGGAGGAAAGCTAGATGTTATCAAATGCCGAATTTGCTCAGTGGCATTGAGGCTGTATAGCTAGAAAACAGTATTCTTATTTCTTAAATTCTTACTAAGAAAACAGCAAAAACTTTGATTTGAAAAACTGAAAATCTAGTGCTCCTTAACCAAGCCCCCTGAAACATTCTATATTCATCTTTTGAAAACTCAAGGCTTATTAAAATATAACTATTACATTACCACAGAGTGACAATGGTTTAGCATGTTATCGAAAGGTTTACTTGTTGGAACTTACAGCTATTCTTAAAGTAGACTATTTTAAGCATATCAATAATCAACTTTAAGCCTCCACAACTTTTATCTGTAAAATGAGTTGCCACACTACGTTATCTCCATCATTTGCTCCAAATTATATATTCACTGAGGCAGGGAGTAGGAGTCAGTAGAAAGAACTTGGATTTGGAGTTTAAAATCCAATCTTAGCAGCCACATTGGATCTCAATGTTTTTGTAATTTACAAAACCTTTATCACTGGTGGTATTTACATTGCCTATGTCATCTTTCAGAATCCTTCCCTTTTTTGTCAAAAGGGGGGCCTTTGCACTGAGCTACATCCCCAGCCCCCTCCCCCTTTTTTGTTTTTGTTGTTGTTGTTGTTGCTGCTGTTGTTGTTGTTGTTGTTGCTGTTGTTGTTGTTGTTTTGAGACGAGATCTCATTAAATTAACTTTTTAAGTTGCCCAGGCTGGGCTTGAACTTGCAACTCTCCCACCTCAACCTCTCAGAGAGCCAGGATTACAGGTGTCTGCTGCTTTTCCAGAATCTTATAGCACCTAAGCCCAGACTGCACAAAAAGGAAGTTCATCTATTTGAGTTGATGTGTGACATGCAGCTGGTCCCATATGCACTTACTTACTAAAGAAAAGAATACATGAATGAAAATACAAACAAAATGAACTCTCTTACCTCCCCAAATGGCAGGACTATTGTATGGTTTCAATACAAAAATGTATGTCACTAGGACTTTTTAAAGCAATTTTATTTTGAAAGAGCTTTTCAAGTTCTAAGGTAATACAAATGTTAATAGCAACCAACACAGATCAACTTCATATGATATGCAAATATGACTGAACTACAAAGGAGCTAATATTTACTGTAACCTTTACAATGTCCTAGGGAGATAGGTAATATATAAAATCTGAGCTTTCTGCCTTTTCAATCAACTGAGCTGTCCCAATTTGGTCATAAGTTCTAGACAGCAGAAGTCAGAGTCTTAGTCAACAAAACTCGCACAAGAGCCAATAGCCATTTAGCACATGCCAGCCTCTGCACATGCAGCTCTGCAGACCTAAGTTCATTTAATTTTCAAATAGCTTTTGATGTAGCTACAGATATACTTCACTTTTTACAGATGAAGACACTGGCAGAAGTTAAGTAACTTGCTCCAAGACCATGGTTAGCAGGTGGCAGAGTCAAGATTTGACAGACAGACTTCAAAGCCCATCCCCTTAGCCAGGATATAAGAAACAACACAATTAGGAAAATTTAACACCAGATGTGTGCAGAGACATTTTGGTGCTTTATTTTGGTTCAAGGAAGTGCTGCATTAGCATTCTATCAGCACTGCCTTAATCTTTGTGTGTGTGTGTGTGTGTGTGTGTGTGTGTGTGTGTGTGTGTGTGTGTCCCCTCAAAGTGAAAAAAAAAGGACTCTCACAAAGCAATGCAGGCCTGGTTTCCAGATTGTATCCCTCTGGCCCTTTTAAATGTGTCCAACTGTGTTGCCAGAAACTAGAGAGGAGTTCTGCTGTCAGAAACAAGAACACACACCATCTCCCCCAGTCCCTGACATTGCTCTAGACTCTTGCTTAGTTACCCAAAGACTTGAAATTTCATTTCTCTCCTTTTCAGGGCAAATATGTTCATTTCAGTCATTATGACCATGAGCTGGCCTGATTCACAAGCAGTTCCTAATTAAGTGGGACTATTGAATGCTGTGAGATATGAAATCTCTTGCTGCTAAATTGGTCACAGGCTGAAAGCAATGAGAATTTGTTTAGATATGCATAGTGCTTTACATCTTGGGACCAGTGGTTAAGAGACATTGAGACCAATCATCATTAGGACAGCTCTATCTTGGTGCCAGGTAATGAAGATCCCCACACAGAGCTACCTGCCTGGACTAATGGTCACAAGGCTGATGAGGCATTAATGTGATCATGAATCAAAATTTACCAAACAAACAATGCCCCCAAGGGCCTTGGCTTCTAGTTATTTCTGCTTGACTTTATCTTACTGCTCACGATGAAACAAAATGACTAGGTTTGGAAATCTCCATTAACGACCTATCTTTAAGCAATGTCTCAAAGTAACCCACCTGCCTTTGTGTGTGTGTGTGTGTGTGTGTGTGTGTGTGTGTGTGGTACTGGGGATGAAGCTCAGGGCCTTCATACAGAAATATGTAGCCCCAGTGCATATTTTATTTTTTGATTACAGACAGACTCTCACCAATTTGACAGGTTGGGCAGGGTAAGCTTGAATTTATGATCTTCCTGCCTCAGCCTCCTAACGTGCTGACATTACATGCCTGGACCACCAAGTCCAGCCCTCCCTTGTTTCTTTCTAGAAAATATAAATAAGAGGATCAAGCAATTACATTATAAAAAATAAAATCCGCATTCTGACAAAAGTCAACCACATTAGTCACTTTCCACTAAAAGTATTCTTGTCTATGGTTCTTTCTCTAGGAAATAATTAACCATGTAATCTAATTACTACCATTAACCGACCCCTTGGTATGCTGAATGTTTCAGGTATGTTACATGGGAGTCAAACAGCCTGAGCCAATGTCACTTTCTTCGTGTATGTTACCACAGCTCCAAGTACTCTCCGTCATTAAGCTCATCATAGATACACTTGTATATTTGATATGTGTTTCTTGAACTGAGTTTCAAACTTCGCTGGAGACAGGACCATGTCTGTCTAAATTCCCCATCATATCGCTAGCTTCAAACACAACCCCTGGTATACACTACATGGTCAATAACCCCTTGAGGAATTAAGGAACAGAGCATGGAGAGGTTGAGAAACACCCCTGAGTTGACATGGGTGGAAAGTAGTATCAAGTCATATTTGAACTAGACTCCAGAATCTAGTCTCCTAACCTACAGCACCGGGTGTCCCTCTGGACTGACAGTCTTTTGCATCAAAACATATCCAACAAGGAACAAACAAGGGAAACAACCATTATCACCACAGTCCCATACCGGTAAGAAAGCAACAGGGTTTTCTCTCACTATCCAGCTAAAGACTCATTAAAAAATAAACGCTAGTGGGCACAAAAGCATATTAGAAAAGTTTCAAGAATATATGAAAGCATGCTCAATCTTTCCTTGGGGTCCCTTCCCATCTTCTAGATTGTTCCAAGCTTATTGTTATTTTAACTGAACATTTAGGACTCAAGAGATGCCAGCCAGTGGCACACATAAAATTTTCAGACCTCCACAGAATCCAGCAACAAGTGTTTTCTTATCCTATCTTAAAAGAATAGAAAATCAATGTATATCCCTGTGCTGGCAGCTGGGGTATACTAAGAATGTTATTATTAATAGTAATATGTGTCAATATAAATATCTGTCCTGCTGAGATTATTGGTAGCCAGAAGCTCAAGTTGTGAGTTTGGTCAGACCTGGATTCTAAACCCCACTTGGCCACTTAGTTTTGATCAGTCCTTAGTTAAATTATATGAGCTTGGCTGATTTTTTTTTATCACTAATATTATTGCTAACTTAGGCTAAGTGCTTGGCATTTAAAAAAAAAAAAAAAAGGTCATAAAGAAAAAAAACTAATCACTGGTCTTTTGTTTTGTTTTTTTCTTTAAGACAGGGTCTTGCTCTGTAGACAGGTTGGTCCTAAACTCACTCTGTAGGCCAGGCTGGCCTCCAACTACAGCAGTCCTCCTTCCCAGTTCTGGAAGTTCAGTTTATGTGGTGCTGGAGAATCCAACCCAAGGCCTTGGGCTGGCCAGGTCACACTCTAACAGCTGGGCTAGTCCTCCCTCCTCCAGCCCTGTCCATATCTATTTTCATCAATTCTTCCTTGATATCATTTAGTCAGCTGTGAGTGGAATGTGCCTTGCCTTAGATCACGGGAAATCTGACCTTTGATGTCTATCATGTTAATGCAAAATTGTAACACGTGGATTTATCTCAAGTGTTAATTTACTTCAAGAGTTTCATCTCTATCAAAAAGCCACTAGTCATGGCAAAATATGAAATACACATTGTCTGCTACCCTGACAATGAAGTTTACTTTTGAGATCATTAAGCCGGAGGCTCCGATGTACCACAGTTCTGCAAAGCTTCTAGTATTACTGATATATTTAAACTCCTTAACCTGCCACTCAAGGCCCAATATCACTTGGTCCCAACAACATGCTGCTTGATACCATGGTCAAAAGATGCTTTCTTTCTGTGGTGGTTCAGATATGAAGTATCCTTCAAAAGCCTCGGGTTTCTATGGATACTGTGTAGTGTTGGGAGGTGGGGCCTGGCTAGAAGGGGCGGAGGCTTAGGGTTGACCTGGTGAGGTGCATGCTGGTTCTGGCCTTCTTCCCAGTCCCTCTCTATGTCACCATGCTGTAAGGATCTCTGTCTCCTGGAGCCCTGGCTCTAACCCCACCATGTAATTCCACCATTTTCCAGATACCCATCCATGATGGATTGAGACCTTGTAAGCTACAATAAATCTTCCCTCATCACAGAAAATCTTTTCTCATCACAGCGATGAGACAGTAACTAAGACACTCCCCTTACAAAGGCATTCAACCTAGTACCTTGTGAAGCATATGGCAATACAGTGGCTCCTTTTCCACATACAAGTGAACTTGTCTTGGATTTACTGTGGCCAATCACCTACTCATTCAGTCAAAACTCAGTACTGAACTCTTGTTCTCTGTCATGGAGATACAATCATAAAAAGAAGACTTTTGAGCACCTTTAGCCAAATGGGAGAGATGGGCACATACAGATACAGCTATTGTGTACAACAAGTATACAGTAACAACGGGAAATAAGTGGAAAACCTCACGACCACGCTTAGACTAGGAGAGAGAAAGGCAAAGCTGGCAGCATGGCTGGAAGTTTCCCAGGTGAAAGGCCCTGTGTCCTGAAACAGCCTGACACTAGAGAGGTGCAGCAAGTCTGGCAAAGGCAGGAGGGCACAGTAATGCCCAGGTGCAATGAGGCAGGAGAAATGGACAGAGATGGGTTGTTTGGTGAAGGAGGATGAGGAACATTGTGGGAGCTGCACAAGTATCTTTGACTGTAAAAAAGAAGGTACATGAATGGATTCAGAAGCCTCAGAAGATAACACAGAAATAATCTGCCACAGAAGGGATGGAAGTGGACCACAGTGAAGGCACAGCAGGTTGCCAGAACGAATCCTAGGTTTGTAGACTGTACAAATAGATGGCTACATATACCATTTACAAATTTCATTCTTTAAAATGCCTCGAGAGCACTGAGATGAGATGAAGAGGAGACAAATACATACAAGTGCACACAGCTAAGAGCAAAGATCTGAATGGTCCTTGAGGTCTGTGGGAGAGCGAAGAAGAAAAGCATCAATAGAGTGAGGCAACGCACTGCTAATCAAGAAATGTGAGAAGGTGCAATAGCTGAATCAACAAGCCAAGAGTCAGGAATTTTCCTCCAGGATCAAGACTACCTCCTAAACAGCTAAATGAACTTGTCTATCAATCCAACATGCAGTCACTTCAGAATTTCATCAACCACACAAAACTGCTTTCATAACATCATTTTTTATTCTCCTTCCTCCATTACCCAAAAATTTTAAAAGATTTAAAAGATGGATAAGGAAAATTCTGTAATCTCCTTCCACATAAATGGCCCATGAATTTTTCAAGTGGTTCTCAAACAATTCCAGTGAAAAACCCAGAATAACAAAGGACAGTGATCTTATAGTCCTGGGTCTCAATCTTAAACTTCCCACTACAAATATAAATGGTTTTTGAAAGCTAATATAGTACTTTAAAACTTCAGGCACATTTTGCATACTACGTCATAATTCTGTTGTGTTTAATATATATACACATTTTTAATTCCCTCAAATATTGAAGTAAAAAGATTCAGCCTTGAATGTGCCTCCATCAGACTTTGACTTTGGGGGTGCCCTTGTCCACAGCTTCACATACGAAGTTGAACTCATTATCCAAGCTGAGAACCATGAAATTAATAAGAGATGGACTGGGGAAGTATATCCTAGAGCAGGGGACCAGGGTGACAACCTTAGAAATCACTCTTCCTTCCTTCCAGTCCTATAAAACACTTTAATAATCATATTAATGCTAAACTCAACATTACATGGGTTTTTATTTATTCTCCCACATGGACGGTTGTACCACTACACACAGTACAGGCATAGGTAAGAAGTGAGGAGACAAATACTGAGAAATACATGGCTTCCCAAAGTGCAACCCATGACACAGACACCATGATCCGACACCTGACCATTCCGGCACACACCGAATGACTCTCCTTTCCCCTGTTAAACACTAGTAGTAAGTGGCACATTCATCCTGACAGTTTACATTGGGTGGCAATCAAGAACAAAAATTAAAAGCATGCTTCGAAAGCAGAAAAAGAAATCTTCCCAACGCATAGTTTCATTTAACTAAAAAATTATCAGTGTGCAAATTGGACATTTTGGATACATAAAGTCAAGTGTCACTAATTAAGTAAATGAGTGATGAATCATAATATCAACATTAGTCATTAAACAAAATTGCATTTAAATTTGATTTACCAGATAGTTTACAGTGCAAAAAATATATAATAATTCAACCTTAAAGAAAACTTCGGTAATTTTATTCCAAAAGCCTATTTGATGAAGAATTTTCTTATATTGTTCTAAAAGTTGAATACAAATAGAAAAAGGGAGAGCAGGTGCCATACGATTTGTGTCCCTCTCAACATTTCTCTAGAGTCACACAACATCTTTTAAGCAACATGAGACATGATTTAATTCACCCAAGAAAGGTCACCTTGTTTGAGGGACAAGTCCTTTCCGCTTAAATTCAGTTTACTCAATCAAATGTACAACAGAATTGAAAACAGAGCATAATCCTGTTCTGAAATTCTTCCTTTGTTAATGAAATCACCTTACTTTTGTAGCAAATGAGCCGTGAGTTACAATGCCAAAAACTGATTTGGCAAAATAAATACATAGTCTCAAAAGAGTGCCCGTATGATTTGTAATAACAAGTCCCTGGATGGCCATGGATACAGAAAGGCTGAGAGAGGGCACAGGAAGGCGAGGAGGATAGAAAGATAGAAAAAGACTGAAAAGAGGTGCTGATTCTCTATGAACACATGCTCTTCCTGAGAGTTAGTTTTATCTTGTGAGTGGCTGTGAGGTATCCTCACTACAATGCCAATGCCCCTCAACCTACAGCCCCAACCTAGGGACAGCTGTCACAACTCCCTAACGCAGTTCTCTATCACTTCCTTCCCTGCACTCTGCAAAGTCCAACTGTTCTGCTGGTGTTCCCTTCTGCCATCTATGTCCCCTCTGTCACTCCCTTTGTACTATCACTGGTGCCTAGCACCTTGCCTGAACCACAGTAAAAAAAAAAAAAAAAAAAAAGGCTATAAAGCATCAGCTGAATGGAAGAACAAGGCTGTGAAAGGCAAACACAACATGGCATGCCTTCGAGTTCATTTTTACAAATCAAATTATATTTCATTTCATTAAATACTTTTATTTACTGTACATCTTCTGAAATTATTCCAGGTTCTCATTAATAAAGAGAAACTGATTCTATCTTTAAGGAAGGGGAGAAAAGAGACCCTTCAGTCACTTGTTCCAAAGGTCTTTCAAAATAATGCTGTGGTATAATTTGGTTTGAAAGCAACGTCCAACATTTTATTACCTTCAAATTTATTCAGAAAAGCTGAAGGCCTGTGATAAGGCTCATTAAGTTGCTGAAAGGCCTGTCTTCACAGGCCTTTCACACAAAAGGTCTCGACTTAATGCCAGGTAATTACTGTTCATTTTCCCCTGGTTATTTCTATTTCCTGAAGATTCCCAGGGAAGTTGGCCTCAGTGGACACCACCTGCGATTTGAGATGCGAGCACAGTGAGAAAAGCCCATGTTCTCTTTGAGTTGTAACTAAAGAAAAACAATCCCGACTCTGGGGCCTGGAATCTAAACTCAGACCATCTGCAACTCACCCTCTGTCCAGAGTCCACACTAAGAGAAAATCTCCAGCATACAAGGTGGTTACAAAGTTCCCAGCATGCATCATTTTTCATGGTACCTGTAGGTCTGTTCTATACCTACCCGGGTTATGAGCAGGGGTTCTTGACACCAGATTGCCTAGGCTCAACTCTCAACTCAGTCTCCTTTCAACTTACAACTGTGGTTAAGTAAGTCAGATTCTCTGTGTGCCCATTTCCCCACTTGAAAAATAGGGCTTTCTCATACCTACCGCAGTGGTACTGTGAGTATTAAATATAAAGCCCTCGTGGCTGTATCTTACACATGCTAAGTTATCTATGACACTGCTTAAGAATACTAACTATTGTTATTTACCATTATCATCTCTGATAAGCAAGACTTATCCCTGTTAATAACTCCACTATAATCCCACTGGTTCTATCATTCGTGTTAGTCATGATAAAAGTTCACTATTTGTGAAACAGCCCAAAAATGGTCACCTGGTGATCAGAGAGGCCTTGCTATTGGGCATTTTCATGTCGATATGGCAGAAAGGAGTGGCATAGCCCCCACGGAGGTCGCTGAAGTCACTACTCTGAAATCTATGCTATTTTTTTTTACATTTACACAGCTGATGGCACAACTGATGGCTGCAATGATCCACTGCAATAATCCTATAATAGCCATATCTTGCAGTGGGCTGTCCTCACTGTAACAGTATCCACAGATGACTACATCAGTCATCTATTAGCGTCTGGCCATCTATGAAAGCTTAGTTTTTTACAGACACTATGACATAAATTTTAGGTTTCAACTCAATTAGTTATGGGATATACAAATAGCTTGCAAAACATTATTACTGGGTGTGCCTAGGAAGGCATTTATGGAAGGGATTAGCTTTTGAACCTGTAGACTGAGAAAAGAAAACCATCCTCCCAATACACAGGAAAAGTATTTAATCCACTCAGGCCCCAACAGGAAAAAAAAAAAAAAAAAAAAAAAAAGGCAGAGGTAGAGAATCTGCACTATTTTCTGGAGTGGAAAAACTAGTCTATTATTTTCAGACTGGAACTTACACTTTCAGCCCTCCAGTTTTCAGGCCTTCATAAGTGGACTAGATTTCTTGCCACAAGTTTTCAAGCCTTCAAAATCAAACCTCAAATGATAGTTTGTGACAGCAGACTGTGGGACTTCTCAGCCTCCAGAGTCATTTGAATCATTCCTCAGAATAAACTTCCTTGGACTGGTTCTGCTTCTCCAGAGGACCCTGAGTAATGCAGACCCTGGTTTACAAAGGGATAACTAAATATGGAGCTAAAGGGATGAGCTATGAACTCAAATGTCATAGGCCAGTTCCTAGCTCTGTTACGCGTTCCCAGGGCATGTAACTTGATCCTCAGTACCAGTTCACCATCTTAAACATGGTTAGTGACATTAAACTCAGAGCTATTTTCAGGTTATATGAGATTACTCTGGGTTACTATGCAGAACTCCCAGGATGGTGTTAAATAGTAAACGTTCAGTGAACATTATCTATTAAAATGATATATTCAGATACATCGTGGGCATGTAGATTGCAGGAGTCTCTGTATTTTAGAAAGTCACTATCAAAAGGTCAATTTTTCCAGTTGAGCAAACATTATATCTGAGTTCAGTCTGGACCTCAAAAAGCCACAGAGAAACAATCATTTAACAACCAGTCAGGAATCACAGCCTGGACAGTACATCCTCTTTTGCTGTAGTCAGCAAGCTAACCCTACCTAACATGTCAAGAGACATTCCTGTTTACAAATATGCTCTTAGAAATAATCAATCATTAGTAGGTCTCCAGTATTCAGTACTCAAAATTGGCAGTTTTCTAGTAATTTAATTAAAGAAATGATGTTAAAGTAAAATTATTAAGAAGATAACCAAAATACATTAGAAGAAATGGAAGCAAAGTTCAGTCATAAAAATCTTCTCCTTGCTGCATCCCCCACGTTGTGTTTGCTCTCTTAATAACACACTTCGAACTCAGGAAGCTATATGCGGCACCAAGTCTCCGTAGGGTGTGCCTGCTGCTTCAGTCTGCAGCCCATTCTTATCAGGTTCACAGTTCGAAGCATAAAGAACTATGTGAACAGAAAGCAACAGGTAGGATGATGAAATTCAAAACAATAACATGTGAATAAAGAGAAGGATGTTGCATTTTCTCCTAAACAACACACCATACAGTCAAGTCTGGGTTGGGGGAGTCTTTTAAAGCCTGCAGAGTGAGATGTTCATAAAGCAGAAGCGAAAATGCTAAGACCTGGGACTCCCCATCATTTTAACAAGGTAGAGAAGCATTCTTTCAATAACTCCACTGCTGCTAAACCCCCATCATCTTCCCCTTAGCCATAACAAAGGGCAGATAAGACACAGGGGTGGTAGTGGAGTGGTAAATGTTTACACACTGGCTGGGAGGGAGGAGGGTATTCTTACTGTAGTGTTTCCAATTTCCATGGTATAAATACTCTCGCCAGGGACAGAGCGTAGCCTGTCAATGCGGTAACACTGAGCTGGGAGCTGGGAAGAGAATCTTACAGTTGTCAGCTTTTGCAGACAGGTACACACTGGCTCCAGCCACTATGTGTTCAGGAGATGAAAACCTCCCTAGCAAGTATCCTCTGGAGGTGTATGTGATTTGGACAAAGTATTTTTTGCATGGCTGATTGTATGAGTTCAAGTATTACTTCTTTTAAATACTAGAAATGGAAATATAATTTTGAATCCACTTTCTATTTGAATGAAAAGCTAACTTCTATCATCCACCTGTGCAATTCCTCTTGAAGTAAACGCAATTTTTTACTTTCTTTTCTCTTCCCAGTGTCACATCTGCTGGTGCTTCCCATTTGCCAGCTCCCAACATGTCCCCAATTATGTCTTTTTTATTTTATAGGCTCCATGCTGATGTTTCATCAGTTACCACCCCTGGGTCCCACTGAGCGTGAACGGTCTGCACAGCCTCCGGGAGGGAATGTAATGCACTGAGTATACCAAACCTCTGTGCCTCCTACAAATGTTGTTTAACATAAATACAGTGTGGAGTTAATGCAGTACAAAAGAAAGGTTTTACCCTTGCAGTAGTCAAAAACCTGAAAAAATGATTAATGAAAAACTGGTTTATCAAGAGGAATAAGAAATATCCTGCACTTATGGAGTACTTTCTACTGAATAAGAAGCAAAAAATTAATACATCTGAGTGCATGGATAAGCCTATATTTTAACCTACTCAACGCAAATATTTTTCTACCAGAAGAGGAAGCAAAAACTACCTCATGTGAAGCATACGAATGCTTGAGAACTTAAGCTACAAGAGACCTCAATATTCTTTTACTCAAAAACATGTAAAAGGATCAAGAAAATACTTTTTATGCTTTCTTAAATTCAGCTTTTCTTAGAAATACATAACCATCTCTGTACACAGTTCTTGAACAGCCTGGCAAATGCTCTGCAAGTTTCCATGCAGGTAGGAGAAACCTGGAAGAAAAAGGCCCACTTTGACTAACAAAAGTCAAACCACTGGCCTCCAATATGTGGCTTTCTGAAAACAAGCCTCCTCCTTTTGGGTAAAACCATGCCAGGCTCATCCTATAATCCAATGGTTCTTGCAGTGGGGGACCCTGGGCCAGTGGCCTCAACATCACCGTCAAATTTGACAGAAATGTCAACTCTCACGCCCTCCTCCAGATCCGATGATCTGTAAACTCTAGGAATATGGCCACAAATCATCTGTATTTTGATAGGCCCTCCCGGTGGTGCTGCGTAAGAGCGGAAGCGACAATGGCTCAAGAAAGCTGCACGAAGGATGGGATCTGCTGGAGGCCTGCCCTCACCCCACTGCAGGCTCGTGTCTCTCCCTCCCACGCCCACCCCACAGAGTACAAATTTATCCTGGGGTTTTGTGCATTCTAGACAAACGCTCTATAGCTGAGCTACACTCCACCGCACTGGCAGCTGCTGGTTAGGGTCCCAGATCTAGGCTAGCCAAATACTCCGGAAAGGCCTTCCCAGCTCCCAACCCCATACTAACTAACATTCCCCAGTCCTCTGAACTCACAAGCCACAGGGATAGCATGGGATCGTTGGACATGTATTTACGTTGAGTGTCAATCTCTCCAACTGAACAGGAATCTCCAGGAGGGTCACTGCATGTCCAGCTCATAGTTGTGGTTTGGCACCGAGCAGGCATTCATTAAGTTCTTATGAAATAGGTAAACCACTGAAGTTCCTAATTCTCCAAGAATTGAATGTGGCATTTATGGCCTACATGAGTCTCAAAACTACATATTCATTTATTCTTCGGTGAAATATTTATCAGGCAGCAACTTCAGCCAAGCCTCGTTCTCAGCACTAGAGCCCAGCAGTGAACAAGGGAGAAACACAAAAGCAAAAGTCTGCCTTTATGCTTTCTGTGTCCCCTTTGTAGTCAGACAATCAAACAAAATAAACCAGTAAAGTATTTATTCGGCTTGTTAGATGGTGGTACGTGCCATCAAAGACCAGCAGCAGCGTACTGAAGAGAGTGAGAAGCTCTGGGGTGGGCAGTGGAGGAGTTGCAACTCAAGCTGGGCGCTCAGGGTCGGTCTCGGAGGGGCCTGTAGGGCAGACCTGAAGGTCTGAGAACATACAGGCCCACCGCAACCCAGAAAGAGCAGGTAACAGCAGGGGGCGTGGGGAAGACAGTCTAAGGAGAAGGAGAAAGTGGCGAGGTGGATGGCGCTGTCCCCGTAGCCAGGGTGGTGGCCTCCTTGTCAGGTGGGAAACGGCAAAGCTGCGAGCAGAGGCCCAGCTCTGCCGCATCACGCTTCCCGAATTCTGCTCGGCTTATGCTTTCAGAATCGCGGGCAAGATGCACAGGAAGAAGCAGGCAGGCCAGGTGTGACCCGAGTGAGAGAGGCGCCGCCCGCCCCCGGGGTCCCTGGAAGGTGCTGAGCGAGGCACGTCACGCGCGGATGTCAAGACCACGTATTTTATTCTCCACTGAACTCTTCAACTCCCAGACGGGTTTTTATACAAAAAGACTTGTATAGTGAAATAAGCATCCCAAATTCTTAAGGAACAAAGAAAGTAAAAATTTAGTAGGCAAATAAAACGTCAGGGAGACACACTGCGACAGTCACGGCAGGCCAAGGGTCGCTGCCTGAAAACCGGAAGAGAGGATGGAGGCCCCTGACGGTTTTGCTCTCTCACAAATCAAGACTAAGTAAGTATACCACATTTTCTCTCTCTTTTTTAAAAAAATAGGATCTTGCTCTGTAGTCTAGGCTAGTCCTGAACTCACTATGTAGCCCAGGATGGCCTCAAACTTACAGCAACACTCCTGCCTCAGCCTTGTGGGTGCTGGCATTATAGGCAGGTACCACCATGCCTCACCCAAAAAAATCTCTTTATACTTCCTACTGCACGTAACACATGGAAATGTCCATGCTTCTTCACTTAAAAGAGGCTTTGTTAATAAGAAAGTATAAGAGTCGGTAACAAAATAGAACATAAACTCTGTATGAGTCTCTATATATCAATATATCTACATATATCTATATGTATATAGATACATACTTTTTGTTGAGACAGAATCTTGCTCTGTAGTCCAGGATGGGTTCTGAACTCACTATGTGACCCAAACAGGCCCGGAGCTCGCAGCAATCCTCCTGCTTCCGCCTCCCAAGGGCTGGGATTAACAGGTGGGAGCCACCACACCAAGCTTGTATGGTGCTGGGGAACTGAACTCAGGGTCTTGTGCTCACTAGGCAAGCACTCCAACCACCGAGATACGCCCCAGCCCCTGCCTGATGCTCTATATTAAATTCATGTTTTCAAATATTTGTTGAACACTTTCCTATGAACAATGTGCTAGACCAAGAAACAGAGAATCAGACAGGTTCATGTGATTAATCTGAAAAATATGAAGACAAAAGGCAGTAAATTGTCATTTAATTCAAGGATGTTATGGATGTAAGATCACTAGAATCCAGTGGCAGATTCCAGTCCTCCTCTGTCAATGACCTTCCGTATGACTTGGCCCATCACTTAATACCCTTAATTCTCTATTTCCCCGGTTATAAGGAAAAATAAAAACCACAACCAAACAAAACCTTCACAAGCATATTAGCTGAGTTAAACTGCATAACTCAGTACAACAAAAGGCAGACAGGAGGAATCCAAGAAAGGTTCATTCTGCCCTAATATTTCTTAAACCTAATATGCAATGACACACAAGCAGCAGCTGCTCCAGAGTCAAAGTCATTCTAATTATCCCATCAGCCCCACACACCTCGTGATGCGTCTCCACTCACGGGAACGTAGGCGGGCCTGTCTTTCCTGGGTGTTCTTTTTGTGGGCCAAAGAAATGATCATCCCAAAATGGCAGCAGTTGTCATGTAAAACCTCTTTAGTTTGTTGATTTCAAATCCCTACATTGCTGAAATTCTAACTGATGTTTTAAGATTGAAAAGAATAAAAAAAACTCTGCAGGCTTTCAAAAGAAAAACACTTATCTTGTAGGGGAAAAAAATGTTACTTAAAAAAAAATGTCAGCATTTACTCTAGGAAATTCAAGGTTACCTCCTCCCTCTTTTCTTCTCCAATGCTCAACTCCAAAGTTACTGAAAGGTTTACTGGCATACATAGTATCAGCTCTGTACAGGCACAGGCTTCCCACCTGAAATATGTTTCTGCTTGGGAAAAAATACCAAGCTCCAGTAACTGTGACCTACATAAATTCTATGGGACAAATGAAAGAAGGTCAAGTGAGACATTACTGAATTGCATAAATCACGCCACACTGGTGATCTGCATTTCTCTCAAAACCTCACATCCCTCAATAATTGTAAATAATCAACGTCCTTGAATCCAAAAAGACTACTGCATTCCACAAAGTATTGAACATGGAAATTATCTGGTTTTTTTTTGTATTTTCTACAAATGCTTTGTATGTTATTTACAATATGGTAGTCCTCGTCTAAGACAGACATGGAGGAAAATATTCAAACCACGTGGTCCTTGAGTAAGAGGCTGCCAATAGTGAAATTATTCTAATTGTGGATAATGAGAAAATTTGAGGGTGACCGATGGCACCACCTAAATGCACATGTGTTTCTTCCAGACTGGTTTAGGCTCTGGTTCTGTGTAACCTGAGAAAAGGAGCCTGTGCAACGGCTAGAGGGTAGAGGACTGCAAATGAGTGAGAACCATGGGACACCCGGCAACTCAGGAATAAGGCAGTGGGACGCTCCGAATGAGACACTCCACTCTGGAACTGGAGCCAAGGAAATGCTGACACAGGAATAATTTCGATCAGTGACCTGTCTGCTGTCTTAAAAGTGTTCACACCACACCAAAACAAAACAAGAATTCCAAAAGCAAGATGGTTCAAGGCTTAGAAAAACCATATAAATTCAGAGGTCTCAAAGTATTAATATTTCAGCCACTACACGCAAATGTCCCTCCATTCCATCAAGGTGCTAAGAAGTAAGGAAGGCAACGAGTATGAAAAATGTTACATTTCTTGGAGAACTAGCACTTTAGATGTCAATAAACGATATCTTGTTTCTGAATTTCTTTAGAAGCACTGAATTCTTAATCATTCACTTATCCATTTAGTCATTCAAAAAAATGTATCTCTACTTTTTTTCCTGATTGCATGGTAATACACACTTACTGTAAGTAAGATATTCGAATGAAACAGTATCACATAAAGGGAAAGTACGAGTTTCTGGAAGTCCAGAAATTTCAGGAAAATGTGTATTTGGTAACCACTACAGTCTAGGCTATCTATTGGAGGTGCCTGTAGTTATCAGAGTGAATTAGATAATGCTGCTGTCTTCAAAAAGACCAATCGCACAAGAGACATGGTAACAATTTTTTAAAAAAGCAAAAGTAATGTAAGAGGTAATGCAAGTATACACACCCAAAATAAAGTTACAAAGAAATGCTACACGAAGTTAGAAGGAAGAAACTGCTTCTAGCTGTGTCTTAAAGTTTAGAGATACCACTGTTTTAAGACTGGCTCTACTCTAGGCCCAGGCATTCAGAGCAAACCAGAGTAGACTCAATTGTGCTAAGTGACATGAAATCAAACTGAACCCTTTAAAGGGTCAGTTAATATTTTCCTAACAAATAAGAGATTCCAGTCAACTTGAGTCAGCTTATTAAGGAAGTCCCCTTTGTTTTAACCCTCAAGAAGATTAAGTCTGAAATAATCACTGTGCTTTCTGTTCTCCTTTCTGCTCTCCCTAACCTATTTTTTGCATATGAACATTCATCCTAGCTTGTAGAATGAGGGGTTGGGTGAATCTAAGCTCTCAAATAAAAGCCAACTAGATCTTTAAAGTTACTGCAAGTGTGTCTTTTGACATATGTTCAATGGAAAGAAAAATTCTGGGCAGGAGGGGATTCTAGCTAGTCCAGCTCCACATGACTCTCCAACTCCCTGCGCCGCATTACCCATGACTCTGCTGTTCGATGCTAGGAAAACTCCTTGAAACTAAGATCTAAGTGTTTTTGTGTAAAATCCTAAATTCTACTTTCTAACTGTCTCCCAAAAGATTCAGCAATTCTGAATCCACAGCTCCCCTCCAAACAAGGTAGACATGAAAGAAACTATTTGATCATTAGTCATTTCTCATTTTCACTGCTTACAGAAATTTGGCGAGTGAGAAAATGATGTGACCCAGAAAGACAACTGTTAAGTTCTCCCTATGAAAATATAAAGAAGGGAAAAAGAACTGAGAGAAGGGGAGGGAAACAGTAAAAACAAAATATATTTAAGTTAGGAAAAAGAAGAAGAAGCACACGAACAGAGCAGCATGTCATGCACATTCAATGTTTAATACCTGAGAGCTAAACATCTACAAGTGTGGACTGGGTAGAGGTGAGGTTCCAACGCACAAAAACTGCAGGCATGGAACACCCGAAGTTTATGACAGATCTCTAGGCAGAAAGGTTCTTGAATACAGAGGACAAAAGGAGCTGGAGGGTTACAGGAAGTTGAGAGATCCAAGTTAAGAGGCATAAATAACCTTCTGGGCATCGTGAACCTCCTCATTAAAACTAACATAATGATCCTAAATCTGTGTGAGGCTCAAGTGAAAGACTGTATCATAGCATTTTGTTCCTAAATACTGCACTGGCTTGAACTTACAGGGTTAAGAGTGTTGGCCAAAGTTCCATGAAAGACTTGTGAATTCAGATATAAATCTGTATTTTCCAAATGACTAATCTCAAATTACCATCTCCACTGACCCAAACAGGTGGGAAAGATTTAAATAAGTTATGGTTAAAAATATTACCCCTTCAAGGATGAAAGCCCTAATTCTGCCTTTGCTGCCCCAGAATCCACACTGAGACCACTGAGACCTCCCCACTCTGGGAAGCTGAACTGATCTTTCTTCTGTTCCACATTCCTGGTCCTTAGCAATTTCTAAGTCTGTTCTAGTTTCAGCGGACATCAGCTTTGGTAAGTTGCCACCCCCAGGGACAAAGTCAAATGGGCAGAAAGACATTTCCTTAGCATCCATCTTTCATCTTCAGTTATATACATCCCTTCCTGAACACTCTCAGGCTCCACGTGGCTTGTCTGAGTGGAAACCCACTCACATGCCCTTGTGTGCCTAAGTGCTCCTTAGGGCCTTGTTCAGAGGAGGGCAGCAGGAGTCAGTGTTGGACCTGCAAGGCAGCTCATACCCACCAGTCTTAGTCATTACCACTTGCCTGTCATGTGTAAGAGCTTAGAACTGCATGAGTTTCATTCTGCCCTGTGTGTCACAGCAATATTCTGACAATTCTGAAATACAAAACACATTTGTGTGCTAAATGGGTACAAGCTAGGTATGAAAAAAAAGTCATAGGTTAGTGGCATAGTACTAGTTAAGAGCATTACACACCCCGTCTTCCCTCCTGGGTATCAGAGCAGGAACAACTAGAGGCCTGCCCAGCAAATGCCCTGGTGACAATCTACAGTAGGTACTAAAATAACATACAGTGATGATGCAACTGAGGTAGGAGTGGTATGAGTGTTTGAAAACAAAACAAAGGTCACTAAAAGGCATTTATATAGGACAGGTCCGACAACCAGGTTTTGCTGAGCTGGGTATAGAGGCCAGGAGACCATAATCTGACATCCTCTTTCCCCACAAGTAAAAGTGCTCCTATGTCACTTGACTGCTGAGAGGTCCTGTCTGTTACTTTTTTGATGCTGTGATTCAATATCTGACATCCACAACTTAGGGAGGAAAGATTCACCGTTCACAGTTTCAGAAAGTTTTCAGTCTGTTCATGGGTGGGTGGCTGGAAAATGGTGGAATCAATGGTGGAGCTGCAGATGGAGCTGGAACCAAAATTTCTGGGGCAGAGATCCTTACAGCACAGTGGAAGAGAGAGACCGGGAGGAAGGGAAGGACCAGCAATATTCCCCTCCAGGTCAAAATCCAGCCAGGCCCCACCTCCCAACCCTACACAGTATCTATAGGAGCATGAGGCTTTTGGGGGACACTCCAGATCCAAACCACCACAGGTCCCTCAATCATTTGTCTGTTTGAGCAACCTATACATACCTTGACAAAGTCCTGCTTGGGATCACCAGTTCTTATTACCAGAAAAAATCTGGCTTTTTTCTTTCAGTTCCTCTGCCCTCCTGACTTGCCTCCCTTATCCTATTCATGCATGGGCAATTCAATTACCAATATTTACTGAACACCTGCTATATTTCAAGCCCTGGAAAAGGAGAGATGAGCACAACACAGTCTCGATCCCAGAGGAATGCATGTTCTATACAAACAACTAAGTTAATATAATGCAAACAGATGGGAGCTCTGTGAGAGAAACACACACATCAAAATACAGGGACACAGATAATGGGTCAAGGAAAGTCTCATGGAGGATGTGATATTTATGTAGGGCCTCACAGGATCAGTAGGAACTGGGCAGGTGTGAAAGAAGGATAGAGGAGCTCAGAGCTGGTAAATGAAAGAGCCAAACCATAAAAGCCTACAAGGTGAGGGCACATTTAGCAAACTGCAGTCACCGCAAATCACATACAATGCAGAATAGCAGAAGACGAGGCAAGAAACAAAAGTCTGATCCCAAATGTGGAAAGCCTGTGAGGCCAAGACAGAGAGAAGGAGTTGAATCTAGAAGCACTAGGGGCCACTGAAGACTACCCTAGCCTTAGGATAAGACACATGGTACATGTGTGTTCAGTTAAGGAACCCTAGAAGCAGCTGGAAAGCAACAGGTAAGCAGGACAAGGCAGTGCAATGAACCAAGATGAGACAATTAAGCACAAAATGGAGGCATTTCCCAGGTAGAATCATGACCACAATGCATAGAGATAAAAGAGAAGGGAAAATATGTCCACTTAATTCCTACTCTTCCTTCAGATCTCAGACCAACTACCACTTCCTAATGAAAGCAGCCTTAAAGCCTAGGATACATTAGCTCCTTCCCTGACACACTCACAACCAAATCACACAGGACTTTTTCTCCACAGCATTTGCTCAGTTTATAGTGCCGTACTTGTGTGATAAACCAGACTATTATCTGCATCTGCTACCAGACTATAAGCCTTTTGAGAGAAGAACCAAGTCTATTTTGTTGTCCATTTATTTCTAGCATCTATCATAACTGGTAATGATGACTGAAAATTATTTTGTAAAAGCAAGGCACTTCTGTATAAAGCCTGTATATTACAATACCATGTACGTGGTGATGCCAATCACTAAGACATGGAATAGAAACGGAGCCAGAAGCGAAATCTAAGAGAAGAAATGAATTCTGACTTGAACTGATGAATTGGAATGGAATTACCTACAAGAATTCTTGGTAGAGTGTTTCCAGAGTATTCCCAGAGCTCGGACTTGAGAGTCACCTGAAAATTAGAGATTAAGGAATCATCCACACAGCTGAAGAGAAGAGGGACTGCCTCACTTTAGTTGAGTTCATAGCTCATGGAGGGAAAATGAGTCAGCCAGGTTACAGAATCCAAATCAGCAAAAACTGTGCATGTTATAGCTTGAAATTTAAATGTCCCCCAAAGCTCATGTGGTGAAGGCTTAGTGCCCAACACAGCAATGTCCAGAGGCAGAACCTTTGGGAGGTGTCTGGATCATGGGGCTCTGACCTTGTGGGTGGGCGAATCCACTTATGGATCCATGGCTTCAGGCATTTTGAGAGAAGGCCTTTGTTATAAGAGTCTCTTTTTCCTTCCCTCCTCTGTTTCTCTCCACCCCCCAACCCCGCCTCTGTTTCCCAATCACTATAAGGTAAAGAGCATGTTCTTGCCCACACTCCCCACAACAATGGCCCGCCTTACAAGTCTATAGGGATTGCATCAAGTAACCATGCACTGAACCCTCTAAAATCATAAATCCAACTAAATCTTTCTTCCTTTAAGTCAGCGTCTTTCAAGTATTTTGTCATGGTGACAGAAAGATAACTAATACAGTGGGAAAGAACATCTAAGAGCTCAGGGAAGAAACACGAGAAGGACAGGCTATATGAGAACAAGGGAGGTAGAGTTCCAGAAGGAACAAGTATATAGTCAGGTCCAGTAGTGCTAGGAGACTGGGAACTGGCTTGTAGGCATAAGGAAGCACCAGGCTCTGGTAAATTCCTGATGATGTTTACAGTGAAAGCAAAAGTCGGCAGGACTTCCAAAGAAAAGCCAAACCAACAACAAATGATGCAGGAAGGTGTGGAGAAGGAAACTAAAGGATAAAATGGAAGAGAAAAAATACTTTTTCATGCCTTCAGTAAGTACCCATTAAGTTTCTACCACAAGCTTAGTACTCTACACTAGAGGTGTAGCAGCAAATAGGACACCCTGACTTGGGGTGGGGGGGGGGGGGCAGAGAATATATGTGGCAGTAGGGTCAATAAGATCAAAGAAGAGTCTGGCCTCTTTCCTCTGTGTATCAAAGGAAATAATCCAGGGCCAAAGATGAAACAGGCCATACACAGAAATATCAAGACAGGACTTAGCACTGTATGGGAGGTGTTCCCCTGAAAACCGAGCCTGAGACAAGGGCCTTGGTTCAGAAGTTTGTCTGGGAGATGGTTCACCTCTGCTATGAAGACAGTGTTGGTTACAACCAGGTAGAGATGACTCACCATTCAGCTTGTGCTAGGTAAAGAGACGAGAAATTACTAAGAAAAACTGGCAAGGGAATTTTTTCTAAGGTCTTAGTTTTTTTTTTTTAATGCCTTTTGGCCTCTTTATAAAGATAAAAACTTAGAAAATTATTTATTGATAAGCTCAAGTTAAGATCATAAAGAAGGCTTTATACTCCTCCAGTGCCAAGGGCCATGATATCAACCCTCGATATTTATTGAACACTTATTAATGGGAGAGGCACTCTGCAGACTTGATCAAATGAATCATCCTTGTCCGACAGCAGACACAGCCTGCCTCTGCAGTCCCATGCAGAGCCCTCCCCAGACAAGGGAGGCCGAGGCCCGGCCTTCAAGATGCACTTTATGTCCAGACTACTGGCCCTCGCCTGCCTCACAATGCCGCACAGCTGCCCTGGTCCTCTGTGCCTGCTGCCAGGGACACGCAGCTGGGGAAACTCAGCTGCAGCCCAGGACTCCGACCACCTGCCAGCGCCCTGCATGCTGACCACCTGAGGGAGCCTGCTGCCTCCTTGTTTGGATGGTTCCTTTTCTTAGTTTTGTTTTTTTTCCTTTTTTTTTTTTAATAAAACATGTGGATTTGAAAAAAAAAAAAAACAACGAATCATCCTGCCACTGGGTATAGTTAGAGGCATTACTGCTCCCATTTTATGAAGCAAGAAACTGATGATCAGAAAGCTTAAAAGATAACTAATACAGTGGGAAAGAACATCTAAGCTTTTGTGCTTTATCACAGCAACAACCTACCTCATTTTTTAACAATGTGTTAATAATCTGTACTTACATTCTTGTGTCTGAACACACCCACACACAATTTTTGGGTTTTTATTCTTTTTATTAGTATGTATTTGCAATACATAATAATAACATTCGGTTACAGAAAATGGTACATATACATATCACATCTTATTTAGCTCTCCTATAATCTTCATTATGTGGACAAGAAATAGCTTCTAGATTTTTTTCATGAATGAATTTCAGGGCATTTTTAAAAAAATTTACATCAAGCAATCAACATCCTTTCAGCAAATCCACCATGACTAAAACTGAAAAATAAAAACCTTTTCAATTTAAGACTAGGCACAAGGCCTGCTACGGCTTGAATCTGGAATGTTCCCTAAAAGCTCCAGGTATGTGGAAGGTTGTTGGCCCATGGCGATTAATTTAATCAGGTCGATCAACCTACTGAATATGCCATGTGCTGTTCAAAGATCGGGCCTGGGTGTGAGGGATGGGTCACCAGTGTGGCTACTGCTGCACCAGATGCCCCTTCACTCAGTTCTTCTTCCTTTCTGCCATGCCATGACCTATCCTCCTCCATGCCAGGCCCACTGTGATGGTCTGCTGGGCAGGTATAAACTGAGACCTTTTGAAATCATGAGTTAAAATAAATCTTTCCATCTTTTAGTCAGTGTACTGGTACTGTATCTGAGTGATGAGAAACAGACAGCAAAATTCCATCAAATCACAGAATTAAATCAAGTCAACAAAAGCAACCAAAAGAGAAAGAGTAAGGCACTTAAATATTTTGAATTCATTACATTTCCGACCATAAAACTATCTGCATCTTTAATTTGGAGACTCATGATCACGCCGGAGAGAGGAGGCAAAATTTAATTTAAGGAGCAATTTGGGCCAATCATCCTATTTTCCCTAACACAAGAGCATGAAAGGAGAGAGGATAACACACACAACATCTGCTGAAGGCCAGAGGACCACAGCCCACAGTCCAGAGACACTTGAGTCAGGCTTCAGAGGCGGCTTAGGCAACGCCGCTGTCCCTGGAATACAGAGGGTTATTAGTTTAGTCTGTGGAGGTCTGTATTATTAACATGACAACCACTGGACCCTTGCCACATCAACATAATGCTTCGTAATAAAATTAACTCAGCGCAAGAACTTGATTTGGAGTCTGTTTATGGGCAGCCTTTACATGTGTTCTGGATTTGTGCAGCACAAGACATAAAAAAGCCACCAGGCAAGCCGTTTGCACACACAAGCATGTAAAGATGTAGCAACTTGCTAGCCAAAGGGCATTTAATGATAGAGTTGGAGAACAGTGAGTACAAAAGACAAACATTCAAATTTGATCTCAGAGAAAAAAAATGTGTGTTTTATGAAATAAGACTACTAAACACACATGCTTCAAAATGTGTATGGCTAAATTCATTGGCCAAGACCACAGTGGCAGACCCTCATAGGCAGGAATCCCCAGGATACACGTGTTTGCTTTGCCAGAGCCTAAGGTATTACCAGAGCAGGGTGGAGTCTCAGAAAGTTTCTATCAAGTGAAAACTTGCCAGGAAGGACAAAACAGAAACCTGGGACTCTTGCTGGTGTCCTGGGGAGTGAAAATGACTTGTAGATAAGCTGCAGCTGGGGACAAAAGCAGACATGTCCAGGGCAGCTAGAAGAAACATGCAAAAATGGAAAACACAGTGCTGGGGGTTGGGGTTCCACATGTGGCCATTTTGTTTTTTTCTAAAACTTTCTTTAAAGTTGTCAGGATATCATCTTTTGAATTTCAAAATCAGAAAATTCTTTCATGTTGGAGCAAGGGGAGGAATACAACAGTGAACCAACTATAGCTTACAGGGAAAAGTTCAAATCCCAAAGCCCTGGAGATTTGGCAAGGCATGACCTAGTGAAAACTCCAGTTGCATACCCTAACTTTTATCCCTTTTCTTTTCTCAATTCGCTAAATTGCTTGCTTTCTAAGATGTATTATAGATTTTTGCCCAGGAACGGCACAATCTTCCACTCCCTATTATATCCTTCTTACACATTCATCAGACAGCCACACCCTTCTCATTCTTCAAAGCACAGCTCCAATATCCTCTCTTTGAAATGCCATCCTGATTCCTCACACCCTACCAGAATCTCTTTTTTTTTTTTGCCCACCTGAGTTTCTATAGTAACTAATGTTACCTCTCCCAGAGCCCCTGAAACCTTATGCCCCACTCACTAGTGTACCAGCCTCTCTCCTCCATTCACCCTGTTATTGCCTCTAGATAATATCATGATATCGCACTACAAAGCCCAGTGGATGATCCACTTTTTTATCAGATTGTGATGCTGTGATGGTGTGACACTAAGTCATGATTTTTTTGGTTACAAGTTACAGGTTACAAGTTATAAAAATCCATTGAAACTACTTTGAACATGGAAACTACTTCATTTATTAAAACATAAAAATAATTTTCAGAGCTCAAGGTTAGAAAGTGTGGTCAGCTAAGATCTGGACCCTGGAGCTAGAAAGCCAATAGAATCAGGGCAGCTACTCTCCGAGTCAATCAGTCTTTCTCCCCCTCCCTCCCTATCTCTCTCTCTCTGTCTCTGTCTCTGTCTGTCTGTCTCTATCTCTCTCTCTCTCACTGTCTTTCTCTAAAAGATGGTTATACAGTGGTTAAACATACAAGCTCATACTACCAGGATTTATGCTTGGCTTTGTCATTAATCAACCATATAACCTTAGGCAAATTACATAATCTCCCTATGACTCAGTTTTTTCCTCTATAAAATTGGGATAAGAGGACTTAGTTTATAGGGTTGTTAAGAGCATTGCTTAATTCATGAAGACACAGCTGCCCACAGCTCCCAAGTTAACCCTTCCATGTGATCTATCTAAAATGTCTTAGTCCAAGGACTAACTTCTGAGGAAAACAATCAGACCTATCCTAGTTGAGTTTGCCACAGCAGTGGGAGCCATGGGAGACACTTGACTGCCAGGGCCCATGTATACAGGTGAGAGAAAGTGGCAGTTTTAGCAAAAGGGGCCATGGGCGCAGCTGACAGCATGACCAAGAAGAAACCTTCTTCTGCCACCAACTGCTCTCTCATGAGCCCATGCAGCCACACACATCGTCCTGAATTGCACTATATCTGGGCCTTTCCACCCCACAGCCTTGAGCAAGGCTCTTACTTAAGACACAAAGCTGCCTGTCAGACTTCAATGGCACCTAAGGGAGCGCCACACGCCAGCACTTAATAAAGGCTTAATGGTGATGATGGCAACGTTGACAAGAATGACAGTGGCACAACAGGCCATGCCATGGGCTGCAATTGCTTCCCAGCAGTTTGCTGCTGGGCCTCATGGCTTGAAGTTGAAGTCGGCACATCCTTCTAACTCAGCTAATGTAGCTGGGCTCTAGGGCCACCTCCCCAGATAATATCCAGCTGCTAGTTAGGTAGATTTATACCCCACTAAATACACTGTCAAACAAAGGCTTTCTCTTAACTGCTAGGGCTTAAGGAACACAAGTTCAGCATACAATGAGCAAAGAGGAGAGACCTCCAGAGAAAATTAACCATTTGGCTTCCAGGTGATACACTGCTGCTCTCTAATCTCAAAGTAAACAAGATCAACTTAAGAAGTTGGAGCTTTAAAAATAAAAGTACACAGGTAAGAGCTCTTACTAGCTATGAAGTCCCAATTGAAACTCTATTACCAAAATTGTGTTTACTGTAGTACAATCTCCTTAACGAAACAAAGGAAAATTCTTAGACCAGTCTATCTCTGCCATGGACTAAATGGCCATGTTCGACCCCCAACATGACAAGACTAATATTGGTGATCGGTCATGAGAATGGGTTACAGAAACTAAACCAGAAAGCTGTCTCTGTTCTTCACCCTGGAGGACACAAGGATAAGATGGCTGCCTGCAAACCAGACAGCGGCCCTCACCAGACCTCATATCTGCAGGCACCTTGATCTTGGGCTTAATCATCAGGACTGAGGAGTAAATGCCTATGTTCAAGTCTCAGGCTGTGGGCTCCAACATCATCTTCAAAGGCAGTTCAAACATATATCTCATTCAGCCCTCTAAACAGCCTGCTAGAGGAGTTCTGCTAGCATCACTGTGCAGAAGGGGAAACTGAGGATCAGAAATGTTAAGAAAATTACCTAAGACTGTGTGAGCTTAAGGCAGCTTAGCCCTTAACTAAAACCCGAGCTGGTGAACTTCTTCCCCGGGCACCTCCTCTCGCCACCACTGACTGCTGCCACTCGCATGCCCAATTTCATATAAAGAATCTTTTCTAAACTATCTCTGCAGACACGCTTGAGCGTTGGTAAGTTGTAGCAGCACTGAGTGACGCAGGCTTCGTACCCACCAGACAGAACAGTTATCAGAGCCACCACATATTTACTTTCCATGTAAGATTTCACCCCAAGAAATAAAACTGTGTGCTACCTTACTCTTTCCACCATGACAACCACCCCATCACCATCACATTTGTTATACAGCTCTCAGTACCAGGCACTAATGCCAAAAATTTTACAAGTATTATCTCAGCTGATTCTCACAGGGATGATGATTGTTTATGATTCTCATGTTACAAATGTAGAAATTGAGTCCTAGAGCTGGGCATGGTGGTATACATCTGTAATCCAGCACTCAGGAGGCTGAGGCAGGAGGACTGCTGTGAGTTCAAGGCCAGTGTGGGCGCCACAGTGAGTTCAGCACCAGCCTGAGCTACAGAATGAAACCCTGTCTCAAAAAAATTAATAAATAAATCCCAAGGCCATTAACCCTGCCCAAGTTTATGTAGCAAGTGGGCAGGTATATTCCAGGCCAGAATTATCTGTCTCCAGACATCAATTCAGGACCAATGTCAAGGTCTCACATCATTCTTTCATGAAAATATTCCGCCTCTGAATTTTTAGCTGTCACTGATAAGTAAAATATACTAGAAACTACATCAAGTCCTTTGTAGAAGTAGGCAGAAAAATAAATAGCCAGAATTTCTTTTAAGAATTTGAATAGCAGGGTATGAATATAATAGACACTCCAATAAATTTTGCCACAGCATGAACAGTGATCTCATTTTCAAATGGTGATTCCTGGCGCCTGTATACATGGTGTTATGATCTACCAAGGAGAGTTTATGGGACACATCACTCAAAGAAGTTTAAGTGGATTTGAATAACAAGAACAGTGTAAAATCAGTCACCATCCCCAAATACGGTCTTCTGAAAGCCTGCAGAAAAATTCATTTTTAAAAAGACTCAGAAATTTTTAATTCTCGCTCATAGATCAATGATAACCTTAATATTTAACTCATCACCATCTACAAAAACTCATCACTAACTCATCTACAAACATAAAGACTTCTAACCACAGTTTATGCCAAAAAAAAAAAAATGAGAGAGAGAGCAAAAAAAAAAAAAAGAATGAAAGATAATGAGAGTCATAGTTCAGAAGTCAAGAGCACTGTGGGTACTTCAAGCCTTGGGGACAGACTGTGTCATTTACCAGCTCTGTGGCTTTGGGCAAGTTTTCTTAACACTCTGAACCTACTTATTATTCACCCACACAATTTAAATACTACTGGCATCTATCTTGTGAGATTTCTATACTTTTTTGAGACAAGTTCTCATTCTGTAGTCCAGGCTGGTCCTGAACTCACTATGTAGCCCAGGCTGGCCTTGAACACACAGCAATCCTCCTGCTTCAGTCCCCCAAGAGCCAGGGTTCCAGGTGTGCACATCTGGTTTACATGGTGCTGGGGCATTGAACCCATGGCCTTGTGCTTGATAAGCAAGTGCTTTACCTGCTGTGCTATTCCTCTATCTCCAGGATTTCCATGCTTAAAAACAGTAATGAAAATGACCACAATCGTGGTGACAACTATGACCACAGTGATGACCTGACTGCTTTACTACCAGGACAATATAGGGATGAAAGAAGACATATGCAAGTTGAAGAGGAATAAATATCCTCCCTCTTAGCTGGACACTGTGGCTTATGCCTGTAATCCCAGCACTCAGGAGGCTGAGGCAGAAGGACTGCCATGAGTTCAAGGCCAGCCTGAGCTACAGTGAGCTCAGTATCAGCCAGGGCAACAGAATCCCTGCCTAAAAAAGGAAAACAAAACTCCTCCCCTTGAAAACTTCAATGTAACCTGTTAATGGAGCACAAGCTTATTTCTCTTCCTGCCTGGGTGAGGGCCAAGAAAGGAGTCAACCTCTTGGCTGCCTCTAGGTCTAATCATGATGGAAGGTGACTCCTCTCCACATTCATCATCATACACAAACATGGCTGGTTTCATGGGCAAATTTTCATAACAGGACCCAAAATATGAGGCACGTGACATTAGAAAAAGTAGTGTTGTTTTAGATCATACACATTAGACCATGAAGATCAGAGTTGCCCTCGCTGGGGCTGAAGGAACTAAGGTGTGGAGCTCATGAGTATTCAGAAAGTGTTGATGGTGTGTCAAGCAGAGAACTGGCATTAGACCCAGCTCCAGGTCACTTGCCTGACAAGGACATGTGTGAGAAAAATGCAGAAATATAAAGGAGATCCTGGTTCAACTACAAATATGGAAAGGTTTGTAATGACTGCTACAGGGTGACTACAGCCAGTTTTGACCAGGTCATGTGCTCTATTGAGGATGCCAGGGGGAAGTTTTACATTTACCCTTTTTCTTCTGAAGTTTTGATAATTTAGACTATGAAGTAAACTGGTAATAGATAACAGGAAACGAACGTACAAATCTTATTTCATGCCCAAGAAGCACAGGAGTCTGAGATTCCACAGAAACAAATGGTGAGCCTTCAAGAGGTCTGCTTTGTTGGTGTATGCTTTGCCAGGAGTTTTAACCTGGAAATAGATAAAACATTGTTTTGTTTTGTTTTGTTTTGTTTTGTTTTGTTTTGTTTTGTTGAAACAGGGTTTCACTCTGCAACCCAGGTTGGTCCTGAACACACTATGAAGCCCAGGCTGACCTTGAACTCATGGCAATTCCCCATCTTGACCTCTGCAGTGCTGGGATTACAGGTGTGCACCACCACACCCAGCTTTCTGTGGTGCTGGGGAATCGAACTCAGGGCCTTGCACTTGCAAGGCAAGCGCTTTAACCACTGTCATTCCTCCAGCCCTGAAAAAACTGGTACTTTTCCACATTTTTTCTAATACATATTGTTATACATTTCAATAAATTTCATTTTTGGCAGACTCCTTCCCCCCATCCCCCGCATCCCCGTTTCACATTTTTGAAGGGAAGGTTTTCAGTGTGTATGTTATTTTTATCATATTCATTCCCCTTATCACCTGCCCTTATAATCCTGTCCCTCCCCCTTACTCCTTTCACCTAATAATAGTCTGCCTTCTACTTTCCTGCCATCTTTTTTAGAATCCTCATATTAGAAGAAAAATGAAATATTTCGGGCTGATTTGACTCAACATGATGATTTCTTGATCTATCTCACTTTTCTACAAATTACATGGTGTTTGTTTCTTTTTATGGTTGACTAATATTCCTTTATGTGCACAGATACAGGTAGAGACCACATTTTCTTCACTCTTTCATCTGCTGGGGGGCACCCAGGCTGGTTCCATGTCTTAGCTATTGAAAAGCGTATCACAATAAATGTTAAGGAAGTCGTTTCCCCCACACTATGCCGACTTAAATTCACTGTGTATGTAAAAGGAGTAGTCTATCTGCATCACACAGTAGCTCCATTTTTAGCTTTTTGAGGAACCTCCACACTGATTTCCACAAGGGCTGTGCTTCCCCACAGGCAATGTCTAAGTTCTCCTACAATTCTTGCAAATTTTTTTGTACTTTTGATGATAGCTACTCTGAATGAGATAAGAAAATCTCAGTGTTGTTTTTCTTCCATTTCCTGACCTGCTACAGACTTTTTAGCATTTTTTTCATACACTTATTGGTCATTTGTACTTCTTCTTTCGAGACACGTCAGTTTGATTCTTTGGCTCATTTATTGATTGTGTTATTTGCTTTTTTAATGTTAACTTTTTTTTAAATTCCTTATATATTCTAGATTTTAATCTTGTGTCAGAAGAGTAGCTCACGAAACCATTATTTTATGTTGGAGGCTCTGTTTTCCTTCTGTTAGTTGTTTCCCTTGCTGTGCAGAAACTTTCTAATTTGATTTGTTGATTCTTGCTATTATTTCTTGTGCTACTGGAGATCTACTCAAAACATCTTTTCCCATGCCTGGGGCCTCAAGTGTTTCCCCTATGTTTTCTTTTAACAGTTTTAAAGTTTCAAGTCTTATATCAGGGTTTGTGGCCCATCTCCAATTAACTTTTGGATACCTTGTATAGAACCTAACAAAAGGTAAGAAACTCGAGCTGCCTGGAACAGAAGAGGCAATGCAGACCTCAGAGGGTTGGGCCAAAGGAGCCTGTAAGGCTTGTCCTGGCATAACAGGTAAACCCTCCCACGGAGCAGCCTCCTGTAATCCTATATTTGGGGCTGGATACTTTATTTTCCTGCAATGCAAGAGAGAAAGTATTTGAAAATAGCTTTGATCATAAGCTCCCTGAGGGCAGAAACCATCTGGACCCTAGCAACCCCTGTATCTGGGGCATTTTCAGAGAGGAATTAAGAACACAATTGAGGGCCGAGAGAATCCAGCAGTGTGTGGAGGAGCCTGAATGCTACTGCTGTCTACACCAAAGCCTTCCATAGATTTCACTCATCTCCTGCCTTAGTCACGCAGAAGGATGTTTGTTCTACCTCGCTGGCCAACAACTCTATTGAAAATAATGAAAGAATAAGTTCAAAACAAAATAAAATTTTAAGTATACACAGCATACCAGTTCGTTAAGTATAAACTAAGAAGTATTTTACACTGCGACACTAGGGATCATCCTTACTTTGAAATGTCACTTTTTGCTTTAATTAGTATGCTTTAACGATAAGTGTATGTCATTCTTACCTAATGAAAGCCTTGAGTGCACATGGAATCTGGGCCATAGCCATCTCGAGGAGGTACGAAGAATAAACATAATGCATGTGTTGATGTCAACTAGCTTACTTACGTTTATTAACATAATTGCCAAAGTTTTGAGTTTTAAAGTTTCACTATAAATTTGTTCAACACAACCTGCATGCACAGCACTGGACTCTAAGACAGGGTAAGCTGTTGTAGGGACATGTGAAGTTTCTGATGTTTCTTTCAAGCGAATTCATAGATCACTCAGAACAGGCCCACCTGTTTGAAGGTGCAATTTTAATAAAGACAACAATAGGTCTGGATTCCTGCAGGGAAATTTGTAAGGCTTGTCCTTGCTTCCTTCCACCTATTGTGGTGCTTTATCCAAGCCCAAAGTACTCACTTGGAGCTTCAAAAACACCAATAATGGACTTCTCCTTTTCAAAGAAAAGTCTTAGTCCTGGGCTCTTGCATTCAATAGTCAGAATATAAAAGGCCCAGAGTGATACAAATACTTTTGAGCTGCTTGTTGTACAATATCAGATAAAGGAATTCTGCAGCCTGGAGAAATATCTGATACGTTCATTTGAATGTCAATTCCGAGCACCTGTCACATCAGATGCAGCACCATGTTCTTGTTTATTCCAGGCAGGAGGGTAGGATCTTACAACAAATTTTCTCTGCTTTTGCTTCACCAATGTGGTCAAAACTGAAGGTCATTTATAACGTCACCAACTGCTGACCCAAGGAGATTCCAGCTCTTTCGGGATCGCAACGGCAATGGCAATCATAAAAAGCATTAGGATGTTGTTAACCAGCTCCCAGCGACGGAGCAGCTGGTTACCTGGGCTTCGTCCCTTCACAAGCCTGCATCTCAGCTATGACACTAGTGCTCTCCTCAGCTATTCCGGCTCCATGCAGATCGGCTCACTCACACCCCCCATGACCAACTGCCTTCAGAGCCCTGGCTCGCTCCGCCCCTTCATAACTGCAAAGCAATTTCTCAGGAGGAGTCTCAGCTTCCCTGGCTTTTCACTAAAATCGCTCATAGAGATATTATCTTTAAAATGCTTTCTCTTAAAAAACTTTTTTTTGAACTGAGAATTACCTGCTGTGCTGATACACAATGGCGGTGGGTTCTGATTATATCCTTTTTCCCATTTTTGTTTTAGTCTTAAGGACAGAAAATACTAGGCTGCGTCTCCAACTCCCTCTAGTCCCTGACACTAAAAGTTTAGTCAGCTGAGTCAAAAGCAGCCTGGGTAAATCAATTTCCACTTTCATCTTTCCCACCGGTACCTAGGAGCGCTGAGATCGTGCATCAACGCACGCTGCAGATGGACGCCTGAGGAAATGTAATCACCGTGAATGGAGTCCGGCCTGGCCTGGCGGAACTGAGGCTAACCATCAAGTCGGAAAAGAGCACTTGCGTCCTACTTGGGACCTCTATGCCATGGTGTTGGAATCACCCCAGGGGTGTGTGTCTGTGTGTGTGCGTGTGAGTGTGTGTGTGTGTGTGTGTGTGTGCGCGCGCGCGTGTGTGTGGCGCTGCAGGGAATCCCAGGCCTGGTCCATCTGTGTCAAGTGTTCTACCTCTGAGCTGCACTCTCCTCTCATCTCCCCTCCTCATCCACCTCTGACACAGCAGAGTGAGGAGAAACGACCACGCATTACAGACGGTCACCAGAAAAATGACACAGAATAACAAAAAGTAAGAGCGATAGCATTCATGTCTTTTTAAAGTGCAAAGTATTCCATAAATTACCTGCAAATTAAGATTTTTCTTAAGATTTTTTGAAATCATGCTACAGCAAAAGAGAGAGACTAAGTCACAGAGTAATAAAAAGAATAATTTTAAACAGCAAGAGAAATGATCCAAATACATAAGGAATAACTTTTAACATTTTAAATTAGGTTGTCAGCCTTTAAAGACCATATTTTAGGAGAAAAAGTTAAATATCTGAAACATGACCCAAAAAAAGGCAAAATATTCAACTCTTAAAAGACTTTTTCCCCTAAAATTATTCTTTTTATCACTGAGCATCTGGGTCACTTCCCTGATGGTGGGACACAACACCCGACACCCCAGCCTGATGCAGGAAAGGAGTACTGCAGCTCACAGCTCAGAGGTCTCGTGGACGCGGGCTTGCTGGCCTGCAGTGGCAGCACAGCAGAAGGTCTGACAGAGAAAAGCTGCCCACAGTATCGCAAGAGGACAACGAGGAACTGGGGATAAGCCAGGGCAAGAGTATCTCTTTCCACGTGGACACACCAAGGTCTGCTGCAGAGTTCCACAGGAACCTGAACCTCTTGGACCACGGTGACTATCGTTGCCCTTGGGTGCCGAGTCTCCTAATCTGGGAAACACCCTCTTAGGTACCTCTGCAGAGCACTCTGTGGCTCTTTTCACAAAGCAAAGCCTGTAACTGTTTACCCTCTTGCACTTGATTTTGCAAGCCCCATGTCTGACCAGTTCCTCAGATGCCTTCACCCCGTCCCTCCTGTTGCCCCAAAGAAGATAGTGCCCCATGACCCAATTAACTTGCACACACATAAAAACTATGGGTAACATTTTAGATTTAAGTCATAACAGTGTAACTTCCGAGTCTTCCTCAAAGTCCAAATGCCCATGAAAGGTAAACATTTTGAATTGATTCTAATCATTAAGTCAGGTACAACAGTTGCAAAGGAAAACTCAAAAGACTTTCGAAACTGCTTCAGAAAGTAGAAAGAATGAGAGAATAAGTGTTTTTGGAGCTAAGGGGAATATTTGGAGGAGGGTCAATGACAATATGCCATTTAATGTAACTTTTTAAAATTTCAGCATTTAACATTTTTTTCAATCACTTTAGTTTCTAATTTCTCCTTATTCTCACTAATACTTGTTATTGTCCTTTTGATTTTAGCCATTCTAATATGTACAAAATGAGTGACACTGAGACTATGTACTTGGGCTTGTTAGCATTTGCCTACTTTCTTCAGAAGAATACTCATTCATATTTTCTGGCAATTTTTGAAATTTTTTGTCTTTATATTATTGCAGGAAATCATTTCATATTCTGAACACAAATCCCTCATCACGTATGCAATTTTCTTCCATTTTTGGGACCTCTTTTCATTTTATTAATATCAATTGGCATTAAAAGATGTTTTACATTTGGTGAAAGTCCAAAAATCATCTTTTTTAAAAAAATTTTTAATTGTCACCTGTGGCATTGCTGTTGTATTTTAGAATCCTAATTTAATGTGAAAAGATTAACTCCTGTCTTCTCTTAAATACTTAACACATTGGCCTATCATTCATTCATTTATTGCTAATGGAATATGATACAAGATAAAGATCCAAATCCATTCTTTTGTATGTGGATATCTAGTTCCAGCAACAACTGTTGAGATGAGTAATGGCTCCAACATTGAATTATCTTAACACTCTTGTCAAAAATCAAATGACCTAAAAGGAAGGATTTATTTCCCAACTTTCACTTTTAGTTTGTTGGTCCATCCTTCTATTTGTAACACATAGTAGCTTTGTAGTTAAGTTTTAAAACCAGAAAGGATGAGTCCTCTGTTTTAAGACTGTACAGCTATTATGGGCCCTTTAGAGTTCCATGTGAATTTTAGTATCAGCTTGCCATTTTCTGACAAAAAGTACCTGGGATTTTGAAAGGGAGTATGTGAATTAGTCAATCATTTTGGACATTATTTCAGTATCAACTGTATTAGATGTGCTCAGTTTTCTGATCTATAAACATGGAAAGTCTATTTACTTATGTGTTTTATAGTTGTTGCTGCTGCTGTTGTTGTTGAGACAGGTCTTGCTTAACAGGCCAGGCTAGCCTTGAAGTCACAACTGTCCTGTCTCGGCCTCCCAAGTGCTGAGCTCACAGACATGTGTCATTATGCCAGCTTATTCATTCTCTAGGATCTTTCAATAATGCTTTATTATTCTAGTGTACAGGTCTTATAGTTTTTTTGTTAACCTTATTCCTAGGAATTTTATTTCTTTTGGCTGCTAAATTTCTGAATCCCATGTTTGGACTGTTCATTGCTCATGTATAGAAATAAAACCAATTTTTGTATATTGATCTTGTATCTTGCCACATTTCTAAAGCCCTTTATTAGTTACAATAGTTCCTTCATGAATCTGCAGGTTGCTTTTAACTTAATCTTCTAAGTTACTTTTTCCCCAAGTAAAGATCAGTGTATTCTACTATATCGTGCCATAATTATCCTCTGCCCTGAGCAATTAAATCCTGTGGGGTCTCTGCTCTCATCCAGTCTTTTAATTCATCTGTCAGGCTGATGACCACTCTCCCTGAGAAAGCAGAAAACTGAACAGAAGCAGGAAATTACTTCTTTTGCAATCCCATTTCTACTGGTTAGTAAAATTATTCAGAGTAGTAAAATGAAACATATGCTAAGCTACTAAAACTATCCTGCCTAGCATTACCTCGCTAAATTGAAGTCAAGCAAAACGTAACCAAAAGTAGATTTTGACATTTTATATTTCATTGAATACTGTTGGGGCACTGGCAATCACTGTCTTTTACATACAAATTAGCAGCCTGCCATCTGTCAAGTGTTGGGATAATCACAGGGTTTAATGCACAATATGGTTATTAGAACGTGACCTGACAAAAAGGAAAAGAACACAACCTAATTTGGACTATAAAATCTATGATCTCACTTGCAAGTGACAGTTTGACAAGCTATTATTCTGCATTTTGGCTTCTACAGTAAAAGCAGTTTTATGCATATGTAATTCTATTAGTTATACAGGCAACAGCCTGTGAAAGATTACTTTAAACTACAAAATCTGCTTGGTCATACAATATTTTTAAACTAATTCTTAGAAAAATATTTACATCTTGAATAAGTGGGAATGTGATGACCTGAACCTTCACATTTCCAAGCGAACCACCAGTCATTACACCAAAATGCCTCTGTGATATGGCTGCCAGCCATGCCACGGGGCTCTTCAGGATGTGTGCAAAGAGATGGCTGCAGGAACTTATTAAAACTGTTCACGTGGACATACATCAAAGTCAAAGAGCTGACAGTTTTGAAAAGTGTAATATATGAAACACTTTGGCATGGAATTTACTCCATCCCCAACAGTGACATCTGCTAATGAGCATCATTAATATTGCTACTTTTATTTATCCTCATGCCTCGTGGGTGTGATTTGTATATATATATTCCTCTGTAGTGCCTTTTGTTTTATCCAGGAGACATTAAAAAAAAAAAAACTTACTGACAGCTGCCTCTAATAAAGACAATTTCAACAAAACAGCTTCTCTTCTAGGTACAGAGAGAACACAGAATACCAAGTTTGTTTTGTTGTTGTTTACTGTCTCTTGAAATCCTGCAAAGTAAGTATGGTATTCCTGGAGGTTACTTAAGGGCACACTTGCCATAACTAAAACCCAGACTTAAAGGAGAAACACATTAATTACATCTCAAGGCAAAATATTCTATTGAGGTGATGAAACAAACCAAATTTGTTAATATTATGTTCCCTAGGGAGCTTAAGGGAGACAATAACTATATAATACATTAAGGAGCTCACACTGCAAATTATGTTGCTTGGTTTTAGACTACATATTTGTTCCAATATTTTAACACTTATTTTTCTTTCATGGTAGCAAAAAACGAAGTCCTTTTCTGCCACATTGACTCAATCCAAGGCGAGTCTGAGTGTCAAGAGTATTCTGTAAAGGATCACGAAATTTAATTTTAATACACAAAATTTAAGGCTGACAGTGATTGTCAGGCAGCACAATAATACATATTTTCCAATCTTAAAATACTTATAGATATCTCGTAAAGAAAAATGTCTGATCAAAATTTGTAAGAGCCTAGCAATGCACAATGATCTCTGGATGTTCAATCCTAAGACTGGAGGTTTAGGCAGGCCTGCAAACTTGAGCTCAGCCCGTAAAACTTAGCAACTTAGACACTGCCTTGAAATAAAAAATAATAAATGGGCTGGGGATGTTGCTCGATGTGAAGGCCCTGGGCTCTGTCCCCAGTACCAAAACAACAAATAATAGCAACGCCCACAGGTGTAGGCTCCTCTAAAGCAACATCCCTGTGTACAAACACAGTATAATATATTGGGGATCAGAAAGGAAAGGTAGAAAAAAATGTGGAAAAATAACGCAAATTTTATCATTCCTGTACAGTAAACCCAGTTTCTTTTCTAACTTGTGGAAAATGTATAAATGAATCCCAATATCTTACTTGCTATGTTTGCCTTAACATTGGGTTATTATGCCCACGATAATTTTTTTTTAATGAGAAGGCTATCTGTCATGCTTGCTGCCTCTTGACTAAAAAAAAAGAATTTTTTCAAAAAAATCTTTTGAGAAGAATTATTGTCATATTCAAAGTCCAGAAGAAAAAAGATGGGTAGGGAGCCTACACACAGATAAAAGACCGAAAGAGAATTAAATCAAATGATTTACATAGTATGACGATAAATGACTCGCTTTTTCCATTTTTATTAATATTATAAACAAGCACACATCATTTTTAAGTAAAAAACCCCAAAGCTTATATATAATTTTCTCTTTTGTGGTATATTTAGAGTAATATTTTACATACAGCAAAAAATATAAATCACAGTGTATATAGCTCCATGGCATTTTCATACGCATAAACCCCAGGATCTTTCACTCAAAACAAGATATGATTTTTTTTCCTACAAAACTCCCTCATGATCCTCTCTAGGTAAGTCTCCTGTGCGGCTGTTCTTCCAGCTTCTATTATCATTGCTTCATACTGCTGGCTCCTGAGCTTCATATAAATGGACTCAGGCTGTATATACCCTTCCGCTCGTGCCATCTTTCGTCAAAGTGCTTCTGACACGCTCCATATTGTAATACATGCTACTTAATTCTTTTTATTGCTGGAATATACCACAATTTCTTTACAGTAATGTCTACTGATGGACTTTTGAATTTTCTCACGTTTTTGCCTATTTTGAACAAAGACACAATAAAAATTCTTGTACATGTCTTTTTCATAAGAATGTGCAATAATTTCTCTTGGATTAATATTTACAAGCAAAATATCTAACATGTACTTTATAGTTTTAACACAAGTACTATTACTTTCTTCCATTGACACTGTATGTAAAGCTAAAAGAAAACATTAAAAAATTCAGATTTTATTGGTTTCAAAACAAGAGCAAGGTAGTACACAGAATTCAAAGCACAAAGCTGTAAAAAATTATGCTTCCAGATGGAGACTTCCAATGAAGGTAGAAGAGTTACAAACCCCAGCTATGACTGGAGCTTCTGAATCTTCATTGCTTCTGAAGGAAAACATTCCAGACATGGAGTTCGCCATAGAAACACTATTCAATTAGTGATTTTTAAATCGCTATATCTTTTTCATGTACTCAAAACATAGTGGAGAAAGAAAAATAATTCATACAGTTAAAAAGAAAACCTATAAAAAATTAAGAAACAAGTATTTCAGAGCTAAAAAGTACTCACCAATCAAGGAAAAAAAAAATCCAGAGACAGTGAACAAACACTGAATTGGGACCAATGAGTAAAGGAGGAGTAGATGGCACTTCATGGCCACTACCCCATGACAGGGAAAAGAAGATTGTTGTGTTGTTTGTCTCTTTGTTGTTGTTTTCTGCTTACTGGGGACTGAATCCAGGGCCTTCTCATTAAGTAATATCCCCAGGCCTTTATTCTTTTTTTTTTTTTTAAACAAGGTCTCACTAAGTCAGAGACTAAGCTACACTGTGTTTTAACTTGCAATCCTCCTGCCTCAGTTTCCTGGGTGCTGAGATCACAGTAGGCTAAAGGCTTATATTTGTTCCTGTTTTTTTTGTTTTTAACAAAGGCAACCATCTGATGAGTTGCTCAGGATCACATGGAGGGCTACTCATGAATAATGTATCATAACTCAGACTTGTAAAGCTAACAGAGTACTAAAAATAAATACAATTACTTAATATTTAAAATAGTCTCACCTTGATATACAATTTGGTTTTATAGGTAGACATTTAAACATAGTTCTATTCTAAAAGTTTTCAAAAAACCTGCTTTCTTATAAAAAAAAAAAAAAGAACTAGACTAGACAAGATGAGATAAGCACTACAAACTAGGACTCACCTGTGTAAACTAGAATGCTTGGGGACCCTACTTCAGTGTCACCTCCAGTGCTCCCCAATATTCTAGAACTTACCAAGTAACTGCACATGGAACCTAAGGTGGGCCTCTGCCCTTGTGTACACCAAATAAATAATTCTGAAAGTCTTCCTATATTTAGCATTGCCCCAGGCAAGGACATACAAAGGTAAATGAGTCAACTTCCCTGAACTTGGGCAACCTTCAGTGTGTCAGAGGAGAGAGTTAAAGAACAGTTACAACAGGTATGCTAAATGTGAAAAGTGAAGTGCAGAGCCCTTCACTTGGCAGAAGGGTTGATTTTTTCCTTAGGGGGATATCTGGGGGAAGGTCCGGGGGCCATCTCATTTACAGGAAATGTAACTAGTATTTTCTGAAGGGTACCAAAGACACTAGATGTCTTGCACGATGCAGGATAGCCCTACCCCATAAAAGATAACCATATATTTCTCATGACTGTCAAATGTTCCATAAAACATTTATTTTAAAATTATGATTACATTGTATATAACAGCCCGAAGTATTTTTGCATAATTTTAATTTTCACTGAATTTTTCAGAATGCAACTAAAGTGTAACGTGAAGGAATGACACGGTACTCTTGTTTTATTCAACACTTCACCAATTATTCACTATTTTAGAAAGTCACATCACTGACAGCAGAGGGTCTTTTGGTACTCAAATCTACGAATATAACTCAAGTGTATTAGTCTGCATTCATATATGTCATATACAATTCCCTAAGAAATAAACTTAGCACCCAACAGTATTAAATTTTCTATTACATGACACCAGGAATATCACCAAATTGCAATTGTACAGGATGTTTTTATTGCCATACCTTTTAAAAAATTCTGTAGCACAATGATAAAAAAATCTATGTTGTGAATATTACTGATCAAAATTATTTACTGATTTTGGATGTGCTCCTTGTTTCTCAATCTTACAGAGAAACTGTCCCTAGGGGTCTCCCACACAACTTCTTTATGGCTCTTTATATTATTGTTTCTTTTTCCAATCCATTTCCTATTCCCTGAGGCCTACTGAAAGGCTTTTTAGGAACTAGAGACCAAATGTATGCCTCAACCTGCAGGAGGATTTCAAGACAAGAGGTATCTTTCTTGTGATTTTTCAATACCACTCAGTCCTTGATCATAACACAGGGGATTATTTTGCAGCTGCCTTTATAAATAAGTCCAACTCACTTCCAGGAATGGCACACTTGCTTATGTTCTCTACCACAGACTATATCATTCATCTTAGCACAATGGTCTTACTTCAGCTGAGATTATTTCTCCCTTTTTCTCATCATACATATTATTTTCTTCTAGGCCCTTCATCCCTCTCTTGCACAGAATGGTTTCTGACACCCTTTTCTTAGATACGATTTTATTCATACCACACAACATCCGAATAATCTATTACGTCTTCGAGTATAGTTATTCCTGAGGATTTACACTGGAATGCTTAGACTGACTGTGCATCACCTTCATTTTCCTTCTCTTTTATATCATATTAATAGTTAAACTATTCTACCATTTTTTAAAGATGTGACTCAGCAGGTAGTATTATCTATAAAATTTCACTTTGTGATAATAAATGGCACAGGAATTTTTTAAATAAAAAAGGAGGTGTTTTTTCTGATAGGATTAAATAGGTGAACCTATTTTGGGACAGAGAATGTTTCAAGGAGAAACTTAGAGAATGCTAGAAAGGGGGATCAAGAAGACAGGAAGAGAGGTCAAACTTTAAAGTCAGAAGGAATCTCATTTAGTGGAAAACAAGAAGATGACTCCAAGCAGAGAGCCTTACCTAGAGAACTGGATGCCAAGAGGTTCCAAAGGAAACGCTGAAGGCACAGAGCTGACTTTTATGGATCAAACAGGTTAATTTCTAAATTTTAACGGACTCAAACATTTTGGGACGTTCTTCACCTAGGGTGGCAAAGTGAAGTTTCATTTGAGAATAAATGTAACTTCAAACGAAACTAAGTTTGTACAAGTAGACAAAAATACGGTAAGTAGCTGGTTCCCGAAAGACGGAACTGGGTGGTGCTCTGACTCACAGTGGGCTCCACAAGGCAACAGAATCCACAAAGAAGGAAGCAAGACTCTGGTCCCACAAAGTCCCCTGAGCCACTCTGAAAGTCACAGTCTGGTAGTTGCTGTTACTGTAAAAACAAAAATTTAAAGCCAAAGTCCATGGCCTAGGCCTCAAGGTATGTTTACAATCTATAATAAGGAGAGTCCAGACTTAAATTGTTAACAAGCCTTGAAGTTGAAAAAAAAAAAAACAGCTATGTAAATCCATACTTGTTAATGTTATTGTTTAGGAAATAAGAGAAAAATACATTTTGCAATTTTGTATGTATCTATTCTGGTCAAATTTATCTTTTCAACAAAAAGACACTCTTTGCTCGCATCATTAGGAAATTTTACTTGCTCCATTCTATTCATGAATGTACACAGGCTTAAAATCAGGTAAAAAAAATTTAAAAAGTAATTTAAAATTTAAATACAGTGAATGTGTGAGAAATGAGAAAAAAATGACGAGGCTCCTATGCTGCCAATTCTTCTAGCCACACATGGTTGGATATCCATGAAAGTCATTTTTTCACTGGACCCAAGGAAACTTCCCAGAACGACAGAATCACTAACAACAAATGAGCCAAACACATCACTGGAGTAACAAGTGGCATTACGAAGTACAGTACAAACTGGGCCCTCTGGTGCAGGCCTGAAATGCCAATACTCTGGGAGGAGGCTGAGGCAGGATGGAAAGCTGGAGCCCAGCCTAGGCAACTAAGCAACTTGGTGAGTGATCCTACTGAAACTGGCAATCAAAAATGGGCTGGGGATACAGCTCAGTACAAAGGTCCTGGGCTCAATCTTCAGTACCGGAGGGGGATAAAAGGTCTATTACAAGTGTCAAGGGCAGTATTCGTGAGAAACCTGGAATGAGAGATGCACCACGACACAAGTGCACCTTTGGAATCAAGAGGAAGGGGCACACACTCAAAAACACCCATTTTTAAAACTACCCGAAGAAAATCACTTTTAAAAGAAACATTAGAGAAGCAGAGCCATTTTGCTTATTTTCCCTCTGCCTGAAGTAGCCTTCTGGTATTAGCCCTGCACTGCATCTGCTTTCCCATAATACTCTCAACACTAACAAGATCAGAGAAAATGATTTATTCCACCACCCCCCCTTTCCTGCGACTTCTGAACAGCAGTGGATATCCTTGGGGACATGGGATTTCTGAATTGCTTGCGGCCATCTGATATTGCAGCTTTGCAGCCTTCCCTAGAATGAGCCAGAAAAATCAAAATAATTACATTAATGCTGGGAATCAAAGTTTATTGACTCTCCCTTGAGGTGAAAAACCAAAAAGCTGGTTACAAAAGTTGCCAGCTTATTTAATGATACCACAGCCTCCTCCTCATTCTTGTCAAAACAGCTTTTGAAAGCATTTTCACATAAAGCCACCTCTCATGTGCTCCAACTCAATAGATTATCTATTCCCTTTCAAATAAATGCAAACGCCTATCAACTCTGCTTCCACATCCAGATCTCCTCAAAGAGAGGCCCATACAGGCCCTCTTCCCCTGCCAAGCAGCTGCCAAAGGCAATACTCCCAGGCAGTGTCCCTATCATCATTTCCGCTCTCTTCAGAAAGGTTCTACCTCATTGAATATTCTTCTAAGCCAATGAGAGAGTTACATGCTTCTCTAAGGTGGCAGCCCAGATTTATTAGAACATTCATGGCTGCTAATGAAACTTGCAACAGCTGTTTTCTTTCCCTTTGCAACAATTTTCTGCGATATCCAAGTGAGGGGGACTCAGGAGCACGCCCACTTCATGGATGACAGTGTGCTGTTTATCTCTGCACCTTTCACAGGACTCATTGACATGGCTGGAAAATACCAGGCGCTAAACAGAAGAAGACTCTGTAATTGACTGAATTAAACCAAGTGACATACTAAGTTAATGTGTTTTTTAAATTAAATTGAACCAAATGGAACTGAGCTAAACAAAACCAAGCCCGCTCTATGCCTCACCTGTACCTTCTACTCTTCTTGGTCCAACTCCTCATCCCCTTCCTTCTCTTTTCATTAAGAAGATTTCCAAACAGAATAAGAAACAAGCATGTCAAACCACCCCCAAGGCCAACCGTGACCAGGATCTCACCATATTCGCTTCATGGTTCCCTGCCATTTTGTCTTCACTAACATGTTCCCACACAAGACTCCGTGCCTTCCCATCCCTCCTTTCTTCAGTCATCATGCTGAGCAGGGCATAAGGAGGAGGCAGGTTTTTTCCCCATTTTATTGATATGCATACATGCAAAATTTAAGGTTTACAATGGAGTTGAGACTTTTACACACATATGTATCTTGTCAAGGTGAGAAGGGCTTTCCCACTCTCCTTTTATCCCTCCCCCTACCATCCTCTCCCTCCCTCGTCCCCTACCTGAGCCCCCTGTTTCACTTTGTTTTTCATTTTAAGTTCCATAGGAGTTGTGCTCTGGGACTCTCATATCAGAGAGACCATTCGATGTTTCACCTTATGCTTCTGACTCACTTCACTAAGCATGACATTCTCAAGTTTCTTCCATTTGCCTATAAAAGCCTCCACATTATTGGAATTTATTGATGCATAGTATTCCATTGTATATAAATACCACAATTTGTGTATCCACTGGTCTGTTGATGGGTATTTTGGTGACTTCTATATTTTAGCTATTGTTAGTTGTGCTGCTATGAACATGGGTATACAAATATTTCTGTTGTGTGTTGTTTTGACCTCTTTTGGATATATTCCCAGGAGGGGTGTCGCTGGATGGAAGGGGACATTTATTTCTAGTCTTTTGAGAGCTCTCCATACTGCTTTCCAAAGGTGTTGTACAAATTTACATTCCCACCAGCTGTGCAGGAGGGTTCCTTTCTCCCTGCAGCCACGCCAGCACTGATTACTATTTGACTTGTTGATACGGGCCATTCTCTCTGGAGTGAGAAGGTATCTTAGCGTTGTTTTGATTTGCATCTCTCTTCTGGCTAGAGATGTTGAACATCTTTTCATGTATCTATTGGCATTTTGCATTTCTTCGTGAGTGAACTGCCTCTTCATTTCATTTGCCCATTTTTCAATAGGATCCTTTATTTTGGTAGGCTTACTTTTCTTCAGCTCCTTGTATATTCCAGTTATAAGCTTCTTATCTGAGATGCTGGTGGTAAATATTTTTTCCCAGTCTGTTGGTTCTCTCCTTACAATGTTAATAGTTTCCTTTGCTGTGCAGAAACTTTTTAATTTGACAAGATCCCATTTGTTGATAATGGGGATAATTTCTTTTGCTCTTGGTGTCTTGTCAAGAAAGTCTTTATCTACCGCTATGTCTTTTAGGAATTTGCCTAATTTGTCTTCTAGAAGGTATAGTGTTTCATTTTCAATGTCTACGTCTTTGATCCACTTTGATTGGATTTTGGTGCATGGTGACAGGTGTGTGACTAGATTCATTCTTCTACATGTGAATGTCCAGTTTTCCCAGCACCATTGGTTGAACAGGCTGTTCTTTTTCCACTGTATGCATTTGGCCCCTTTGTTGAAGATTAAGTAATTGAGGATATTTGGGTTTGTCTCTGCATCTTCTATTCTGTTCCACTGGTCTATCTGTCTATTTTTGTGCTAGTACCAAATTATTTTCACAACTATGGCTTTATAGTATAGCCTGATGTCTGGAACTGTAATGCCTCCTGCTTTGGTCTTGTCGCTCAGGATTGCTTTGGCTATTCTTGGTCTCTTTTGGCTCCATATGAATTTAAGAATTGTTGTTTCAAGTTCTTTGAAGAAACTTGTAGGTATTTTGATAGGAATTGCCTTGAATCTGTATATCAGTTTCGGTAATATAGTCATTTTGACTATATTTATTTTGCCTATCCAAGAGCAGCGGATACCTTTCCATTTTCTAGTGTCTCCTATAACTTCTTTCTTCAATGTAATGTAGTTTTCTTTATATAGGTACTTCACGTCCTTGGTTAGGTATACACCTAGGTGTTTAATTTTTTGCTGAGCTATTGAGAATGGAATTGTTTTTCTGAGTTCTTGCTCAATAAGTTCATTATTAGTATAGAGAAAAGCTATTGATTTGTTAGTGTTAATTTTGTATCCTGTGACTTGGCTAATTTTTATTATTATTTCTAGGAGTTTCATAGTGGAGTTTTTAGGGTCTTCCCTGCAGGAGGAGGCAGTTTGCCCCTGATCTGCATCAGGGCCCTTGGGTTTGGGGAATGGTTCCCCCATTCCAGACATGGGAAGAGTGGTTTCCTGTGCCTAAATTCTTTGTTCAAATAATTGGGTTTATATTAAATGCCTTCTTTTCTTCTAGAAATGTGGAATTTCAGTACATACTGGGCAGCAGTTACCTACGTGAACATCCCCCAACAAAAAACCTTGGGTGCTTTCCTGTAAAGCGGTATCTTTCGTGTGTTCTTACAACTCAGTGCTGAAGGAATTCTGGGCATGCCGTATGCAACTTCACTGGGAGAGGACTCTTGAATGTTTGCATCTGGTTTCCTCTGAACATGGATCGCCTCCTACACCTCCTCCTCTCGCTGGTTTTGTTTTGTATCCTTCTGTTGTGATTGCAACAAATCGTGAGTACAATTACGTGCTGAGTCCTGTGGGTATCCTCAGCAACTACTGACCCCAGGAGTGGATCCCAAGACCTTGCCATCCATATGCTCACCACTCTTTACGTCTACTTAAACTTCACTTTTTAAAAGAATTGTCACTGACCCTGGGAAGATGGCAAAGCAAGAGAGGCTTCTGCTGTTTCTCTCAAAGCATTTTGAACTCCTTCACGACACTTACCAAAACTGTTCCTAGATAATGCTGAAATCATGTGCTTATAGTTTGTCCCTCTGCCGAAGAATCAAGTTCCTCGAGACAGAAAAATGAATCTATTTGGCTCACCATGTATCTCTTGGAGTGAGTACTACACTCATGAATTTTAAACAGACCTGAGAAAATACCATACCCCTCATCCAACTGCTATTTAAGAAAGAGTTTATATAACTTCCTTGCATTTCTTCATTCACCCATGAAATCACACTCCTTGTGTAATCCTTATTATGAGCCAGTTCATTTCATATCAACGTTATGACATCGCTTTATAATTAGCAATGTCATGCTAATGTTGCATCTTCCAGGAAACAGTCATGAATCTGCATGGGGTTTTCTTGTTGACACTGTGACAAATACATCCATTTGCAACTCATTATAGGACCCGTTTCCATCCTACTGTCCTTAGGAATTTTTCCTACAAATACAGATGATTCTCATTTGCCCACTAGAGTTTGAAAACCACTTCCCTAGGTCACTCAAAAGTGCCAGGGCTACTCTAAGTAAGAAAATCATGTGATTCTTCAGCTGAATTTCACAGGCTAAAGTGTAAAAGAATTTCAGCTGAATTTTATAGGCTAAAATATAGGAGAAATTATGCTAAGCACATTCAACTATTGAGACACCATATGCCAACAGATAGAATAAACATATATTCCTTTAAAGAAAAGAAGTAAGCTGTCCATATGCTGTAAGGGATACATTTACATATACATAGACAGTCTTGTGCATTTAGTTTTTGCACAGAAGTGGGTCAAGTAGACTATTTTTTCATAGCAAATACAAATAAACTGGGATGGGACAAACTTGGGTGGGAACAGACAAAATTCTTTTACCACTATAAGTTTGAGCATTCACATATTTTGTCATCCAGCAAATTTATCCCTAGGTTTTCAAATATATATTTAAAACTTTAATATACATGTTAAAACCCACTAGCCAAAACCCACCAGTATCATACTGATCATCAACGTTAAGTGATTTGGCTTATTATTTTAAAAAAAGGAAGGTAGCACCCAGAGGCGCCTTGAGAGCAGCTTAGCAGTGGGGAATTATCAGGGACTTCTCCCAGGGAATAGAGGCCTGAAGCCGACTGGACATGGCTCAGATGCAGCAATCAATCAAAGAAAGGCAGTGACAGAGAGGGACGTTTCATCATTTGTAGGGTCACTGAGTAGTGGCTTGTTATGGCTTGATCCGAGCAGTTTATTTTCTGGTTGCTAGCAGGGTCCTGTTTTACTTGCTCACATATACACCAGATGGGAGTAAGAAAGAAAAAAAAATAAATAAACAAAAGGTAACAAATGATCATTGATAGGAGTAAACATGAAAAGCGAGAGAAGGGATAAAAAGAGCCACAGTTGGATAATATCAGGTACAACATCTGCAAGTTTTTACATGATGAAACAAGTAAAACACAGACCATGGATGATGACATGATACAAATTGAGAATTAAAACTACTCTGTCTGTGATTAAAGTTGTTTTAAAACAAAGAATAGTAACAACCATGTTTACCTACATTTCCTTCTCTGCCACCCTCTCTCCTCCACTCAGCACTTTCTGGTGGGACACACTAGGTGCCAGTTGTGTTTATACAGAAGCTACAATAAACATTTCTTATTAAATGCAAATATCACCACAAAGTAGAGTCAACTATTGACATTGTGAAACCTCATATCAACAGAGCCATCAATATGTCAAGCAACACACAGGATTTATTTCTTATGCAAACCTTTCACAGGGCTTCCTGAAACACAACAAGTTTCCAGGATTGGTAACCAAATAAATTCCAGGCAGCTAGAGAAACAACACAAGTCTGCTCAGGAAGCTGTAAATTAAGGGGAGATGTCTAAGTAAATGTGCAGGGCCTCACTTACATGGGAATTTCATCAGTTGCTCTTTAATGAAGGCAGACATTGCTGCCTAGTCCACACAGAGAATTTGGCTTCATCTCTAATAACAACAACAAAAACAGAACACCTGACACTGACCTCACATGCTCTCGCTTTTTATATATCATCAGCTGCTTAAAAGGTCTTTATGTTCAGTGTTCATATCTTCCCTGGAGAATATTTTTACATGCTAATACCCTTAGGTTCAAGTTCAGTACAAGCAATAGGGCCTACAAAACTAAAGGATTGAATGTTTCCCAGTGAATCAGAACACAAAGTCAGATGATCCTTACTTGTACAGAGCTCTATGAACTATGCCAGAAAGGAGAATCCCATCACCAGACACCATAAAACAACATATAATTAAACTCTAGCAATCCATTAGAAGGCCCAAGAACAAGCCCTTTTGAGGAACTGCAACAAAGAGTGGATTAGCTACAAGTAGGCAGAGGGAAAATCCCATGATACTGACCAAGATTCAACACTACTACCAATATTTTTAAATTTTTTAGCCAAGTACAATCACCCAGTATTAATAATCACCACCAAAGTAGGAGGCAAAGAAGAATGTAGGTTCTTGTAAAAAATATTTGATTTCCAGCTTTTGTCTAATCCCAAAATAGGGCTTAGTTTAATGAATAATTCAAAACTAGTATCTCTTTTTATGGATCTGAAATGATGCTATAAGTAGAACTAATGTTTTCTATTTTATTTCATTACATTTCTGTTTGGTTTTCATGGAGTTTTGAAGCACTGAAGAAGGAGGGAAGTTAGCCTGCCTCAGCGATGAAACTCGGTGGGATATGCGAGGCTTGTGTTTAAACAGACCTACACACGAAGGCAAATTATGGGAAGGTTCCCTTTCCAGCACAGCACCTGGTCTGTACTTCAACCTTTCCCTGCACCCAACAGGTACACATCTGTTCAGTACATAGAAGAATCAATGGCAGGCAGGATGTGGACAGCTGTGCCTTTTTCATGATGTGATGCTTTCATTTCTTCTTTCAATTTACAACAAATTCACCAGACGAAGGTTCCCCAGAATACACAAAGCATTTATCAACCTCTGTGAATGGATTTTAAGGGATTCTCCAACTCCTCAAAATTATGTTCAAAATACGATATCTCTGTACATGTGCTCTGTTCCACAGAAGTTCCCATGAACTTGGATGCAAATTAAAATGACTATGTATTGAGTGTTTGACAATAGGAAATGAAGAAAGGAACAAGATGAAGAAAATGCACCTGCCACAGCTACTGCACGCTCTCTTTCTACATCATATACAACAGTTTATCCCTTACAACTGGCTGTTTTTTTCCCATCAAGCAATATTCAGACTTTAAATGTGTTACAGTCACCCACAAGATCTGAGAAACTGCGTGTTTTAGCACCGTACCTACCCTGGCCCAAGGTAAGCGCTTCATCACTCTAGGACGAAACCCCGGAACCTGCACTTGGCACAAGGACCTTGTGTGTAGATGACCAGAGACCCAAGATGTAACAAGAAATATTCCATGATCCAGCATCATGTAGGAGTTCCACACATGAGCTCATGAATTAAAAGGAACAAAGAAATTCATCTTCTTCTACATGTGCCCTTGGAAATTAGGTGTTGATTACAATTCAAGGAAATCTGGAATCTAATTTTTTCATCTATCACTGCCGCTTGACAGCTCCTGTAGCATGTTGAGATACCTGTCGTGGATAATTCTCAATACCTTTTCCTATGCAGTAAATACAAGAACGTACAATGGAAGCAATGAGCATATTTTGAAACAACATAAGAAAGAAAAATAATAGTATTCACATACTCTCACTATTTTTATAGACTGACTATCACGAGGAACAGGGCAATTCCTTTTTTAATGTTACACTGAGGCTTTCAATTGGGTTAATTCAGCAAGTGCAGCTATGAAACATGTGGCTACAAAGACGTAAAGGACAGGATACTTCCCTACATGTCTCTTTTGCCTTTTATTTTCCCTCTGGTCTTTCCTCTTCGGTATAGATGAAGTTATAAAGTTTCCTCACATAAAAGCTTTGCTTGAAAGATTGGTAATCGTGCAATCCCTTACTGGATTGTCCAGCCTATTCAATCTAAAAACGGTTTTTCTCTTTTGTTCAGCCTGGATTATCTCCTTTGCCAAGTATAACAGAAATATCTGGGCATAAAACTGAGAAATTGTTCATAAATATTACGGAAGGCTTTTTGAGCTGTTTACTATTAGAGGGCTGATTTAGCAAACAGTCAACCTGGTTTTGCTGGTTTAAGGATTTTATTTTTTCTTTCAAATAAATCACTCAGAGCTCAAAAAAAAAAATGACACCAACATATCATAGCACTTTCACCCATGATTACAGTGAAGGAAACAAACTGAGATTTTTAAGAGACAGTTTTAATATCATTTACTACACTTGGAGAAGAAACAAAAAACATCAAGAGTGCTATCTTCTTGTAGGTAATTTACTGCTGCTGACTGCTTATTTAGTCTTTGTGCCAAACAGCCAACGAAAGGCACTATTCCATCAGCCAGGTTCCAGAAGAAACAAAACCACAAAAAGCATGCACGGAAAGTTACACTCATTTACAATCATTCCAAAAAGAAATCTCTGGCTGGAAGTCAATAACAAAATTCGATTAAAACTAGTGACATTTTTTTCAACCATTTGTGAAAATATATCTTTGAACTCTGATCAACTGCAAAATAAATTAAAAGAGGGCTGTTCTAATTCTGTCTCTTTCCACAATATGGCACAGATGTAGTAAACAGAGAGTCTGCATTGAACACCCACAGCTTACAATGGAAAAGGGTAAGCTGGTAATTCTCTCCTCTCTGTAACAGTAGGGAAGTTTTTAACACATGGCTCTTGAGTGGGAGTAGCAATTAAAGAGTTGTAGTACCTGTCAACACTGGTTTAACATTTCAACAAAGCAAATCATCAATTAAAACTCATCAGCACCAGCCATCCTGTTAATTGACCAAATGATTATCTTTCTTCTAGTTAAGAGTCTGACTGACACACTTGAAGAAATTCTTTTTCTTTATTGCAAACCCTCCAGTGGCTGTGCCAGACCTCTTCTTGGCAAAACCTCTTTGGTTTTCAGGTTCACTAGCGAGGTGTCCCCTTTGTTCTCAGAAGGACCCCTGAAAGGAAGCCAATCTCCACTCTCACTTTCTAACTGCCTTCTCTCCCAGACATTTTTTTTCTTCCTACCATGAGAAGGAAGAAGCTAGTCATAGGACATACATAATATTACTTGGAAATTCTCTGGCCCCACTTTGGGCCTACTAAATCTGGATATTTTACTGGACATAGTAGATCATATCAAAGGTGCAATATAAATTATTTAGCGGTATATTCCACTCCATGTTCCCTGGAGTGTCCAACGTCTAAATTATGAGCCACCTGAAAAAATAAAAAAACACAACTCGCTTTTAAACAATAAAATACTACATTCATTACTAAAGGCTGTATATGAAAAAAAAAAAATGCCTGATGAAAAACTATGCATTGTCTGTAGAGGATCCCACCTCCTGGTTATCAGGTCATCTGATCCTCAATTCTATGAGGTCTGTTTTATAAGCTGTAAATTATAGGTTTCTAGCCCATTCTTTCATATTCTTTTATTGTTATTGTTTTGTTTTGTTTTTGTTTTTTGTGGTACTGAGGAATAAGCTCAGAGTCTTCACACCAGGCTATATCTCACCCTGACCATTTTTATTCTTGATGTTAATATACAATCTCGCTAAGTCACTAAATTGCCCAAGCGGGGTTTGAACTAGCAATCTTTCTACCTCAGCCTCCCTGAGCACTAAAACTACAAGCCTGCACAACCAGGCTTAGCTCCTAAACTCCTTAATGTTTGATTTTGAAGCAGGATCTAAGTCACTGAATTGACCGGGCAGGGCTCAAACTAGCAACCTTTCTGCCTCAGCCTCCTAGGACACTTGGATCACATGCCTGCACCACCTGCCAGGCACAGTTCAAACTAGTGTTCCTTCAGTCTCAGCCTTCCAGAGGGCTGGGATCACAGGCCTGTGTCAATTGGCCAGGCAGGGCTCGAAGCAGTGACCCTTCTGCCTCAGACTCCCAGGGTACTGGGATCGCAGGCCTTATGCCACCTGGCCTGGCTCCTGTAGATGCTTCTGTTTGCAATCTTATGTGACAATGGACATCAGACACACTGTAGAGTAAAACAAAGAAAAAAAAATCCTTGACAGTATTGAGAGTCCTGCCTGAGCCCTAGCATATGGTCCTTTCGATTGTCTTGCTTTATAAAGTTCACATTTGAAGGAGTATGCCATATATTTAAACAGCTTATAAAACAGTAATTGGCCCCTTCTGCTGCATGTTTGATGCTTAATACAGTCAATTATTCCATGCTGATTTAATCTGCTTAACAGTACCTTCTCTAAAAACCAGTTTTCCAGATATCCACCCTCGTCTGCCTCTAAAATATGGCCACTTTTGTAAACGTTATCCATTTACTCTGGCATCAACTATTCGTAAAGTAGTTACCCCTTGCTAGGCACCGTGTGAAGCACCCGGCACACAGTATCACACAGACGGACGTGGTGCTTGCCATCCCGAAAGACTGCAGCTACCTAACATGAATAAAAGAGTAAGTGAAAGGAAACAGATGATGATGTGTAAGTGGCACTGTGGAGCGTCAGCAGGTAAAATAAAAAGACATAATCACCGGCGCCGCCTGCGAGGGACGGAGAAGGCCAGCAAGGCCTCTCCAGACCAGGCGATCAGCAGTCCACTTCCCTCTAGCAAAACACATAAAAGCGGGCCTTGGGACAGGAAGATGCCCTGTGTGAAAATCCAATGCACAAAAATGTGATCCGACAGAATGGATACGGTAGGGGAGGATTATCTGCCTTAACAGTAGAATTCAATCCAGAATTTTCCTGAGCATTCTAATAGAAACATTTATGTTCCATAATATATATTAAATTGAACATACAGATAAATATTAGGTGCCATTTACAAAAATTCAACTTATAACAAAATGAAAGAGCTATTGCCAAAAAACTACATAAAATAGGAATATTAAACAAATATGGTACCTCACACCAAGAGATAATAAGGAACAGAGGGGAGAAATAAAACAGTCTGAATTTGTTATAATTCAACATGGGATGACACATTTCAGCATAATTTGCTCAATCTACAAATAAAGTTATGTTTAGGTATTATCCACATTTTAAAAAATTCAGTGAGACGAGCTTATTACCCAAGAAATCTCAGTTGAAAATTGACAGATCACAACATAAATATCTGACCTACATCCAGCAACTATATCTCACTCATTCTATAGAGCAGTAATAGTTAGCTAATCTCAGCCCACAGGGCACATTTTTGTACAGATGAGAAGTAAGAATGATGGTTACATTCCTAAAGGTTTGCAAATCATTCAAAAGAGGAATATTGTTTCGTGATTCGGGAAAGTTACACAAAATGAAATTTCAATACACATAAGTACAATGTCCGTGGGACACAGCCACACTCAGCTACTGTCAATGGATACATTCACTCTATAAGATGGAGTTCTGCAATTATGAAAAGAATGCACAATGTCCCATAGCCTAAAATATTTACTCTCTGGCCCTTTTCAGGACAAGTTGGCTAGGCTCTGAGGTCCAGAAGAAGATCCACAGAAATAAAATCACTAATACTCTTGGAACAACTTCAAATATGCATGACAGAAACATATGCAAAGAACGGCTGTAAATTGCTCAGGAAAGAATGTAGCCTAATGGCTGTGACCCCAGGCACTACTTTCCCACCTAGAGGTTTTCCTCCTCTGTCCACATCTCTCAGGAAGGAAGACCTAAATCAGTCTCATAACAGCAACTTGAGCCAGGCTGTCTTCCAACTGCATTCTCAGGATGGAGGCAACGTAAGTCTCCACACCTACATTGTTTGGCTCAACCGGTTTCTGAAAAATACACATTTTATTCCAGCCATAACTTAAAGCTATTTTTCATTGATTTCCAACCATACTGTCCTCTCTAAATATGTTCTAGTTCAAATGAGTGTGCCTGATTATAAAAATGAATTCTTGGAAACAACCTGTTATAGGTATAGTTAACTCAAACCATGACATTCAAATTTTCCAACACAGAGAAACTATCTTCTTCCGTTCAGTTTTCTGGCCACAAGGTGGAAGGTTAAAGACTATTGTGGTATGAAATGTCTCTAATTTTTTCGATGTTGAATGACAAATAAATATTACACTGATCCCTACATCTTCTTTATCATTTATTTGTAAGTAACCTTCCTCCGTTATTGGTTATTTTGTATGTTTTCAAAGATAAATTCCAAGTTAATACTAGGGGCACACCTCTAATGCAAAAACGGCCTTCAGCTTGGAAGAAGAAAATATATTGGATTTCAGTAGAAAACTACAAATTATCTAGAGCCCCGCCCTTCCTGGCAGTCTGATTTTAGCATTGCTCCCTGTCTTTGATCTATTTCACACCACTTTTAAGTTGTAAGTAACTGATAGAAACATATAAATTCTGTTCTGACAGGTAGTAATTTTAATTGACTTCCTCCCCACTGTGGAAAAATCAGTTTTATCTCAATTTGCAACTTATCTCAACATTCCTTTTACTTCATATGAATTTGTGCAATTTGACTTTTCCTTTGAGTCAGTTAAAACATCTGCTGGGTTCCCTCAACTCATACAAGTAAAATAAAAATTTTAGCACATGCTCATTTTTATGCTTTATATGACTCATAACTTTACCTCTTCCTAAAAATTATCATTTAATGACCTGAAGTTTGGTAAGAATTTGTATTTCTTTCAAATGTTACCTTTAAAAACTTCAAATTTTGAGTGCTATTTGTCTTTAATATAAATTTAGTTTAAATCATACAAAAATTGAAATATGACAAGAAACAAACATTTTGCCATATTTTAATACTTTTTCAAAATGATACAGGATAATTGCACAGGAGGCAAGAAACAGATATTAAAAAATTATTCTGACATTTATTACAATGACAAGAAAGACTTTATGAAGGACTGTGGTAATAGATGAAGATGGAAGAAAATGGAAGAGTGTGGAGCCACAGAAATGTGGCACCAGAAGACTGAAAGCAATCACAATTGTACCTACAGTACATCCACTCGATAAGAAGTAATGGCTAATGACACAATAAAACAATGGAACATGATAAAAGCATTACAAAGGAAGTCATCTTTCATGTACTAATATCCAATATCTCTAAGATAAATTTAGCTTAATATATGCAAGGAAAAAATGCAAGAGAAGCATAGCATGTAAAGTGTGTTGTTATTTAAGTGAGGAACAAGACATAAATGTGTGCATGCTCGGTCACCTCTGGAAAGACACACAGAAAAAGCAGGCAATGGTGACTTTCTGGAAGAGGGCCAAGAATTGTGGGGCAGAAGCGGAAAGAGCTAATTTTTCCATTGCCCATTTTTAACATTTAAAGAATGCTATCATGCTAGCTAATTAAAAATTAATTGTAAACATTGAAAAATTCCTTAAAGAGGATAGCATGCCATTCCCAAAGTAATGAAGAAAGGACTCTCTCATAATGTTTCTTGACAGATGTTCATCTGACTTCATCCAAACACTTTCTGAGATGGTTTCAGAGCTGAGAAACCACATGTTTAAAATTCATTTGGAGGGCTGGAGGAATGGCATAGCAGTTAAAGTGCTTGCCTAGAAAACACACAGCCCTGAGTTCGATTCTCCAGCATCATATAAGCTGGGCATGGTGGCATACATATGTAATCCCAGCACTCAGGAGGCTGAGGCAGGAGGATTTCTGTGAGTCCAAGGCCAGCCTCGGCTTCACAGTGACTGGGCTACAGAATGAGGCTGTGTCTCAAAAGAAAGAAAGAAAGAAAGAAAGAAAGAAAGAAAGAAATTCACTTTAAAAGCCCATGTTTCAAAAAGTTTCCCCACCACCCCACTGTGGCTACTTCAGCCCATACTGATGGAAAAAATTAAAGGAAAAATAATGATTTTTCCAAGATAAACCCTAGAAATTCATGACCATTAAACCATCATTGTCAAAGATACCTAAAATAATATTACACACAGAAGAAAAAGCATAGAAAAGCTGTTTTAAAAAAGTAGAAAATAAACACTGGAGAACCAAAATATTAGGAATTAACACATATATTTCTATAATAACTCTGAATGTAAGTGGTCTTAATTCTCCAGTTAAAATACACAAACTAGCAGGCTGGATTTAAAAAAATAAAATGACCCTGCCCTTTACTGCCTGCAACAAATGTACCTCACCAGCAAAGTCATATACAGAATACATGTGAAAAAATGGAAAATAATATTCCATACACATGCTATTCAAAGGCCAGTCAGAATAGCTATACTTATATCTGACATACCAACAACACATTAAAAAGATCAAGCTGGGATGGTGACACATGCTGGTAAAGCCAGCACTTAGGGAAGCTAACTCAGAATTCCAGTCTTCAAGGAAAAATTAGAAGCGACAAAGAAGGCTATTACATATAGGTAATGGAGAAAATCCATTAAGAAGACATAACACTGAAAAATATATATGTGCCAAACATCGGAGTACCGAATTTCATAAAAGGCATACTACTCAACATAAGGAATACATGGACCACAACACAATATAGTGGGTAACTTCAGTACTTCATAACCACCAATAGATAAGTCACCAGAAAAAATCAACAAGGAAATACCAAAGTTAGATTACACTATGAGGGCAAATATTAACAAATTTAAAAAGCAACAATTTCTTGTACCTTACAGATAATGCCCTCAAGCTAGAAACCAACAGCAGGAGAAACTATAGAAAATATGCAAATGGAAATCAAACAATTCACCTTTGAATAATCAATAGCGCAGTGATGAAATCAAGGGGAAAAATTAAAAATCCCTAATATCAAGTAAGAATGTAAACACAATGCACAAGAATCTCTGAGATACAGCAAAGACAGCTCTAAGAGGGAATGTTATAGTTGTAAAGGCCTATATCAAAAAAAAAAAAAATTCAGAGGAGCTATCTCAAATAAATACTCTAATGATGCACCTTAAGGTTTTAGAACAATAGTAAACCAAAGCCAACCCTGACAGGTGGAAAGAAATAATAAACACTCGAGCTGAAATTAATGAAATAGAAACTAAAACAATACCCAAGATCAATGAAACAACTGATTACCTCAAAAGGTAAACACAATTAAAAAAAAAAAAAACCTTAGCCAAACTAAACAAAAAAAAAAAAAAAAAAAGACTCAACTAAATACAATTAAAGATGAAAGGGAGGGACTGGGGGTGTTAAAATAAATACTACTGAAATCCACAGGATCACTAGATACTATTCTGAAAACATATACATTCCAAAAAATTTGTAAAATCTAGAAGAAATTGGTAAATTTCTAGACACATATGATCTATTGAAACTGAACCAATAGGAAAAAAATAGATCATTAACAAACAATAAAATTCAAGCAGTAGCAAAAATTCTCTCAACAAAGAAAAGCCAGGACCAGATGATTTCACTCTGAATTTTGTGAGATTTTTAAAGAGGAACTAACACCAATGCTTCTCAAACTATCCATTAAATAGAAAGAATGTTTCCAAACTCACTTTGTGAGGCCAATACCACCCTAATATCAAAGCTAACAAACCCAAATCAAAGTCAAGGGTGCAACAAAAAAGAAAATTACAAACCAGTATCCACAATGAATTACACATGCAAAAATCCTTGATAAAAGTATCTGCAAATCAAATTCAACACAAGTTAAAAAGATCAAACTGGGCCCAGTGACACATGGCTCTAAACTCAAAACTCAGGGAAGCTTAAATTGAAGGATTCCAAGTTAAAATCAAACCTAGTCAACTTATCAACAAAGCAAGGCCCTATCTCAAAATTTTTTTAAAAATTAAATGGATGAAAATATAGCTCAGTGTGAAGTCATTAAATTCAATCTTCAGTTAAAAAAATTAAAGAAAAAAAAAAGACCACACACCATGAACAAGCTGGTTTCATTCCAAGAATGCAAAGATAATTCAATAAATGCAAATCAATAAATATACTACACTACATAATTAGAATTAAGGATAAAATGTCACTTGATAATCTTAACTAACAAAGAAAATCCTTCAACAAAATCTAGTACATTCCCTTTAGAATAAAATCCCTGGAGAAAATATGTACTGAAGAACCATATCTCGATATAGTTTAGGCTATAAACAACCAATCCATAGGTAACGTATTTCTGAATCGGGATAAACTGAAACCCTTTCTTTTAAAATCAGAAATGAGGCAACAATGTCTACTCTCACCACTCATACTCAATACAATACCTTAATTTTTAGCTTGAAAAATGAAGCAAGAGAATGGAATTAAAGGGAAAATAAAATGCAAATAGGAAAAACTGAAGTCAAATTATCCTTATTTGTAGGCAATATTCTACATGGTATTACCAAAATACATAATAAGTATTTAAATTTTTAAAATTCACTAAAGAAACTTGCTTTAAACACACTTATTCCATCACTCTTGCGACTTCCTGAAGCAGGCATAGAAGTTCTCCTTCATGCCTAAAAATATGATTAATGTTGTCCCTAAGTGTCATCCAAGGAAAAACAACCCTGTAAAAAAATAATTATGGTGTGTCGTCATTCACCCATTTGCTGGATCTAGCACTGTATGACTTCTGGCTCTTCCCCACAGTCAGAATGAAACACTAAAGGTAAATGTTTTGAATTAACTTGAGCCATGGAGGCACCCATAACAGTACAACTAAAGATATGAAAAAGGATTTCCAGAAATACTTCAGAAAAGGGCAAGAACAATAGAATAATTGTGTTGAAAGCAAGGGACTATTTTGAGAGATTAATGCCAGTGTGTCTTTATTGTAATAGTTTTTAAGTTAAACATGCACTCTTTGTTTTTTTAGAAAGTTCTAAAGACTCCACCAGAAGAATTTTAGAGCTGATGAATTCAACAAGGTAGCAGGATATAAAATCAACATTAAAAAATGAATAGCTTTTTCATACTACCTAAGAAAGAAACAGAGAAAACAATTCCACTCACAACAGATTCAAAAAGAAAAAAGAGAGTTAGGAATCAACCTAACCAAGGAAGTAAAAGACCTCTACAATGAAAATGACAGACGACCAAAGAAATAAACTGAAGAACACATTAGAAGATACAAATACAGCCCACGTCATGAATGGGCAGAATTAATATCATTAATATAGTCATACTACTGAAAGCGATCTGCAAATCCAAAGAAATCTCTCAATAAAGTTAAAATGAAATTCTTCACAGAAATAGGGGAAAAAAGGTTCTAAAATCCATAAACACAAACTCAAAAAAAAAAAAAAAAAAAAAAAAAAAAAAAAAAAAAAAAAAAAAAAAAAAAAAAAAAAAAAAAAAAAAAAAAAAAAGAACAGCCAAAGCAATCCAAAGCAAAAAAAAAAAAAGGCTGGAGGCATCACAAAACCCAATTTAAAAGTGTACTACAAAGCTGTTAAAAAAAAGAACCCATATAGTATTAAGACAAAAAATAGACACATAGCCCAATACAATAGAATAATCAGAAACAAGTCCACACAACTACTGTTATCTGATTCTTGATAAAGGACCCAAAAATATATGTTAGAGAAAAGCTGGAATCTTTAATGGTAAGTGCTGAGAAAACTGGATATCTACATGTGAAAAACTAAATATCCATAGCCAGAAAATTGAAACTAAGTCGCTAACTTCCCCCTTCCATAAAAATCAATTTAAAATAGATCAAAGATCTAAGTATAAGACCTGAAACTTTGAAACTTGTTAGAAGAAAACACATACACAAGCCACACACACAAGCAAAGACTTCCTGAATTAGAATTCCAACAGCAATAATCAACACATAAGCCTACATGAAATTTAAAAGTTTTCACAAGAGAACATCTTGGCCAACTACTCTCCCAACAGAGAAATAATATCCAGAATATTTAAAGAACTCAAAAAAATCCAACCCATAAATCAGCAAGTGAAATAAACATACTTCTCAAAAGAAATACAAATGGCCCATAAACATATGAAAAAATGCCCAACATCTTTAACCATTATGAAATGTAAGTCAAAACTACATTGAGATTCCATCTACCCCCAGCAACATGACTATCATCAAGAATACAAAGAAATAATAAATGCTAATGAAAATATAGGAGAAAAATTATCTTTCAATACTCTGATAGGACTGTTAATTAGTACAGCCACTATGAATCATTGTGGAGGTTTCTCAAAAAACTAAAAATAGAACTAGTATATGACTCAGCTACACCACTCTTTGGTACGTACCCTAAGGAGTTAAAGCCAGCCTTCCGTTGGGATACCTACATACCTATGTTTATTCTAGCACAATTCACAATAATCAAGATATGAAACCAACCTAGGTACCCATCAACAAATGGATGAAGAAAATATAACAGATACACACAATGAAGTATCACTCAACTATAAAGAAGAACAATTTTATATCATTTGCAGGAAAATGGATGCAACTAGATAAGCAGAGACCATCACGTTAAGCAAAACCGCTCAGACTCATAAGAACAATCATCTCATGTTCACCCTAATGCATGGAATTAGAAAAAGATGACATGACAGTGGAAGGGAGACTATTATCAGACAAGTGCATGAGAATGGCAGAATATAGGAAGAGCGTATGAGGGAGGGTAACGGGGGAGAGGGTGGAGGGATGATACAATCAAAATAAATGCACATATGAAAACTGTTGATTGTTAACTACATGCCAAAATCATATTATTTTGGATGCGATAAGGTTAAACAAAGTATTTAAAAGCATAAAAACGTAATATTTACCAAACAAAATACTTGTACAGCTGGATGTGGGCCATGCTGCATGGGTCATTCCTCCTCTCGGTACCATGAGAAATTCTTTTTATATTATATTCTGGTTGGAAAGTGCTCAAAAAGAATTTTTTTTTCTTTTTAAAAACCTCAATCAGTTATATTTTAATTTGGTTTGACAATTCACTAACCCATCTGTCCCTGCAAAAGGTAGTGATTAATTCATTTGCTATTAATTGGCTTTATGTAAAAACCAAAAACCACCTCAGTGTGTGTATGTATTTGTGTGTTTGTATTAATTCTAAAGATCAGTAATATCTGTTAATGCTGGACGGTTTCTAATGTCTTTGGCGGTAGGCGCAAGGTGTTCCCAGTGGGTGGTAATCCACTGCATTTCACAGGATATGTATATACATAGTCCATTATACCTCTGGGGTTTATTTGCAAAACAGGGTTCTCATTTTCCAACAAGCTTTCAGTAGAAGAAAGTTTCATAGAAAAAATACAAATCCCCTACCACTCTGCCCTGTAAGAACCTAGAGACTATTCGGCCATAAAGAAGAAAATTGAGGGATAAATTTAACACTTAAAAGTGACTCTTTTAGCAGGAGGTTTGGGCACTCCGCCAAGTTAAGGAGAGTAGCTTTATACACACATCTTAACAGCGTCCCTGATCGCCCATCTTCACTCCTTCTCCTTTAAAGCCCTGTGCCCATGGAGTCATCACAGCCTGCTCGTCCCTTCCAACTTGTCATCCTGTCTGTTATCACTCAAGGTCCTCTGCAGCGCTCTGGACTCTGACTGTGGGATTGCTTTATTTAACCAAACAGTAATGGCAAAAAAAGAACTCTTCTGGTTGAATCATGGCCTGCCATAGATGAGACCTTAGAAGAGGACCCTGTGATACTCACATAAGGTTGACAAGGTTGGGGCATGAGGGGTCCTTCTACTAGAGGCTGGATGCAGAAAACCAGCTAGAGAAAACCGCAGAGAGAAGTACCAACTTATACTTTCCCTTGCTCATACATAAACTTGATCTTTACATCTACTTATCCTTTCTATTCTGCTTCAATAACATTAAAAATGGGTTAGAAAACTCAAGGTCTTGTAGCAAATACAAAATACACATTCACTGATGCCAGAAAACCTGATACTAGTACAACCAACAACTATAGAGTTTCGAAATCATAACCACTATGATAAAACAATTGCAATGCTCGAGAAAGAGACAATTAATTATAAATGTAATTTATGTCAGTAAATACAGTAATTTTAAATTCCTAAATAAACACACATGTCATTACATATAAAGCATCAAGAAAAGATTTGCAAACTTGTATGATCCATCTACATTGGCAAATCTGATCTACTCAGAGTTTACTGCGGTGGGAGGAGAGGAAACATTCCATTTCCTACAGTCCAACTATTGGTTAATTTCCAAGTAAATGTACAGAACTTGATTTGGCAGGCCTTTTCTGTAGGGAGGGAGTTTTTCCCATGCCGTACTTTGTTTTCAGTTGTGAAGATACTTATACATCATCAAACTTTTTACTTGTTAATCTGAGGAGATTATTTACAGACATTTCTCAAGCTCTTCTGAAATGTTAATCACCCTGAAATATTGTGTCTACATAAACTAAATAATTAAGATGTCACCAGGCATTTCTATGTATCTATTTTCAATGAGTTAACTGTGAGAGCACCAATTTCCAAACGAAACATTAGAGGTAGTATTCATGCACTTGGGTTCCAGTCTTGGTGCAAAACACCATAGGATCTTGCAGAGAACATAAAATTATGTCTTTCTTAGCATAAAATGTTTGTGTTTCCTCACCTATGAAGAGAAGACTCAAGTCTTAACGGGGCTACAGTAACACACGTATGGTTGTGAAGAAAAGATGACAAAAGTAAGGATGATATGTATTATAGAAGAAAGTAGTACGAAAATTTAAGTAATGCATGTAAAAATCTTAAAGTCTGTCACATAAAGCACATACTTAAGAAGTCAAAGCCAAAGACAAGCAAACAATAATAATTACATATAGTTCAAGTAGTTCCAACCAAATGAACTCTTGAACAAACACTTGGTAAGTGAAATTTATTCATAAGCCCCACAAATTTTACTAACGCCCCTCTGGGCATCTCTGTCACTTTCATCATCCATTCACCTGGATGGCAGCTTGACCATTCCATCAAAGTCACCAAATGGAACACTCAGAAGTTTTGCTTTATATAAGGAACATATGGCAGGTATCAACAACTCAGCTTGATCTTATAGCATAGGTATTATGGTTTGAATGAAGGCGTCCCTCTCAAAATTCCCATCGAAACTTTAACCTCAATGCAACTGTATTAAGAGTTGTGGCATTTGGGAGCTGATTAAATCACAAACATCGAATGGTCTCTCTGACATGAGAAACCAGATCACAACTATCTCATGAAACTTAAAGTGAAAAACAAAGTGAACCAGGGGGGTAGCGTGAGGAGGGATGGAGGGATGGGTAGGGGGAGGGACAAAAGGAGAGCAGGGAAGTCCTTGTCACCTTGACAAGATATGTATGTGCACAAAATGCTCAACTCCATTTTAAACCTTAAATTTTGTATTTAAACATATCAATAAAATGGGGAAAAAATCACAAGGGCAAAGCTTTCATAAATGAGGTGAATACCCTTAGATCAGACGTGAAGGCTGAAGGGACACTCTCTTGCCTTCCTATCCCTTCTACCATAGGAGGACTTAGCATCTGACCCACCTCGAGGATGCAGCAACAAGATATCACTCTTGGAAGCAGAGAGAAATCTTACCAGACAGGAATCTTGAAACATCTTAATCTTGGTCCTCCTAGCATTCAGAATCAAGAAAAATTAAATCTTACTGCATATAAATTAACTAGTCTGTAGTGTTTTGTTAAAGCAGAATAACAGTCTAAGACAATTAGATAATGATTCTGTTTCTGACTTTTCCTTGTGTTCTTTTTCTCCCCAATACTAGAGGTTGAAGTCATTCTACCACTGAACTACCGCTACAGCCCTCTTTATTTTACATTGTGAGAGTAGGCCTTGTTACACATACTTAGGATCCTCCTGTCCTGGCTTCTTAAGTACTTGGGAATGTAGGCATTAATCACCATATGGGGTACTAGTGGGCTTTTAACATCCCTTAACACTACAAGGACAGAGCAGTAGACAAGATTTCTTTCATTTTCTATATTGGTCAACTTTCTCAACAGTCAGACCAAATACCTGATACCCATAACTTTTGGGTGAGATTAATTTTGGCTTAGTTTCAGAGGTTTCGTTCTTGGGTTAGGGGGCTCTGACACAGAAAGTTCATGGCATAAGGGCATGGAGGATGACAGGTGTGTAACTCGTGGAACCAGGGAAGCAAAGAACAAGTAAAGAGCCCAAGACCAGGAATAAGACATAGTCACCAAGGTCACAGAAAAATGAAACCTGTCATCTAGGTAGGCCCCATTTCCTAACAGACCCCTTAGCTATGAGGACAGTGTCTGCACAATCCAGTCCCCTCTCCATGGCCTATTAATCCAGTCAAGATGACATCAAAGTTAACTGGCATATTTTCTTAGAGCAATTTATAGTTGACAAATACTAGTTCCTCAGATGTTCAACAAAGCTAATTCATGATAAACATTTACATAAGGAATGACTGTACAGAACCAAAGTCTGACCTGGGTTTTCTGTCCTTCTAGGTAGTACCTATGGCCAATGACTAAAACTCATACCTGATTTGTTTTTCCAAACTTTGAAGCCCATGGTGACAGAAAATTAGGATGCTTGGGTCTGTCAAATCATCGATCCAAGATGAATAACTCATACCCCACTGAGGGTAGCCAAATGCTGCAATCATCATATGTCAAAGAAGTAGAGATTTATATGTTTTGTCAGGCCTAGATGTTGCTCTGCCACCAGGGAGCTTATCATGTTAGAACTGCAAAGAAATCAACACCTAACAAAATACAATTTTCTGGAAAACTTCAAGGCCTTTTTTTACAACACCTTTTTTACAGAATAGATTGTTTATATCAGTTCTAAATTTCTGTTTTTATTAATACATGATTGTACATATTTGTGAGGTACAGTGTGGTAATTTTATACATAAATGTACTACACAGTGATGAAATCAGGACAATTAGCATTTCTAGTTCCATAAACACCTATCATTTCTTTGTGCTGTGAGCCTTTGAGTTCTCCTAACTCTTCATATAGCGGTTGTGAGCTACGGCCACAACAGTGGGCTGTAGCACTAGCACATGGTTCTCCCGCATAACTGTGTTTTGCCACCTATTATCCAATCTCCCAACATCCCTCTTCCGCTGACATTTTTTCTCATGGATCTTTCAATGACTTAATCATAGAGGCAATGAATCCAGACATTATCCTACTTTGGAGGACTATCTTCAAAATTTTATACTCTACAAAGCATTTTTTAAATTAACCATTTCATTCAAAAGTCTTTGGCATTAGCCGGGCCTAGAGGCATAGGTCTATAATTCCAGCACTCTGGGAGACTGAGGCAGGAGGATTGCAATATAAAGCCCAGCCTGGAAAACTTAGGAACTTAGTGAGATCCTGTCTCAAAAAATTAAAAATAAAAATGAACAGAGGAAATAGCTAGCTCATGGCAAATGCTCTGCATTCAATCCCCAGTACTTAAAATCTGTATTACTAACTCAAGGTTGACTTGGAACTGAGTTCCACAGGTTACTCAAACTAAGATTCTTCTTCAACTCTCCAAACAATACTTAACAAGTTATGTTCTCACTGACTCAGTGCCATGTTCAAATAGACAGAGGAAGACTCACGATGCCAACTGAGGCTAAACACCAAGGCTCTGCTGCATGGGCAGAGTGCAGCAGCCCCTGGCGTCAGCGCCCCTGTGGACGGAAAGGCCCCGTCACCATATCTGGTAAAGAGATCGTCAAAGAAAGGAAATCAAATTGTTTGAGCCATTGAAATAAATAAGTACCTCACATGATATTGCATGTACATCATTTATTCTTTTTTAATTAAAATGAGCCCAAATAGCTCACTTTCGCCTAAAGTGAGTCAGATGCAGAAGATTAAATATGTTAATTATTGCATGGTCTCTCTGATTTGAGAAGCCCAGAACACAGACATTCTATAGAACCAAGTGAATGTGGCAGTGGGAGTTACAGGGAAACGGAAGGATGTGGGAGGGCCAAAAATGGGGTGGGGAAAGGATCGTGATGTTGATGTGATGTGTATGTGCACAAAATACTCAGGCTCATTGTAAACATTATGTATCACACACACACATATAATATATATATACATATATGTGTGTGTATATATATATACGTATATATATGTGTGTGTGTGTATATATATATATACATATATATATATGGTGAAAAAGAGCCCAAATAGTACGATCTTCTGACCTCCCCCAGCCTGCATCTGTCCCGGCACAAGGGCAGGTAGGTGTATGAAAGTACTTCTTTAGTTTCTACTTTACAATGCTTATCTTTTTAATCAATAAGGGAGCCCCTGATCTTTAAAAGTAAATGTTGGAAGAGGGAGTAATAAAAAATGATTTCAAGTGTATATCTTTAAAATTTCTGGTTTGGTTATATATTTTTCCAGTGCTTGGATACAAAATAAAATTAAAACAACAGAACTTTTGGGATCTTTTACATTTCTCCCCATGATTTAAAACATTCAAATGGATGAGGCATCTGAATGCTGAGGTGTGTGTATTATTACTGCTTCTCACAAGAGCAGATCTAAGTGGATTTTTCTTGCTTAAACTAGTGAACATAAGAAACAAATATTTCTCACATGACTGATATGCTTGCCTTTAACAAAACAACCCCAGCCAAAAATTATTAGGAAGCACATCGGCAGCCCCACTGGACTCTGACGCAATGTAATTAGGTAGTCCAACACTATATTTTGTCAAAAACTTCTGACAACCTAATAACCAGATTGTCGTAAGACAGACATTGAAAAATGATACTGTGTTTGTTCTGCATTTAAAATACCACCACTTTTCTGAGGCTTTGGTTATTGTTGTTTTTCTCTAAAAATAAATAAATAAATAAAAATAAATAAATCTATTGGGGATGCATCCCAGTGGTCCAGCTTGTGTTCAAGTGAGCGTACTCCACTAAACAGAGGAAGAAGAGAGTTTTGTTTAATTTTAAATTTAATTTTTTTAAAGGGTAGGAGGAATGGCACAGTGGTTACAGCACTTTTCCAGCTAGGACAAGGTCCTGAGTTTGATTCTCCAGTACCACATAAGCTAGGCGGGTGGTGCATGCCTGTAACTCCAGGACTTGGGAGGCAGAGGTAGGAGGATTACTGTAAGTTCAAGGCCAGTCAAGGCTACATAGTAAATTCAGGACTAGCCCAGACAACTATAGAATGACACCCTGCCTCTAAATAAACAAATAAAATTTTTATAAGAATCCTTAGAACCACCTGCTTGACTTCAGTCATTAACCCCCTATCTGTTAAGAGGGAAAACATGAAAGAGAATGCTAGTGGACATTTATTGAGCATTTCCACAGTACCCAGAATCATGCTCGGGCCTTGCTATTACTGTATTCCCAACACTCAGCACCTATGGTTTTGGGCTTTATTGTTGTTGTTTGTTTTGTTTTGTTTTGTTTTGTTTTTGAGACAGGGTCTCTATAGTCCAGGCTGGTTCTGAATTCACTGTGTAGCCCAGCCTGGCCTAGAACTCCCAGCAATCTTCCTCCTCAGCCTCCTGAATGCTGAGATCACCGGAGTACATCATCATGCCCAGCTATTATGAGGTGATGGGGGATCAAACTCGGGGCTTCCTAGGAAATTGCTCAGGAAAGTGAGCTATGTCCCAGCCCTGAGAGGTGCTGCTGCTAACTCCATTTCTAAAGGAGGGAAGAGGCTCTCTCTAGCCAAGGAACTCACCAGAACAACAAACATGAACCTCATGTTCTTAGCCACAGCAATGTATGGTTGAAAAGTTGAGATTTAACTGATTTTTAGTGGGGCCTGGGTGGGCGGTATTCATTTCAAGAAAACAACTACATAGGTGGCTCTCTAGAGATGGCAATCCAGCATGTAGCCTGACCTGTAACCCAAATTCTATGTATACTGTAACAGAGAAAGAAAAAAATGTTATCGTTGTAGCTTATTCACCCAGTTAATTAAATATAAAAAGATAGAAATATTAAGATATAGCTGTAGGTTCAGATGTACTCTGGCTTCCATTTAATTAGTCAATTATAAGAAAGCATCCACTAACCTGAACAAGAATAAACCTCAGGGTGTACATTCCTAAGATGACCTTTGGAACATTAATATGTGGAAATCTTACAGTTTTATCTCTTGGGATATAAATGAGTTATCCTGGGTGGATCACTGTCAAATTTGCACATACAAATTCTGTGGCTGAACTAGTTAGTAATGATCAAATGACATGAAACTTTGGGGGAAATCTCCCAAAATATGTGAAAACACCCCAGACTAAAATGTCCATCCCACTCTTACATTTGCAAGTCACTTTAAACTTCCCAAGTTACTTCCCCTTCTATGATTTCATCTTATATCTATGAGTCCACATTATTTCTTAAATAAAAAAAAAAAATTTCCACATGTCACAAATACATTGTTGAGCAGAAGATGCCACATACAGAGGACTCGATACTCTATGATTCAATTTGATATATAAAATTCAAAGACAGATTCTCTGGGCTCAGACCTAGATCTCAGCACATGGCTACTTACACCACAAAGGGAGGAATCATAGGTAAAGGAAGGACTTGCTACAGTGCCTCCCTCTGGAAAATGAAGAAAACCGACACCAGGCAGCCTGTCAAGTACACTGGCTCTTCCATGGCAGAGCCAACATACAAAGATGGCTTGTGGAGATCTGGCACTGTGGTTTCTCCATGGAAACAGAAGCTGGGGATATGGGGGTCACAGCAGCACTCCCACCATCACAGTTACGCCCAGCAGGAGTGCCTGGGAGTGAAAGGCAAGGGGCGCGCAGCTGTCCGATGCATCGCCCATCCATAACACACAGGCTAATTTAGGAGATAAAACTGCCTTGGTTTGCTAGACTATTGATTGGGTGTTATGATTTGTGTTGCCTTTACGTAGCGTATCAGTTAAGGTTTCTGGAGAAACAAAATAGAATAGAAATCATATATATTATATATAATCATAAATCATACATATATACATACATATACCTACATATGAATTTATTAGGATAGCTTAGAGTCCAAAGAGAGAGTCCAAAATAGACACCTACACATGAAAGAGATGGAGAGTTCGGTAGCCGCTCATGTGCGAGATAGAGGAATACCAGCCTGGGACTGCAGGACAGCTGACCTCAGTCTACAATGTAGATCAATGTCCACTGGTGATGGCAAGGACCTGAAGACTGGAGCAAATCTGTGATGGATGTCAGTGGTGCTAAGACGACAGTGAAGGCTGGAGCTCTCCCAGAAGAAGAAGCTCTAATGTAACCCTCCTTCCTTTTTATTTAGCTCAAGCTGCCCATGCATTGGTTGGCCTACGCATATCCAGGGTGAGCATTCTCCCTGCACCTCCAGGCTCACAGGTCAATCACCCACACCCAAAGTTCCACCCTACAGATTAACGGGGTGCTTCTTCATTGCTTCAAGTTGACCTAATGTTTTAAATGGTCACACACAGTTTTTCAAAGACACAAAGAAATTAAAGACTTTTTATACTGAAAAACTTGAAATGAATTCCTATAATCCACTCCAGTTTTTTCAGTGGTCAAAAATAATATGACACAACACAAGAATACATACCTTATAGGTAATGTGTGTCTTTAATTTTTCCTAGTCTGTTCTTATCACTTTGACATGTCAGAGATACATTCAAACACATGTACAAATTTTTGTTTTTAAATCACAGTGAATATTCCTTATTTTTCTAAAAGTGTAGGATATGCTACAGGATAAAGAATATTTTATCTTCACAAAAATTCAAACCCATGGCATAACAAATCTGTGATGGCCTCGGGATAGAAGTAGGGTAATTGGAAGACAGTATGAGAAGGTCATGGCCACGTCCTACTCTATAAAGATGGCTCCTAGGACATGATCACTCTGTGGAAATACATCAAGATGTACACCTTGGACCTGTAAGTATCCAAGTCCTATAAGTGCATTATATTGCTATAAAAAGTTGACATGAAACAATCTTTCTCTCTCTCAGCAGTTTTCCAGCTACACTAAGAACAGAAACACAATAGGCAGGCTGTGCAGTCTGACAAGTCTGACTACAAACTACTGAATTGCTAACAGTCAGATTAGAAGGTCTTAGCATTCCTTTCCCTCACAGCATCAAACAATTTATATAGTAATTCAGCATATTAATTCCTGTAACAAAAGTCTGAAGTTTGTAGTCAATCGTAATTGTGCGGTACAAATCCCAGAAAACATTCACTGGGAAGCAGGCATCTGACAGCTGAGAGAGACGCAGAGGGGTATGGTGAAACTCCGTAACAGCTCGTTAGCTTTTCACTTAACACGCAGACGTTTGTTTTAAGAAACACCAGTACTCATTATATTCATTTTGTCTAACAGGAAGTCAGAAGATAATATATTAAATAAATTAATATTTTCTCTTCAATAATCAATACGTTAAATAGTAGGTTAGACCTAGTTTTGCTTTTCATTTCCATGACCAAGAGATACAAAGGCGTTCTACTTCATTTTTTCTTATCTAGTCAGTTCCCAGGTCTTCAGAAGCACCAGCCTGAACTGCATTTTGCATACCTGCCAGGATAAAATACTGAGATTACAAATGTCTATATGCCATGGTTTGAACTTTAAATGTCCCCCAAAGGCAGGAAAAAGGCACTGTTATTGGTAGGGGGGCACCCTTAGGAGGTAGAGGGGAAACACCCTAGCTCATTGAAGCCACGCCTTGGGAGGGCACACTAGGACCTGGCCTGTCGACCCTGCTCCCTAGCTTCCTCTTTTCTTCCCAGCTGCCATCAGGTGAGCAGCCTCCTCCACTAAGTTCTCTCCGTGATGTGGTGCCTTGCAATAGGCCCAAATGCAACAGGCCAAATTACCATGGACTGAAATCTCTGAAAAGAGCCAAAATCTTTCTTTTATTTTCCCAGGTATTTTAACATAGATATGAAAAGCTGATTAACACACTATATGAAACTCATACTATTTCAAGAAGTAAGTTGTCCTGGTCACAAATAATGTATCAACTGGTTTCACTGCCCCAAGGAGAGACATGAACATCTGGAGCCCAACACTAACCATTGAGAGTTGCTTTCTGAACAATGTGCTTCACCAGTCAAGCTTAATATTCAAAGGGGGACAGTTAACTACAGTTATTTATTTTAGGCCTGAGTTCCTTTAAGTGGTCACTGTAATATTTTTACCAGAAAGATGCATTTGTCTTGAAATCAAAAATTTTAAAAATGGGTTGGGGATGTAGCTCAGGGTGAAGGGGGTGAAGATCCTGTGCTCAGTCCCCAATATCACCAAAAAAAAATTAATAAAAAGGTCCGATGGAATAATAAGAATTATCTATAACTAGGTAAATCACACACACACACACACACACACACACACACACACACACACACACGCACAGACACACAAACAGGGAAAAGTAGGAGATCAACTATGAATAAAATTTTGAGAGTGTTGTTCTCAGTCTCGTCAATTCAATACTCTACTTTTAAGACAGAATACAGTAATCCACAATTAACGAGAAAATTTGACATGCATATACATCCAGATAAAATAACATAATTCCCTTAAAACTTGATATTCACATGCCCCTTCCATGATTTTTAAAATACCAATGAGCCAAATTTTTATCATTAATACAAGATGTTTCCTCAAATTGACTCAATTCTGTCAATGTAAATTAATTTTTTGAAGGAAGCAATTTTATGTCATCACTGCAAACATCCAATGCATATTTTTATATCATTTCACTAAAATACATATGATATATGTATTATATAACACATATAACATAATGTATATTATATGTAAATTTTATATCACTTCCCTAAACAAAAGGTGACTTAAATTTTTTAATGTGACTAACCAAAAATGTTAATTAAGCCCAAGTACCACAAGAATAATGCAATGAATTATGGTTTCAATTCATTCTAGAGAACACATGACTAATGTACACACACACTGAAACATCATGTTACTCTGTAAATATGTACAATTATTATGTGTCAATCATATGTATGTGCACATTTATATAAATAATTCTGAAGTGGCCTATAACTTGTTCCTGTGCACCTTTCACTTCCCATCTCTCATGGCATCCAATCTACCCCACCTCATGTCATCCCTAGAGATTCACCAAAAGAGGCAGTCAGGAAGCCAAGAACCTGCAGAAGCATGTGTTAAGGCTGAGTGCCCAAGGTGATGGCGGGTGGGAAGCCTGAATGCCACAAGCAGCAAGAAGTAAAAGCTAGGGTATGAAAGGGCAAGTTGTAGAGCACTTTACAATCATTGACTCTGAAGCGTCCCAAAATATGTGTCCTAGAGGAAGTCCTCTGCACAGTTTGCTCTGGTTTGAAGGTCCTTCACCTACTTCTCTGCACCAATCCTTTCAGACATGTCTGAGCTCACAAATTACCTGTCACAAAGAAAAGGCATCCTATTAATAGGTCTCTTCATTGTGGCGGACAGCATGGAGCAAATGTCAGTTCCTACGCTAGGACCAAATCTCTGCAGTGCTAACTGGGGTTCTCAATGGGAGATGGCACGTTACCTAGAGGTCATTCCAAGAACTCTTGGAACACGCTCCTGAATTCTGCTGCCACCTGCACCACAAAATGCCAAAGGTTCCTGCTCTCTTCAGGCATCCTTTTCACCAATCAGTCCCAATTCTCCAACTGACTCTTCATTGCTCCTAACACCTAGCTCTCATCAAAACCGTTATCTAATCTATGGAAAAGCCTGAGCGGATGAGTTTGAAGAAACCAACCACAAATAAATACACGAATGCATAAAAATAAAACAACTTTGCAGAAAGGAGAGTCTGCATGCCTAAGGCATGTACCCAACCGATCCCAACCACACCCAAGATTATCAAGGAGCACCACGTGAATTCATTGGTATCCCTATCCTTAAAAAAAAAAGATGCATTCTTCTTGCTTTGTCCTGCCTAGACAAGGACGGGCTGCCCTCTCTCTCACTCAGAGCATATGCTTCTTACAAACTGTGCAATCTTGGCTAACCTACCTAAGCTCTCTGAACTTCTATCTCTGTACCTATTGAAACATGAAAGAATAGGTCTGCCTCCATGACTTCTGATAAAGATCAAATGGGGAAAGCTCAAGAAAAAGGATTAACTACCTCATTGCCAAGAGCATATCAGTGGTTAAAAGAGTAGCGACATTTTGGGGTCAGACGGCACATGATGATAAATATCAAAAGAGTAATGGTCCATGCTGTCACTATGTCACACATTGGCACGCTTTCATCTGCTGTCCTGGGTCCTCCCTGTTTGCCAGTATCAGGGTCGCCATGTTTACAGAGAAAATGGAGCAGGTCAGCAGGTGCCAGTGGCATTAACAGGCTCCGTGGGCATCATGTGTAAGTATGCTCATAAACACACCTTGACAAATGACCACAACTCATTGCCTGCAGTTTTTACTTCTTTCTCACTTTGAGTCTCCAATATCTGCAATTCTTATGGAGGTTCCCTCATTTTTAAATCAGAGAATGAGTACCTGTAGCCACAGGAGAGGAAATTTGAGACCTCATGCTCAGAATGTTTTTTTCAATAGAAAATCCTCCCCCAATGCCTCCACCCAGGAGATGGTAAACTACTCTGACATCTCAGCTGTTGCCCCTCCAAGCAGATTCACACGCCTCTCAGCTAACACTCCTCTGGGCAGGCATCGACTCATGTTTACAGTTATTCATTATGACTAGCTATACACAGTCAGTGCCTGTGGTGTTAAACCAAATGGCCCTGCAGACCCCTAGTCCAGGACAGCTGGAAGATACAGATACACATTAAATAAGACACAGGCAAGAAAACTGTAGTGTTCCTTGAGTTGAAGAGACAGAGCCAGACCTGCAAAGGAGTTCTCCTCCAGAGCAGAGCTCCTGTACAAGATGGCTTAGAGCAAGGGGAACAGGATCCAAAACCTGATATACTTCAGGGTCAGAAAGTCTTTAAGCCAATGTGCTAGCAAGGAAAGCAACCAACTATCATACGGGGCAGTCATCCTGAAACAGAGACACCGACATGCATTTCAGGCGTCAGAGCAAGTTTCTGTGATTCCAGGTACCTCTGCGTAGAAAAATCCAGCCACAAAACACAAATGGAGAAAAGGCCTTTGTCTGTCTGCAGTCATACAAACGTAGAGTCATGAAGGGGAGGGAAGAGCTAATGGCCTTAAGAGGTGGCCTCCAGGCCTCAGCACCTCTGAGTTTTGGCAAAGGAGACTCACATTTCCTCGAGACAGTTAACCAGAGGTACATAATTGGAAGTGAGTCTAAGAATCCTAGAAAGAGCAGCACATTTCCCCACTGAACAAAGCTGTATTGAAAAATCAACCCATGGCTCTAAGGAAATTGAGAAAACACAACTGGTGATTTCTAGCATGGCATCTAATCTTCATTTTTGCGATCCCTCAATTCTCAGTTCAAGTATAAACAGACTTCTTTCTCCCTGAAGTGGAAAAAGGATTAAGTAGGCAGGACATTTTCCTGCGTTCTGTGCAGCATATGCTCATAAGCTTTTTCTTTGTAACATTTATGGATTCATTCTGGAGTGGGGGTAACCAGAGCAAAGCGATTTGGCAGGAGTGCACCTGCACAAGCACAGACTGCAGGGCCCACCCTGACCTAAGCTGCAAAGGGGCTTCCCAGAACCCCGGGGGCACCGAATTTACCCTTCCAGGCTGCACAAGCTGAGCCATTCTTCTTGCAAGAGGGTAAATGAACTTCATTCACTTTATCCTCAGGAAAGTGGTGGCCAAGCCGTCAAGAGAGATCATTATCATATCAACTTAATTTCTGACCAACTTCTATAATCACGCTGCTCCTCTGGAAGCTAGCCAGGCAGTATCTGCACTGCTACACAGTCCTCAGGGTCTGTGTTCTGATCCATTCCAGCATAAGGATCACTTTAAGTAGCTTTTCCAATCTGTGCCTCCACTTCCAAAGGCTGCATCCACACAGCCCTGGGTAATTATGTGGTACAATTTTTAATGTTCACAATACAATGTTAACTGGAAAATGCAGCATGTACCATTCTCCTAAAAACATAACTACTTAGAAACCAACTGGAAAAAAACACCCCCAAATGCCATGGCTGATCCCCCTGAGCATGAGGGTGAGGAGTATTTATATTTTCTGCTGAGCTTGTTCCCAAATAGTTTAAAATACAAAAGCATTACTTTTGTAATATAAATAAAGTAATTAGAAAGAGATTTAAAGACATAGGATGGCATTTGCAAAAAGGTTTTTCCATCAGTAAAACAAAGAAGCATTTCCACTAAAACAAAATAATTGACCGACTCCCACTGAGAAATAACCAGATCATATCTCACATTCAGTTGTATTAATAACACCATCACCGCTTCCCAAGTACCCACGACATGCAGAACCTGGTAGGAGGTATCAGTACTTAACCAAATAATTCAGGTAATAACTAAGCTATTGATATTCAACATCATTAGGACTCCATCGGTATGATTAAAGATGGAGAACCCTAAAAGGTAGTCCAACTGCCTGCCCTATATTTTGCCTCCTGGAGAATCTCTCCCAGGCCCGCTAAGTTAGAATTAAGTAGAACTAGAGAGGCAGCCAGCCATGTGGACCCCATGCCCTGGGCCACAGCTGACTCCAACAAGGGTGGACATGTGGTCTGCATCGATCTAATCAGATTCTTTCCTTCAGAACAGAGGAACTATAGTGCAGGAATTCCACTAGCCCTTGAACAAAAGTGGGCTGGAAGGGGTAGACAAATTGAGCCATGTGTATTGACAGAAGCAGAGGGGTCAATTTGGAGAGAAGAGGGACAAAAAAAAAAGTCTTAGAGATTCTAAGAGTTGGTGTGTGGCACTATGTTGCTTGTGCTACTCCTGCTAGTTTCTGAGAATCAACTACATCCTAACAGAAAGCCTCAGGAGGCTTGCTGTCCAACCTGCCTCCAGATCAATAAGGTATGCTGAGGCCTTAGAGCAAAAACCATATCTGTTTTTCACTGGTGTTGATTTGTTTTCTGAAAAGAAATTACGCCTAAGATATAGTTACAAGGTGCAAAATCAGGAATCCTCTTCCTCCACATTACAAACTGATTCCCTTTTTTCAGACCTCAACTCTAATATCATTAACACAGAGAAGCCTTGTCTGACCACTGCTGCCCTCCTTCAGCATGTTTCCTAAATATGGTTTAACATAATTTTATGTGTTGTTTGTCTAGTGGCTGTAGGATGTAAAATCACTAGCAGGGTCCATGTTCTTTTTTTAATCTCACACAGCACATTCCTAGCACATTACAGATGGACATACAAAAAGTACCAAGATTTGGTCTCTTTCAGTAAGAAATCAATGACTCAGAGAAAGAGATGACACACAGATGCAAAGACAGGAAACAAACCTCACAGAGCCGACACTATTGACCTTTCTAATAGCAGTGGCCCTCTTCTGATTTACAAACAAAGCCCAAAGATGGTTAATGTCAAGGTTCAATTTAACTGGGCAATGGAGCCCAGATTAAACACTGTTTCTGGATGTATGTGTGAGAGCATTTCAGGATGAGAATGGGCTTTGAATTGGTGACTTAGCAAAGCAGAATGACCTTCTCTGTGCACACAGGCATCATCCCATGTGTAGAGGGCCTCAGACCAAAGAAAGAGGAAGGAGAAACTGGCTCCTCCATCTGCCCCACCGTTTGAGCTGGCACACACCATCTCATCTCTTCCTGTCCTCACATACAATTTACATTCCTGGTTCCTCTGGTTTTCAGGTCACTGGACTTGGCCTGAAGAATAACCTAGATTTTCATAGCTTATAGATGACACTGGGACTCCACGGCCTCCAAACTCACATGAGCCAATTACTCATAATAAAGAAGCATGCAAATAAGTAACTTAATGGTTTTGTTTCTCTAGGATCCCTAACAAAAGTTCCAATTTTATTGGTGTGCCCTCCTTCTACAATACCATGTGCCCAAGACGGTGAGACTATCCCAATCAAGGAATAAATCCTTCCTACTTTAAAATACAGAAAAACTTTTAACTTAATGTGCTGACCAAGTTTCATTTTCTATGTGTGTCACTACAAGAACAAAATTGGAAAGCACCAAAGCACCACCTGGAGCAATCCTGTTCTGTATGAGTCTGATTTAAGAAGTAGTTGGCAAATTACCAAGACCAAACCTGGGGGGACATTTGCTGGGGGTCCCAGGAAACATCAGTTGCTTTCTAACACAGACACACAAGAACAGTCTCTTTTACCAGTGAACACGTCACATCTGCGTGTGGCTCCTAACATGAAGCAGTCATTTTAGAGCCATGAAGGCAGCCAGTCTCAGAATCAAGTCATCGCACTGAAGAAGGAAGGGGAAAAGATCAAGACACAGTGGCTCTGGTGATACTATTGAGCCATTGAACTAACTAAAATTCTAGGTGCACTCCTTCAGAAGTTCTTCCCCTAGATAATTCATTTTCTTATCTCAATGGGTTTCACTGTGTGAATTTTCAAATGCAAGTTGGTAGAACAATTCACAAAATAACTGACAGAGTTTAGCAATCTGTCACCAGCTTAGTGCTCAAAATCCTCTTCCTGCTGCACAGTGACAACCATCAGTGGCACCCTGGTGAGTCCCCAGTTGCTTGACACCAGGAAAAAATGGATTTCAGTTGGGTTCCAGATCTTCAGAGCCAGGATTCTGTAGCGCCTCCCCATCAATCATGGCATCCAATCGGCTCAGCAGGTAGATACGGAAAGACTGGGAAGCTTTTTGCTTTTAATTCCCTTGTTTTAAAAACCATTTTGAGCTGACTTTTTGATTATTTACAGCCAAAAGGATCTTCAGTGATAAATCTATCCTCACATAATTAGCAGCAAATTTACTGTGCCTCCTTTGAGCAAAGACTCAGGAGAAAATGCTGCAGAGATTCATAATTCTGCCAACATTCCCCCAAAATCTTTAGTTGATGGATCTTAACTAAATTTTCCAAAAAGAAAGACAACTGAGATGCCCGGAAAAGGATTAATTATGTGACCATCTGACACTTATCATGAGAATCCTAAAGCACTTCATGAATGGTGAATCATCACCCTGTCTCAGTGTTGAATTGGGGCAGTATAATTTTAAAATGCCAATCCACTACATATTTATGTTATCCATCCTGTATATGCTTTTCTCTTTCTCATTTAAATAACTTCAACAAACTACGTCTTGCCTTTATTTCAGGTACATAGCCCCCAAAAACAGGAAGTATTAGAAGGCATCCTCAGCCTACTTCCCAAATCCTATTCCTATTATGTATTTTTCCCCGAAGCCTAAATCCATGGAACAGAATGTGCTAGACACAAGCCGAAAAGGCAAGGACAAAGATAGGTTTAGGTTGTTTTGATTTTTTTAAGACTGTTCTTTTTTCCGTGATCTTGCTTAGGGAGACACTCGCAGTATAGTGAGAAACAAACTTTCCCAGTATTGGAGGAAAGATGAAGGTTTTCCAGTTCCTTCAACTAGTGGAAGTTGGCACTTGCCTCCTGCTACAACTCTAGGGTGACAGGACTTTCGATGGGATGGCGACAGGACGATGGAAAAATGAACACCGAGGCCTTAAAGCCGCAGTGAAGATCTCAACCTCCTTTGATATAACAAAACAAAAGCTTCACAGCACTACATGAACACTGGCCTTTGCAGGATGATTTGTGTAGACTGAAGACCAGAGGGCCTTTTCTGAATGTGCTATGGCAGACCAGCAGCACTTGGGCAGCAAGCATCGATGACCTGAAGTGAACAGAAACCTCAAACACTACTGAGACACAATGTCCCAAAATTTATTTTCAAAAAGTAACCAATTACACACACTGCATGCATGACTAAAATTCATGCTTATAGACAAGTACAGTAACCCCTGCCTATAATCCCAGCTACTGTGGAGGCTAACGAAGGGAAGATCGTGAATTTGAGGCCAGCCTGGGAAACTGAGCAAGACTCCTGTCCCAAAAGTAAATAAATAAGTATTTAAAACACATGCATACAATACTCAAAACAGTTTTTCAAAATAAAACCTCTAAATCAGAACACAAATGCAATTTGAGTTCCAGATGGTGTGACATAATCTTGACCACCTAAAGGACAGCACACTACTGAGCCACGTTCCTCTTAATTATTCAATTTATTATTTCCTGAAAATCCTGCTACTTCATAAAAAGGAAAACAAACTGTAAAACAGAACATTCTATAGCTGATGAATATTATTAAATATTGTCAAAAGATTCAAATAAAAGGTCATAACAGACTGTTTTTATTTTAATCCTTTCTAAATAATGTCATATCCACTTATGAGAAACAACTTGATTTTCCTCCATGTACTGAGAACTAAAGAAAACTGAATATAAAGAAAAAAATGCCCTGTGTTCAGGGTCCTTTACATAGTTGAGATTCTCAAAAAATACAAAAGCATTTTCAAGTCACACATGGGATGTGAAGTGAAAATGTTCTTGGAGGAAATATTCTCCAATAATACTTACCTACTTCAGAGGGTGCTGTGAAGCTCTATTAACACCAATGAACACTTGGAGATCTTCAAATAAAATTGGTATAGAAATGCAAAGTATTATTATTAAAGTTTGGAAATAATTTCACACCTAGGGATGAGAAAACCCCAGGCCAAATTTTATTGCATCTCTCCTGCCTGATAAACAAGAAATGCCACAAGCAGGGTGGGGGGAAAGAAAATCAAACAGAACAAAGACATCAAAGTTTCTCTTTTACCAAAGGCTTTGTATTTCCCTGGCTGTCATTTTAGAAAATTCTCAGAAAAAAAAAAAAATAGTCCCTAAAGGTCTGGGTTAAACACAGGAAGAATATTCTCCTTGCTGTTATGCCAAAAAAAAATAATAACCATCTAAGATGAATAAACAGAGAGAGAGAGAGAGAGAGACAGAGACAGAGACAGAGACAGAGACAGAGACAGAGACAGAGACAGAGACAGAGACAGAGACAGAGAAAGAGATAGCCTGGTCCACTTCTTCAGGTCACAAGTCCTCCCAAAGCACCTGTCAAACTTGAAAATGGCCAAGAAGTAATTACTTATGTCATCTGATCTCACCTGTGATGTCAAGGAGAGGCTGCTTTCACAGGTACCAGGATTCTTACTCAGCTCCAGAGAGCCCGAGCAAGATGGTAATTTGTTACTGCTAATGGTGGTGGCGAAGATCACAATTCGGTAATTATGGTAAGCTCAAATCCTAGTGATCAGAGGAATCACCTGTGGGGTTTCTTAAAATGCAAATGTCCCCATCTTACAACTACTGATTTTGACCTTCTGAAGTCAGAAACCAATTTTTTTTTTCTCATCTATTGTTTCCAGTGGTGCTGGGAATTCAACTCAGGCCTTTGAGCATGCTAGCCAAGTGCTCCATCACAACCTCCCCCACTCACACACACACACACCTGCAATTTCTTCTTAATGTAGTCATTAGGATAAGACTAGAGTGACAGTATTTGTAAATAATGTTTTAATTAAGAATGTAGACTCTGCAGACAGACTGGATGATGCTTTATCCCAATTCTAACATTTTCTACCTGTTTGCTAAACAAATTACTTACTTTAGGCCTCAATTTCCATATCAGTAAAATGGAAATACTGGTATGACTCACTTATAAAATTAAGATGTTATTGCCACCTATCTCATCAATAAACAAAATTTGTAAGGCATTTATTACAGAGATCCAAGATACACATTATTTTAAAGCATCTATTAACCCAAAATAGAAAAAAATACTATCTATGTCTTCCAGAAAACATAACTAACCAGATATACCCCATGGGCCAGCAACAGAAAAATAATTATAGAGTCATGATGACATAAATATTACCTATTGATTTAAACAAAAATTGCGATTATATCTATATCAGAAGGCTATGCAAAGCAGAGTAGGGTGGACCAGAGAGCTAGCACAAAGCTGCTGGATTGGGAAAGAACAACATACTATCCTACTTAGAAATAAGCAGGTGGGTACCAGAAGCCACAAAACTGAAAGCCACCAGTTTTGAAGGGAGTATCTGGAGAAAAGGGAGGCAGGTAGGAAAGGAGAAAGATGTCGCAGTTTTGCAATACTTGCTTCTTCATGCTGCTTTATGTAAACACTGTAGATACATTGCTTTGACTAAAATAAAGATGAATTTTAAAGGATAAATCATAATATATAATATCGAACTTCTTTGTATACCGAGGTTAATATAAATCTTTCAATTTACCAAAACTTGTTTTTTTAAAAAAAATTGGTTGATTTAATCTCTTCAACTATGCCACCAACATGTCTAGTTCTTAAAATGCACAAAAACCATGTGCATTGTCCCTGATACAGTAAACATCCTAAAAAGGCACCTATTGAATTAAATCGAGGATGTCAGAAAAAAAATACAGAGAAAAAAAATTTTGTACAGTCAAGGTTGCAGCAGGAAGGAATAACAGAGGTAAGCTTAATGGAGCCGTGAGCAGGGTTGGGGGAGGCAACAATGGTACTTCTCTCCTGGACTTAGCACAGACTGTAACTGTTAACACCCCAGAAGAGGCAGTTGCCAGAAACTGGAAAGACCTGGAGGAGCAGAAAGGCCTTTAGAGGTACTGCGGCCTTCCTTAAGGGACCACACTCAATGCTGGCTCACAATGATGCAGGCAAAGGGAGCAAACAAGATTCCAACCACACACTCCCAGATCTCTACCCAGCATCCTCCGTGGGATAACATGATGGAAAAGTGATGGACTAAGGAGTCCCCAGGGACACTGACAATGGGTTTAGCTTCCTAGGGCATTGAGACTTTAGGGACAGGAGCAGGGGGCACTTATGAAGAATCACTAGCCCAATCACTATGTAGACTTGTTCATTTACTTACTTTTCTTCCTTTGCCTCACAAAACAAGTTTTCATCTGTTTAGGAAACGAGTATGGAGTAGTAGTAGTAGTAGTAGTAGTAGTAGTAGTAGTAGTAGTACCTTATATTATATAACATATTACAATACATTAAGTACTTTCATGAACATTATCTTTAAAGGATCCCAAAATACCCCTAAGTAACACATTATGACAATGTTAAGATTAGGCAAAGGTTACCCTAATTTTTCAGATGCAGAATCTGAGAACTTAAGAAAAATTAGAAACTCCACCTAGAGTCACACAGCTAGCAAGTAGTCTAAAACAGAAGCTCCAGCAGCATATTCAGCTAAAGTTCTTCATACCACAGAACACTATCCTGCTATTTATTCACAGTAAGAGTGCAAAATTGATGTTCCTGCGAGAAACATGATCAACCAACTCTGCCCTGGGCAGCACTGTACAGAGAAGTAGTCGACAAATAACACAACGGGAAACAGAAAGCCTGCCCATTCTGTTCTCAAGATGCCACACACAATGCCAGATATGGGAATAAGGAAGTTTTAGTAATCATGCTTCACACATGACTGAAAAGAAGGTGTTCGGTGGGGAAAAGAAATGTCCAAAAAAGAAATTCTTAAAAGTCAGGGAAAAGAAGAAAAATATTTGGGATATACTGTTTTGTTTTGAGACACAAAGGTAAATAGAAGAAAATCATAGACCTTTTGCAATCCCCAGGCAACAAAGAGACCAAGGCCTCAGGAAAGGAGATGATCTGTTTCTCTTCTCATCATTGTCAGCCCCTCTTCCACATACGTACACCCACCCAGGGATTAGAGAAGCAGCAAAGAGTGACTTTTTCATACCAAACTGGACTACTGGGGAGTCATTTTGTGAGGGCCTAACTGAGAATTCTCCACTGCTGATAATCTACCGCAGAATGTTCAAGTACTTATTCATGATGAAAGGAAGTAATGAAAAATGTTTTCATTGTACCCCTCGAAGCATATTCTAATCTACCTACTCTAAATCTAGCTTGCTAATATACAGACTACTAGTCCAGGTAGGGTTCCGTGATTACAAGCAACAGAAACCAGATGGCTAATTTAAAAAGGATTACTGGATACTCAATAAATCCATGGAATACTGGAAAATAAGGCTTGGAGACATCAGTAGGCAAGACAGGTATGGAGGTCAGGAAACAGGAACTGCACAAGTGATTCCGTAGCAAACACTGACAGATTAAATGTCAACCCAGGACAAAGGGGAGGGCTTAATTAAAGATCTAAATTCCAAACACGGATCATACGTTTAACCAATATAGGGTCACACACCTACCCTTACACTGAGTAGAAGCCCCGTGACTGAAATTATACTACACTAAGTACCTCAAAAGCAATAAAGGTTCTACAGAGGGACAACAGCCAACCGGACAGGGGAAGGAGGAGGTGTTACCAAGCTTTCTCTAAAAATTCCTGTAGGAGGCTAGAGGAAGGCACAGTGGTCAGAGTGCTTGCTTAGCAAGCACAAGGCCCTGGGTTTAATGGTCCAGCACCACATAAACGGGCTGTGGTGGTGCATGCCCCTACTCCAGAAGTCAGGAGGCTGAGGTAGGAGAATTGCTACACAATGAGTTCAGCACCAGCCTGGACTACAGAGTAAGACCCTGTCCCCCCAAAAAATAAAAAGTAAATAAAAAATTAAAAATTCCTTAAGAACTCAAGTGCAGACTACTAATTTTTGAGCTAATAATATTTTTAAACTATACTAAGTAGTAATTGGCCACAGCCAATGATGGTTCTTCTCTGAGGCCTAATAATTTCAACTTAACAATTTCTCATTTCCAGAAGCTTTATTTCTCATATTTACCTGAAATTAGACTTTTCATTTGATTCTTAAGAGCAATGCGGAATTTGTTCTTTTTTGGTAACAACATGCTCATTCTGGAAATATTATTTTGAAGCTGCTAAAAAGAAAAGATTTCTCAAAATATCCAATGAATAAATTCATAAGGATGTTCCTGCTGATGGTGACGATGACAGGGACAGGAACAAGAGCAGCAGCAGCTAACATCTATTACCAGCAGCATTTATCACAGGCCTGGACTGGACGAATAATAATTTATTTAATCTCCACAATAACAATATCATTATCTACATTTCACAGATTGGAGAACTGAGACAGGAAGAGAGTGAATAATCTACCCATGGTCCAATAGCCAAACAAACACTAAACCCATGTCTGACTCCAGAGCACCAACATAACAAAAGATTTTCTTTGAGACAGAGAAAATAAAGGCAGCAATGTGAAAACACCCTCCAAGAGGAACACAAAAACCACAACTATGCCTAAAGACCACAAAGCTTTCAAGATGGCTACATGATCATTAACTCCAGTAAGTTCTGAGCAGTTATGTCTAAAAGCTATGGAGTGCTGCTTTAGTCCAAGACATGGTACAATGTTTTCATGTCTGAAAATTATCTATTTCTTAAGATAGTATTATCTTTACTAAGCTTCCAGGCCAACTAGCTTTGAAGCACTAAAGTTTGATTATCCAAAAGGAAATCTTCAAAACAGAATTTCAGTAGTTCCTATTCTAATTACTCAAATGGGGTTTTCTCAAATTTCCTAATAAACTTCATCACTCTCAAAATAAACATTAAAAACTCTCAGGCCCAAAAGCTGATTTGTCATAAAGTTAGAATTAACTTAAAATGCAAAGAAAATCAAAATGATTTTTCAACCTTAACCAATGTGGTCATGATAATGATTGTTGTAATAAAATGACAGGAAAAAACCCTAAAATTGTTAAAAACATAATTGATGGTGAAAACAAATTTAAAATTATGGCATATTTCACCCTGACCACCAAAGACTCTTGATGAAACTGCAGCCCTATAATGCCCCAGAATGAATTCTCTAAATTAGAATACTTCATGCAGAACAGAAATTAAACAATGACTCACAGAACAATGCTGTACAGAGGTATGCTTATAAATATACCTAGCAAAGAGGAAACAATTACATTTTTCCATGTAAAAACCAACTTGATTGTAATGTTTCACAGGAGGCTGAGTGGGTACTTTTCCCATTGCCTCAAGCTTGGAAGTCCATTTCCTATAACTCACTTAGGGTCCAGAGTGACTGAGTGGAATGCAATTAGCTACACCAAACCGGCTGGCTCTCTCCTTTCAACAAAACCAACTCTTCCACACAACTGCACAACTAAGGTTTACAATAAATTTCATCCACCTCAACTGAAATGCCATTCTGCATTTTATTTTAAATGCTTTATTTGGTCAGCTGGTTTTATTTAACTACTGACCAAAAGTCATACAAGTGCATTCTTTTTCCTTCTAGCATCAATCTTAGTAAACTGAGGTCCATTGGAATGTCTTAACTGCGGAAAAGAAAGCAAAAGTCAGCAAGCGTACAGCCGCATTTGGCTACCCTCAGCACATCATTTTATTTCCTCTTGCTCCCTGCTAACTATTGCTCAGCACTTCTGCCTATGAGGGAGGACAAGCAGGTGGTTAAGGAAGTTGTCCTGTCAGCTATATCTTTAATCCAAGTGTTTAAATCTCTGAATAAAAGAAAAATCAATGTTGTAAAGGCAATGTTTGTCAAGGCCACGTAATAAATACACTTACCTTTACGGACTGTTCTCAATGGATTTCCCTTCTTTGCTGAGCTTCAAAGCTACAAAGAGATAAAAACGAAAGACTGAATTGTCTGCAAGTAAAACACAAAGTGTTTCTAAATAGAATTTCCATATGCTATGGAATGTGGTACTAGACAAATAAACTACTGATAAAACTTATGTCTCATACTCCTGCCCAAGAGATCAATAAAAAAGTTGCTCTGGATTGATTATGGTTTTGACTTCATGTGTCAAAATTTAATTTTCACACTATTTTGAGATATTACAAACAAGGAAATCTAATGTGACCAAGGTGTCACATTAGGTGGACCTTTGAGAAGTCATTAGGATTTGGATGGGGTTATTAGGGCAAACACCTTATGATTGAATCCTAGAGACTTTGTAAGAAAAGGAAGAGTTACCACACAGACACAGGTATACACACCTGTGCTCTCTGTCTCTTGCCATGTGTTACCCTGCACAGCTTTGAGATTAGGTCAGCAAAACAGCCGTCACCAGGCCTTTGACCTTGCACCTCCAGAACCATGAGCGAACACAAACTTTATTTTCCTTTTTTGAGACAGGGCTTCACTCTGTAGTCCAGGCTGGTTCTAAACTCACTATGTAGCCCAGGCTGCCCTCAAACACAGGCCAATCCTTCTGCCTCAGCCTCCCAAGTGCCACAAACCTATTTTTTATAACCTACCCAGTCTGTGGAATGTGTCATCACAATATGTCACAGAAAAAGGGCTAATACACAGTCATACACTAAAAACAGCACACATACCTACCCAAAACTGAATCATTCAAATGCACTCAAATCCAGTCAAATCTTCTGGTGTATGAATTCCTCAATAGGGGGATGGAATATAAAGTATAGACATCAAAATCAAGTTAAGCATTTATGTGGCACTTGTACCTGACCATGCAGTTCTTTTCTTCTTCCTTTTGCCTTATGTCTTTCAATTTCTATTTCTGCTTCCATGGAAGAGTTTTGTGTGGGTAGGCCTGTTCCACTTCTTTGAGGCACACGGTCCTCCCCTTCTCCCCACTGCCCACTTCCCACTCGTTGACTTGTGCACACTTGCCTGTACAATTGCTCTTTCTCTAGAGAGAGCTCAGCCATCCCCCAGAAGAAACAAATCAAGCAAAGAGAAACACAATTTCACATTTCAAATCAAACTTTGACTTTTAATTTCAGTTCCCTATTACCAAAATATCTTGCACACTGACTGCTCGCAGTTCAGTATAATCTGGGGAAAGATCTGTAAAATTACAGTCCTTAAGCGACAGTGGTAACTTTGGGTTTCAAGAGGCGAACACTTAGGTAGAGGATTGCAGATGGCAGCTCTACAAAAACAATTGAAACACAGGGCTGGGGGCACGCCTCCGCCATGAACACGCTCGCCTGGTGAGCACAAGGCCCTGAGCATGGGTCCTTCACACTATACCAAATGGGTGTGGTACCACGCCTGTAATCCCAGCACACAGAAAGCCGAGGCAGGAGAATTGTTATGTGTTGGAGGCAAACCTAGACTACATATAGCAAGTTCAGATTCAGCTTGGACTACATAGTGGTCTCAGGAAGGAAAGAAGGAAAGACGGAAGGAAGGAAGGAAGGAAGGAAGGAAGGAAGGAAGGAAGGAAGGAAGGGGGAGGGAAGAAGGAGGGAAGGAAGGAAGGAAGAGAGAAAAAAGGAAAATAAAAAGAAGAGAAGAGAAGAGAAGAGGATTAAAATTGGAATGATACTCTATCACTCTTGGCTAAATTATAGTATCTCCTAAAGAGGTAATAGGACCAACTCCTCCTTGGTTCTCAGATGGCTTTTTTTTCTTTTTCTTCAATATATTAAATTGTTGCTTTAGGTTTTACTGAGCTATCTATCTCCTCCTACATCCCTCTATCCCACCAAAGAGTACATCATTATCACAGATAAATACTCACCAAAGAACAGGTCAGATTTATGGGCTTGGATACACCTCTTGGAATATTAATCCAGAAAATAAGGCCTCTGCATGAGAAAGCAACATAAACTTCTCCCTCCCCTCTTATTGAATGGAATGTAACAGGGTTAAGAGAAGCATAATTTGAGAAGGAATTGATAAAACAATATATTGTGGCACTTTGTAAAGTATGAGAAATTTATGGCCTGAAACATGGAGATTGGGCTAATTCTCCATTTCAAACACATAAAAATGCTAAACAAAATACAGAAAATTAAATATACATGTACAGATATATATATATAAATATATATGCAAACTGAAGGAAAAGGACCAATATGAAAAAAATGGATGTAAAAAATTTTAATGAAAGACTTAAAAAGCACACTAAGATTTCAACAAGATAAAAACAGGCAAATCCAAACTTAGACACATTATAAGGAACACCACGAAACACCAGATTGGAAAAAGCCTTTAAGGTCTACCAGAGAGGAAAACAAACAACAACTACAACAAAAACAAAACAGACTTCTTACAAAAGAACATTTCATTCACAAAAGCAAACTATGAGGCGACAATGAAAAAACATGTTCAAACTGCTAAAAAAAAATTAGTTCAACGAAAGGACTTGATACTCACACTAAATTTGTCATTAGATATGACACACAGGAAACACGAAAAACAGACAAAGAAATAAGAACATATCCAGGAAAAAAAAAAAGGTATCTACTGTTCACAGTGGTTCACTTCTGCTGGAAGAAATACTAAAAGTTACACTTGAATAAGCAGGAACTGACCCAGAAGGAAAGGGTGAAGAATAAGAAGCAACAGTAAATAAAGGAACTGGCAAGCATGATTGTGAGTCTACTCAATTTAATAATAAATGATGAGTTTTAATTAAAAATTATTAAGCTCTGCTTGGCAAAAGAAGGAAAACCAACAATAACAACTAAACTTTAGGGATTGTAAATAAAGAGAAACTGAGAAGGAGAGGAGAGGAGAATAAACAGTGTAGGAGGAAGATACTGCTAGGATATACACAGGAAGCACTAAGTAAGTTTAGGACCTAGAATCAACAGTCATTGAGTTTAACTATGTCAGCAGTTAGATTAAACAGATTAATTATATCTGTTAAAATAATTTTTTTTCAAATCAGATTTTTAAATCTCTCTAGTTCATGTGGTTTCTTAGGAACACATACAGAAGGTTCGAAAGGAAAAGTCTGGAAAACTACACACCAAGCAAATTGAAAACAAGAGATGATGAAAATAAGTTCGTCTTAACTAAGTTCATATTAAACAAAATGGAAGTTAATAATAACAGGAGGATAGATACTTTTTTCAGTTTTCCTATTGCTATGTAACAAATGTCTCAAAATTTGTAACTTAATAAGATAATAATTTACTATTGCTCTTATTTTCCATGGAGCAGGAATTTTGCCAAATAGAGGACGATGACTTTTTGAATGCTACACTGCCTATGGTCTGTTACCATACTTGAAAGCTAAAGGCTGGAATTATCTAAAGGTTCATTCCCCCACATAGCTACATGTGTTCCTAAGGCCAGCTGGGATCCGAGATACATTATCAGCTGGGAAACACGCATATGGCCTCTCCAAGTAGATTAGGTTTCCTCACAACATGGTGTCTGGGTCCCAAAGTCAAGAGCTTCAAGAGGGACCAGGCAAAAAGCAGTATTTTTAGGACCTATACTCAATAGTCACAAAACACCATTTACACAGTACTCACTAGTCAAGTCAGTTACAAGCCCTTACCCCAATTCAAAAGAGGAGAATGAAAACACACGTACACCTTTACGTAGAAGGACTATCAATCACATTGTGAAAACAGTAAATGGAGTTAGATAAATGAGTTGGTGCAGCCACCTGTGGAAAACACAATCTTTCTCAACATTGTTTTCAAGTGGGAATGGAACATAAGCAAACATCAATGATATATGAGGCTACATGGATCATTCAGACAAATAACAAACAATAGATATCAAAATTTTCTTTGTATGATATACTAAAGTTAGAAAACTTATAAAATGACATTTTAAAAGTATGATTAAAAACTACAATCTTTACGACAGTTTCCCTTTTTCAGTAGGGATCAGACAAGTATATTGACTAAATCATACTGCATTAGGGCCCACATCTGGAGTCCAAGAAGATCACCAGTTTGTTGTGAAGATACTGTATTTGAAATACTTGAAGAGACATCTAAAGAAAAATGTCCAGGTAAGCAGTTAGGTGTACAGGTCTGTAGCTCAGAAAGGAATTGTGAATCACTGTAAGTAACAAATAACTGCCATTGTAAACATGATTGTAACTATTCAAGAAAAAAATGTCCAGTATACAAGGGGCCTAGTGTTTGTTGATGGTTGAGGAAGTTCAACATTCAATATCTTGAAGAAATGAATCCTACAGAAAAGAAAGAATGACTGTCAGAGAAGTGTCACAGAAAGGTCAAGTGGCATAAACACTAAAATACTCAATGTGAAGGTCACTAAGTAATTCAGAAAGAACTGATTACTGAGAATGCAGCTAGGGGGTAGTTAAGAAGTGGAAACAAAAGCAATGAATAAGGACAACCACACCAAAGTTTGGCTGTGAAGGAGAAGGAAGGGACTGAAAGAGGATTTGTCCTTGTAGTTTTTAAACAGGAACGTCCTGGGCATGTCCATTGGAGACAAGGAGGATGGATAAACAAGAAGAGAGGTAACCAGTACTGAAGTCCTGGGACAGCCAAAGGACAGGTAAGGGACTAGGTCTTAAGTAGAATTTTGGTCTGTCCACTTGAAACAAGGATGCTGGATGCATGAGAAGAAGTAGAAAGAACCAGCATGAAGATTCCTGAGAAGGTTGAAAGGGAAGCTTGACATACAGGAATTTTTTTTTTTTAAGTGCTGAAGGTCCTTGAGAAGGGGACAAGGGACAGGTAAGGGGACAAGACTTAAACAAAGCTTTATCCTCACCTTAACCATTCAAACATGCAAGTCACTTAAAGGCATTACTTTCTTAGCTGGACCTAATGGCGCATATCAGTAATCTCAGCACTGATGGAGAAGAGAACTGGAGGAGTGCAAGTTGAAGTACCAGCTAGGCAACTTAGTGAGACCTGGTCACAGACTTAAAATATACATTTTTTTTTTAATAAAAAGGCAGGGAGCTGTGGATGTAGCCAATGTAAAACATCCCTGGATTCAAGCTCGAACAACACCCATCCAAAAAAGTATTAGTTACTCATGTGCTCATTAGAATCTTAGCTCTGCAAAATAAATCTATGGCCTTTATTGTTTAAACCAGTCCATTTCACCTATTTCAAGACTTAGATTCTATTACAACACCTACAGTTATGCAATAAGTACTTGAATTAATATGCAACAACAGATTTATAGTCTCATGTATATTTTCAGTGCTTGAAAAATTTGTATGATTTTGTGAGGGGGGTGGGTGTCTGTGTGTGTGTGTTAATACTCCAAAGTGGAAGTAAGCGAGGACCCACAGGCTCTTGTTCCAGTGCCCAAAGTACAAATCCCTAGACAAAAAATCAGGAATAGCCACTCAACCCTTCCTTTTCCATGTTTTCCTTCATCCCAAAATCCAAGGATCTAAATTTTTATAAGACATGAAAACATTTTCAGATCTGCTCAGTTTCCTCATGTCTGACACCTCCACGTTTTGTTCTAGAGGAGACAATGTCTAGATCCTTCAAGTAACCTTCTGTAAGACATAAATTGGATTTAAATGAATCCAAAAAGGTTTGGGCTTCAGTGGCTCCTAAAAGAAATAAACATGGAAGCAAAGTAGAACAGACCAATAACACTCTGATTTATCTTGGTAGTTATTTTTACAAACCCCAAAGCCCTTCACTCATGGCCCAGCCCACAGCATCCTTAAAAACTGACCTGAATCTAAAGGAACACGTTCCTCAAAAACAGAAGGCTGCACTGCTTGTGATTCATCTTCTCCAAGTTGAGATCTATTTCTGGGAACCATTCAATGACACGTTACCTAAGACAAGTGTGTTCAGGCAGCAAGGATTTGCCTTCTTTGTTTTGTTTTGCAGCCCTTACCTGACTTACCTGCCACACTGAGGAACTGGTTATTGACCTTTAAGTCTTTAGCAATTATCTACATACATAGGAAAGACTGTGCACTCAGGTATAAGAAAGAAGACACTGAATAAATTCAGCCCTAATTTTCATTTTTATGCAATATTCAGTGAGCTGTTACTGCAGACAAATTATTGCAACATTCTTTCAAATGATAGCCAATTTTCAACTAAGAGAAGATTCTTATGTCTCTTCCTAAAACCTGCCTCTACATATCAGTGAGAAACAGGCAGTTGGAAAACATAGCCCTGGTTAAATTACTGGATAATGAATGAATATTTTAAACAGACAGGATTGAGAATCTGTATAGTGATTTAAATACTCTCAAGAAACAGCAGCAACCTCCCCTCCTTGGATATATTCTTTGAAGTTTTATTTAGATTTATATGTGCACATTTCTAATGGGATATTCAGAGAATTTGTGAAACTGAGATATACTCAGACTTGAGAGGGATTGACCAGACTAATTCTTAATTTTGTAGTAAACCTGGAAAACTGATCAATATTACCAAAATAAGTATGTGAAAAGTCTTTCCATTAGAACCACAGTTCAACAATATTATGTTGATAAACCAACATCTTATTCTATAATGAATCTACATTCTTTAGGACACGGTGTAGAATGTAACATATACAATAAAACTTGCTTAGCAATAACTTTTTATTATTTTTACTATTAAAAGTGAACACTGGTTAGGAATTTTAAAGCTAAGGTTAGTTCTGGATTTTATTTTTCTCTCTCTTATTTTGTACTTGAAGCTTTCACAAGATAAAAAGAACTTTCTCTACTAAAGCCTACTATACTGTAGCATCACACACATACACACATACACACACGAACACACGCACATATGCACACACACGCACTCATGCACACACACAAGACACTCTTGTCATACCTGTTCAATACTGTCATATTTGCCAGGCATCAGGAAAGTAAATTTGTCAAGCAGCATGAGAACTAGAAAATCATTAGATGACATCTGAGGAATGGAATACCAATCAGCCAATAATTAGCAACTGAAAATTCACAGAATTACGGACAAATCAAATTCCATGAAATCTCAGGGACCATGACCCAAGTTAGGCTGGTGCCCTGACAATGGGAGGTCAGTGAATTGCCTGACCATCAGATAGCACTGGAAGGTACTAGCTTAATCCCAGGGGTCACTGTGACAATGTGACATTTGCACAGAGATGCCCTAACATGGCCCCAGTATGTTTTCTCAAAATGGGATGACATTTCAAATCAAATAGCTCTGGTCCCAACAGCACAGGCCCTCCCCAAACTGTATAAGCCAGAATTTGAGAACAACAAGTTCATTTTAAGGAGAAATAAGGTAGATGGACTGTTAAAATAATCCACTTTTAATGGAGGTCTAGCCAGATACTTCGTATTTAACCTCATTTGCTACCTTTAAATCGTTAACACAGAGCTAAGAGTCTCAGTCTAAAATCTCGCTTCTGTGTAGGCAAACTCCTATTGGTGGTGTGTTCATACTAGATGCTGCTCAATGTGTGCTGAAACCAATCAGAAAGCTATGCACCCAAAGACCTGACGAGGGACTGTGAACTGTGGCCTCACCAAAACCCCACTGCCGGGAACTGCTGTCCATGTACAAGTCAATCCAAGGACACAGGGCCACCGCTGTTACCACTGCCTCCAGCCTACCAAAAGTCACCTTTCCTGCATGGCTGCCTCAATCTAGGAAGAAAATAGAAAAGCTGGAGAATGCCAACTCCCTCTTTGGTTTCTGCTGATGCCAACTTTACCCCCTGATGGCTTGAAGAAAGAACCGTTAAGAGGGAGTCCAGGATGAGGAGCCTAACCTCCAAACCCTGGGGGGTAAAGGCTTTGCTTCCATCACAAGACCTGGCTCTGCCAGGTGAGTGTGCACCCACCCTGAGCCAAGGATCACTGTTACACCAGGGCCCAGCTCCACTTCAGGGCCAGGCAACAGTCTGTGCTCTGCCTGGCACCTGGCCTAGCACTCAAACGGCCCAGCTACGTCACTATGGAAAGTAGTCTGGTTGTGCCCTCCTCTGAACTCTCCATCTGGAAGATTCTCTGGCCTCCTTCCCTCTCATTTTTAATCTGACAGACACTGCTGGACAGGGAAACTCACAGCAGACCAAAGTTCATCTTCCCTTCTCTGCTTCTCAGCTGGTATAATCACAGGGGCAGAACGAGGTTGGCACAGACCAGGATGCCAGGAATTAAATGAGGGTCCCTGACCACTGGACCACATTAATCCTGCCTTCCAAAGTCTTAATTAGTCCTTCTCTGTCTGGCACACCCACTTGCTTCTGGAAGCCACAGAGGTGACAGGGTAAGAGCCCCCCTCCCAGCAAGTATTCAACAAAACATTGGTTAAGGATGGTGGTCACAATGTCTGCTGGTGCATATCTTTGCAAAAACAGTCATATTTTGAGGTCTGAGCACCAACAGCAAGATTTCTGTTCCTCTCTCTAATGCAGACAATTCTATCAGCATTATTTTGAGTGATATTCAGCCACTAGCTCAATTTGGAAGCAAAATGATCTTAACAAACAATGGCAGACTTGACAGACATGGTGCTCAGCCAGCGGGACCAAAACAAAGGATACAAGAAAAAAAAAAAGGAAGGAAGAAAGGGTTGATGGCAAAAGAAAGAGAGAAAAATGAACACCACAGAAAAATGGAAAAAAGCACAGGACTGAATATCTCAATTTTGTAACTCTGACACAAGCTGAGACCATAACAACAGATTCAGGGGTAGAAGAGAACAAAGGGAAGGAAATGAAGGCAAAGGAAGACAGAAAACGGCAGCGACTGCTCAGAGCCTTGACACTGAGAGAGACTTGAGACTATTAGTTCAAAGGATTGTAACATTTGAGAGGTTTCGAAAGACAATGAACTTTAATTCTGTCCTGTTTTCACCTCTTGAACTACAGTGACACACCAAAATTTGCTATTTTTCTAAGAGGGCATTGACAGATACGATGGAAATGCTGAATACATTTTTCCCTTCTGCATTCATTATATCTGGCCCTAATCCACAGGCCTATTGCAGACTAAATTGGATCTTGGATCACTGGTACTGAGGAGCTGCAATTAATTAACAATAGAAACATAATATTTATATCCAGGCCTAACAACATCTGACATTTAAACTATTCTGCCAGTAGGGCAAATTCTATTCAACAAATTTTAATTTTAATGAACATGACAGGCCACAGTTTACATGACGGACCAAGAAGCAGAACAGAGTTGAACTCTTGGCACATGCTTTCAAGGACTGGTCATGCTGCAGGAGAAATGAGCTGGGAAGGGTCCGAGCAACAGAAAGACATGACCCCCAATTTTCAACCCAGACAAACCAAGGACACACCACCCTCACATCCCTCCTCAAAGGCCATAGGATGAAACTGTCCTTGTTTCCCATGCAAGATCAAAGTTAGATATTTATGGCCCTTTATGATCCAGTGGGTAATTTTTCTATCTTTGGGCTTGCTGACACTTTCTTTGGGGTACTAAAATCCTTTAGTCCTTCCTAATTAAAAAGTGATAAACGTTTTGCAAGGCATCCAATAATGTGCAAAGTACACAAGAGTTGGAACCGGTGCAGCTTTTTCAGTTGGCACAGGACTGGCCTTCCGTATTTTGCCAGATGGTGTGTCTCAGTAAGTCCCCAATCCCTGACTCAAGTGAGGGGCATTGTCAATATGATATTGAAACAGAGACTTTCTTTAAATGTTATCTTATTTTCCACCGTGTTAACATCACAGGCCCAACATTTACTCTTGCAGAAACTTTCCTGCTAAAGAAGTTTTCATTCTTCTATGACTCATTTTTCAAGCGAACAGTAGACAGTATGAATTATGAAGAAAATTCCATCCCACAAGAAGCAGATAGATTTGTTGAGACCACTGTCAGAGAGCTGAGGGCACCTTGACTTCCTATTATTATCTACAGAGGTTCTATGGTCTAAAGGACACTGAGTGAAATAGTGTGAATTTATCCAAATGCCTTTCTATCATCCTAAAAATGCAGATGTAAAAAACAAGAGATGAATATGGAAAATGCAAACCATAAATTATAAGATAGACAGAAAGAAGCTTAATAGATATGAGAATCAAAATAAAAACTAAACCACAAACTCTTGGTAGAATCCCTTCTTCTGAAAGGGCCATAGAGTTTTAGTTCACATACCTAAAACACTTCTTTTACTATCTTTTATGTCACCTGAAAGGAATGCAAATAAAGTTCTATCTTCAGGTAATACATCTTTGGAGTACAGATCTGGCTCACAGGTTACTCAATCTCAACAACTGAAAGAGCACCTTCACGGTGATTCTTCTTCACACTGTGTCTCCCACCATATCCAAAATGGTAACTATGTTCCATGTTACCGTAAGATATGGCCATTATACCAGGACATTAAGTACCAGGAGGATGACAACATTTCTGCTACACAACCTGAGAATCACCAAGATTCCACTTCAATCAACAACATATGAAGTATGAACCTAAGTTCTCAATCATCTCTGAGGGCTTTTTGTACATCCCTTATATGAGCCAAGTACTACTGTGAAGTCTACTGCACACTAAAGAAAAAGTGGTTAAGTGAACTAACCTTCCTAAAAAGTCTAGTCCAGTGTCACAGGCTTGTAGGCAGTACAGCTGAGATACAACTCCAAGCCTATCTGCCTGTGTGCTACATAACACAGTGGCATATGACAACATCCGCAAGGGAGACAGCATTAAAAAAAAAATTGATTCCTTTTGGCAATCGTCAAAATATCTTTTAAATATCAGGTATAAAACATTTTTAGACCACCAGATGCTGATTTAATTTTGAAAAATCAATTCTATGGAGTTGCTACAAGCTTGTTAATGCCTGGTTATGTTCTTGAAAAAGTAGAGGCCTTACAGATTTAAAAATGTCTTCCTGAAAGTCAGGGAAAAAAAACAAGATTCTGAATGAATTGGATGGAAAATGTCCGACAGAACACAAGTAAATGCAATTTGAAACACTAACATGCTTTTGTGGATGACATGTACTAAAATGGTCATATTCTGAACACAGAAGACTTCACATGTTCATTGTTGTAAACAAAGGCATTTGGTTAAATGAAAGTTCCATCAAAGCTTAATAACCAAATTCAAGTGAACACAAAGTAAAGGGTTATATACTTTCAGTGGTTTCGGTAATAGCTAATCTAATAATGGTAAATGGAGGGTTACTGTTGATTCCTTTTCCTCTGTTTCATAAATTAGATAAAGCAACCTGGCAGTTACAGTGCTTTAGAGTCTTATTTGACTAAGTGTTTCTAAAGCTATCTCAAAATACAGCAAAGCCACGGCTTGAATGAGTGCTGAATTGTACCTTACTTCTGTCGCCACATCAGAACTTTTCACCAGTGCTAAGTTAAAAGCTTCCTGTGAACTAAAACAATTCTACAAAGCACAATTTTTATCTATAGAACCAAACCATTTAGAAGGCAAAGTGTCACTGATACAGTATTATCTGATATTCTATTTCGCCAGAGCCAAGTTTGTAAAATATAAACCGTAAGAGCAGTCAAGTGCTATTTATTTCTTCTGATACATAGCTCAGGAACAGAAGAATTCCTCTGCTTAATGATTTTTCATAGCACATTTCCAATTTTCTACTACAGTTTATTGATCTGGAATACTAAACCTATTTCTTCCCTGGCTAAAGAACACACGAAGCCCATGCGCAGGGTCCTATGGAAGAGGATTGTGGTGACACCTCCTCAGGCAGCTGAGAGGAAGCAACATGAACCAAGGACTGCAGAGTTGTATTTGTTCCATCTTGGGCCTTTTGATAACAGAAAGCACACCTTGAGCCTTTGCACTTGGAGATAAGATCCAATACTGGGAGCTGGGAGCTGATGAACCCCTCACAAAGGCATCTTCCCCTCATGCCCTGATGTGGTTACTTTCAATTACCCTGATAGCCCAGGAAGAAAATTATCCCTCTTTCCATATTTCATTCACATAATAAGAATCTGCAAGCTGTTCTCTATGACAGATGAGGACTGTGTGCTGAAGCAACTTGTTCCGCCTGTCAGCCTCCAGGATTCCACAGCGATGAGATACAATCGTGATGACATTACTGGAGAAGAAGTGGGTCAAATACACGGTCACTTTAAAACAGAATGTCAGCTATTCTTTCAACTTCAATAATTTGATGCAGTGGTACTCAAAACATGTACACATCCAGAAAGAAAGAAAGAGGAGTTTGCTGCTATGATCGGGAATGTTCACACATACATCAACACAAATGAAAACAGCTAAAACAACTGTTCCATACACTCTGAAGTGACTTATTCAGCACCTAATATGAGCCATACACTGAGGTAGGTGGTGGAATACTGAAAGTAGACACAGGCACTGCCTTCACAAAGGCCACAGTCAAAGGTAAAAATAAATATTAATGTGCAATTGAGAGTAATGTAAGAAAGAATGCAAAAAGACAAGAAAATATAAGGTACTATGAGAATTTACAGTATGAAAACTAACCAAATCTTAGGGCATCAAAAAGATTTTCCCTGAAGAAGGGACATTTAAATCAAGGCTTCAAGTATGATTATAGGCAGGTAACAGAGAAAAGGAAACAGGACCAAGTAGAGGAGTTTCCTCAAAATGTTTCCTTCCAAAGAAGCCATTATGATAGAGGCAGCAAGATGACTGGAAAGCATAATAGAGAAAAAGTAGCCATAAAGCCCACCACTGGGAGTAATTATCTTTTCTTTATTTTAACCTCTAGTTTAAAAAATTAGTTAATTAAAAAAAACTTAAACATTAGTGTAACTCTGTCCTACCCTGCCACATAAGGGCAAAAGTTAATTACAATTGCAATTTCTTGCTGATACACATATTAAGGTAGATTTTACTTTTAAAAATCTAATTTGTCTTGACTGTACTGATTAAAACCCATGGGTTATTTTTTAAAATGTGTTTTGACAGCAGTGAAACTTGTAGCACGTACAATACCAAAAGTGTAATTTTGTTCAAGGTATCAGTATATGAAAACTAAGTAGACACTGAATGTGATTAAAAAAAAAAATACCAGACTGAGACAGGTATGCTTACCTTGATTTGAATATTACACTCTATATACATACAGAGAGAAAAAATCACATGATACCCTATAAATATGTACAATTATGTGGCAATTAAAATAAATGCAAAAGACTGTACCAACTGCATGTCACATGCATGAAAATGAAGAAAAAGATTCTCTTCTCTAACTTTTGATCATGAAAACCCTGATTAGTTCTTGCAGAAAATCATTTTGAATCATCATTCACGTCTTTCACAGCAAACAACTTTTTCCCATGGGATCTACAAATTGGAATGGAGAGAGGAGGACACCAGATACACTCATGAGTATATATCTGTTCTTCTACAAACTCCAAGAGTCTGCAACTTGGGTTATTTTCTTTCCAAACCCAAAATCCATCTCCCAAGCCAAAAATCAATAAAAATTGTACTAACACAAGTGAGGGGTGAATTTGATGTGGAACCTCAATGACTAGGTAGGGCTACTAAATTTTTTTTTAAATGTCTCTAACTACTGAATGATAGGAATGACTTCAGCAGTTCCTCTAAAAGGAACAAAACTTACAGCTACTTTAAATAAATATATTGTATAAACCTTGATAATAGTCTCTTTCTATCCTATGAAGGATGGTAGAATATGCTATCCCAAAATGTGCATTTAATATACATAAGGAAAGCACTTAAATAGCAAGTGACTGAAGAGTTAAGTGATCTAACTTCCTCTTTTCTCCTGGAAAGTGGTAATAAAAATCTCCCATGGAAGATGTCCTCTTTTTTTTTTTTTTTTTTTGAGGCAGGTCTCTCTCTGTAGGGCAGGCTGGTCCTCAACTCACTATTAGGCCAAGGATGGCCTTGGACTCATGGCAATCCTCCTGTCTCAGCCTCCTGAGTGCTGGGACAACAGGCGTGCGCCACCACACCCAGCTTATGTTGTGCTGGGGAATCGAACTCAAGTACTTAGCACTTGACTTAGCGCTTGCCTGCTTTAACCACTGAGCCATTTCCTCCAGCCCCAAGGTTTGTTTGTTTGTTTGTTTATGTTTTGTTTTGTTTTTTCCGTTTTGGTACTGGAGACTGAACCCAGGGCCTTGGGCTTGCCGGGCAAGTGCTCTGCCACTAAGCTACATCCTCAGCCCAAGATGTCCTCTTCTAACCACAAGAAAACAAATATTCTTAATAATCTGAGATCAACAGAATTCACCTTGTGTGTACAGAGCCTAACTCTTTTATCTTCCTAGTCACTTCTCTTACCAATTAATTTCTGTAACTCAAGCCATTTGCCGGGTCACATTTTCGAAATTCCCTCCACTCAATTCAGTATATAAGTATTCCACCCTAATTGCAAGTGCAGGTTCTTCGTTTCCCTATGAGGGCTCCTATGTCACAAAAAACCAAAAAACAAATAAACGTTATGTGTTTCTCTCCTGTTAATCTGTATTATGTCAATTTAATTCTAAGGCCTAGTCAAAAATCCTAAAAGCATCAAGGTAAAATTTTGCTTCCTCTATATCAGTCACTTAGTTCTTACCTAGCACACAACATGGAAGGCATATTTTAGGAGGAGTATTAACCAATATGTAGAAGACGGAAACTCTGGGGAATGGGCGGGAGGGATGTAAAATCTTGAACTTTTGAGTAAAGAACCTGCAGTATCAATCATGGAAAAAATAAGAGAAGAAAATCATGTACTCAATGGGTCACTCATTACTAAAACCTTTGTTTCGTGAGACCTTCCTCTAGGCAAGGCACTCTGTAAAAGCAGTGATGGTACAACGCTGAGAGAAAACAGATCTTCCTTATCACGAGGAAGAGAAAGGTGACTTTCTCTGTGACATGCCGCAGGATATGCTACGGCAGAGTGGAGCACATTTAAGTCAGAATGCAGAAGTCGGAGCACCACTGGTGAAATGGCCGAGCCTGACAACATGGCTGCCTCGATTTCCGGAGCCTGCACACGCTACTTTATTAGGAAAAGGGGTCTTTCAGATGTAATTGGGAATCTTGAGATGAGACATACTGAATTGTGCTGACCGGTTCCAAATGCAAGAAACAGATAGAAGAGAAAGCCAAGTGAAGTAAACAGGCAGCTGCAAGCCAGAGATGCCACCAGAAGGCAGAAGAGCAGGGAAGGACTCCCTCCTTAACCTTGGTTTTGAATTTCTGGCCTCCAAAATTGTGAGAAAATGAAGGTCTGCTGACCTTAATCCTTGGGTTAAGCCACCAAGTAATTGATTACAACACCCACAACAAAACTGATACAAAGCCCATACCTCTTCCAGCTGCGTTACTAACTGCTGATAATTCTACCTCTCTGAGAACAAGACTCTCCTTAAAGAACTAGAGGCAGTAAGAGTACTGAACGCATAGGCCAAAGACTCACTGTACAGTCAAATACACAGCACAGAAGCTCGACAAGATTCAATTTTCTGTCCATACCATCATTGTATTAATGAGTATAGAGTTACTGGGAAGCAAATCTAAATCTTACAATAATTTATCGACAAGTGTAAAAAAAGAGCCTACACATAAGAAAAGTAAAACTGGAGAAATATTAAAAAGATGAGTAGATTTCATCAATGTCAATAGCCTGGTGGTGGGTATTAAAAAACAGCTTCACAAAATAGAAAAGTGGTAAAGTGTGCACAGGAACCTCTCCACACAGGTGCTTAGCACTTCACAGGGATCTAAAACCCCATGCATAAAAACTTTGTGAAAATCCTGAGCTGCGAAAGTGTCTATGTCTATTAATCTTGTTAGATTCAAACAAATATAAGCCAACATCTTTTGCACATAGCATGTTAATAATAACTACAATGAAACATTAGTTTGGCAAAATTTTCCCAAACATTCCAAGCACACCAGACCCTATGATGGGCACTGGAGTGCAGTGACTGACCTTTTCCTTCCCTTCAGTGTACACTCCAGTCAGAGAGAAAGACAATAAACTGACAAGTAACTGCAAATTGCAACAAGTGCCATGGAAAGAAAAGGCAGCTGAGGTAGAAAACACAGTATGAGATCACTTAGAAGGATCAAAGATGGCACACCACAGAGGTAGTAACCATTAACCCTCATAAAGGACCCACGCCAGTCATAGAAGCTCACCTCCAGGGAAACATACATATTATATATAATATACATTACATATATATATATCATAAGGATAAAAAGTCAAATGGCCACTGAGGGACATGCCTGTACCTCTTATATTCCCATCTCCTTAACCTGGCATAAACTGGAGTAGCAGAAGAGCATACTTTGGGTTGAGGTGTGGTGAGCCTGGGTGAGCCCCCCTCTTCTGTGCTGGCACAGAAGGGAAAGAGAAGGCAAGATTCACATCGCCCTTTAACAAAGAAGGTGATACAACATGGCCCAGACGTCACATTAAACAAGAATGAACCTGGCATTCAGTTAGATTAAACTCCTTAAATGTTCATGACAAAACTTCCTATATGACCTCACTATCCCTGCCTGGGATAAGGATGAAGAACCCAGCTCTTTACCCAAACTAGAATATAAAAATATCTCATAATCAAAGTTAGAGGAGAAGGGTTGCCAAAGAGCATAAAACTACCTTGAAATCTTCTCTGTTTTGGGGAGATTCAGAATACTTCATACACTGCAAACTACACACTGGGATGCAAAGTTAAAATGTACAATAGGCCATCCAGTAGGATAGAAAATTAAGATACAACTGCCTACTCCAATTACTAGCACAGCCGTGTGGCCAGAATACTATGGTTCAATGGGGCTTGGTTTGGCTGAAAAGACACAGGTTTCAAATAAGACTAGTCAGTAGAATAAATAAACACAACTCTGGAATATTCACATAATAGAACATTATACAGCAGTCAAACCAAATAAAGCAAGGTACAGAACAATGTGTATTGTACATTACACTTTGTATAAGAAAGAAAAATATATGCACATATATCCTGAATGCATTTTTAAAAACTAAAAAATGTAAAAGAAACTAACAAAATGGCTGCTCTAAAGGAGCTGGGACAGAAATGAGGATATAAAAGAATAGGGAAATTTTTTCACTTTATGCATTTTGTGTTGTTTTGATTTTTTAACCAGATGAATAGACTACTTACATTAAAAAAATAATTCTATTATAAATAGACAGCTAGGCATGAAGCCATAGACCTCTAATCCCAGCACTACTAGGAAACTGAAGCAGGAGGAATCAGAAGCTGAAGCCCAGCTACAAAACTTAGACACTTAGTTATGGGAGGTCCTATCTCAAAATTAAAAAAAATAAAAATAAAAAAGATGGGCCTGTAACTCAGTGCAGAGGCCTTTGAGTCAAGCCCAGTACCAAAAGGAAGGAAAGAAAGAAGAAGGAAGGAAGGAAGGAAGGAAGGAAGGAAGGAAGGAAGGAAGGAAGGAAGGAAGGGAGGGAAGAAGGAAGGAGGGAGGGAGGGAGAAAGGAAGTGAGCAAGCTAAGAGATGATGAGAACTATCATTGCAGGTGGTCAAACACAGAGTACATGTGAAGAAGGCCACCTGATTATATAAATCACAGACCTTAAAACTGGCAAGTCCCATACATCAGGGTTCTGTTTTTGAAAGGAATATTCTGATAGAAATGACGAGAGAAACATAAAACACACATACACACACACACACAAACACACACACACAAGTGTACACAAAGATATTCACTGAAAATTTGTCATAGTTGAAATTTTGGGAAAATCTGCGAGCAAAAGCATAAAAATATCAATGAACAAATAAAAGAACATCCAAATAACGGAGCAACACATAGCTGTTAAAATTATGCCATAAAATATGTACTCAGAGATACAGAAAAGTATTCATAGTATATTTGCAAATCATTTACTATTAATAATCTTTCAGTAAATCTTTTTGAGCATCTATCAGGTTTTAAGCACCAATCCGGATACTGATTTAAAAAGATCATTTACTGGCTGGGGTTGTAACTGTAAGCAACAGAGCACTTGCCTGGCTTGTGCAAGGCCCTGGGTTTGATCTCCAGCACAAATGGGATAGAGGCGTAGTAAGGTGCAGTAAGGGCCAATTTCAGGGCAGTATATAAATAAGTAATCTTCTCTGTGCACTTATAACTAGACTACAAAGACAGAAATCGAAATGAGAAAGGTGATTTCCTGTAAGTGGCAAACTTACAAGTGACACACATTTTCAACAAGTGAATATATATATATATATATATATATATATATATATATATATATATATTACTTCTGCAATAACATAAGTAGCACAACTCCTAGGATCAAGATTGTATATCACTCTCTTCTCTCACCCTTTTTGACTCCCTGAACACAAAGCGCTAGCTTTGGTCACTGCATTCTAGGACCAACAGCGAAAAGCCAAGAACACCACAGATACACTCTCCACATCTTTGATCTGCCACACAGCCATCATTTCTAAATTTCTTGCTATGTGAGAGAAACAAACTTGCATTTGTTTAAGCCTTCTAAATCAGAATTTATGTTTCTTGCAGTGGAAGGCATTCTGGCATACTAATGATATGTGACATACATATGGTAACACATCAAATCATGGAATTTACAAGCATACTAAGAGTTATGACAACACATGGCATGTATGCTATATGGCAACACACTAACATAAGCAAAGAATACATCACATGTTAAGGCTAGCGCATATATTTTGGTCAATCAACGGAGCCTGAATACTTCGCAGATTTACAGTGACCTCTCTGAAGCTCCTGGGAAGCAGAGCCCAGAAGCTGTTACTGAGAAATCGGGGCCTACAGGGAGCTCCAGCTGCAACAAAGGAAAACCAGGAAGATACACCTGCAACTTACAATGTGGCCCAGCATTTCTAGACATTTCCAAAAACATATGCTAAGTAAAAAATCATGGATGTTACTATGCACTTTCATATCATAGTCTATCAGTGAAGTACTGATAACATGGGAAAATGCATAGATAGTTTTGATGAGTGAAAATATGTACATGGAAAATATATACATAAGGTGAAAAAAATAGTTGAAGGTATATAGACGTGACAAATGAATATGTAAAAGACAATCCTTATTTGGAAAATAGAACAAACAAATATACACATGTAATAAAAGAAAAAGATAAAAATGATTATGCTGAAATATTGACAGTGTTGTCATGAAAGGGTAGAATGACAATGTTATTTTATTTGAGGGTATTTCTGCCCTTTTTAAAATCCATCACAAATTTATTTTCTTACACGGTTAGTAAGAGAAAGTTTTTTTTTAAGTATCACCTTCTCACAGGATACCCTACACCTTCACATCAAAATGTCAGCTCTTCAACACCAACTCTGCATCATATTTGCCTGCAGATTCAATGGAGTTAACAAGAAACAAAGTATTTTTGTGCTTTAAAAATAAACTAATGCCAACAGCTGCACACTAAGCTACAAAAGATGATAAAGAAATGTTATGTTTCCAAATGAATTTGAATTACATAAATAAAGTATGTTTTCTTTAATTTCATAAATACAGTTTTGATGTTGCTGATTTGAGAAAAATATTGATGTTTCCTTAAATAAGTTTACTCTATATTGAAATTCATCTTCTTACTTGAAATTAAATGATTATGAAAACAATAAAAATGAATGTTGATTTGCTATATCATTGATAAAATCAAAACCATTGATATGCTCATCCTTCTCATTAGACATCTTTATGCAGAAAAAGCAACTACCAAGCAGATCTGTCATCCAAGCACATGGACTAGTGGCATTCAAGCTCCCTAGAAAGGTGGCCTGGCCCTTACCCTAGCTCTACCACTTGCCAGATGGGTGTCCTCGAGCATTCATTTAGCCTCTCTGAGTTTCAGTTTTCCATCGGCAAAACAACAATAAAACAGTATCTACCCCTTAGAGCTGCCATAAGGATGAAGTAAGAGAATCCGTGCAAATGTGTTGGGTTTGCGAATTCTCATAAAAACTAAAGTCTCTCCTGACTTGCTTTCAATGCCTATAAGGAGGGAGATCACGACGTGAAGCTTCAGACTATAAAGAGGCCTCCACATTCTGGCTTACAAACCCACCCTGGATCCATGACTTTCAAGCACAGCTTTAATACTGCTCACTCACTATTCCCTAAAATCACGTTTGGGAAACTGCTTGGTCTCTCTGGACACTAGACACGTGCCACAACACATGAATGTGGGGAAGATGACTATCTAACACGTTGTTCTATCCAGTCTTTCACTAAAGCACCATTCTATATAGGGTATTGGGACTAATAACAAAACTGGCAGCCAAAACAGTTGCGGATGTGTACTTCAGTGTTACTAAGAACCAAGAAGTGTCATTCTCATTTTCAAGTACCATCTAATGTAATCCTCAGACTATCCCATAAGGTAGGTTTTCTCATTGTCCCTTTTTTCATATTAGGAAACTGAGATACAAGGAGATAGAATGTGGCTAAGTCAAAATATTTACTATATTTACATATTACAACACAAAATTACTATACTATATTTCTGCACTACAATAACATAACAATAACAAAAACCACATCAAAGCATCATCTTTCACTTCTGAAACAAGTCAAATACAGCACTAGATATGGTCCAGACTTCCCTCTTGTGTTTAGGACAGCCTTGTGCTATTCCCACTTAATGGATAAGGACACTGCCTATTACAAGACACAGATCCATCTGGCCCTAAAGTCAGCTATATGAGAATTAATCTTCTGCAGAGAAGGAGGAAAGGGCTCATCAGATTCCAGGCATTCTCCACGCTTGTCTCAGGATGTTGGAGAAGTATCGGACCTCACAATGATCAGAGCCAAGTCTCTTCACAGATGCAGAAAGGAAGGTGCAAAAACAGAAAGGCACTTTTGTAAGGAAGCAGAGAGCCAGAACTCTACCCTGATCTCAAGACCGTCAGCACCGGCCTCGATCTGTGAGATGGTGCGGCTTCTCATGATGAGTCAGCTCTCTGAGGGCACTGTGACAGCAGAAACACAGAGCCCAACCACAACACAGTGATGGCGGCAGGCTGTCCTCTCTGTCTGCTCCTTTCTGACACTGGTGACTGTAGCAGTGTGCTTTCTGGAAAATTCAGAGCAGCAGCCTTGAACTGAAGAGCTAAGAAGCGTGGAGAGACAACCTCCAACAAAGACAGGAAGCACCTACACACTTTCATGGTCTACCTGGGGCCCATTTCCACAGCAATTGTCCTGAAATAGAATTTGAGATCAAGGGAGAAAGAGAGCTTTCTGACATACATGTGGGTCTCTTTTGTAGAGATAAAACACAACAAAAACTAAGTCTTTGAAAACATGATTCGAATCAACAAATCATCTGAGTCTCTTTTTATTAAATGCACATCTTTCTTAGTTAATATATTCGATAAAAATTAACTGTCTCATAGAAAATATTTTTTAAAAATAGTTGAAGTTTGAATTAAAAATGCATTCAGTATTATATAATCCCTGAAATACAACAGTTGTTTACTCTGCTTTGATTTCTAAGCTTTCTCTTTGATGGCAAATATTAATATTTATCATTTTTCTGATGTTGGACTAATGAGAATCTTAAGTGTTTATGAGAAGGCATTTAAATATTACAGTACTACGGATGTGTTTTGCTTTCTGATTTATATTCCTATCTTTAACATCAACCAGTATTTATTTTTTGTGTTGAGTCTGGGTTGTTGTTCATCAACATTTTCAGTACACTTGACATACCCACGACTGATTGTCTTTGCATTTACCTGTTGACCAGAGCGAACACAAGACTTCACCAAACAACACTATGCTATGGGAAAGTTCTAGTTACGATATCGGAGTGAAAACAAGTATGTCTGTAAAACTAGTCAGCAACTTCAGACAGGTTAAACAGATTTCCTCAGGTCATATTTACTGAATACTGACCATTGTGTCATACACTAAAATATGACTTACATCAGGGATTTCATTTGGGCCTCAAAACAACTCTAAGAGCTCACTAGTAGTGTTATCTTTATTTCCATAACAGTGAAGCTCAGAGAGATGAAAACAAAGCAAAATGAGAGTCCTCAGAGTCAGAGAATAAAAGAATATTCTTCTTTTACAGTTTCTCCCTTAAGAGTCTCTCCTGGACTTTCTAACATTTGAAAATTCCCATCACCTACACAGCATAAATAACCCATGAGCACGGAACAAGATCCTTCAAGACAACCCAGATTCTAAGGTCTTGATAATAATGCTTTTCATAGGCCATGTATTCTTCTTCACAAGAAGAGAGAGCAATGCACAGGACTGACAAACCCTTGCCCTCGCAAAGCTAACCTTCTAGATAGGGAAAATAAACAATCTGAACACACTAAACATGGTACCATCCCCAACACAGGGAAAATGTAGGATACTACACAAATTCAGAGAAGTGGTAAGAAAGGTCAAAACCGAGGACTTCTGTAGATGTCACTTGCCTCTATGTTCCATTTAGCCAAGACTCAGATAATCAGAGAAACAGATCATAAGTAGAAACAGAGGACAGCACGAAGGGATGCGCTGCTGTGCAAACAGCAACACCGAATTGTGAATTGTGACTTAGCAACCTGAAAGGAATCACTCACCCCACACAGGAACCAGGGACAGGGGAGATGACCATTAGCAAAACAGCCACTAGTTGGGCTAGAGGAATGGTACAGCAGTTAAAGCACTTGCCTTGCAAGCACAATGCCCTGAGTTTAATTCCCTAGCACCATATAAAGCTGGTTGTGGTGGCGCATGCTTGTAATCCTAGCACTCCAGAGGCTGAGGCAGGTGGGTTGTCTTGAGTCCAAAGCCAGCTTGGGCTACACCAGTGAGTTCAAGACCAGCCCAGGGTACAGAGCAAGAAAGACCTTATCTCAAAAAAAGAAAATAAAAAAGCCACTAATCTTGTTGTTCATACATTCTAAAGGGAAAGCATGATTTTTTTTTTTAAAAAAAGGGGGGGATTAAATAATAGCTGTAGAAATAATGTAAGTAGTGAAGGCAGCAAAAAACACAGCCCTAACTCAGAAAAAGAAAAAAAAAAATCACATTCTGGCACTGTCTCCATCATTAGGCCAGTTCCCCAGCTTTACTTAGTTTTCCAAATATGCAAACAAAGATGGTTGGACCAGATGACTCCAATAAAATTTTTCAAGCTTGTATTTCTCAAGTCTCTTGAGGCCATGATTTTAACATATAAAAAGTGTATGTTATCTCTTCTTCCTTCCACCAGTCAAGAGATCCCAAATTGACCTTCTTCCTCCATCCCGTCCACTCTGCTCAGCTGCATGCCACTCCACCCCCCAGCAAGGACCGTTCCTGAGTTGTACTGCCACACGGCTGAGACGTCATATCCAGGACATACGCTGGACATCCCATGGCAGCAGAAAGGGGTACAGCAGACCCTGAGCAGAACCCAGACAAAGGAATTGAGAGCACCCCACTTACAACACAGAAGCTGTCACTCAGTGAGCACATTCGCAGGTACCAAAATAGCCTAAGTCAGAGCTGAAACTGATGTTCTGGCAATGGGCAAGGAAAATGCTAGAGCTAATGCTCACTGGAGAAGTCTGCCAGTGGAAAGCAGGCTGGACTGCAAAGAGCAAGGCGCCAACCCCAGTACTGAGATTCAGGAAATTGAACAACTGACTTATTTCCTGAATAGGTCAAAACCAAACTTCACAGTTTGATTGCAAGGCCCAACATAACTTGGGTTTTGTCTACATGGACAGACTCAACTGATGCCAACCCTCTTGGCAATCTCTACAGTCTCACCACAAGGTCTTGATACAGGTTGTTCCTTCTGCCTGGACCAACATCCTGCCAGCTCTTCATACAGCCAGCTCCCTCTCATCTTTTCTTTAGGTCTCTGTTCAATATTCCTCACCATTTTATCTAAACAGTTTATCTACCACCCCGCTTCACCATACTCTACTTCATACTCATTCTTCTTAGGCTCAGCACTGTTTGCCTTTGAATTTCCTATCTCTTCCACTACACTCCATGAAGACAGGCCCTGTGTTTGCTTCGTTCACTGATACACACCTATACCCAGCACAGTGCCAGACATACAGAAGTTCTCAGTAAATGCTTAATAGAAAAACAATGAATCATTGATAAATAATGGAATCATTCATTCCCAAGAAGACTCTCAGGGACATAGCAAGGACTTTGGAAGGGAACCTGGGATACCAATCAAATCAGGTTATCAAGACAGGTATTGACTCACAGTGAGACCACAAGGGCCTTGGCTCAGACACAGCAGGAGCTCAGTGAGGCCTTTGCAGTTTGTAAGATCAGGCCAATTTTCAGCATTGAGCCAGATTTACAACTGAACATACGGGTAGACTGTCTTCCGTACTCTCATCTACCTGGAAATGTTACTGCTTCTAGATTCCCAGCCGACTTCCCACTACCTGCAATTAGACCTAGTGGGGGATACAGGCTGCTCCTACTATACTGATACAGTCTACCACAACATTCATGAAAACCTGACCAATCCCTGACCAATGCAAACTATTCATATGGATGACTCAAATCCATCCAGTAACTGGTAGTCATAATAAGGAGACTAGCTAATGCAAGTATATGCTAAGGGCTTCATAACATCTTCTCCAACCCTCACTACACTCATAGGCAGTTCCCATGATAATTAATCCTCACTTTAAGGATGAAGAAACTGAGACTTAAACAAAAAACTAGCCCAAGCTCACACATCTGCTAATTAGTAAAGCACACGCTTTTGTTTAAATGGATCTGGATCTCTGGGCTAAGAAAGTAACAAAAATGTAAAATACAATAACAATGATACATTTACTACATGAAAGGAACTGTGCTAATATTTTATATAGATTACCCCATCTAATTCGAACCATTTATGAAGTAGGTCATATTGTATCCATTTTCTCATCCAAAAAGAGAATTCTGCAAATCAAAACAACTTGCCCAAGATAATCCTCAGCTTATAATACAGATAGATAGATGGATAGATCCTGTAATAACTTGTGAACTCTAAACACTAGGCATTATATTAAAACAGAAGAGTAACTTCATAGAAACCATAACAATCTGAACTCTGCAAGTGCTGTGGACAGCGGTGTATGTGAGGTGCAATACCTAGAGTCTGCGGGAAATGTAGAAGCACTGGCTTTAAGGACCCCTCCATATAACTGCAGCCAGTCCTTGACCCATAGGAGCTGGACTCAGCTGTTCCATCTGCACTTGGACTCCAAATACAGTGAATTCCTCTAGGCCATGGAAACCTTGGCCTGTTGCCTCCTTGAAGTTCAGGAGGCTACAGGAAGCCTTAGCTTAGGGAAAGCTTTATCCCTTGCTCAAAGGAGCCAAGAGAGGCCCTCAGCTGTAGATTTTTCTGGGTCCACGGGCTACTGAAGCTCCCTGGCCCTGTTTTTTCCTCAAAGCTAATAGAATCTAGCAGTGGGATTTCAAACTACAGGGGCCAAATCTTGCTAAAACCAGTTTTCTCCCATGTGGGCACTACCATTGTCCACTTGTGAAGGTTTTGGCACCTCCACATAATCAGGGCCCTTGAGTCCATACAGCCATACAAGCTGTGCACAGCACAACTTCAAACACCTCATATCACACGGGACTGGCCCCTCTGATGCTGAGCATTGAGGCAGCCCTGCTCTACTTTCTGCAGCAAACCTCTCCTGGACAGGGATAGTCATTGGTCCCAAGCCCAATCAGTCTCAGCACCCATTCCCTCTGGGACGGGAATGACTTCAAGTGGCGGGCATATCACCCAATGTGGAACTTCTTCAATCTACTTGAAATATTTTTGGTATTATGAGTGCAATGGGTATATTTTAGCCAACAAAACAATCTCTTTATTTCCCAGGGAAAAAATCTGAGGACCTTCAAGTAATATGTTATACTTGGCACTTCTCATATTAGGACTTGAATTCAAGGCACTTTACCCTCCTAACAGAAATCTACTTAGACCAATTATAGAACCCTATTCCTTACATAATTTTAGCCCATATGGATTACTCTCTAACCAGCAGTTTGTAGCCTTGGCTGAAAGAATAACCTAGAATGAATGGGTCTTGTCCAAATTAATTAAATTGGGAGTGAGATGGTACAGGCCTTGGTACCTCAGTTTCATCTCTACTAGACTATGATCACCCATCTTTCTAAAGGGCCTCCAAGCGAGTTTCTGGTGCACCAAATAGTCAGAGTAAACTGTCCAAACGTGTAGGCCCAATTCAGGGACAATTAGGCCTGCCTCCTTCATGTTATGTAGGAACTATCAAGCAAACATCTGATATACATATACAACGACTGTAAAAACTAAAATCTTTCCTTCTTCCTCCATCCAAATGCCTTTTTTGCTGTATGTCTTCTACAATCTCTCTCTCTCTCTCTCTCTCTCTCTCTCTCTCTCTCTCTCTCCACATACACACAACTGTCTTCTGTTCTCACCTGGATGAAACCTGACCAGGAATCATCACTACTCCAGGATTGAAAGAAATCTTGTTCCAGCATGTGTCAACCCCTCTCCTCTTGTCCTCAGGTCTCCAACTTCATACCTAAACTCCTGTTTGGCACTACTTAGACATCTCCTGACCCAACCAAGCAGGTACTTTCCTTCAGGTAATGCAGAATCTGAAGACAGTGGCAAGGATTTTTGGTTTTGCTTTTGTTTGTAAACTAAAAACAAGCTAAAAATGCTTTAAGCCTTACAGAAATGAGATTTTTTTTTTTTCTTACCACATACCACAAACTGCATTGATTAAGTGACTACAGACTGTAGTCTCCTCCACTCAAATATCCATACATTAAACCTCATGAGGGAGTACTGACACGTCAACATTATCTATGATGGTTTTTTAACTCCAGTAACTGTACATCTGAGAAATTGCAAAATATACTGAATTTTAATGGAATTCTGATTGTTAATAGAAAGAGGCAAATCTATAACAAGGAATGTTAATAAACACATAAAAAGACTCAGAAAAGAGTCTTTAATTTCCAGAATACTGTCAAGTGTATCTTTTGTGAACTTCTTAAGCAGTTTCTCAATTTTCTTTTCTATTCATACTTTTCATCATTAAAAGAAAACACTGGTACACTACAAAATACCCTCAAAGTGCATAATTTTTAACTGTATTAAACTCTCTAGCAACAACATTCTCTCCCCCACCCCTTTCTTTTTCTCTCTATAGAGTCAATAGACTAGAAAAATAAAGCAACCACATTGTGAAAGAATGTCCTGCTGGGTAGAGAGGCTCAGGAAATGCTGGAAAACAAAATCATGGTGTTGGGTAATATAAATTCAGGCCAAGAATGCTCCTGGACCCTTGATATAAGCTTTTAAACACAAAGACTCAGATAAACATAAGTGCACAAATTTCCTATGAAGAAAAACTTTTAGAAGGAAAAAGTCTTGAAGGGGATCAGAATACACCATCTCAGATCTGCCATTTTGGCAAAGGAGTTATTTTGAAAAAAAAGGGAATTAAGTAACAGCAAACACAAGGTGAACTTATGCCTTTCCCATCAGCTAAAAGCCAGGCATAAATTTCCCCTGGCAAAGTACTATTTTGCATTTGTAAAGGCAGCCACCTCTCTCTACCAGAAAGAGGACAACCTTTAACTGCCTAGCAAACATTAAGCACACACCCTAGGGAAGACCAAACTACCTTTCCCTTTATCTTGTTTTTTTTTTTTTTTCTCTTTGTGGTATAGAAGCCCCCAGGACTCCTTTGGGTCTTAATTTTATAAGAATCTCAATATGAATACAACAACAAATAATTTATCCTGTTAATCTGGCCATTTTCAGTTCAATTCCCATATTTTCTAGGAACGGCGCCTAAAAGGAAGGGAAAAGAAGTTTTTGAAGAATTTTTGCCTCTCGTACAGTCACCACTATAAAATGAAAAATCCAAAAACTTAAGTGTTTAATGAAATCAGCTTAATTACTCTGCCCTGAAATGGACAGTGTTTTTTGTTTGTATGGTTGGTTGGTTGATTGGTTGATCAGTTGGTTTTGCTCAAATAAAGAAACCAAACGTTACAATATCCTTTCTAGAAGAAGTTCATCTCAGGCTGATGTATTTGAATGTAAGAATACATTTTGTGGGAACAATTCTTAAATTTAAACTTTTTCCATAACACTGACATGGATCATGAAAGCATATAACTCAGTTTCTTCTGAATATGGTTTTAATGGGTTAATATTTTTTCCAGCTATGAAGAATGAAGCTAATGATGTGGAAGAGAAACACAAGCTGAAATTCAATATAAGAAGACTCCTGACTCAGGTGAGGAAAGCTCAATATACAAGGAGGGTGGGAAGGAATGTCACTGGAAGTTAACCTCAAATATCACTCAGGGCACAACCTGTAGTTAGTTCATCAAATTCCACAAGACCTTTGTGATGGGGCATCTCATCTATTTTCCTCCCAAAGCCTTCAAAATGCTATTTTCCAGATATTTCATTTCCTACAGAGACCTTTTACCTCTTAGATTATACCTGATCCATTTCATGATATTCTATTGTTAGAATCAGTGGCTGTCGGTCCTAAATGTACTTTAGAATCATTTGAGAAACTTATAAAAGAAATTACCAACACCTGCCTTCTCCACACCAAATCTGATTTGATCTGGAAAGACCAACCTCAGGTGATTTAATTTTAACCAGCACTAAGAACCACTGGTTGGAAAGCAATCCAAACAGATTAATATTGCATAAAATAGGGGTGTATTTCCATTAGAAGGCAAGGTGCCTCAAATACATTAAGGGTTCCAGACATTTCTCATCAAACTTAGAGATTTAAATGTGTGGTCTGAAATACATGTTTGCCAATGGTGGGTTTCAAGACATGCCAACCAAAATATTTTAAGCTGAAAGGTTTTGAGAAAACTGCAGAATCAGGAAAGTTACACTCACTTTCTTCCCTTCTCCCCTGAAGCAAAAGCTTAAAATGACTTTCTGATCTTTCCATATAACAAGTCAAAAGATCATCAGGCAAAAAGGTACCCTTCCCTATATCTCCAAGAAAAGAACATCCTTATCTTTGAAGAAACAGGGTCACAGTACATAATCTGATCAAACAGATCTATGCTTCCTCTAGTTTGTTAACATGAGATCAGACTTTTCAATGCAATCATTCCCCTCCATTACCATCTACTTCATCATCAAACCTGGCATAAAAAACACACAGGTATACCCAGTTATTCAGGTCATTTCTTCATGAAGCCACGCATGTCACTTAAAATATGCACTCAAAAATATGTATATTTTTCTGTTGTTCATCTGTATTTTGCTACAAGGCCCTCAGCCATGAACCTAAGATGAGTGAGGAAAAAATATTTCCTGTCCCATGTATCTATAGAACTCAAATATTTATAAAGGACTGAAGAAGTTCCAGACATGATATGTGACAGATTTAAAAAAAAAAAAAAAAACAGAACTAAAGGTAATCTATTCCATTCAAAATATGGTAAACAAGAAAACATGAAGCAGAATTTGTTACAATTTTTATTAATAGTAATAACAGTAAAATCAAAAGCTACCACTTACTGTCAACCACTATGTTAAACATTCTCATGGGTTATGTCTTTGAAAAGCTAAGACATCCCTCTACAATATGAATTACCCCAATTTCACAAATAAGGAAAATGAAGCTCAGAGTAATTATGACACTTTGTTCAGAGTGACAAAGATAGCAACTGGTGGGACCAATATTAAAATCTAAGTCTTGTAATGCCAGGACCCTAGAAGGCTATGGCAGAAGAATGACATGTTCAAGCCCAGCTTGGGCAACTTGGCAAATGAACGAGAACTTGGCAAATTAATGAGAACTTGTCTCAAAATAGAAAAAATAATAATAATAAAAGGGCTGAGAATGTATCTCAATACAAAGGCGCTGGGTTCAATCCTTAGTAGAGAAACAAAAAATATTGATGCCTTTGTACACTTAAATCTGTTTTCACAACCACCATCATCTCTCACCCAAACAACTCAAGACTTTCCTAAATATTTACCATTTACAGTATAATCAATGAAGCAGTAGCATTAGCCTATGAGAAACACCGACTCTCTGGTCCACCTCAAAACTATTAAACTGGTATCTGCTTTTTAACATCATCAAAAGAAAGTAGGCTCTGTGGCACACATCTATAATCCCTATCTCCAACATTATGGAGGCTGGAGCAGGAGGATCACAAGTTTAAGCCAGCCAGGACAATTTTGCAAGATCCTATCTCAAAATAAAAATTTTATAAAAAGCTGAAGATGCAGCTTGGTGGTAAAGCAATTGCCCAGCACGTGCAAGACCCTGGGTTCAATCCCCAGTATTGGAAAAAGCCAGCAAGACAATCACATGCATAGTAATGTCTAGAAAGCATAAATCTAACAAGTTTCCACACCAACTATTGCCTCTCAAGCACTTATTATCCACTCTGTACTTTAAAAAAAAAAAAAACCAAATATTTCATTTTCTCACTTAAAACTGCTAAATGGTTTCTCAAATGCCCCTGAAATAAATTCCAAAACTCTTTTAAAATACAAATAGCTGAACTGTGTGTAACATCCCCATACTTGTCTCTGGAGACCCATGTGGCCACTTCCTCCAGCCATTCATTTTTAATAGCCTAAGCCCTGGGAACACCTTTCTGCTCACCATCTCCCAACACCTTCCTCCTTGCTTCCTTCCTCTTCTCTTTCCTTCCTTCCTTCTTTCTTCTCCATACAGTCTGTACCATCACCCAACACCATCACCATGCCCTTGCCAGTCATATTCAACACTCCGTCACCAGCATGTGGCATGGCAACTAGCAGAGCCAGGAGTAACATCAATATGCCGCAGGAAGGCATGTTAACATCAAGAGGGCCTCTGCAGTTTTCTCTGTTCACTGTCTCTTTGCTTTTGAATAACCCTCATTCCTGTCTCTCCTTCCCTGCTCCTTGCATCACCTCTTCACAGGGACTCACCTCCGTATCAGTAACCTGATGGCTACTGAAGTCGTCAACTTTAGAAAGCAGCACTGCCAAGTCCACATGTTGCCCCTAGGTCACTCACCAAATGGCTTCACCAACAGTGCTTTACTTTAGGCTCCTGGGACAGGCCTTGGACCTTTTAGAGGTGGACAGAAGGTCTGACAGAGCAGGCATCTTTTCAATCCCAGATGCAATATGCAGATGTAGCCCTACATCAGAGACCTATCAGCGGGAGCTACTCAGCCCAAAGCTTTACTGTCTCTCTGCCTACAAAAGGTGTCAAGATGGGTTACCAAGAGCTGTGGGGAGCTTCATATTTTAAATGGGAGGTTCAAGCTTGCTACCTTAAGAACACAAAAGCAAATGCTTTCATAAAACATTTATCTGGCTCAAGCTTTTTAAGGCATGGAAGGATCAGAATTACCACATATCAAGCTTATATTAATATGACAAATAAAAGCTAATATTTATCTATTTCCTGTAACCTACTTAGAGCCCAACATGTTCAAAGCTTTAAACAGTTTCTTCTTTATCATCACCCCACGAAGAGAAAAAGATTCCATACTTTACAGAGAAGAAACCAAATCTAAAAGAAACATATCCAAAAGAAAGGACTAGGACTTAAACCACAGGTCTCCACGTGACCAAACTCTACTGCTTCTCTGCTATGTTTTGCTATTGAGAGCACTTTCTCATCTGAGAAGTCACAGACATGAACATGCCCGTAGAGACAGCCCCTTGGAGGATGACCTCAAAGGCTGAGATTTTTCTCTGCAATGTACATGCTGAAAGAAAAGTAACCTCCTACATCTTATATTTCAAAGCTGCATTTCTACATTAAAAGGAAAAAAAGCTGAGATTCAAGAAGATGTGGGAACAGAGCTTTAAGGGGTGCTTACAAATGCAATTCCACAAGTTCATTTTCGGTGTTTTAGTGGTCTAGCAGTGAGCTGGAATAAGAATTACCCAACTACCTGTTCGAACCACACTGAGGGGCACAGTGCTTGATGGGAGAACACCTCACATGCTGACTGTTTCAGGGGTGTTTAGCCAACAGTTTACAGGCCTGTTACATAATTATTGAAATGTGAATAAAACATCTTTTATACAGAAAAGGTGAGAGTTACTTGTTTTATAATCTGTGAACATATAGTTGAAGGGGTTATGTATCATCTAAAACTAAAATTTTATGTAATTTAAATAACTCATGTACACTTCTGATACCTTCTGCTAGAGGGTTAGATTTTAATACCTGTGAATGTAAACACAGTGTTTATATTACATTCTTTTCTTGCATATCTGAAAGAACTAAAGAGAAAATGGTATCGGGAGCCAAAACAAAACTGATTCCTAAAATAGAAATGGAACATATCCAAGCTGAATATACATAAAATAACAATGAGGACACCAAAATATCTCCTAAAGCATTCCACCCAATGTCTCCAGGGCCGAGGTTTGGACAAGATACCAAGGAGAAGAAAACATGACCCCAAAAAGGTCACATGCAATTCTGTGAAAGCACTAAGAAATCTGTCTCCTTACAGAAACAGGATGCTTTTAGCACACAGGGCATGAGAGTTAAATTTCTGGACTCATTCCACTCATTTATAATATGAAAGAGATAGAGTCAATGATTTAGAAGGTCCCTGCAGCCCTAACCCAGGAAGTCCTTTTCATCTCTGTGGCCTTTGCACCTAAAGAAATACAAATGCATAAAAATGCTCAAAATCTTTGAGATTAAAAAAATTACAAATTTACAATAATAAGAAAAGAGACCTTAAAACAAATGGCCCTGGTCTGTGGCCTAGAAAGAATGAATTGGGTAAAAAAAAAAGAGAGAGAAAAGAAACTATTATCGATACCTAAACATCTCACACTAGCTTTCTTACTAGCTACCTGCCTATGGAATGAAAGTAACCCTAAAGTTGGAGTTAATGCCTGAGTTTAGTCTCAGCTCTGACAAAAACCAACTGGGTGACCTTGGGCAAACTGCATTACCGTCTAGGCTAATTTTCTCATTTCTAAAATAAAGGTTTTATAAAGCTAGACATAGGTAACTATACATCAGGATCTGTTCCAAGGTCTTTGACTTGGACTTAAGTGATCTCGGGAGACTTTTGTAGCACTAACGTCGAGTGTGTAAGTACAGAGGCCATATGATATAATGTTAAGAGTGCCCGTTCCTCTCCCTCCCAGCTCGATAACGTAGGATCTTTTTCTAAGCAGGTTTCTGTCACACAGAATGAGGCTGCAATTTCAGTGCCTCCATTCATTAGTTAACTTGTACAGCGTGTTTGGCTTCCCCAGCTTTTTACTTCCAATCTGTAAAATGGATGTAAAAATGTTTGTCTCTTACATACTGCTTTTAAAAGGGCTAAATTTTAATAACTATATTAAATGTAACCTATTTAATACATCTGTTTTATTACTATCTACGTAAGCATGGATGTATCATCTTCTCAAGCTTTTTTCTCGTTTACAAAAAGGGAAACACACTATTAATAAGAGATCGCGTGAACAGGATCTGTAAAGTGTTGAGTGTTACCTGTGTTTGAAAGCACGCACACTCCCTAAACGCTTGGACGTTCGCCTTATGAAAGAGTTCCATATCTAATCCTGGAACAGCATATGCAATCAACAGCAACAACAACAAAAATCTTTAGTAAACATTTCTCTCTATCCCCACCTCAGGGCAGGGGGATACGCGAGGGCACCCCAAAACTCGGGAACACATAGGAGTTGTAGTACCGCTCTAAGAGGCGGCTGCATTCAGCAGATCAAAGTGAGACCGCACCTCCTAGGAGACGTTTCGTTTCGCCAAAAGGCACGCTGGGAGATGAAGTGCTGGGACACGGAGGAACAGGACTCCAACTCCCAGAAGCCTCCGCGGCCCAGGCCCGAGGCTGTAAAATGGAGGAGGGGAACTTTCTAGGCCCGCGTCGCTCGACCACGGGCGCCTGGCCTTGCGAAGGCCGAGTTACAGCCTTTCCAAAACAACCACGGAGGTTCCCAGCACATTTCTGAGAGGCCCAGAATAACAGCAAGCAGTTTGCAAATGGCCAAATTTCATCAGTATGACCTCACTTAGATTTTGTCTTCAAGGCGCTTTCTTAGGCCACCGGCGCAGGGAGAGCTAAGCTCGGGCCTCGCCTCCCCCACCGCCAAAAGGTCACACAGCAGAGGCAGCCTTAGAACCTACATATGAACCTGCAAGCGCCACTCAAATTCCACTAACTTGCCTTCTTTTCCCCTCCTACCGTCTAGACACCTGAAAAACTAGCACGCCAAACAACAGTAAACCATAACATAGGTGTTAAGAAATTCAAACAATACCGGTGAGTTCTCCCACTACAACGAAGTCAACGCTTTTGTCTTTCTTTTTTCTTGTTTTCTAAATATGAAGCGCAGACTTCTTTCCCCAAATACTGCCGTCCGTTTGCCTTGCCTTGCTCTTTTCTGGGTACCTGCTCAGTCAGACCTTCCTTGGGGTTCCCAGAGGTACCTGTTTTACACAGACCTGCAGGGACAGAGATTCCTGCTACTTGTCTCTCAACCAATCCAAGGCGGCCAGGGCCAAGGCAGAGAGACAGAGACGGCAGTCCTGGCCCCACTGATGCGACTCCCCGCTTGTACAGACAGTGAGTGGCGAGGGGCCGTCGAGGTACGGGGGCCAGTGCTCAAGAATGAGGCGCCCCAGGCCTAGCCCCGGGAAATCTCCGGGCAGGTGGGAGCCCCAGGCAGAAACGTACGGCCCCACAAGCGGCACTAGCCAGGCCCAGTTCTACCAGGCAGCCGGGGTCATGACCGGTCAGCACCAGCGCGTGAGGAAACCCGGACGCACGCCCCAGTACGCTACTGCATTTGGGCTTGTCCTCTGCCCTACCTTCCAAGGTCTTGGCAGCTGGGAGTGAAAAGGCAGAGGGAGGGAGCGCGGGGCAGGAGCGCCGCCTGAGTGTCTGCTCACTGGGGTGGCCGCCTGAGGGACCTGAGAAGAGAGGGCCACAAATCCCGCGTCCGGGCAGGGTAGGACTGGGACTACGTTTCCCAGAAGCCTTCACTGAGGTGGGTCTCAAGATGGCCGCTCATCTGGGACAGGCGCAGAGACCAATAGGCACAGAGGACGCACCTATAGCGAGCCAATCGGAAGACATAAAGTCCGTAACCCAAATTCTTCCTATCGCAAAAGAGCGCCTGAGGTGATTACCTTGGAAAAGGATTTTTGTCATAATCACCCAGTTGGGTGTTTCCAGAAGGAAGAACAGACATAATTCTTTTCATATCTGTTGGAAGCCGGGGCTGTACTTTTGGTTCTGTGTTTCTAAAACACATTTAATTTACCGCCTCACGACTACCCACCGGTTGGGTTCCCTTTCCCCATTCTGGATCTCTGTCGATTCCTTAAACCTTACCTTTTTACAGTTCTGTCAGAACACGGACTCCTTTCCTAGTCCAGTTACTATTTATTACCTTTGCCCTGCCTGACACCTTAACAAAATTGCGCCATAATCCTGCATTTCCTTTCTTTTCCTTCTTTTCTGTGCTATTTTTCTCCTTAGCACTGTATAAAGCTTACTTGTTTATTGTTTCATTTGTCTGGTAGAATGCAAAATCCGTGCAGATAGTTGACCTTTTCTTTTGGTGTAGTATTTCCAGCGCCTAAAAAAGTGCCTAGCGCATTGTAGATGTATTTTAAATTAACTGAATGAAATCTAGAGATGACCTTTCTCCTCTGTTCTCCTTTTCTCTAATGCCAATAAGTTAAACTCAGATCTAACCACCATGAGGTCCTTATGCTAGCTGTCGCTTTTAATTCAAAATTACTTTCTCAATATATTCTGTACGCTATTCCATGTGGGTGCTGGAATAATCACTGACTCAGAGAGCCATTTCTAAGCCACGACGTGTTTTGGGTCTAGTGGTGTGTAAGAAGTGAACTTAATTTTGCAATAATTAGTAGCTGCTAAATAATTATCACAACATCACTCAGCTCCTAAGCAGGGCCTGGGATCCTGGCTTTCAGACTCTTGTCACTACAGAATGTGACTTCTTTCAGCTACCCCTCTAAGATACACTTTCCTTTTCTTATTTTTCTATGTCTTCTTTATTTTTTTTAACCTTAAAAGGGAAAAACAAGGAGCAGTCATGCACAAACACCAAAGTATGTCCCTAGTCACCCTAGCACAATATCCCTTTTATTTCTCCTCGCCTCCCTTAGCTGATTCATTACATGCAGGTGATTACAGCAAGTCTTAGATCTCTCATCCTTTCTGATGTTTGAGCCCCGCAGAGAGTAGCAAGGTGTCCTACAAAATATCCTAGTGTGAAACACTGATGTCCTTGGAAGCTTGACTCTCAATGTCACACTGTATTATAGTCAGATTATGTCCATAACACAGAGACACTGAGAACATAAAATATTAGAGAACTGTGAATAACAAGGTGAAATTGAAAATAATTACAGTTAAAATAGAAAGAAAGTTATTGTATGTATTCAGTCTAATTTTGTGCATCCTACCTTCAGGCTTCATAGGCTAATGTTCTGGAAATTTAGGTTCTTTCCTACAGTATGTCAGCTCTTTCTGGCCTTGATGAGCATAGACTTAGCTCAGCAGTTCCAGCTCTTCTCAAGGTAATCGGCAAGAGACATTTCAACACGTGTCAACAGCTAGGCTATATGTGAAAGAAAGTCACTGAGTCACATGAACATGGAAAGCTCAACAACTAGACTGCCCTCTTGAGAAAACATCAGTCTCTAATTGTATCTTCTACTTAGCAATCAAGAGGCAAATATCATGATCATCCTCTAAACAGTGTTATGCAATGCTTACTACAGCGTTGTTAGATAGTCTAGTATGAACATATAGGTATTATTTCTAATGTGGCTTTTGTTGGCTATTAGCCTGACGGTCATGCTGACCTTCATCAACAGGTACATTCACAAAGAGCATTAAGATATAGCACCTGCCTTAGACCTAGGACCTCCAAGTACCAAAACAATCAACGGGGAGGTTACTGTCTCATCTGCAACTGGACTGAATAATTTTAGTTCAGGATTTCTCAAAGCAGATCCTAATATGCCTAGGAGTGTCATGGAGATGTGTTGTTGGGTAATGTACAAGGTGCCTCTCCTGTTCCTCTCTGGCATTTCCCTGTTTTGCTCCCCAGCTACATGAACTAAGCACCTTGGCTCTGCCATGCCCTTCTACATTGATGTTTCTGCCTTGGAGCCTGATAACTATGAATTAAATACCCTGAAACTCCGAACCATATTAAACTTTTCCTCTTTAATTTGTAATTTCCAAGTATTATGTCCAGCAACAGGAGTGCTGAGTTATACAGAAAATTTTTACCAGAGAAGTGAGGTTGTTGTTATGACTGAATCTAAGCATATAGTTTAAATACCTGTGGAAATGGTTTGTGTAAAATCTGGAAAGGTGGAGATGTGGGCTACAGAAGCTTTAGAAAGCTATGAACAGAGTTTGATAGGTGGTTCTGGTCACAGCTCAAAGGACCAGGATGCTGACAGGAAGGCAGACTGTAAAGGCTAAGTTCAGGGCACTTCAGTTGCAAACGAGAACTCCATTGGTAGTTGGGCTAGAGGGCATATGTGTCACCCTCTGGCAGAAAATTTGTCTATATCTTGCCCATGACTTTGCAGGAGGCTAAGTGTGGTGGTTTGGATCTAGAGTATACCCCCAAAAGCCTCGTGTTTCTATGGATAATGTGTAGAGTTGGGAGATGGGGCTTGACTAAAACAGGTGGTGCATGGGGCTTGACCTGAAGATGTGTGTGTTAATTCCACCCTTCCCCCTAGTCTCTCTGTTCCTACAAGCTGTAAGGACCTCTGTCTCCCAGGCAGCTATAGCTCTAGCTGTGGCCCCACCATGTGATTCCACCATTTTCCAGCCGCCCACCCATGAGTGGACTGAGACCTTCTGAAACTATAAGGTATGATAAATCTTTCTTCCCTAAGTTGTGGATGTCAGGTATTGAGTTGAAATGATGGAACAGTAACTGAAACACTGAGATTAAAGGCAACAGACAGGTTAATCTGGAGAAGTTTCAAAAAAACAGCCCAACATTCAGGCTAAATCATAGTTACCCTTATTTCTTTTAGCTAGATTTACAGTGAGCATGAGTGGTAAAAGGAAGGGCATACAAATGTGAAAAAATGTGAAAAACTTAAATTTTAACCCAGAAGGAACCATGTGTAAAATTGAGCTAAAAAAGGTTTGACTACTAGAAAGATTGGCATCATTTAAAAAGAAACCAAGTACTTTGTACAAGAACAAGAAGAAAAATGGCTTGAGGGTATCTCGGAAATCTATAAGACCTCACCCATGGCAGGCAGGAGGTGCAAAAGTGTCACAATTTCTTTTGAGAAGAGTCCCTGGGACCCATGTTCATGAAGAGTCTTCTAGGAAATTGTTCCCTGAGAATCATCTCACTGTGATCAGCCATCCAGGCACTCGGAGGCCACTGCAACTATGGTCCAGGGAGGCCTGGCTATTGCTTCTCCATGGTCTCACCTACATCGGGGTTCCCAAGCCCCAGGCTTCAAACCAGTACCAGTGTGTGGCCTTAGAAGGAGCAGACCCTCAAGACAGGTGATCAGCAAACAGGAGATGAGTGGCAAGTGAAGCTCTGCCTGCTGTCCGCAAGTTTCTATTGGGTTCTATAGCCACTGCTGATCTGACAGAAGGCGGAGCTTCGCTCCCACTCCGCTCCTGCTGCTGTTGATCATTTTAGAGTTATGCTCCAACAACCCACTACATAACAAGTACAACCTCACCACTCCCCACCTCATACACATCCTTGAGAGAATGGTCTTCAACTAAACAAGTATCTGGTGTCAAAAAGTTTGGGGACCACTGGTCTACATGATGCTGATTTTACCGGCATGCAAAAGGCAAGAGTTGTGGGATCAGAAAGGCTCCCCTGCAGATCATAGAGGAAGGCCCAGGAAGCCGGGTAAGGATCCCTTGAGAGGGCAATGCGTAAAACTGTGGGAATGAAGTTAAAGGTGTAATAGAGAATTAAGGACGTCAGAAATGTCACGAGTGTGCAATGCCATCCAAAGAAAGGTTCTGGCTGTGAATGAATGCAGCTCAAGAGCATGGCCTTGTCGGCTGCAAACAGCAAGGATGTAGTTGTGGGGCTACCTAGTACCCTTTGGAACCCACATTTTCCCACTATATGCCTCAGATGCTGGACACAGAGCTACAGGATTTAATGTTTGCCCTGATGGGTTTTGGTCTTCCTTTAATTGGATTCTTTTGTATCCTCCATTCTTCCCTTTCTGGAATGGGAATGTTTACCCTGTGCCATTTTACCTTGAGATTATGTAATATTATTACAGAGGTTCACAGCCAAAAGTTGGCCTTGAATCTCAGAAAAGACTTGGACTTAGACTTCTGAAAAATGCTGGAAATGTTGAGATTTTGAGGAAGAAATTAATGCATTTGTGTTTCCATGCAGGTTACTTATGCTACACCAATGAGATTATAAACTTGACAGGGTCTTCAGTAGGAAATTAAATATATTTTAAGGAGATGTATTTGTGTATCAAGTTGACAAGACTTTGATTGTGAACATTAATCCTTACATGTAAACTTTATTGGTAATAAACATCTAGCAGATTAATAGAGCACATTCTTGGTATATCTAGGTATAAGGGCTTGGATTTTTTTGGGAAAGTGGTATAAAGATCTAGGTAATTTTTGAAGGTAAAAGCAAATTTTATCAAAGACTTATAGCACTTCTTTATAGCAAATGTGTTTACTTAAAAATTATAGTTACCATTTACATTTTTCTCTTTATTGTCTATCACCTCCAAATAAAATGTAAGTTCCATGAAGTCAAGAACGTAGTTTTCACCTTAGTCAATAATAGGCACTCAATAAACATGTCATGAGGAACTTTTCAGTGGCCACAGACAGCAAACAGAGTAAGTACTCAAAGGGGCTGACATTTTTACCACTTGTGGTATTCAACTAAGTCGTAAAGGAAAGAGGTGAAGGCCATCTAGCTATGACTGGCCATTATTACAAAACACTGGGCCATCCTTATATGTGGAAAACCTGGTGATCACACGTTGCCCTGCTTTGGTCAATTCCAGCAGCATCTTCCTGAAGCCCACAGGATCCACCAGGAAATCTTCGCTGTGGAAACAGTTTCAAAATTATAAAGGCCTTAACAGTCAAAGAGTTCAAACCTCTGCATAATTCATCTTAGCCATATGTTACAGGTCATAAACTGACTTTCAGACAAGAATCTTAAAAGGGAGGTATTTATGTGGAATACATCTCATATGAGAATACTGTGTTGGAAAAAGGATAAACAATATTTTGTTACACAAAGTATAGGTGTAGCCACATGCTCTACCAGTTTCTTTTATAACTTTCTCAGGTCAACATCACTCAGTTTTTTGGTGGCAACTGGAGAATTCTGGTTGCTTGTAAGAACAAGTGCCAGCTATAATATGTTTAAAAATTATTTAAAATTTCCCTTCTTTTTTATTCTCTCATATTATTTATCTCTTTGCTGTTCTGTGTTAAATGCATTCCATGGGTAGATTTGTTTATCAGATATTTAGAGATCAGTCCATTCCCTATAGTTAGTGAACATATGCATGCTGTCTCCTTTTAACTATGCCTCATAAATAATCACACTTAATCCTTCTTACTGTCATCTTTTGCAATCATCTTCCAGTTACCTAGAACATAAGGTGCATAAAACTAAGCTCAGTGTCCATGCTGTGCTCTCACTAGGGTGGCTCGGAGATAAGCTACGTTTTTTTCATCATTCTTTCTCAAGAAATTCACAGCAGCCTCGAAGACATTTCATCATTGTAAAAATAAAACCCATTAAAAGCATTTCCTACAAAAATTAAGTATGTTTCTTTAGTAGAGGGCTTATTGCAGAATGGTATGCAATTTTAATTCAGTTCAGTTCTTCATACATTGAGGATTACTCTGTTCCAATTGTTGTGCTGTGGGTTGGTGTTCACTAACAAATGAGGTGCAGTCCCAGGAGTTGTGCTGTAGTGAATCCAGCACCCCCGTAAGCATGTAAAAAGGTGAACAAACCAAGGAGATGCCATATGTAAGTTGATCTTGCTGCCTGTAGTGGAAAAGAAAGGGTCCAGGTAGAGGCAAGAGGGTCGATTGACCGGTCTGTAACACTGAGGTGAAGTAGCGTCCTTATGAAAAGGCAAGAAGTGTCCCAAGGGTGAGCTTACGAGAGTTCCATGGGCAGACTCCTTAGTTTGCCATACAGTCCACTGGGAGCCTTGTAACCGTAAAATAAATTGCTTAATTTGGAGGCAAAAGGAAAAAAAATCATTCAAGAAAATACCTATTGAGGACCTACAATAGGCCAGGCATCATTCTATTACAGATGCTAGGAACACAATAATGAATAAGTTAGGAAAAAATCCCAACCCCCACGGGTGTACCAGTAGAAAAGACAGGCCACACACTAGTATACAAATGTGTAAGTATATTACAGATGTTGATAAATGCTGGGAGTGGGGAAGCAGGGCTAAGGGCTACAAAGTGGGTAGGTGGTCTTCTTTTAGATAGGTGGGCAGGGAAGCCCTCAGCAAAGGAGTGTCATTTGAACGAAGACCTCTTTGAAGAGGTGGCATTTAACTCTTCATTAATTAAGGGAGGGTACCAGCCGTGAGGAAGTCCATGGAGAGATGTTCCAGACAGAGAGAACAACAGCAAGTACAAAGTTCTTGTGTAAAAATAGGCTAAGCATGGTGGGGAAGAACTCAGAGGCCCATGTGGCTGAAGAGCAGGGTGTGAGAGACAGGGGAAACAATGGGAAATGAGATCATTGGCTTTGTAGGCCATGGCGAGTTCTCAAGGTGAAATATAAAATACATTTGTAAGTGCAGTTGCCAGATAATATGTACATATGATCCACTTGTATAAACACTTACTGTGTGTTGCATAAGCACACACATAATTGTTGATGCCCATAATCATTCATCCAAAATTTTTAGAAAATATATTCTTTTGGAAATCAAAACTTCTTTTGATTTTTAGAAAGTACATTCTTATACCATCTATGGACATGTGGATGTCAACAAACATATCATTGTGTCTGCAACAGAACATGCATGAAATTAGATACTCTAAGTAGTCTCATATCAGGCTGAACTTTTTTCATTTTCAGAGATTTCTAAATTTCAGATTTATAGATAAGAATTTGTCTACTTTAACTTTGTAAAAAACTTCAGGGAGCATTCAAAGTAATTGTGAATAATGGTTTAAGGAGTGAAAAGGCATTGATGGAAGAAATATCTTTTATTCTACTCGATACCGTTTTAAATTTCTGAACATTTTTACCATGTATTAATTATGCTACCGAGATAACACACAAATAAAAAATTTTTCAAAATACCTCAAAATAAAAAATTTAATACAAGCACCCATTTTTTATTTAAAAGCCTCTGGGTATTGAACAGTATGGATGTTATTAAGGGAAAAAAATTCCAACAGAAAAAAAATGATAGGAAAGATTTTGAATTTGTATTATAAAAGTACTTCAAAAATTGCATATTTGGGTCATGACATTCAACTTTTACTGTGTCCTCGATTTGCTTTTCTGATTTTTTTCTGACAAATTGTTTGCAGACTTGAGAAAATCACAGTATAAAGATGTGTGTAAAGATGAATATGAAGTAAATACATATCGTAGGAATTGATTTCTAAAGTTCAATATCAAATATATTTTAAATATTTATGTTAATTCATATTGCTTAATAGTTTGGAAACTTTCCTCTGCTTCCTTATAGAACACAGTCCATTCTCAGAAGTTGTGATATTTCTGTTTTGTTTTGTTTTGTGGTTAAATATGTGAGGATTTTTTTTCCTGTTTTGATAACAGGATGTCATAATTGTGATAAATACTTGCCTGAAAGACATTTATAATGTGCAAGCCCCTAAAATATTTAGACATTTTTAAATTGCAATTTGCAACCTCCCTATTTCCCACCACTCTCCCCCAACAAAAATTCAGAAAGATGTATTGAACAGCCGCTCATCTCATGGTGAATGTTACTGGCTGTGTGTCTGTAAACTGTAATTAACCATGCCTCACTGATTCATACATGAATCGTTTTGAGGTTTATTATTCCAGTGGAATGTTAATGAACATGAATGCAAAATACTCTGCAAGATCTTTTTTTAATGTTGGTAAAGTACATATGATAAGGGTAAAAACTATTTAAAATAATTAATGAAAAAATAATTTGTGTATAAGTAACCCCCTTGTTTGTTTGAGTTGTAAAAAAAGACTAATTTATTTTAGCCTCTTTTGTATGCTGCACACAGTAGTTTAGAATATATTAATTAATAAAGCTTCCAAGCTCCTACCAAGTAAATGGTAATAAAACCCAGGGAATGTTAGTTTTGGGGGTGTTTTATTTTATGCTATTGATCCTATTTCCAGGTAAGAAATTCGCTGACTAAGAGGCTTCTTTATCTTTGGAAGAGAAGGGAGATGGAATGGACATTGAGAGCTCATGTGTCAATTATGAGTAACATTTCCTTACAAACACACTTGAAAAGCCGAAGTAAGGAAAGTGGTATTTCAGCACTACCTTAATCTAGCAAGGATTTTCTTCATGAGAAAATTAAACTAAACACAAACTGGAAGTATGACTTAACTGGGCTTGCTTCTGCATTTAGGGTCACCAAAGCATACTGTAAATGGAAATCAGATTGCTTTAGAATCCAAGAACAAACTCTACTTTTGACCTTTAGAAAGCTCATGATGTATATGCCCACAAAATAAACAAAATAATTTCAAAGTAAATTCGTTGAGTGTACCTGACCTTTGAAACAGAGCAGATGATGTTAATCAGATTTGTACAACGTTAATCTAGCTCAGCCTCCATCTCTCCATGTATTTTTTAAATATCATAAAGAAGAGTCTCACAACAGGGAATCTTTCCAATCAGAATAGATTTAGAAATGGAACAGAATGTATAAGCTGGCTTCAAACAGTGAAGTGTATAACTCAAACATGTAAGCAAGAGCACATTATAACTATACACTAATAAATTATATGCCTTACGTAAAAAATATTTACCTAAGCACATTATAGACAGCTCCTCAATAAAATATACTTTAAGTCTGAATATGATAGAAGATTCCATTAAGGTAACTTTGATTTGAAAATGCCATGCATATTATAAGGTGTATCCCTTGTAACCATTGTTTCTGGTTTTGTCCAGCCATATCATTTTTGCATTTTGGACTTTAAATGTTTGAGTCATGACCTTCCCAGTGCAGTCTGTTAAGGACATAGGCTTGTCTTTCCAAGATCACTTCATATTGAATAACCAGCCATGACCCAACAACAGTAGTGGTCCTTCTCCGTCCAAGAAGCTTTGATGAGGCTGACCACAATTTTCCTGTTAAGTGTGGCCAAGGAAAATACACTTGACCAAAACATTCCACGCTACTTAGCCACAGCAATTGGTTCAGAGAGGGCATGTGACCCAAGCTGACCTAATTTCTTGTAATGCTTTATCTGTGAGATTAAGTTTTTTTAAATGGCTTCTCTTTCTTGGAATCATGAGCTATACTGACCCAAATGTGAGATTGCCCACCCAGGAATTAAGTCAAACAAGAGCAACAGAGTAAGGAGATAGACTACAGCTCAGCTGGCACTGCATCCCAAAATCTCATTTTGCTTAAAGCTTCCCTTCGATTTGCCAGTTATATGAGCCTCTTCTTGTTTAAATTGGTTTGAATTAGGCTCTTGTTACTTGCAGCCAAAGGAATCCGGACTAATCCACAAATTCATCTGACAAACTCTTAAACTGCCCAGAACAGAAAAGTGAAGTGACAGGAATAATACTCTCCTATCCTATTGTAATTTGGAAAGTCTCCAGACCTGGAGCCTTCCCAATCTCTGCTCCACTAATGGCAATACCATGCATTCGGCACACTGCAGTGATGTGAAGAAATGAAGATGTTTAATCTGAAAAAGAGAAGACAAGATGTACCACAGGCTCAAATGAGTGAGTGTCTGATTTGTGACAAAAAAAAAAAAAATGTTGAACTGCTTTTGTGGAGGTAAAACTCAGACCAACAAGGTCTCGTGATCACTGAGGGAAAGGTTCCATACCCCATAGGGTAGCTTTTCTAACACTTTCTCTACTGAGTGAGTCTTTGGACCAAATTACTTCTAAGATCCTATCCAGCTCTAATTCCTTAACTCAAGTATTGTTTGAACATGACAATCCTTTTTGTAACTTATTACAAAATAATTTCAAACTTTCAGAAATCACAAATCAACATAAATCAACCCACACAAAAAGGGACAGAGAGAAACAAAAGTATCAGCAAAGATTTCCTAGAAGGGATGGTACTTTATAACAGTTGTAATTAAAATTAGGACTTGCTTTATATCACATATAACCATGTTGGATGACGCTTCATTTGGTGCTGATTTTTCAAAACATTTATCCCTAAATAATTTCTTTAAAAATATAAGTTAATATACTTGCAATTTGTTAAAGCACACTTTAAATAAACAAAAATTTTCCCACATCTTGAGTGTTTTTGTAAGCTCAGAGTTAAAAAGTAACACAGCAGAATCTACCACATGCTTACAGCCAATGAATGTGGGTCCCCTGTCATTACACTTTACCATTCAATTTTTGGGTTAATAGTACTCTATAATATATGTTTTGCTACTGCTTCTGCCATTATTTTGTGCACTGTCGATTTATGATGTGGCCTCAAAAGCACTTTGGAAGCACAATGCTAACACAAAGTATGCAAGTGATATTTACATAGTATATCTACCAAAATAAAGAGACAACATCATTCCAGACATTATGATGCAAGTTTTAAAGAGGTTCAGGATGCCTTCAAGGAAAGAGAAGCCAAAATCAGGCAAATGCGGACAGAAGGATAACCTTTGGCATTGTGAAAGGCAGTATACGTACAAAAATTGCCCGAACACTATACAGAAGGAATTGCTGTCAGAAGAGATGTCATGATTTAAGAGATTCTTAAAAAGAGAACAGAAGCAAAGGTGCCATGGAAAGGTGTCAAACACATCTCAACGGGGGCAATATTAGATGACGCAGAATAACTCCGGTCACAGCTTCGCTCCCACTTCAGGGGTAGCATGGCCCTTCCATTCCCTACCTTCTCTCTTGTCGCTGCTTTCTCACTTGCAAACCAAGTGGAGAGAAGCCTTCAAGAAGCAATTAACAGTATGCCAAGAGGAAAGCAAAAAACAGACAATTTGGAAGTGGTAAGTGGTTTCCTGTTACTGGAGAGGAGATTGCAAGAGAGTGAGTAAAAATGAGACTGAAACCGTATGCAAGAGCCAGATCATGAAAATGCTGATGAAACATTTGTTAGACCGAAAGCTTTATGTAATAAGCAAATGGCTGGGTTCAGCATCCAGAAGATATGATCAGGTTTAAAGTTTAAAGAAAACTCTAGAAGCACTGTGCAAGCTGTGTTTGGCTGAGATCTGGCTCTAGGATGAAGATGAGTGAGGTGGTCGTTATTAGCAATGAGACAGTATTTTGCCTATCGAATGTCTTTTTGAAAAGTGACAAACTTTCTCAAAAATTGCTTGTAATACAGAAGAAAATTTTAAAACACGAATATTGGAAAAGTTTCTGCCTTTTGACCTATTGATTTGATTCTAAGAGTCTACTTAAGAGAGTAACGATGCAAACCAAACCATGTGCTCAACAGTGTGTCTTCCCATCACCTTATTTCTTAAAAATTGGAAATCATTTTCTATGCCTAATCCCCAAAATGATTAAATAAATAAAATACAGTGCCATCATTTAAAATGTTTCCCAAGTCATTCAATTACATGAAAAATTGCCCCAGGATTAGCATCACATGAAAAAGCAGAATACAATATTAAATATAAGGTGTGAGCCCAGTCTTCAGAGGTCTACTCATGTACACTAAAATGTAATTGCTATTTATCTGCTGGTACTAGAATTGATATTTTATTTTCATTATTATACTACTTTCGATTAAGAATATGTACTAATTTTACAGCCAAGTGTTAGGCTGAACCATTTGAAAGTGTTTGTTATGAACTGAATTCTGCACCTCCATGCTAGATATCTGTGGTCTTCACTTAACCTCTAGGATCGGACTTGGAGATGAGCATTTTGGAGAGAATTAGGTTTAGGGGATGTCAGAAGGGTGGGACCCTCCTGATAGGTTTAATGTCCTTATAAGAAGAAGAGTAGACACTGAAGCTCTGTCTCTATTGAGACAGATGAAGGTCATGTGAGCACACAGCAACAGGAAGAGTGCCTCATGAGATCCTGACTGCATTGGCACGTGAACATGGGCTTTTAGCCTTCAGAATTATGAGAAAATTCATATCTGTTGTTTAAACCACCCAGTCTATAGGGTATTTTTTTTGTTATGGTACCCCAAACTAATAAATACACTGCTGAAATTAACTCCAAAATCGGTAAAATTCCATATGAGCTAGCATCCATAAAAGAGAAACAAAATTACCAGAAAGTCATTGAAAATGCAAAAACTAAAGTATTTACAATAAGAATAATAAAGATGTGAAGGACATTACGATGGTAGATTTGTGAATAAGGGAGGGCACCTAGAAAATGAGCCCAAAGTGCCACAGTAACAAATTAGGTAATGCTAGTGGTATTATTCAAGACAAGAAATGTTCAGAAAAACCCATTTGGTAGCTACCCTCTGAAACATTCTCCAGTAATTCCCGCCACCTGGAATTAGTCACCTTGGCCATTTTATCTTCTATGTTATGGGTTGATCAATACAGACAGTCCCTGAATTCCAGTAGATTCTACAACCTTTTGACGTTCCAACTTTATGATAGTGTGAAAACAATACAACTTTAGTAGAAACCGTACACCAAATTTTGAATTTTGATCTTTTTATCAGGCTAGTGACATGCAGTACAGTAATCTCTGCTGATACCAGCTTATAGTATAAAAACCACAGCTCCCAAACAACCCACAGGCCAAAGGCAAACAAATGGGTCTACTCTACACTATGTTGCTAGCATTTTTTTGGTTTTGTTTTTGTATATCAGTGTTCAATTAAATAATGAAACAATAAATACCTTATCATAAAAGAGTCTTAGTGTTAGATGCTTCTGCCCAACTATAGGCTAATGTAAGTGCGTAGAACATGTTCAAGGTAGATTAGGCTAAACTATAATATTTGGAGAGTGAATATGCTAAATGCATCTTCTACCTAACAGTATTTTCAATTTACCATGGGTTTATTGGGATTTAACCCCAACTTAAGTCAAGGAACATATATGTACCCTACTTTATAGGACTACATAAGTACTGGTATACTACTGCAGAAATGAGCACTCCCTCTGGGAAACACCAGCTATCTATAGAAAGGCCAATGTGCTGAGGAACTCAGGTATCCAACCTACAGCCAGAAAAAAAAAAAAAAAGAAAGAAAGAAAAACTTAGAGGGCACATTGAAAGCAGACCCTCAAGTCCCATCAAAGCTTTCAGGGTGCTATGTTTGGATCTGGAATGGCCTCCAAAAGCCTCATATATTTGAAAGGTGATTAGATTATGAGAGCCAATTGGATCATGTGGATTTAATCTATTAATTTCACACCCTGTTAAGCTGTGAGGCCTAGTTAGGACTGGCAGATCACTGAGAGTATGGCAGGTCATTGAGGGTGTGGCCTGGAGGGATCTCCCTATTCCCAGCTCCTTCCAGCTACAAGAGGATCAACAACTATCCTCTGCCAGGCTGTTCTGCCGAGGCCCTCCACCATTGTCAGCCAACGATGCACAAGTGGACTGAGACCCCTGAAGTGTGGACGAAACCTTTCCTCCCTTATATTGTGGCTGTTGGGTACTGTGTCCCAGCAACAAGAAAGTGACTTAAGTAAGACACAGGGACTACAACCTTAGCTGACATTTTGATTGCCACATTAAGAGAGACCCTGAGAGGTCCACACTGTGAAACTAACTAAACCGTGTCCAAATTCCTTTTCCGCAACAATTGTGAGATAATGAAAGTTTATACTGATGATTCGGGGGTTAATTTGCAACCCAGCAACCTCTAGCTAACATAAGCAGTGTTAATTAATCAGCTGTCTACAAGACTGAACGTTCCTTGAAGGCAGGCATAATACTTATTATGTAAGGACTCTTGCAGTTTATGGTACATGTCTACATTCAACAAATATATATTATAAGTTAGAAATGTAGAGAAGAGAGTGGGAACGCTGGCAATGTAGTTAGACAATTCCCAGTGGAAATCCACTAAAAGATCATAAGATGTAACTGTTCAGGATAAAGAACTATTTGAAAAGAAATGTGGTGAATGACTTTGCTTGATACCACTTTAAGAACTTGTAGTGCTTGCAAGTGTACTTTAATAATCTTATGTACTTCCGGAACCCATAAATCTCCAAATACTCCAAATTGTATAGTTCCAAGTCTAAAACTTTCTTTTCTTTTATAGAAGAAAGTTTGGGAAAGTGTAGTCCTAGATATTCTTAAGATCAGAACAGTGTAACAAGATATTTTGCTCCAACTTCATTTCAGTACCATCAGCAATGTGCAGCTAACAATTTTCTACCAGCTTTCCTTTGTACCCTGGACTCTCTTTGACCTTAATACAAAGCCTAGAGTTGGTGACATTCAAATTTTTACAGAACATTTTACAGATTATATGATGTAGAAGTCAGTCAGAAAATTCTACTTTCTGAGCTTCATCTGTGATTTTTTTTTCTTTTCTTTGTTGTTTTACAAATAACTGATTGATATTGTGAATGCGTGGACACATGAGAGAACCCAGGAGAAGAAGAACATGTAATACAGAGAATTGGTACCATTTTTAAATTTTTATGGTTTTGATCTGGAATGTCCTCCAAAAACCTCATATATTTGAAAGGTGATTAGATTATGGGAGTCAATTGGATCACGTGGATTAATCTATTAATTTCACATGCTGTTAAGCTGTGAGGCCTATTTAGGAGTGGCAGATCACTAAGAATATGGCAGACCATTGAGGGTGTGATGGGTCACTGAGGGTACCTAAGAGCACTGACAACGATGTCTAGTCTCTGTGTAGTTTCTTGCTGAAACAATCCCATAAATAAACACATAGATACATGCACAGATGTGCACTCCAGGTTTTACAAAACTGACTTTACTATTTTTACCACAATGGGCTCAAGAAAATAAAGGAAATTTATGAGTCTCTGAAAATACACTGTATGCTTAGCACACAACCACAAGAGTTTGGTGTGCTCTATTCAGAACTCCTTTTATTAAAAAGTAATACAAGAAATGCCTCATTCTAACAAATGTCAGCAAAACTCACATAAAACATTTACACCCTAGGACAGCACAAAATAGTCAAGAGAAAAGAGGCAGAAAGCCCAAGGACTTAACCCAGTGCGCCATCCAGAAGGGACTAAATTTTCCTTCTCATCTACCATGAAGTCCAGTTTTGACATCCCCTCATCACCCAACTCTCATAGCTCTGGCTTTAAAGACAACTAATCGGGTGCAGAAAACAAGAGTTCTCCTCGGAGAAGAGAAGGTGTCTGGCTTTTCCTTTTTAAAAATATTTCATCTCATAATCCACTGATATTGATATTTCTTCTACTTCTACATGTAATTTGCAACTTTTAGACATGGGAAGAGAGCTGTGTCACAGATCTCATTTAACTGAATTGGAGTCAGATTTTACTTCCTTTACAAAAGAAATGGCAAGAATATCTTTAACAACCTACTTTACTATAATTAAGATATCATCTCCAACAATTCCTGTCTAAATACAATAAATAAAATATAAATTGGCATCAAAAACTCATTCATACTTAAAAGCAAATAACAGGGCATTTCTCATCCTTTGGGTGCAGTCAAGTAGAAGGACTGTTTGCTGTGGGACTTTTGGGTTTTTTTGTAGTACTGGTTATTAGCCCAGGATCTTCCCTTCTCACTGAATTATAGTCACGACCCTTTTTATTTTTACTTTTTTTGTTTTGAGACAGGTTCATCCAAATCACTAAACTGTACAACATGAACTCCAACTTGACATCCTCCTGTCTCAACCTCTCAGAGTGCTGGGATGACAGGTCTGCATGACCTGGCCAATCTGCTCTGTGACTTTTATTGAAACAGTTAACCTTTCTGTGCCTTGGTTTTCCCATCTATAATAGGTTAATGTTCCTATCCTTAGGATTAACTGTGATTAATTTAGGATTAATTCAGATTCTGTGACTCTGATTCAGATTCTCTGACAACATGGATAGTATTTACTGTAATGTTTAATGTTTTCCAAAATCCTCTGAACTGCCTTCCTTTTTAGAAAAGATTTATACCTAGTATTTAATTTGAGCCTCATAACCTAAAGCAAGCACTGCAGAAGAGTTTTTGTTGTATTGGTTTTAGATTTTGAATTAGTAGCAGCTACTGAGTTGCAGGATCCCTAGATGCAACACCATGAGAGATATGCAGACACACACGTGTATATACATGTACGCATGTTTATATGTTTATATGTCCACATTTGCGTGTGTGGAAAACTCCAATAAAATGTGTGGTAAAGAAAATTGGCAGCGATATGTACATTGATGCAGATTACTTGTATGTTTATAGATCTTGTTGCTCTGCTTTAATGAAAATATTTTTATTCATATATGTAACCATGGTGGAGCAAAAAGCATAGCACGTCTCAGTGCCTGTGAGCATCCCTTTCTTTGCCAAAGTAGCAATGGCTGACAGGTTAATCTCCTGTCTCTTCTCTGTATAGACTCCTTTCCCACTTCCTAGGTGCAAAGCTCGAGTTGAATTCACAGACAGCAAAAAAGTGAGCTTAGAGAGCTCAAGCTCTGAAAGCCCTCTGTTTTGCCTATCCACATATTGCTGCTTCCACAAGCTGCTGCTTCCTACCTGTGCAACTACATATGTTACCTTCCCTGTGTTCAATTTACCTTTGGTAAAATGAGAATAGTTATTGCAATGAGAATTAAATGAGATTATTTATTAAAACAGAGGGTCGAAATGAGAGAGGATCTCTAACTTTGCCATATGTATGTGCACAAAATGCTCAAGATCAATGTAAACTTTACATCTTGCACTTGTACATATCAACAAAATGGGAAAAAACAGAGTGTCTTTCACATAGCAAGTACTGAAAATGTTGTTGATAGTTCTGTATGAGACAGGGTCTAGATGCCACAGTGAAGAGCAAAGACCCAAGTATGACAAAGGCTTAAAGAAAGCAAAACTTTGTTTTTCCTCATACAGAAGCAACACGACAGTTCTATGACATCAGAGACTTGAGTTACTTTTGTCACATTATTTTTCCATATTCAACCAATAACTTCCATTTTAAGATGGCTTGTACCAGATGAAGATGTAGCTCAGTGGTAAGCACTCATTTAGTATGTGCAAATTCCCAGTTCAAACACTAGTATGCCCAATAAAGGAGAGGGAGAGATATAATGAGCGAAAGAGAGAGAAAGAAAGAAAAGAAGGAAAGAAGGGATTAAGAAAGAAGAAAGAAAGAAAGAAAGAAAGAAAGAAAGAAAGAAAGAAAGAAAGTAAGTTTTTGCCACCAGGCATTGCCTGTAACACCCACACTGTAAGAGGCTGAGGCTGAAGTATGTATAGTTTGAACCTATCCTGAGCTATGTGGGAAATTAGCAAGACTATCTTAAATTTTTAAAAGTCAAAAAAGGAATGAAGATGTAGGTTAGTGCAAAAGCCTTGAGTTCAATCCCAGTACCACACACACACACACACACACACACACACACACACAAGGATGGCCTCTGTCATCTTATCCACATGTCGACAATGGGAAGGTGAAAAGAGGGAGGGTAGTGATTTTATTTTTCTGGCTATCTACAGTATAATACAGTAAAAAAATTCCAGTAACATGCAATACTACTCAACCATCTTTCATAGTTCTGATGGGAAAGGAATTTGGAAAAGGCATAACCACAACGGCTCATCTCTGAGCCATTAGGGCTTCATCTGGTAAAAGCTGATGTAAAAGGCTCCCATAACTCACATGTCTGAAGGTTGATCCAGTTACACACGTGGACCTTAGTTGAACTTGATAACCAGGACGCCTGCGAACAGCCTCCTCATGTGGCTGCTTGAGTTCCGCCTTATTGTAGGGTGTCTGGGCTCAAAGAGAAAGCCACCCACAGACACAAGGAGAAATCCACACCGTCTTTTAATGATTTAGCCTCAGAGGTCAAACAGTATGACTTGTACTGCTCACAAGCCTGACTGGACCTCAGATTAGGGTGAGACACTCCACCTCTTAGTGGACGGTGGGCACTCACTTCCAACAAGTACTTGTTGAGGGTAGTGGTACATTAAACACCACCCTCGGGGCTTACTGGTAAACAAAACCAAGTCCATGCCTTCACTGCAATTGCATTCTTGTGGAGGAGATATGCAGTGTACTACTGGGCCATGATAACTCTGCCAGGAGGCAGACCAGCCATGCCAGAGCTGAGAGAAGAGCGTTCCAGACAATAGGGAATTAACTCAGTGAGGATCCAGGGTGGAACGCAGTTGGCGTATTCATGGTACAAAAACCAACACACGTGACTGGAGGATGATCGCTCTGTAAACACGTCAGAGTCTACCAGTAGGAATCTGAGGCCAAGACCATGAGTCTGTGGATATCATTTAAAGTGTTTTTAAAGCAGCAAGAGTGATGAGTCACTTATTATCATAGCCGTGTGTGTGTGTGTGTGTGTGTGTGTGTGTGTGTGAGAGAGAGAGAGAGAGAGAGAGAGAGAGAGCACATTCTGATACTGTGTGAAGAATAAAATGTTATATAAGAGGATACGGGTGGGGCTGGGGATGTTGCTCAGTAGCAGAGCACATGGCTAGTGTGCATGAAGGCCTGGGTTCAATTCCCAGCACTGTAGAAAGAAAATTAGAGGGTAAGAATGAAAATACAGGTTATCCCACTATGCCAAGAGAAGGTGACAACAGCTTGAATAGAAGAGTAATCTTAGCCACATGAGCAGAAGCAGCCAGATACAGCTTCTTTGCAAGGGAGTGTCAACAGGACCCACTGGCAGAGAGGATGTAAGGTGTGACAGAGAGAGAGACAGAAGATGACCATGACACCTGAGGCTCCGGGCTGCATTACAAGTTTCCTCAGCACCCCAGAGCCAGAGGCAGTACAGAGTAGTTCATCATCTCCCTGAAAGAAACTCAAGTTTAAAGCAAAAATTCTGAGACACACCAGCTGTGACCTTGAGCTGCTCCCATCCCCACAGACCAAGACAGAACGAGCACCACACGTTGAACTTAAACTAGCAGGGGAGGATTAAGTTTCTCTGGCGAAGAGAGAAGGAAGCAGGAGGTGCGCCAGGGGCGCTGAAGGCCATTTGTGCTCTAGCAGCGGCACAAAGGAGTCAGGTGCTCCCAGAGCAAAGCTCGGTGGCGCCCCAAGGAAACCAAGACTGGTAATTCCCCAGAATCACAGCGTCAGCTTCACTGGTGCCAGGTACCCAGTGGGCACTTCCTAAACACCAATGACCACAGAAACCATGTTGTTGACTGGGCGGTACTGCCACTCATTTGACCAATTATTTATGACTGTTCAGCTGACTTCCCACTCTTGTCATGGCCTTCAATTTTACTGCAAACACAATTAGGGCACGCCAATGTAAATGCCTCGCTACCACAAAAATAGATCTTGCCTCCCACTGGATGCCTTTATGCACTAAATTGGTAGCTGACAGACCCACTAACAAAGTCCCGGGCAGGGTTCTACTTCCTGCAGATGGAGACAGCTGCAGGAAAAGTCAATAGACTGGAGTCAGACCTACTGGGGGAGATGAAGTCTACATTTTCATCCTAGCAACCTTGGCCCAATGGCTTCATCACCATTTTATCATACATTTATAAATTTAAAACAACATTCCTTTTTTTTCTGTTCAAAAACCAACTCTTGGAGCTGAGGGCATAGCTCAATAGATAGAGTGCTTGCCTAGGAAGTACAAGGTCTTGAGTTTGATCCCCCACTAACACACACAAATGGGGGTGGCAGCTCACACACTTGGGAAGCTCAGCCAGGAGGATCAATCACTGACTTCTAGGCCAGCCTGAGTTACGCAGTTCAGGACCAGCCTGAACTGCAGAGAGAGAGGAAGAACCTCCCCTCCAAAAAAAAAAAAAAAAAAAGCTCACAAAAACAATTCTCAGTCGATCTACCACTTTTGTTCTCTTGCTTTCCCTCTCCTTTATGTCTTTCACAGTCAAATAAAATTGAGGGGCTGAAAGGGTTCAAATCACATTCTTCCCCAAACTCATACAATTAAAATTTAGTTGTCAATATCTTTCTTTCTGGATTTTTCCTAAGGTTTTTCTTTTTCCTTTACTGTGTTTATAGAATGTTTTTTCTTGATATCAAAAGATTTTGATACTCAGACCCTGCATGTATCACTGCCCGTCACTCATTGCAGTTGAAGGAAAGCAGTGCTAGCAAGTGCAAATCCGAAGTGAATGTCAAGGGCAGGCTGGGTTCCCGATGAACTGAGCTGCACCCGCCCACCTCCACCCCGACACCCTTCACGCATGAGAACCTGGGGAAAATATCTTCTAGTAGCCTTTCCATAACGCACATTCAGCATGAAACGAACTGTGAATTCTCTAATTCATAGTATCCAGGGCCAAATGGGAAAACTCATGGTGTCCAACTGGATACTCCAGGCACCCCTGATTATCACAAGTAATCAACATCTGATTTCTGTTTCTTTGAGACATTTAAATTATAGATTTATTTTCCCTGCTCCCCCGTTTCAGGATCTCTCAAGCGTAAGTCTATAACACCATCCTACGTGTGACACCATCCAAGTTTGTCTCCTGGATGTGGTGGCTGGCCTATGGCTCTTTCCTAGAGCTTCACTGTTTCTGGTTTTATTTTTGGTCATTAATGAAAGAACATCTTGTCTCATTGAAACTGGTTTACCAAATATTTGTGAGTAAGTCAACATCTTGCTGACTCCTTAATCTATACCTCTCTTATTATTTTTCTGCTACCTAAGAGGACACTCTCATTACCCCATATATCCTTAATTTCACTTTACTTCAATACAATGTAAAACTGTGCTTTCCACAATACTGATTATTGTGGTTTTAAAGAATGTTCTTTTTTTAAGTGTATTTCTTCATTGAGTGCAAGCTGGATTCGGAGACTAGGTTCAATCAAAGAAAATATGAAGAGGAAAACACCAATTGCCCTGATTTGAACTGCATATGCCTTGTATATTAACTGGAATATCACACTGTATGCCATGTGTGTACAATTGTTATGTTAATAAAAGACAATTACATACAAAACGTCTGCTGGTGACTTTCAAGGTCAGGATATAGAGCACTTTCTCTCAGGTGTGGGAGACCAGATCAAGAGCTCCCAAAATAAGGATGATTGAGGGCTGGAGGAATGGCTTAGCAGTTAAAAAGTGTTTACGAAGCGCTTGTCAAGAGCTAAATACCAGAGTTTGATTCCCCAGCACCACATGAGCCAGGAGTGGTGGCACATGCCAGTAATCCCAGCACTCAGGAGGCTAAGGCAGGAGGATGGCTGTGAGTTCAAGGCCAGCCTGGTATGAGTCGAGGACCAGCCTGAGCTACAGAGCAAGACTCTGTCTAAATAAATAAATAAATAAATAAGAAGGATGATGAACTGGAGACATGAGGAAGCAAATGCACAGGAACTTCCTGCTCTCCCTCCTCTTGCCTAAACAGCAGGACATAAGTTACAAAAGCAAAAGGTATTCTATTCTACCCATCCAACAAGGTTAACAAAGGTTACCCACTGAAGACAGTTTTAGAACCTGACACTATGGGGATTTATTCTAATAGGCTTTACTAGTGTAGTATGGAAAGCTGTGACATACCTCCTTACCTATCGTGAAAATGATGGTGACACTCTTGTAACAAAAAGCAAGAAAAAAACATGACAAACGTATGGAACTGAATTTTTACACGACATGGGAATCTTCCGAAATGAAGAAAAACTGTTTACTGTTTGCCTAGGCTTGATGAAGCACGATGTGAGTGAGTGGACCTGTGGGGCCACAGACTGAGGGGAGCGCCCAGCAGCCTGTCTGCTCTGACTCACCTTGGCCCCCTGTGGAGTATTTCTTTTTTTTTCCCAACCACAGAGCAGAATCTCTGTGGACAAGCAAAGGGGTGTTGGGTGGAGGGGAAGACCTGTCCATGTTGTACGGCTTGCTTTGGAGGAGAGGAGCTGTAGTGTCTACGATCCACGTTTGGGGAAAGGAATTCTGGTTATTATGAATCACCTCGGAGGAAAAGGAAGGCAAGAAACAAGAGGACAGGTTGGAAGCCTTCCTCTGAGGCTTCCCAAGCTCCCTTAGTTCAAAGTAGTCAGCATCCCAATGTGCGACGGTGGAGTAGCTGGCCTGAGCCGCAGCGCTAACTGACCTACATCTGCCTTTTGTTTGCCTTCCTCCCTTCTCGCTGCTCATAGAAGCTCAAAATCTTCTTCCATTGTCTGTCTAGTCACTTCTCTGAACATTTTTTGCTTTTGGTTGAAGATGATGCATAAGCCAGAATGCAAAGCCATGTCTTCGAAAACTACTCATTCTCTGGGTACCTTCAGTGCATATATTAAAGTACACACACTCGTGTGCTATTGTTGGCTTTACTCTCACTAATCTGCACATTGTAATAGAAGTTTGCTCCAATTTTGAACATATGGAGTTTATTTTTCGTCATGAAAACACTCAGGAGGTAGGTTCACATGAGGAGAACTGAGACCTCTAGCCAACAGCCATGTGAACTAACACTTGCACAGCACAGCGAAGACTCAAAATCACATCTTGGAAGACTAAGCTTTATGTTCTTTCTGTATGACCACAAAAGACTCGTTTTTAAAAATATTCCACTACAAAGAATAATCTAACAAACATGTGTAAACTTGAATTTAAGCATGAAACTCACCAGACAAGGTATCTCATTATCCTAACATAACATTCATCAAGACTTGAATTATTGTATTATTGTCCTCATCTATTTGGGTTGTCTTTGCATCCTTATTAACATGTTAAAACACATCAAACTGATGTGGAAACTGTTAATTTCAGCTGTGGCCTGGATGTTCCTCCTGTGGTGAAATTCTTTTACATTATAATGAGTTTACTGGTACCATTGCTTACCAATTTCATTCTCTATTACTCTCACATAGTCCGTAAAAATCTTAGCAAGTGGTTGAGAAAAACTAATTCAAATATCTATATCATTAAAGGTAAAATATTGTGTCTATAAAAAAACCTGTTTCAATTTCTGAAATAAACTAAACTACAAGAAAATGCACTCAATCTTTGCCTTAATAGATTTTCCACCACTAGAATTATCTTTCAGATAATTAATTTCAGATAATTTCGGTCAAAATAATGCAATAAAAGGTGAAATGATTGTTAAACATTTTTAAGAAATTATAATTTTTATATCAAAAGTGACTATTAGCAATGGCTTCCCACATTCACAGGTGAATGATTTCTTCATTTCATAAAATAAGTGATTCAACATAAACTATGTTTAGAGTGCAATGTTATTATGTTTGCCCTCTAATCTCACATTTTCTTAATTCAAAGACTAAATGGACTTTTAAATATCTCAACAATGCACCTCATTGTCTTACGTGTTCACTGGTATGACTCCTCGCAGTAGCAGATTTTTCTCTTCTCACATTCTGAATTTGACACTCCAGATTGTTCAATTTGTTGAAAGACAGAAGGCTAAAGAAATACATTAATCTGTTTTTGCAAAACTGCAGAGCTCCTATGATCCCCTCTTAAAATTTGTATAATAAAAATTACATTCACAGCGTCTGTCAAAAATAAAGATTTTCCCAACATATTTATTAGAAATTTTCCTCTGTATTTTTCATTATAGAAGAATTTAGTGACTAGGAGATCAAACTAAGGACACCAAGTTATTACATAGTCAATCCTGCTACTCTACTACTTGCAACTGGTCTTTAAACACTTACCATTTCGTATCTTGCAGTGAAATTATTTCTATAAATGTTTTACTTGCTTCTCTAGTAGATGATGATCAATGTATAAACAGACCTGTTCCTTCAAGTGTTTGAGTTTACTGGATGTTCTAACTGAATCTCTCAAGTCAAAGTATCTATTAAGTTGAAAAGATCATTTTTGGAAACTTTAGCCCTATCCGACTTCAGATGGTGACCAAAAAAAATCCACAATGGCTTTGTATGACAGTTTTGAAATTTGTCACTCATCTTCTTTTTTCAAAAGTATCAATGGTAGATAAGCTTATTAGCTCCAATTCTTCAGTTCTTCATTTTTCTGTAATAGAATTATAATGGAATTTCTAAATACTCTCATAGTACAAGAGAAACATAGCAATCTATCTTGTTGATATCAGACTTAGACTCTGAAAAACTCCCTCTGGCTCACAAAATGTTAATAGAGGCCTTACGCATGCTTGATTGGTTTGCCTGCCCTTCACCAGGAGAGGAATATTCTGTATGTGATTGCTGGTTTAAATAGGAGGGGAGAAATGTGGAATAAATCTGGAACAAGCATGTAGACCTGATTCACAGCAGAACCCTAGACATGTAGGTTGACTAGCAAAACAAAACTAAATGTTTCTATTGTAAGTCTCTGAAGTTTGGTGGACTTAGTTACACAGCATTATTATGGCAATAGCTATCTATTAACATATGCCAGTCTTTCACCTGGTAGTTCTCCTATCTTTGTTGAAAGACTAAATGAAGTAATGTATTTCAAGTAGTCATTAGGTGTTGGTTGTTGTTGTTCTGTAAAGTCCCCCTCAGAATTTAAGACATAACTCGATAGACAAGGTTCCAACTGTCCAAAACTCAGCTGTCACCACTCTGCTACAGCAAGGCCATTCATTTGTTTTATGAGATGGTTCATGATACGGCGAATTTTGGAGCAAAATTAATTTCATTAAAGGAAAATTAGGTTGTCCTCTAGAAAAAAAATTGAGTCCAACTTCAACTGCTGAGAGGTATATTTCTTGAAATCATTGGCAAGCACATTTTGTGAGGTGAACAGGAAGGTTAGAAGGTAGAGTATTAATATGAATGTGCTTAATTATTAATTCAGCTTCAAAAGTCTTTCTTAAAAAAATCCAAAGAGTTCATTTTTATTCCAACTGTGCACAAAAATTTATCTCTGTAGTTATCTCGGAATTATTTTAGAAGGAAAAATACTGGAAACAACATGAATATATGGTAGGGAATTGATTAAATAAATTTTGACATGGGTGAAATAGTATGAAGAAATAGAACTTTCCTTGTGTATAAAAATACTATACAATATGCAAAGATGTCCACTATGTGTAGGTTAAGTGGAAAAAAAATTCACAAATTAAGATGTGCAGTTAGATCCCATCTTTTAAAAACTCATATTTGATAATATGAAAAAATGCTCAACCTCATACACTCAGGTGAAGTGCAAATTAAAACTACATTAAGAGCCACTTCCAGTTATTAGATTGCCAAAAATTCGAAGTTCAGTACCAATGTGGAGGAAGAATTGAGGGAACATGTTATGGAATGGTAGCTGTATTACGTTTATTGATGGTAATTTTGCAATATTTGTAAAGACTGCATCTGTGCAATTTTGAGTAAGCGATCTTAGACTCAAGGTCTAGACATTTCAAGCATCAGATTCTAGAACTTTATCCCAAGATGTACTTAATTATGTGCCATATAACACAATAAAGATGATGCAGGAGGTGGACGAATTATGCTTCTACACCAAACTTGTATGTGGAAGCCCTGCCCTCAGTACTGCCAAATGAAACTGTGTGTGGAGATAGGGTTTCCACAGAGGTGATAAACTCAAAACTAGGTCATTAGCAAGGATCCTAGTCAACATGACCTGTGCTCTTGTAGAAAGGGGAAACTGGGGCACAGAAACACAGTCATAGGGAACAGGTGACAAGATGAGAGGAAAAGACGATTATCTAGAACCCAAGGAGAGGGGCCTGGAATTGATCCTGTACTCACAGTAGTCAGAGGGAGCCCACCTGGCCAATATCTTGATTTTCGAGCATCAGAACTATGAGACAATAAATTTTTGTTGTTTAAACAATCTAAGCTTGGTGCTTTGCTAAAACAACCATTGCTATAAAAGTAGCTGAGCAAATTAAAGGTATAATAAAGTTATATGTTCTGCAATTTAAACATTATATATGTTTATGTATTCAATACTACTACTACATTTTTAAAATGAAGTTTTTTTGTACTAATATAGAAATAGCTCCAAGATCGTTATATGAAGAAATGAGGCACAGAACAGTGTGAACATTAAATTACAATTTGGATGAGAGAGAAAAGAAAAAAGATACATATAAATTTAGTCACATATACTTAAAATGTATGAGAACTGAAAACATTGGGGGTCGCTGTAGAAAGGAACTGAACAGCTGAGATTCTGAAAGAGGAAGATTTTTCAGCTTAGAATCATTTTTGCCCTTTGAATTTTGAACTATAAGATTTTTTTTTCTCATTCAAAACTAAGTCATGAGTCTGCATGTGTGCAAGTTCATATGAGATGTGATCGAAAACTACAGTGAATTTAAAAATATTAACTTTATTACAGTAAAATATACATTTCCATTAATCTCCCTATGAATACGCGCGATTCCTTTAACCTCAATCATCCCGTCATTCTCGCCACTTTCTGAAACAGTTCTGGAAGTCGTCTGCCATGAGTATTTTTAGTTGCACTGTCCTGGCTGCCTTAATGTTGATTCAAAATGTTTGCTTTTCACAGTCATCTGGACTTGGGGAAAGAACCTCGCATCACCTGGTGCCAGATCCAGCCAATAAGGTGGATGAGAATGAGGTAGGTGCACGCTTTCCGAGGCTTCCTTTTCCATTGGAGAGGCCTTGGCAGCATCATTCCCTGCATTCTTTCTCGCATCCTATTAAGGCCACTCATGAAAGCGCATTCCCAGAACTACTTCAGAAGTGGGCAAGGACAACAAGACAAAGAAATCCAAAAAAGGGGAATGTTGAGAAACAGGTTAATGGCGATGTTTCTCTACGGTAATAAATTTTCAAACTTAAACCAAATATTGATCGTTCATTGACCACATACACTATAAAATTAATTAAACTGACACATAGACAATCCTAGGAAAGGAATATTTTTATTCCTATTTCTTTTATGCTTAAAGCATTAATCTTGCAAGTAGAGAATTCACTTTACAAAAACTATCATGCTGCACAAAAATAGAAAGAAAACAGAAAGGAACGGTTGTTTTGTTTTGCTTTTTAACCGACAGGGTAGAAAGTACATGAATAGAAGGAAATTAGGGAAATGTTGGTAGGTAGAGTTTGGCCTAAAATCAAGGGAAAAAAGTGAAATATTAAATATTTTTTGTTAACTTCCACGTATTAAGTCAAGAAAAATTTCTTGCAGCAGGTACAAATGCAGCAACAGAGTTCAATTAATAGCTTGAAATATAAAGCTCATTTCTTCATTAGAATGTCAGTAAAATAAAACCTACCTTTGTCTACTATGAGATTCAGTCTTTACATAAGTAGAAGTAGCCCACCATCATAATTGTGAATAAGCAGATACCTTACCTTTGTATGCAGAATATCATTAACAAACTGTATTGTATCTGAAAGACTGTCTCTCAGAGGAGAGAAATGAAATTGAGGGCAGGTAGCTGAGCCCTTATCAGTTCATTAATGAACTAGAAAACCTCTCTGCATAATGGATAACACCACAGGGCCAACTGAGCTAAGACCAGCAGCAGTACCATTGTACAATACATGGAACAAAACAGTTCCCATAGGCACCTCTAAGATAAACCACCAAAAAGCAAGCCTTGAATAATAGAAATTTTACTGTTGACCTTGAAAAGATTTTATTTTCCTCTAGGATAATCTAGGTCAGCAATAGACTTTCACAGATTCATTGCGAGTAAAGGTCTATAGAAAGAAATGGCATATTATAAAAAGCTGCACAACATGTATTCTCCTGATTTCACAAAGCAAACAACCTATCATTCATAGCTTCATACTTATCTTAATATGCAGCTATTCAGGAATGAGGTAGTTCAAATGGGTTTTCATTTGCTGGGTTGAAAATAAAATCTTGTCAAAATCAGTAGATAATTCACAGAATGTTAGATTGGTTTTGTGTACATGTGGATCCCCATGTTTGGAATCATAACCCAAACGTTTCTCAATTTCTGTTTTTCTCCCCTTATAGTATCTGGGATACATCTAATGACTTGTCTGTGATGGAAAGAATGTGGCGGAGATGATGCTGCATAATTCTGAGGCCAGATCAGAGAGGGCCATGAAGCCCCTTCTTTGCTCCCCTGGCATGGTCACACGAGAAAAACCCAAGGACCAAATATGAAGTCTGATTAGCCTGAGGCCACGCTGCTGGAGGTACCATGTGTAGGCCCTCAGGCAGACAGCCAAGCGGGGCTCCCACCCAAGAGCCCATCACAATGCAGCTATGGCATGAGCCATCTTGGACACCCATGAAGACAACATATAATGTTTCAGCCTTGCAATGTGTCTAAAATCTAGGATTAGTAACTGCCCTTTTATTTCCTAACAAGTCTTCTGTATTTTTCCAAACTACTCTGATACTTCTGGGTTCTCAGTAGTCCACTGATACTCAGAACCAGACTGTAGACTGCAGTGAAAAAGATGGGGCTGAGATACCAATAATTTCAGAAACCATTACCACTCTTAGTTACCAGCCAACACAACAGATTATTCATGAAAGCTGAACAAACACTCCTTTAGCAGAAATCAACGAGAGTGCATCCATTGTCCGGGATAGCTCAAGCGTCCGTGGATAGGCACTACGGAGAAAGCACACCAGCCCTTGAACACAACGATTATGCTTGTGGCTTCCCTTGTTAACAAACTTAGTGAATAGTCCAATGTGGATCTATATAACTTTTTGTTGCAGGACATTTAAAGCTCTGAGCTAAATCTATCCTTCGGGAACATGCGATGCTTCAATAGAGTCAGTGAGCTTCAGTTCTCATCTGATTTGCCAATCAAGCTCAGAACTTCCCCAAACTGGTGAACATTTTCAAATGACAAGGCACAGTGACCACACCCATTTAGAAACCCCACGAGGTACTAGGATGGACTTGGGCAGAACCCCCTGCCTGAATTTCACAGCTCTGAGTCTACAAGGCGACACTGGCCTCATCACAGTGATAAATCTCAAGCAGCTAAGCAGGGGAGCCATGCCTTTATCTTGCCTAAGTAGTGATTATAGGAATCATTCCTGAGTTGCAATATTCTATATGAATAATGCACTGCTTCAAAGATGTTCCATCGCAAAGAAAATTCAAATTTCTTCCTTACAGTCATTTTAATGATTTTCAATCACCTGACTTCTTCCTTGATCACTTTCTCTATATATCAAGTGAAATTCAAGTTACTGGTGGTAAGAAGTTACTCAAAATTATTCAAAAGAGGAGGTTAATCAGAGTTATAAATTGGTTTTCATAATTTGAGGGTTTCAAATAAAGAGCCCTGTATATATCAATTACATGCTCCATACCTTCAGCATGATTGATATAAGATAGGCATCTGCTGCAGTTTTATTAGCCATCACTCAATTCCCAATCTTCTGGAAAGATAACTCTTATTTTCCTTGGAAAAATTATCCCTTCCTCATCCTCAAGCCCCACCTACATTTTGGTAGGACAAATTCCACTTCCCTCTTCCCAGATCTATACATGAGCACGTGTTTCAGGTCTGGTCAGTCAGATCACTGTGGAGTGAGTGAGGGAGCCACAAACGGTAGGTGACCAGTAAGCCATTCATTCTAGGCAAGCACAGGACCAACTCCTCAGCATGTGGAGCTCACGAGACAAAGTGGGGCAAGGCAAAGGACAGGAGCTCTTGGATGTCTGCTGAGGAACTGGGGTTTTTTTCCAAAGGCCGTGTGAGGGTTTCAGGCTGAAAGGACATATGCCATTTTTGTATTTTTATAAAGTAATTTGGTCTGTGTTGTGGAAAATGAGTGTTGGGGGCCCAGGATGGACTAAGTAATACTTAATAGAGAAAGTGGTAACATCCTGAACTGAGCTACAGAAATGAAAATGGAGAAAAATGTTAGGAAAGTTTTAAAAAGTTGCTGATTGAGTGGAAGAGAGAAGGCGAATCAGGCTGCCCGGTTGCAAGCCCTGCCTTAGGCTTATAACATTTCCTGGTCATACGGTTCATTTCAGGGTCTCTCTCTCAAAGAGGCCTTGTTTGAATTCAATATAGTGTGATGGTTAAGAGCCCAGATTTTAATCAACAGGGTTGTAAGTTTCAGTTCTGACACTTACTACTTCTGTGACTTTGACATTTTAGAAGGTCCCCTGATGTCTCAGTTTCTTAATCTCTAAGGTGGATGAAATAATTATAAGATTGTTCTGAATTTTAAATGAGCTATTTCATGTATAATATCTCAGCTATTTCTAGAATATACCAAGTACCAGACAGTGTTAACTATTATTGTTAATATTATGTAAACCTGATAAATAGTATAATAATCAACCGACACTGGTCCAAAACATATATTCCAGGAGAAAAATAAGAAGATATCTTTCAATATAATTTATCTTGGTTACCTGCTCCATGGTGCTGAAATGAAGAAAAGTTACAAGCTATTTTCTGTTAAAGGAGATTATAACAATATTTTAACAACACCAAAAAAAAAAAAAAAACCCACCCTGACAGAATAAAAAATAACTGTTAACAGGCCAGAGTCAAGTTGGGAAAAGCAGGGTGCCAGGAGGCAAAAGCCGAGGCACATGCTATTTAATATCTTTATTAATGATCTGAAGCGCAAAGTAAATTGTACATTATTCTTATTTGCAGAAAATCATAAACAGTGAAAAATAGATCAACAGAAAAGACTAATCCGGAGCCCTTGGAGAGGCACACCAGTTTAAGTGTGATGAGTTCAATTTACAAGAACATAAAACAATACACTTTGGGAAAAATACTAAGAGGCACAGACATAAACTGAGAATTCCTCTGAAGAAGAAGAGGGCTTAAGAGGATTTGAGGGTGACAGTCAATGACAAATTCACAAGAGCTTACAAAGAGCTGTTAGTGGCACTTTTTTTTAGGCAATGGAAGTAAATATTCTGTAAAAAGACAGTATGAAATTACTGGTACCATGAGGGCCAAATAATGCACACAGTAATCTAAATTATTCCAAGTCATCCCATATCAAATTTCTGGCTTAGAGAAGTGTCTAGCAATATAACCCTTGCTATGAAAACATGCAATACTATACTTTTTAAGTGGCAAGAGACATAAGAAATAGCCTGAGAAAATATAAATGAACAGGATTATTCTTTTCACAGTGGAAATACAGCACCTAAATGAAAGCTGTCCTTTAAGGAATTCAAGTGAACAACAATATGGCCATGTTATTACATTATATGGCAGGTTTCACCCTAGTTACCGCAAAGAGAGATCAAAGAAAAATCCATTACAGAGTTCCGGGTTAAGATGGCTGCCGAGTAACAGAGATGCACAATGTCTCCTCATCGACCCACCGAAAAAGTTAAGAATTTAAACATAAAATGCCTGTTCAATGTAGATGGGACAGTGGGGAGCACCCCAATACACCAGGGGAAGGTCAGAAATCTTGAGGGAACATCACAAGTAGAGAAAAAAAAAATCAGCCTAAGAAGCCATCCCAGGCTGGCTGCAAATGGCTGGGAGCCACAGGCATCTGCAAACGGAGGAAAGCCCACGTGGAGCCTGGAGCATCTGACCAAGAGAGGAGAGGAAGGAGCACCCCAACAACTGAAAGGAGGCCAAAGGAAGGTCAGAAATCCTGAAGACATACCAGAAGTGGAGAAAAACAGCAGCTGACTGCATGTGGCCCTGAGCTGCCGCCATCTACAGCCCACAGATGAAGGAAAGCCTGGAGGCTAGAACCTCAGACTGAGGTAAGCACAAATCTGGGAGAGCTGGGAATTGTCAGCAGCTGGCAGCCCCAGCCTCTGAAAAACGAACCCGCAGGTAGTGCATTCTACAAATGCAATGTGAGCTCCCCCTAGAAAAGGCCTCCTGGAGCCCAGATCAGAAGCAGTGCTCGGCAGCCATAGCAGGTAATGACGTAAGCAGGAGCCACTTAAAAAAAAAATTAAAAAGGAGCCCAAGACTGAACTGATTAGAGTAAAAGAAAGCTCAGAAGAGCACATCAGGGCTTCTGTGGTCACCCTTAAACATTGCCCAGGAAGAAACTGGCACAAGAGGTGGTTGCAGAGAGGAGAAAAAAGGCTGCAGACCTCCAGAAGAACTCAGTGTAGTGAGCACAACTCCGAGGGTGGAGAGCCCTCCTCTTGGAGGAGGAAAGCTAGGACAGGCCAGAGAGCTTTCCTGAGAAGGCCAGGAGTGAAAGAGATACCCGAGAGGCCATCAGACTGTCATGTCACCCCTCACTGCCTACTCCCACCACAGAACTAAGAGGAATTGCTTTTCCCCAGCACACATCATCATAGCCATTCAAAGAAACCTCTTGGCTAAGCCTCTAAGGTGAAATCCCCCAACACCAGAAAGAAGACAACACAACAGGACACTCACAGAGATGACTGAGAGCCCAGAAACTAATGTTATGGGCCCTGAAACAGTAGAACTCATAGGGAAGAAAGTAAAGACCAAATAAATGAGTCAAACAACCAGTTCAAGCAAGATATTCTCAAAGAAATGCAAGCACTGATCAGCAGGCTTAATGAGGATCTTACTAAGTAAACCTTGGTCCTAGTGGAGACAAAGCTCACTGAGCATATTGAAGCCACAAATAAAAGGTTGGTAAATAAGGAAATGCAAGATATGAAGGAACATTTTGAGAGAGAAGTGGAAAATCTAAAAAGAAATCTAGATGAAATTCAGGATATTAAAAATACATGTGACAGCAGGAGAAGACGACTAGAATATTTTGAGGACAGAATTTCCAACCTTGCAGGCAATGCTGAGCAAACAAATAATTAGGCATATCTTCAAAGTTAGAAATGGGCAAAGTAACCGGATAAACCAGCTGATGGATGATTTAAAGGGAGCTAATCTCAGAATTAGGGGTGTGAGAGAATGAGCAGAAGACAGTACCAAAGGTGTAAAGAATTTATTCACTAAAATAGTGCAAGAAAACTTTCCTAACCTAAAAAAAGAAATTGACTTGGTGGTATGAGAAGCTTATAGAACATCAAATAACATTAACCAGCAATGAGACTCACCATAATCATCATAATCAAACCTCAGAAATACATCATAAGGAAAGAATACTAAAAGCATCAGGAGAAAAACAGACATTATTCTACCAAGACAAAACCATTCAAATGACTGCAGATTTCTCAAGGCAAACTTTAGAGTGTAGGAGAGTCTGGAGCAAGAACTTTCAAGCTTTACAAGACAGCAAGTGTCAACCCAGGTTGTTGCATCCAGCAAAATTATCTCTGATAACTGAAGAAGTAAAAAGTTTTCATGATCAAGAATCCCTTAGGAAATTTGTGACTACTAGCCCAGCATTGAGGGAAACACTTGGAGGAATATTTGAGAGAAGCAGCATCAAAAACGTGGAGAAAAGGAAACACCTAAAGAGAAAATGTGACAAAAATAAAAAAAAGATTGGTATTTGAATCATTTGATTGTTATCCTTCTAAAACAGTGTCAACTGTCTCACAAATCCATGAATCTTCCCCCATAATTATTATTTTCAATAGTATATAAGTTTATAAAACATAAACATTATATTCAACATGGAGAATTGGTATAAAATTTTTAAAAATATGTATGCATGATGTTAGGTATAGGTAGGTAAGTAAAATGATAAACCAAATCTGGCAAAATGTTAATAATTAGTGAAATGTGAGTAAACAATTTATGAACATTAAAAAAACTGAAATAACCAAGCATACCACTCATGCTTTAACTGTAATATACTTATGTGGTACAGATTTAAGGTCACTGAAGCAGCAACTCAATATAGACTTAAGCTTGTTTAATGTAGCAATTCACTTATTTGGTATTAGATATAAGTTTATCCTAAGAAAACTGATCGATGCAATGACAACTTGAATATCTTTTGAATGTACAAACATTTATCTTTCAGTACTCAGCTAAATAATATGAAATTTAACATCTCTCTTTTTCTTTTTCATGTTTTTTACTCTTATGAATTTCATAGTTATAATTCTTTTCTTATGTGAACTGCCAGGTGAAGCTGTTTTAAAGAATCTGAACAAACATATAATAACACAGAGAAATAAAAGACTTCTGGCGTATCATCCCAATAAAGGGCACTGCTGGACCCAGAGAAGAGATATCAAAATACAGCCACTGACGCCCATTCTAGGGGTGGGAATCTGAGCTAATAAGTGGTGACTTGAATGGTAAAGTAAGTTAGATGCAGAAGATTAAATATGTTAAATATTGCACGGTTTTTCTGTTTTGGGAATTTAGAACACAGGCATCCTATAGAACCAAATGAGTGTGATTGTGGGAATTACCGGGGGAAAGGGAGGGGATGGGAGGACCAAAAGTGGGGAGGAGAAGGAATCATAATATTGATGCGATGTATATGTGCACAAAATACTCAAGTCCAGTGTAAACTTATGTATTGCATACATACACACTCTCACACACACACACACACACACACACACACACACATAATAGTGGGAAAAAAAATAAAAAAAGAGTAACCAAAAAAAGAAAAAGAAAAATCCATTGCATTCATTTTGTTCAGCAAAATATTATTGAGAAATAATACAAATAATAAGAATAGTTGTACAATGCCTAGGTATACAAAAAAGAGATGAGATATAATTCCCTTTCAGCTGGTATCTGTGATTAGTGTGGGTGCAGTAAACCCAGTGAAGAACATGCACATGGTAGGAACCTAGAGGTTGTGAGCTCTAATCCTGAGGCACAGGGAGATTAGTGCAGAGCTAAGTGCAGAGATGCTCTGGGAAGTTTGTGAGGCTGTAACACTAGGTCCAGGCTGCAGGAGGTGAGAAACAACACTAAAAAAAAAAAAATCACTGGGTCCTTACAAAATCATGAAACCTTGCCAGACAGAAAAAATAAGAATCATTTTTGGGAAATAAGAGGTTTACGCTGGAAGTTAGTGTGGAGGCTAAATTCGAGGAAAACAAATTTGGAAAGAATTGGCACCTCTGAGTCTCCGGTGTAGGGTGTTGTAAGTGACATCTGGTGCCTTAGCCCGGGCTGTACTCACGGATGCCCTCCTTCTCTTGGAAAGAGCGCCTGCGTTCCCTTGACTGGGAGCATTCTCTGCAGGCCGCCCCTTGGTGGAGATATGCGGGCAGGAACTAATCTTAACCACCCTTTCTCTCCCCCTGGAATTTGAAACATGAGCCAAAGGATAAACAGATTGAGAAACAGCAGAGAGGCTTTACCATTAGGGCAGGGTCCTCAGGGGACCGTGCTATTTTCTGTCACCTCCATCCTCGGAATCTCCTTCTTGCCCTTATATCACACTCTCCCTCCTGTGGCCTCAGATGCTTCCCTGGAGTTTGAGAACTTTCTCCCTCACCATTACTATTAATTATTATTATTAATTGCTTAACTTGGTCAAACTCCCATTCTGTTGCTTGCAATTTCAAACTAATGAAAGTCTGAGAAAGATGAAAAAGAGAAAGAGTTGTTAAAATAAGCAGGGCAAAATTTCCATGTGTTACCTATTATTTAATTAATAAATCTGACAAGGAGTGCAATCACTTTAATTTTTTTCTAACAGAATGTGTACAAAATCGGAAAATTTTTTCTCATTTTATTGTTATGTGTAGGTGCAAATTTTAAGGTTTACATCGATCTTGAGCTTTTTGTGCACATACATATCTTGGCAAGGTAACAAAACGTTCCCTGCTCTCCTTTAGACCCTCCCCCTACCTAACTCCCTCAACACTCCCCTCCCCACCCCAACTCCCTTTATTTTTAAGTTCCCTGAGATAATTGTGATCTGGGTTTCTCATATCAGAGAGACCATTCAATGTTTCACCTTCTGCTTCTGACTCACTTCACGAAGCATGATGTTCTCAAGTTTCTTCCATTTGCCTGCAAAAGCCTCCATGCTGTTGGACTTTATAGATGCATAGTATTCCATAGTGTATAAATACCACAGTTTGTGTATCCACTGGTCTGTTGATGGGTATTTTGGTGTCTTCCACATTTTAGCTAACAGAATTTTTTTTTAAAAAAAGCTCTTGAATCTGTCCAGAAAAAATATGAGCACTTAGAGTTATTTCAAATGAACCACTCAGAAATATTTGTGAAGGGCTGGAGGAATGGCTCAGTGGGTAAAGTCCTTGCCTAGCAAGTGCTAAGCCAAGGGCTAACTCAAGTACTAAGTACCTGGAGTGATTCCCCAGCACCACATAAGCCGGGTGTGGTGGCGCACACTTGTAGTCTCAGCACTCAGAAGGCTGTGACAGGAGGATTGCTGCGAGAGTCCAAGGCCAATCTGGGTTCCATAGTGAGTTCAGGACCAGCCTGGGCTGCAGAGCAAGACCCTATCCCCACCCGACCATCCCCCAAAAAATACACACACACGTACACATATGTTCAGTGAAACTTTTATTTTATTTTTAAGACATGAAGCAATTTAACTTTTAAAATATTGTGTTTCCCTAATGAAAGATGGAAGATGTTTAAAGATCTACTCTAAATCTCTTAAAAACATATTGAAGAAGCACGTAAAATCAAGTCATGACATCAAGAGAACTATTGAACGGGAGGCTCCCCAAGGCATTGTCCCTAAGGGAAAATGGGTAGAGTACTTAAAACGATTTTTTCCATTAGGTACAGCAATGAATCAATTTGAAATTATTGAGTGGCCGATGTTGTAACACAAAGGAATAATGTTCTGGAAGTCTCACTTAAATTACTAACATCAGATATTTGAAAATGAAGGACTATGAAATCTGCCCACAGGTAAGACACCATGTACGCAATTATTCTTTCAATTTCAACTAGGGAGACAGGCTTTTCAAAGCTCAAAATGAAAGAGGTGGGTTTTTTTAAATTACATCACCTATTTTGTGTATAATTGCACAGTCGCGGACAAAAGGCTCGTCTTTTTCTCTAATAATTGGAAATTGTAAAGTGAGGGCCACTCTCACCCAGGAGTTAAGTACCAGCTAGAAACATAAGGTCATCTTACAGTTCTGCTCCCAGATCTTCAAGAATGCTCCACCTCCCTCAGGACCAGCCCATGCTCTTCCAGCAGCTTTCCTCGCCCCCGCCCCCCCCCACCCCACCCCACCCCACTTATCAGTGTTTGTTTGGGATACAGATTTATATAGCTTTCAAGGACATGTGTCAACAATGCACAGTGCCATTCAGAGTCCAGGCTGAGGCGCTGACCAAAATGCGCTGCATCCTCATCCCACTCAGCGGCTGTGCCCCTGAACCTCCCATGTGTCCTTCTGCTCATACCATTTCTATCTCTCTCAAACCCACTCAGGGATTAAAGACTCTCTCAGAGTTTATGCCCTCAACAAAGATGACTGCAGCTACTCAGCCCGACCCGGATTATTCTTCTACGCCCCTCCTACATTTACATCCCTATGGCTTAGTGGCATTGATCAAATATCACCTTGCACTATGACTTTTCCTCTTCCCTATTCACCTACCATTTTCATGGCTACTGTGTCCAGTCAGCCATCATATTCCCCCAGTTCCTACTATGTGCAGACGTGGTTTTCTGTTCAAAGATTACAGCTTCAAGCAAATCAGACATACAGCCTAATCGGGGGGGCGGTTGGTTTTATTATTAAAATGAGCATTCAGCTGAGAACAAAGTTGTTTTGAGCATTAAGGGCTCCAGATTCAAGTAACAGAAAATCCTCCTCCAAAGTGACAGGCACCACATGGACCTTAGCCAGCACTCATGGGGACTTGGCGGCGAGGCAGCCCCACTCGCGGACAGGTGCCTCATCGCTGCCCTCTGCTTTCCGTGGGCTCCATCCTAGCTGACACCAGGAGGAGTACGGCTGTTCCCATGCAGCAGAGGCAGAAGTTACGACTGTTTCTTCTGGGCCTTGTTAAGAGCAAGAAATATTATCTCCAAAGCCACGTAGTATCTTTTTTTTTTATCTCATTGGCCAAAGCTGGGTAATATACCCACCTCTTAATCAATCATTGGCAGGAGAATCTACCGTGAGGTGGGCATGAGGGGTGGATGCCTTGGCAAAGTTATTCGTGGTTACTAAGGGGAAAGGCAGGACTGCCTTATGAACAGGCAACTACTGTGCCTGCTGGGATGGCCTCCTGACCAATCCGGAGCTAGGAGAAGAAACACTGTGACTCCGGAGAGTCAGCAACTACATAGCAAGACCAAGCTACAGTACCTCACATGCCTGAGATGTTTAGGTGAGGACACAGCTGCGTTGACAGTGAATTGAGTCGTGTAGCACGGAGAGTGGTAGCTTCCAAGATGGCCACCAGGTCTCTAGCTAAGTCAGCCAGCCAGTGGGGCCAGGAAGCAAGCTACATGAATTTGGGCGGAGACTACCTGTGAAACAGGATTCAATTATAAATTATAATTCTGATTTCATGCTCTTTCTTTTTTTGCCTTGGAGACATCCAAGAAACAGGGTCAGCGAGGCAATTAGGCATCTGGGTCTGCAGCTAGTCGAGCCGTCTGAGCCAAAAATATGAATTTGTGAAACACCTGCCCATGGAAGCCAGGAGGATGGCGCATTGCCCAGAGGAAGTGAAGTCTGAGAAAAGGAGGTGGCTCAGGAATGAGCCTTGAGGGATTCCCATATTTAACAACCAGAGAGACAAAGTAGCTGAAAAGTAGATGGAGAAGGACTTGCCAGAACTGTGTAGATTGCAGTCTGCGGTAGGAAACTTTTAAAAATTCCACCTACTCCTACCCCGCCAGTCATAGCCAGCACCTTACCTGAGCTCATTTTGAGCACTCTGTCTTCTTTCTTAATTGGCTACAATTACTCTCTCCATTTAAATGCTATTAATTAATAATCATCACAATTTGCACCTTTAAAAATATCGTTATTCTCAAATTATCTCTAGTACACAATTTAGCACTTCATATTACCCAAGTATATTGCATCCATAGAGAATTGCACATCTATTAAGTGTGTCTGTTTGTTTCATCAGCCAGACAGTAAACTCCCTACTGGGAATGACCAGCTCTTACAGTCTCTTCATTCTTCGGGTCATTGTATAATTAGCACATAGTTCCTGAGCCTAATTAAATTGATTCTGACATTTCCCATACATCTATAACATCTCCAGTTCTAGAGTATAGAATAGTCTGACTATTCTCATATTGGGTTAAGAGCCAGGCCTGCCATATGTTGTAGTAAAAAGGCCTAAGATAAGAAACCAAACCATTTATTTAGAATCCATACCCACCACATTCCCAAGGTCAAGTTATCAGAAGCCATTTTTTTAAAACATCTACTCCTTTGCCACTTAATCTGAAGCCAATCATTACTTTTCTACTAGAATGGTTAATAATTTACCAAGTACAAAAATGAAGATCGTGACTTCGAGGAAACATACTCCCTCCCTTTCTTAACCAGATAATTGCTAATAACATTAGACTACTGTCCATCAATCCGCTTCATTCTAATTGTATGCTCCTAAAATGTATTAAGATTCATTTATTCTGTTCCTTTAATGGCCAACATTTCAAATTAATTTTGGAAACTCAATAGATAATGATGGTAATATGTCCCACTTCTAAGAAGCTGGGTTCTAAACATAACCTGTGTTCACCCAGAGGGCATTTGTCCTTCTTGGGATTTCCAGCAGTTGTCTTGAGTTGTAAAATCATTTTGAGTAGAGAGGCAATATATACCTGATCAAAGAGGCAATACAAAATGCAACCACTTGTTTGTTAAAAGGGAGATGTGTTCACAGTTATCAACAGGAAAACAGGCGTGGCATGGTCAGTGGTGAGGAGAGCTGGTTACCACCAACAGTAAATTGCCATGAAAACAAAGAACTTTCCACATCTGCTGGAATTTCACAGCATCACCGTTGACATTTTCAGCAAGAAAATCATGGCCCGTATTTTTTTATTTGTGAAGACTCCAGACAAAAGAGTGGAGTGTGATATAAGTTGCTATATGCCAACCCGTACAATTTACCTGCCGTATAGCCTGGAGCTCTGTGACTAACATGCTGTCAGTTAGACTGTCAGTCAGTCAACAAAACCCATATTGAGAGCCTTCTGCAGTTCCATGTGGAGAGCGGGCGAGGCCGCAGTGGCAGCTTCCCAATCTGGCGCCTTTCATTAAATTCCTAAGTCACTTGTCTTTGTCGCTGTGTTAAAAGAAACGGTTTCATGTCCAGTCCCTCCTTTAAAAAGTGACAGAGCTCAGCCATACAATATTCATTAGCTCTTTTTGGCAACTCCATTTAGCTAATGGAAAATCAGGTACATTCACATGCAATTATTAGATATTGAAAAATGATAAAATGTCCAAC